>CM039437.1:0-600000 GCA_022379115.2 Bauhinia variegata | reverse complement strand
AATTGGTGGTCATCCTTGTCCCAACTTTGCAAAGATTATTACAATTTTTTAAAATTACTTGAAACTTTACAATAGATTTTCACACGTGAGAGAACGTGAAAAACGTCAATTACATAAACTCAAGAAAGACAAATTTGTGCAAGAAAAACAAAAGAGTGAAGATAACTATGCATCTTCTTACATAAGAATTTCTAGAAATGAACAAACCAACTCTTCTTGTAGAAGAACCTATAGGGATTAAAATCACCCTCTCATAGATCTGTGGTATGGCTGCTATTTACTACCAAGATTTCCTTGAAACTACCCCTTCACAAGGCTTCAAGTCTACTGTTTTTCTTCCTGTAGAAGAAGCAGTAAGGTTCGTTGTTCACCATGCAGTGGTGGAGACCACCAAGGGAAAAGAACCCTACTGCTTCCTCCACAAGAAGGAAAGAGATGACTCCATAGAATAACATGGTTGGGAATGCAAAATGCCTTCCTGTTTATACTGGTTAAATGCATATGTAATATATAAATTGGGAACAAATTGAACCATGCGATGCTAAGATATTTATATTCTTTTATTGGGTAGTCTGAACTCTTTGATTTGGTTTAGTCCTTATCTAGACATTAATTATACAATTAAAAATTGGATTTAATCCTGGTAAATGCATCATTCTTGTTTGGTTCATCTGAATTTTGCAATTAACTTAAAGGTATCCTTGACAATATTTTTTCAGTCAACGTTTCTTTTTATACCAAATACAAATGCTATTGAATTTTTTTTTTCTTTTAATTCAGAGTTTATTTGCTTCTTTATGAATTTTTTGTCATTCCAAATTATTTATGAATCAATTTAAATGAACAATGCAATCAAAATTAGTACCAATGAAGGAATCGCAAAATATTTTTCCAAATAATAGAATTGTTTCCATCATTTATGTTTTCTACTTTTTCTTTATGTAACAACTTATGAAATTTAACAATATGCACATATAACAATTTCTATATATGTACTACACAATTTATATATGCATCTCTGCATTTGCATAGTTTGAATACATATAGAATAGTTTTGTATGTACATATATACAGATTGGAGTGTGGTGTCGAACAAAGGGAAAGAAAAAAAAAACCCTAAGATACTCTACTATAGGAATGGTATTCCTCTGAAAGTAAGAGCTTCAGGAGAAAATGTTTTAATTAAATTCATGAAAATAGTTTATGCAAAGGTTCTCAATTGTTTGCACAGTAATCTATTTATAGGCAAAATTAATAACCAAACACTCAAACTAATTCAATAATATTATTCTTGTACGGGGATATCCTAACATAAAAAAAAAAAGGTCAACAATAAAAGAAAAAGGCCAAAAACAAAATAAGCCCAAGTAAAAACCCTAATTAAAGTTTAAATAAAAACCCTAATACTCCACAACTCAACTCATGACATTCCCCTTTGTGGGAAGGATGGCGCCATGGCGCCATTAGCTTACATTCTGGCTGCTCTGCTTCTCCTATGGCGTCACGGTGCCATGTGTATACTTTCTGGTTTTCTTGCTGGTTTTTGGCATCATGGCCTCAGCAACCTCGTGCTGCGGCGCCAGCTTGATACTTGAGCTTCTTTGGCCCTTTTCCTCTTGCAACATGTGTCTCTTGTCATTCCTTGGGCCTCTATAATCTTCAATTCAACTTGGGGTTGATTCCTTTGGCCTGAAATCTTCCAAAATCATCGCTTCATGCTTACTTTTCTACCTCGCTTCTTTAAGTGTTTGGTTCCTACAAAATAAACAATTAACAGTCAAAAACACCCAATTTTTTCTCAAATGAGGATTTAAATATAAGGGATTGAAGTATAAAATAGTTATATAAGATGCACTCATCAAGTATCTTAGGGTTTTCTTTCTTTCTTTCTTTCCCTTTGTTTGACACAACACTCCATGCGTATATATCTATATATACAATACTATTATGTATGGATATAAACTATGTATATGTCGATATGCATATTTAAACTATGTAGCACATATATAGACATTGTTATATATGCATATTGTTAAATTTTAGAAATTGTTACATGAAGAAAAAGTAGAAAATATAAATTTTAATAAGAGTATATAAGTAAACATCAATTTTGCTTCTAAAACGCCCAATTTGGGGAACTATGAAACTAGCTTTTGGAGAGATTTGGGAGAAATATAAAAAAATTTCAAGATCCCTAAGTTGATTATAATGGAGTTTTAGGCATCCATTTCAATGGAGAATTTGGAGAGGAGAAGAAAAACCTAAGAACTAGAGAGAGACATTGAATTCGGACATGAGGGGGAGAGTGAGGGGGAAAAGCTGAAAATGGAGCTAAAAAGAGAAGAAAAAAAAAAAAAAAAGTGTGTTTTATGCCCATTTACAATATTGCCCCTCATTAATGTTGCCAAAAGTCAATCTTTTCTTTAGAGTTGGTTGATTTACAACAATGTCACACTTCATACCTTCATAAAATTATGTTTTTTCCAACTAATACCAAGCATAGAAATTCTCCAATTTACACTGAGGTTGTTTGTCCTAAAATTGAAAAATTTCATAACAAATATATTGGACCTAAAAATAAGAAAATTAATATGAAATGTAATTAATTCTAATTGGACCTCAATAGTATAAATATTGAATAAGATGTTGTAAAACTATCTTTCAAAACTTTGAAAAAGTTAGCAAGAAAACAGAAAATGATTTCAAACGCAAAGAGATTTTCCAAAATATTCTTAGAAAAAATAAAACATTTTGGAAAATACATTTTCTGTAAAAAATTTTCAAAATATATCGAAAGTATTTTCAAAGTTTCTGAACAAAAATATATACTTAATAAAGACAGAAACTTTTTTCATAATTTTTAAGAAAAGTCAATAAGAAAGCAAAAATTAACATCATGGAGAAAATAATATACTAAATAATAAGAAAAATCCTGATAAGGTTAAAAGTATGTTCAATTTAAATTGAGTAAAAATACATTTGGAAATACACTTAATAAAGAGAAAAATATTTTAAATATTTTGATTTTATGTTGGATAAGCAGACAAAAAATGAGTTTCCAAAATAAATATTCAGTTAAAATAAATTTTCAGAAAGAAACATTCGTAAAAAGGAAATATTTTTGAATACATATTTTCAGTAAATCTTTTCAGTTAAAATAAAAAATAATTTTAGATATATTTTTAGTATAAAGATTTTCCAAAATAATCTAAAAAGTAAACAAAATATACAGTAAATGAAAACAAAATATGCTCAATTTAAAATAAGTAAGAATAGATTTAGAAATACACTTAACAAAGAGAAAAATATTTTAAACACTTTGATTTTATGTTGAATAAGAAGATAAAAAATGAGTTTTCCAAATAAATTTTTAGTTAAAATAATTTTTAGAAAACAAATAAATATTTTTGCAAAAATATTTCCAGCGCACTAAAACAACAAAAATATAAGTTCAGAAGAAAACGAAAAATATTTTTCAAAATAAATTTCCAGTAAGAAATATTCTTAAGAAAACAAAAAGAAAATATTTCTGAATACATATTTTCAGTAAAAATATTTTTTAAAATGCATTAGAAAACAAAAAAAATATAAAAAACGAAATATGAAAACAATTAATAAAACTAAAGAAAATATTGAAAAAGTATTTTTCACATTTATTTTGTATGTTTTTAATTCTTAGTATACATTATCAGATAACTTATTTTTAATTTTTCTAGAAAAAGTCAATAAAAAAATAGCACTAATTTTTCAAAATAAATTTTCAATAAAAATAATTTTTAGATAAAAAGTAAAATATTTCTAAAAATATTAAAAAAATACCCACGCCCTTCATTTAAAATTATATTTTAAAGTCTAAGTATAAACATTAAGAACTCTAGATGCTAAACACTAATCCTAAACCTTAAATGTTACTCTTAAATATAGATCTTAAATTTAGGTTATGGGTAATTTTGAAATTATGAAAACATTAATATTTTGAGAAAGTAAATAGGGAATAAATCTTGAGTAAAATTCTTTCAACACAAAAAATTGTCAAAATTAATTTTCCTTAAAACATAAAAATGCAAACGTATTTTCGAAAGCAAGTTGGATGATAAATTCTTTGAACATGTTTAATGATGACAACAGTATTTTTTTTTTTTGAAAAAAAAAGAAGAAGTTATTTTTAACATTTCTAAAAGAAGTCAAATAAGGTTGAAAACATGTTGAAGAATTAGATTAAGTAAAAATGTTTTTAAAAATACATCAAATAAAGACAATATATTTTCAATATTTCAAAAAAGTGAAATAGGAAAACCAAAAAGCTTAAAATAATTTTTGAATGAAAATACTTTACAAAATACACTAAAATCTAATCACATGTTGAATTAAAAGTAATTTTAGAATTACACAATAAAGAAAGAAATTAGTTTCAATCTTTCTAATAAAAATCGGTAAGAAATATTTGCAGAAGCAATTTTCATCATTTCCAAAATAAAGTCAAGAAAAAAATTCAAAATATATAATATTCAATAAAAAGTATTTTTAGAAGACAAAACATAATACTTTCGAATTTTTTTTGCAGTAAAAATATTTTTTAAAAGGCAATAAAAACAAAAATGTAAACTAAATGAAAATGAAATCGGACTAAAAACGTTTTGAATATCTTTCAGAATATTTCCAAAAGAATTAGTACAGAAACAGAAAATACATCCTAAGAAAATGATTTCCAACAAAAAAATATCTTTCAGAATATTTCCTAGGAAAACATAACACATTTTTCAAAATACATTTTTTTGTAAAAACATTATCAGTTTTAAAAATACACTGAATAAATATAGAAGTTATTTTCATCATTTTCAGAAAAAGTCAATAAAAAAAAAATCATATTTTTCAAAATAAACTTTCCATAAAAAAAATTTTGAATATATATTTTCAGTATAAATATTTTTTTGAAAAATGTAAAACTATTTTTGAAAATTTGAAGAAAGTTAGCAAGATAACAGGAAATGCATCGCGAGAAAATGATTTTCAGCGAAAATAGGTTCCAAAATATTTTTATAAAATTTTTTTTAATTTTGAAAATACATTTTCGGTGAAAATTTTCCAAAGTGCATCGAAATTTTTTTCAAAGTTTCTGAACAAAAATATGTAGTAATTAAAGACCATAACTTTTTTTATAATTTTTAGAAAAGTCAATAAGAAAACAAAAATAACATAACAAAATATACTAGACAATAAGAAACAATGCCACAATGGACTTTTGAGAGTAAAAATCACTCGACGAAGAGTGAAACGAATTTATATTTTTTTTAAAAAACAATTATTTTAGAAATCACCACTAATTATTTAAGAATTAAAGTATAATTAAAAAATTTATTTATTTTAAAATTTATTTTTTATTATTAGAAAGGTATTAGAATATGAACAAGAAATGAGTTCAGGAGTCGATTATGCGTGAGAAAGCTGTTAGGCACCTCACGACATCCGTCAAAAAATAGTTACCCAAATCAATCATGCAAAATAAAGATATGACCCAAAATTATATTTTATATAGTACTAAAATAACATTACAATTTTTAATAAAATAACGAGAAAATAAATATGATTACATGAGTTCTCTAAATGAACCTAGAGTCCTTCCATTTTTCAAGACAGATAAATCGTCTCTCTAGATGGCGCTTATCCTCACCTAGGTCGAATAGTATAAACTCAATCTTATAAAAGATCGGATCACCTACCCTAAAGATCCAAATGCACCTTAATGTGTATGCATGCTAATTATAATTTAAAATTTAGGAGCGGGATACAAAAAAATTACAATAGGGTGAAAATCTTAATAATTAAACAACAAACTTCTATATCTTTTTCTTTAAATTCTGGATACAATCATAATGAAATGAACAAAGAAAAAGTGAATAAAATAAGATGAACACACAAAATGCCTTTCATGCCTATTATTTCTCTATTTCTTTCTCTGTTCCTTTTCTCTACTTCAAACTGCAACTCCTCTTTTCTTCTTTTTTTTTTTTTTTTTTTTCTTTTAAAGTGAGACAATAATAAAAAAAGCAAAACAATAAGAAAGGCCTTTTGGCTGAGCAAGCAAAACTATTCTATTCTGTTTTTTTTTTTTTTTTTTTTTTTTTTTTTAAGAAAAACATGAGTCAATGTATATACAAATAACTACAAAATTAAACATTCTCAAAAAGGCACAAGCAATCAACAAGCATCTAGACAAATAAGGCAGTAAAATCACTCTACCTTTTGAGAAACCAAACATGGAGTGCAATCAAGGATTAACACAACTTCTAAAATTGAGTTCATATTCTAAAACCAGTCTTGAATGTCAATGTAGAAAATGTGAAGGTAATATCAACAAACTCAATACATTTAAGGAAAGTAAACAATGTCAGTGGCAACAATATAGAAGCCATTCATGTCAACTACTGACTTTCATTACGAACACAACAAGTAAGAGAATCAAATTCTCCCCTACTATAATTCCAAGAACATCATTCGTACAAGAATAACACATAGCAGAACACAAACAGCCACCAAACAGCAAGAATTCACCGCAAACACTCCCTAACAGTAACTCACAGCAAGTGTTCAACTAAAAAAAATCAAGTTGAGATCGTGGAAACATTTGCTGCTGAAATTCCAGAAACACAGAAACAACATTTTATTATTCTGAGACTAGTATCAATCACCAAAACTAAAAGCCGAAATATCAACAAGAGATTCCTATTCAAGTAGAAATTCAATCAACTTAGAATCAGCCAAATGATGCAGCAACAGAGACCAGATTAGTGACCAATAGCAAAATTCTCATGACCAAGAACAAGGGAATAGTCCCAAACATTCATTTGAAAAATAATCACAGAATGCAACAAGGCTTTTAGCCAGTAAAAGGAAAATCATATTCATTAACAGTGACTACCAGAATCCAAATCATTCCACAAGAATCACAGAGCCACAAATTCATACCTTTTATCACTTGAAAGATCACAACCAATCATATTTAGACACAGAATTCTATTTCACAAGCCAGTGGACAAAAACCTTCTCAAAAACAACCAAACAGCACATTCAATCAAAGAATCTTATGTATCCAATGCTCATTGAATTGCAAGGACAACAAACATTTACCAAAATAAAGACAGCATATCAACTTAAAATCACAAGGTCTCAGAGAATGAGGATATAGTAAGCTTTACAAAACTGCTAGATCAAACTAAACCAGAAAAATTGGACAGCATAAACCATTGAAATATCCAGCTTGTTGAGCAAACTATTACAAGTCCAAATCACGTGAAATTCAACCATTTTTACTTCCCTGTACCAACATTCTCAATAACCAAGTCACAGAGAACACCAATCCATACCTTTTATCACTGGAAAGATCATGGACAATCATATGTAGAAACAGAATTCTATTTCACAGAAAATGGACAAAAACCTTCTCAAAAACAACCAAACAGCACATTCAATCCAAGGATCTCATCTATCTAATGCTCATTGAATTGCCAGTACAGCAAACATTCACCAAGGTAATCCAAAAACACAGGAAACAAGCTCCAGTAATTAACACTAAAGAGTTTACACCAATGACCATTCAAGCAACACAATTAACCTAAGTTAAATTAAAAAAAAGGACCATCACAGCTCTTCCACAACAGATTCGCAGAGTAACTAAAACTCAAGTTATTAATTTAAATCACAACAACCCCAAGTAAAATAACCCATTGATTCTCGGTTCATCAATTAAGCATAACCAATGAAAATGTACCAGCCAAACCTGTCGCCTAATCAATTCGACTGAGCATGGTAAAGAGAGTAAGGCTTGAATGGCAAAGCACAAGGCCCAGAAATCATGTATAAAATCAGCATATACAAGAATCATAGAAACTCATACATTTCCAACATGTTCTAAACCAAGGAAGATGCACAAACAAGAGGATGCATTAGGAATTTTTTTCTTTTCCAAAAAGTTTATCTGCAGAACAGCAATGGCATCCAAGAACTCAGGGATTTAGAACCAAGAATAGAAATAGAATTGCAAGATTTAATGCCTGGTCAACTGCTTAACAAGTGTGCGTAATATGTTCAATGATGGCAAGGTACAATCATGCAAATGAAAGCCAAAGCTAGGCAATTAACAATGAAACAAAGCATGCAATAATTTTTCAGAAATTCAAATCGATACAAGCTCTAAGTCTATTAATCCCAAAAACAATTTTTTTTTCACCTTTTTTTTCTTTTTTTTTTTTTGTAGCCATCAAATGAACATCCGTTTTAACCTTTGAGAAAATCTTATGCACACCATTCTAAAAAGAAAAACAAAAACAAAAAAACACTTGATTGAAAAATGGAGAAGCATCTATGCATTTGTTCAAACGAAGAATCAAAGACAGTATGTATCAAAGCAGTGAAGCATGTGGCATCAAGCCTAATGGACATCACAGCTTCCGAACTCTTAAATCTATGAAAGAACCACAAACCACAGCAAGCAAACGCACGGCAATGGCATCCAAGAACTCAGAAACAGAAGGCAAGAAAGCAACAAATAGAAAACATAATGCCTGACCGAAAAAGTTAACCAATACAGCTAGGGGATTAGCACAATACATACCAATTTATTTAGAGAGGAATTAGCATGTGACCCACTGAATAACACAGAAAACTTTACAAAAATTTATAGAATAAGAGACACTAAAAACAGCTAATACTAAAAGAACCCAAAACCATGTAAACCAAGCTAATAATTGACCACAAGATATAGAACCTAAATCTTATGGAAAATAGCAAACCCAAAAATCTAGAATCTAAGGTTAAACAAAGAAAACTACTATGAATGAAAAACCATGAATTAGCTAAGTTCAATCCAACAACTCCCAAGAGCAGAAAGAAGACAGGTTTATCACATTTAAAAGAACACAAGTCGAGAACTAAAAACTCCTCTAAAACCTATCAAACTATCATGAGTTCAGCATCATCATTCATGGGCAAAATATAAAGACAGAGTGGCAGATTTCATTCGACACATATTCAGAGTACCTAAAGAATTTCATTAACATCACAGAACACCATAATACCCATCCTAACTGTAGAAACTCACGAAAGCTTAGAAACTGAGAAGAAATGGCTATATATTTTCATAGAATTTCATGGTACATATATACAAGAATGATGATAATGATGATAAGTATTGTTACAACAGAACTTAAAGGATTAGGATAATATATTATAGTTTGAATATTAAAGATAAATGTTATCAGCAAGCTTGTGGTTTTATTCCTGATTTTACGCTTCATGTTGCGGCTGTGATGAGAGCTGTTCCCTTACAGGCCCCCGCAAGATGGTGGAGCAGTCAGCTACACCAATCTTGGTTGTGAAGAAGCGGTGT
This sequence comes from Bauhinia variegata, assembly GCA_022379115.2. NCBI lineage: Eukaryota > Viridiplantae > Streptophyta > Magnoliopsida > Fabales > Fabaceae > Bauhinia > Bauhinia variegata. The sequence goes on along the minus strand of CM039437.1, from coordinate 590,615 downwards.
TTTGTGGTGCTGAGTGGCTTAGTCAGGAGATCAGCAAGCTGTGAGGAGGAGGGAATGTGGTGAACACGTAATTGATGGTTGGCAACTTGTTCACGTACAAAGTGATAGTCCAGGGCAAGATGTTTCATCTTTGAGTGGTAGATGGGGTTGGCACATGCATAAGAGGCAGCAATGTTGTCAGTATAGATGAGTGGAGTACGAGAAGACAGCACACTAAGTTCACGCAGAAGATGTTTGAGCCAACACAGCTCTGCACTAGTAGAAGCAATGGCGCGATATTCCGCTTCGGTGGAGGATCTAGCAACCGTTCTTTGCTTTCTAGAAGCACAAGAGATAGGATTACGTCCTAAGTAAGCAATATATGCAGAGGTAGAGTGACGATCGGAGAGGTCCCCAGCCCAATCAGCATCGCAATAGGCATGTAAATGAAGTGAGGAATTTTTATGCAGTAGTCCATATTGCAGTGTGCCTTTGAGATACCGTAAGAGTCTTTTGAGAGCCAAGAAATGAGTCTGAGTAGGGGCTTGCATGAATTGAGAAAGCTTGTTGATAGAAAATGCAACATCAGGTCTTGTAAGATTAAGATATTGTAATGAGCCAATAATTTTTCTATACAGGGAGGCATCAGCTGGTGCAGAGCCATCACGAGGAAGCAAAGTAGTTGATGTAGAAATAGGTGTTTGAACAGCTTTACTTCCATCCATGTCAAATCTGTGAAGCAAGTCTCGAAGATACTTATGTTGGTTGAGGATGAGACCAAATGTGGTAGGTAAAACCTCCATGCCCAAAAAATACAACAGAAAGCAAAGATCCTTTAAAGAGAATTTGAGAAATAAAGCTGATTGAAATTCGTTCAGAAACTTGGAAGAATTACCTGTTAACAAAAGGTCATCAACATAAACCAAGAAGTAGGCAGTGAGCTCACCACGTTTAAATACAAAGAGAGAAGCATCGGATCGACTTTTCTGAAATCCATACTGTACCAAAAAACATCCAAGTTCATCATACCAGGCTCGTGGGGCCTGTTTGAGGCCATAGATGGCCTTTTTCAACTTACAAACATGAGATGGATATGAGGGATGAATGAATCCAGGAGGCTGTTGCATATATACTTCTTCATGCAAAGTGCCTTGCAAAAATGCATTATTAACATCCATTTGACAAATGGGCCAGTTATAGGCTAGTGCAATGGAGAGAACTAATTTGATAGTTTGTGGACGGATTACTGGGCTAAATGTGTCAAAGTAGTTGACCCCATGCATTTGGTGGAACCCTTTGGCAACTAGCCGAGCCTTGTAGCGAGAAATGCTACCGTCGGGATGGCGTTTGATCTTAAAGATCCACTTACACCCAATAGGAGAAAGTTGTGATGAAGGAGGAACAAGGTCCCAAGTGCCATTATTAAGAAGTACCATGAATTCTTCAGACATTGCTTGCTTCCAGTGGGGAATTTTGAGGGCTTGGCTAACACATGTGGGTTCTAGACTCTCAAGTAGTGGTTGTTTAGTGCTATGAAAAATTCTCTTGGGTTTGAAGATATTATTTTTGGAGCGAGTAGTCATGGGATGTGTGTTTGTGGGGTTAGGCTTAGAAGGGAGAAAGGAAGAAGCAGCATCGGTATTGTTGTGTGGAGGAGCACTATTCTCAATATGAGTGGGAGTAGGATTTATGTCACAAGGCAAAGGAATGGGGAAATGATCTGTTGTTGAGATAAGGTGAGGCGGCGGAACGGATAAGGATGAATTGTTAAGTGGGATAACCGTGGAGGAATCAAGGGAGGATGGGGATAAGGATAAAGCGGGTGGTTGAGAGGTTGAGTTGGTAGATACTATGGATGTGAATGGAAATTCAGATTCAAAGAAAGTTACATGTCGAGAGATGTATATTTTTTGGTGAGATAATGAGTAACAAAGAAATGCATGGTGTGAGGCGGAATACCCTAAAAATGCACAAGGGTGTGATTTAGGTGCTAATTTGTGAGAAGTGTAAGGTTTAAGCCATGGAAAACAGAGACAGCCGAAGACTTTAAAGTGTGAGTAATTTGGAGGGCGATGATAAAGTTTATGATAAGGTGTATCCATGTTTAGAGACGAGGAAGGAAGGCGATTAATGAGAAAGGTTGCAGTTAGGAGGGCAAATGTCCAGAATTTAGGTGGAAGGGCAGCATGTGTTAAGAGTGTTCTTGTGGTTTCAATAAGATGTCGGTGTTTTCTTTCGGCTAGACCATTACGTTCAGGGGTATGAGGTGGGGAGGTTAGATGCTGAATTCCATGTTCAGATAAATAGGAGCGGAGTGCAAGAAATTCACCACCATTATCAGAGTGTAATGTGCAAAGGTTTTAGTTAAATTGAGTTAAAATCATAGCATGAAAGGATTTAAATAATAGAAGAACATCAGATTTGCGCTTCATAGGATAAACCCAAAGGAATCTTGTAAAATGATCAACGAAAACAACGTAATATTGAAAATGATCAAATGAAGATGTGGAGGCAGGCCCCCAAACATCACTATATACAAGTTCAAATGGCCTAGAGCTAGTTAAGCTGGAGGAAGAAGCAAAGGGTTGTTTGTGACTCTTGCTACTTTGACAAGAAGTGCAGACTTTATTGGACAACTTGGAAAGAGGTAAGTTGGAGGTGCGAAGGATGTGTTGCAAAGCTTTGTGATGAGGGTGGCCCAGACGTGCATGCCAGAGCTCTGTAGTAGATCTCGTGACTGTAAGGGCATGGGGAGGATCGGATGGAATGGAGACACTAGCTGGAAGCTTGTAAGTGTGTTGGTCATTCGGTCCTTTGAGCAGAATGGTTCCTGTTTTCAGGTCCTTGATCACAAAGTACGTAGGAAAGAATTCCAAAGAAACATTGTTAGTGCAACAAAGTTGTGAAACAGAAATGAGATTATTGGACATTTTGGGCACACAAAGAATGTTATTAAGTTTAAGAGATTTATTTGCAAGTGAAGGAAGAGAAGTAGAGCCAAGGTGGGTTATAGATAAACCTGTGCCATCACCAACAAGGACTTGATCAGAACCCGGATAATCATTGTAGAGTGAGAGATTCTAAAAATCATTTGTGACATGATGACTAGCTCCAGAATCGACTATCCATTGGTTGGATGGGTTGCCATTACCGTGTGCAAAGTTGACAATCGGTGAGGGTTGGTTAGGAGGCCTACCAAGAATTTTATAGCAGGTTTTGGCTGTATGACCGGGCTTTTCACAGAACTGACCAGAAGAGTGTCGATGTTGAAGAGGGCTGTCAGACTGATGAGATGTCCGAGAACGTTTGGGATCAAAAACGAAGCGGTTATTTCTCTGGCGAGGACGAGGGTGAAAGGTCTTTTTGGCTACATTGGCTGTGGCAATAGGGATATCAACTAGAATAGGTTCGTCTTTCTTCAAGAACCTTTCATAGTCAAGTAGTTTTTCGAATAGCTGCTCGAACGTGATGGGAATATCTCTGGCTTTCAGAGCAGCAATAATCTCCTTGTAATCTGGACCCAACCCGCTAAGTGCATGAATGACAATGTCGAGATCATCAAGAGGGTGCCCAATGAGGGCAAGTTCATCAGCTATCTGTTGAATCTCTTGAAGATAATCAGCTACAGGGTTGGAGCCCTTCGAAATGTGTGAGATTTTGTCCTTGAGAGTCATAACTCTCGATCTGGATTTGTTGGCAAATAGGGTAGTGAGAGTTGTCCATGCAGCAGCAGCTTTGCTTTCTGCAAGAGCAGCCTTGGAGATTGTGGTAACTAAGTTCTCACTTAAGGATCCAATAATGGCACTGTAAATTAAGCGATCTTGTTGTTTCCATTTGGCATGGGCTGGGTTTGGTACGTCTGCTCCATCGACTGTTATGGTGGGAGGAGGACATGGGTAAGAGCCATCAATATACCCAAATAGGTTAAGTCCTTCGAGTAGAGCGACAATCTGCAGGTGCCAAGCAGCAAAATTCTTGCTGGTGAGTTTGAGTGGTAACAATGTGGCAGCATTAATGGTAATTGGAGAGGCTATAATATCAGTGGTGGTGGCCATGGTAAAAGGAAATATCTGGATCTGAAAGCTACGAGCTACTTGGTAGCTCTGATACCATGTAGAAACTCACGAAAGCTTAGAAACTGAGAAGAAATGGCTATATATTTTCATAGAATTTCATGGTACATATATACAAGAATAATGATAATGATGATAAGTATTGTTACAACAGAACTTAAAGGATTAGGATAATATATTATAGTTTGAATATTAAAGATAAATGTTATCAGCAAGCTTGTGGTTCTGTTCCTGATTTTACGCTTCATGTTGCGGCTGTGATGAGAGCTGTTCCCTTACACTAACCGCATAAGTCAAGCGTCAACAGAATCCCAACAACAGAAATAATTCAAGGAGTATAAAAGTGGGCATTCATACCTCGACACTGCTAAGATTGCTGTCTTATCCTTGAATCTCCCTTCAACAGCTATACCTGACTTCTCCAATCTGCCTTTCTTTTTCTTTCTCGCCGAACTATTAATATTTTTCTCTATTCTTCCCTTTCACTTCGTCTCTTCTTTCTCTGATCTTTTCCCTAACTCTCAGAACCCAGAGATGAAGAAATCAAAGGCCAAGCTTGAAAAATACCCTGAAAAATCACTCTAAACTCTCTAAGCCCTCTTTCTCCCCGATACCTCTCTATCACCTCTTTTCTCGCTCTCTGTTTTTCGACTCCTCCCCTTTCTTCTTTACGCTTGTTTTGACTCCATTCAAAACCCCCTGCCTCTGCACTGCTCTCATGGGAGCTCACTTCCACCACCACTACTATCCTTTTCCTTCTGCTCCGCTGCAGCTTCACTGCTCCTCCTCTTTCCCCTCTTTTCCTTTTCTTTTTCACGCCCAAAACGTGTTCTCTTTTCTCCTCGTTCTTTTCTTTTCACGCCAGGCCTGGTCTCCTTTCTTTCTTTTTTTTTTTAAACTTATATATATATATATATATATATATATATATATATATATATATATATATATATATATATATATTTTTTTTTTTTTTTTCTTCGCTGCTTTTCTTTTTTTTTTCTTCTTCTCTCTCTTTTTTTTTATTGTTTTTTCTTTTCTTTTGTTTTTTTCTTCTATTTCTATTTTTTCTTTAAAAAAAATAAAATAAAATAAAATATAAATATAAATATTTAAACAAAATATAATGTTTACAAAAAAATTTTGATAAGGTTAAAAGTATGTTCAATCTAAATTAAGTAAAAATAGATTTAGAAATACACTTGATAAAGAAAAAAATATTTTGTTTTTATGTTGAATAAAAACATAAAAAATGAGTTTTCAAAATAAATTTTAGAAAACAAATAAAATATTTTTGAAAAAACATTTTCAGTACACTAAAACAACAAAAATATTTTCAAAATAAATTTCCAGTAAGAAATATTCTTAAGAAAACATAAAGAAAATATTTTTGAATATATATGTTCAGTAAAACTATTTTTTAAAATGCATTAGATAACAAAACAAAGTACACAAAGATGAAATATGAAAAGAATTGATAAAACTAAAAAAAATATTAGAAAATATTTTTTTTTAAAAATACTAACTAAAGATGGAAATTATTTTCAAAATTCCTAAAAACGTTAATAAGAAAACCAGAAATACATTTTGAGAAAAATATTTCCAACAAGAAAGATTGTTCAAAATATTTTTAGAGATACATTTTCAGTAAATATATTTTTCAAAATAAAATAAAAACTAATAACATATTGAATAAAAAGTATTTTTAGAAGACAAAAACAAAATACTTTTGAATATATTTTTTCAGTAAAAATATTTTTTAAAATGCACTAAAAACAAAAATATAAGCTAAACGAAAATGAAAACAGACTAAAAACGTGTTAATTGTAAAACTATTTTTCAAATTTTCTAAAAGGGTTAGTAAGAAAACATAAAATACATCTTGTCGAAAATGATTTCCTACAAAAAAAATCTTTTAAAATATTTTCTAGGAAAAATAAAAAAAATTTCAAAATACATTTTTGTAAAATTTTTTTCCAAAACATACGAAATTATTTTCAAACTTTCTAAAAAATATCAATAAATGATTAATAAGAAAAAAAATATGTTGAGTTAGATTATTCAAAAAGCATTTTTAAAAACACACTAAATAAATAAAAAGTATCTTTCATATTTCTAAATATGGTCAATATGAAAATAAAAAAATTAATTTTCAGTAAAACATGTTTGATTTCATAAATAAGAAAATAGAAATAATTTTTCAAAATATATTTTCAAAAAAATAGTTTTTACATAAAAAAGTAAAACATTAAGAAAAATACTCATGCCTTAATTTAAATTTATATTTTAGAGTTTAAGTATAAACTTTAAAGAATCTTAAATTCCAAATACTAATCCTCAACTATAAATGTTACTTCTAAAACTTAAACTTTAAACTTAAAACACTAATTTTGTAACTCTTTGCCTTTAACTCTCAAACCTTAAAAATTTCAAACCTTAAATTTAAAATTCTAAAGTATAAATCTTAAATTTAGATCATGTGTAATTTTAAAATTATTGAAATATTAATTTTTTGAGTAAAAAAAATAAGGATAAATCTTCAGTAAAATATTTTAAACAAAAAAGCTTTTCAAAATTAATTTACCTTAAAACATAAAAATGCAAACATATTTTCAAAATTCCTTATAAAGATCGATAAGAAATATTTGCAGAAGTTATTTTCATAATTTTCAGAAAAAGTCAATAAAAAAACATATTTTTTAAAATAAACTAAAAATTAAAACAAAATATACAGTAAGTGTAAATTATAAAACTAAAAAATGAAAACATGTTGAATAAGATGTTGTAAAACTATTTTTTAAAATTTCAAAAAAGTTAGCAAGAAAACAGAAAATGAATCGCGAGAAAATGATTTTCAACGAAAAGAGATTTCCAAAATATTTTTAGAAAAAAATTTTCAATTTTGAAAATATATTTTCTGTGAACATTTCCAATACCGAAATTCTTTTCAAAGTTTCTGAACAAAAATATATACTAAATAAAGACCGAAATTTCTTTTCGTAATTTTTAAAAAAGTCAATAAGACAACAATGAAAAAAAAAATACTAAGTAATAAGAGAAAAACCTGGTAAAGTTAATAGTATGGTCAATCTAAATTAAGTAAAAATAACTTTAGAAAATGAGTTTTCAAAATAAATTTTAGAAAACAAATAAAATATTTTGGTAAAAGTATTTTCACTACACTAAAACAACAAAAATATAAGTACAAAAAAAACAAAAAATATTTTTCAAAATAAATTTCCAATAAGAAATATTCTTATGAAAACAAAAAGAAAATATTTTTGAATATATATTTTCAGTGAAAATATTTTTTAAAATGCATTAGAAAACAAAACAAAATATACAAAAAATGAAATATGAAAATAATTAATAAAACTAAAAAAAGTACTGAAAAAATGCTTACTAAAGACGGAAATTATTATCAAAATTCCTAAAAACGTTAATAACAAAACCACAAATACATTTTGAGAAAAATATTTCCAATAACAAAAACATTTTTCACATAAAATCGCGTTGATAAAGATGTTGTAAAACTATTTTTCAAAATTTTCAAAAAGGTTAGTAAGAAAACATAAAATACATCCTGAGAAAATGATTTCCAACAAAAAAAAAAAGAAAAGATCTTTCAAAATCTTTTCTAGAAAAGATAAAACTTTTTTCAAAATACAATTTTTTTTTTAAAAAAAATCAAAACATACACTAAATATCAAATAAATGATATTTAGTGTAAAAAATATCAATAAATGATTAATAAGAAAACAAAGACATAGTTCTCTATTATACACTAAAATAATTAACAAGGAAACAAAATGTACATTTTGAGAAAAATATTTCCAGCAAGAAAGATTGTTCAAAATATTTTCGGAAAAAAATAAACTAAAAAAGAAAAAATACACAATTAATGTAAAAATAGTAAATAACCGATATCATTTTCAAAATTTCTAGAAAAGTCAATAAAAAGAAAAAGCAAAAACCATATGGTAAATGAATGGGAAAACTAAAAAGGCTAAAAATACATTGAATCATATTATTTAACAATATTTTCAGAATACACTAAATAAAGATAAATTATTTTTTATATTTATAGAAAAAGTCAATAAGAAAATAAAAATAATTTCCAAAATTAATTTCCAGTAAAAAATATTTTTTTGAAAATAAAATTAAAACATTTTTTATTGTGCACCCATAAGTGTATTAAGAATATAAGACTTTAAAAATTAAAATATTATTTATTATAATAGCATTAATTAATCCTATTAATATTTGTATAATTTTAAAATTACCATGGTCTTAATTTAAATTTTTATTTTAGAGTTTTAAAATTCATAGTATAAACCTTACAAACTCTAAATACCAAATTCTAATATTAAATCTTAAACTCTAAACTTTAAACCCAAAATACTAACCCTAAAACCTCTTTACCTTAAATTTTAAACCCTTAAATCCTAAACCATAAATTTTAAAAATCTAAAATATAAATCTAGATCATAGGTAATTTTAAAATTATAAAAACTACGGGTACACACCTGAGAGCACATTTTCAATTCAATAAACAACAAATGTTTTCTATAAGAATATCTTCCAAAACACTATTAAAAAAAAAAATGGTTGTAAAATATACCTTAAGATTCTTTGAACAAAATGGTTGTAAAACCAAACATTTAATATAAACATTTTTTGAAACATTTTTCAAAAATAGGTCGATAATGAAACAGAAAAATCACAGAAAATAAAAAACATATATTAAATGAATAAGAAAATGACTTGAATATTTTTTGAAATACACAGACAGAACAAAAACTTATGCAAGTGCTACAAACTAGAAAGCAGGAGACATAAGCAGACTGTAGAAATTGAATTTGAGTGAGTTTACCGTTGAGAATCATTATTGTTAGATGACAAAGACCACCCAACCTCCCATCCATGCTCTGCAGAGCCAAAAGATTAGATTGTAAAATGAACATGCTCTGTGATGAATATGTTAATTCAGCCAAAAACAAAGAAAACAAAAAAGAATGCATTACATTGAGAAAGTGCATTAAGACCCTGTTTTGTTTGTCGTGCATATCACACTTGACAAAGTTGGAAAATCCAGATCATGTTAAAGCACTCAGCAGCGATTCATCAACCAAAACCAGAGACGACATTGCAATGTAGCTTCATTCATCTTCATCATTCTGCAATGCCTTCTTTACCACTCAGCACAATGAGAAGAACTTGTTCAATGCTCACAGCTTAATGGGAATGACCATGTTTGTTCTCTTTCCAACTTGAGAAGAAGGGTTGAAGGCCTTCTTTTCTTTGCTGTCATTTTCCATAAGATCTTGCATGTCTGCAATGGAAAAGCCATATCATCAGATGTTGAGACAAGGTAAATAGATAATTATATTGCATGGCCTACTGCTATAACAAGAGCTAGAGCAAGAAAGAGGTCAGAGGGATGAGCATTCATCATGGGACCAAAGATTTTACTTTGGTAGCATACCCCGTGAGAACTTGAAGCTGGGTGCGAAATTCATCTCGTTTAATCTTCATATGGTTAGTAGGAATTTAAAAAAAATAATAAAATAAAATAAAAGTTGGAAAAACTATTAAATGATGCAAAAAATTGGACCAGCAGTTGTTCTCCAATCAGTGCATATAATACAGCTAACATCAAATCAAAGATGATAATTGCACAACCAGGGCAAATATAATGTTTGAATTATAGGCTATTCACAGTATATAGATATCATATAGTAGATTTCCTTCTTAAATTCTGATTTCAAAACCCTGAATCTGAGATGTGAATACCATTAAAGTCTGACCTTAGAGCTTCTTGCACTTCAGTACAAATTAAACAACAAAGATAACAGATAAATTAGATTAATAAGGCACCTACCACATCTTGGGCAATATCCCATCTTCTCATCTTCGGAATCAGATTCAAACCAGAGTCACAAACTGGTTTTCTGAATCAGAACTAACCGGTATTGATGAAAGGCATGTCTTCTTATCTTCATCCCTTTTGGTCCTGAAAATTGAATGAAAAACAAAAATCCCAAGTTCAGAGACCCATATGTTGTCGCATGTAATGGTCGCCTATCTCTAACTAGGGAAAGAGGACGATACTCACAGGACCACAAACTCTGACCATGACTGCAGAATTCTCAAGGAACTTTTCTGTTACTTTGATTTTTCCGGCTACTTCAGTTTCTTTATCTTCATCCCTCCAGTTCGTTCTTTGATTTGGCCAGAACCACCAATCTCCACTAATCACTGTGCCCATTGCCTCTCTCCAACTGCTTCGCTTCGATAAAAGCATCAAGAACTGTAGCAAGAAACAAAATCCGTTCAAGAATCAAGAACCATCTGTGTTAAAGATGAGCAAGCCGGTTGCGACACCGGCGAACTGCTTTGATTTCTTCATCGCCACAACCAACCACCGGCGTGGGTGAGCGTCGAAAAAACAGGAATTCCGGCACGGGAGTCTCATGCCTAACTCACTAGAGTGGCCAAGATTGGCGAAGGATCCAAATAAAACAGAAGGTCGACTTTTCTATAAAAGTTTGTAATATAGAACGGAGAAGGTCGGAGATTTTATAGAATGAAATACTTAGGGAGGAAGAATATTGATTATCATTTATAATTTACAATTAAAAATTAAATTTTTTACGAGAAAAAATATAGAAAATTTTAATATTATTATACCGCACAATAATCTCGTTGTTGTTGTTGAGACATTTATTGATATATTCATAATAAGGTATACTTTTACATAAATTTGTTAAATTGAAGTAATTTAAATTGTTTTAGATAAATATATGATTATATATTTTTCCATTAAAAATTATATGAATATTTTATCATTTGTTTTATAATTTTTTATTTCGTTTTTTGTCTTGTTATTTCTTATTTTATTTAAAGGTATTTATAAGTATATTTCATATTGTTAAAGTCACTCTAATTTAAAAAAAAAAAAAATTGTCATATCGTTCATAAAAATAGAAAGTCAATTTTCTCACAAAATAAAAATCAACAGTAATTGTAGTTTGTGAAGAACAAATTTAGAAAACTTCACTAAAGTCAAATAGGTTATAATCACATTAATTTTTTTTTATGTAGTATAATGCACATTAATTTAGTGGTTATGGATTGCCATATCTTGAATAAAATAATTTAAACATCCCTTTATATATAAAAGGGAAAATCAACATTTGATTGTAATTTTAGATTTATATATAAATAATATATACACACATTTAGTAAAAATTTATGATGAGGAAAAGTGATCTAAGTATTAGCTGTTAATTCAGCCAAAAAAGAAAGAAACAAAAAAAATATGTATTACATTGAAAAAGTACACAGAGACTTGGCATCCTCATAATGCAAAATATTTCATTGTGAAATATTAATCATTCTCATGTCTAGTATGACTTCTAAATATATGAAAGGTCCCACAAACTGGAGGGTATTGTTGAACTTATGTTGTTGGAACCTAAATAGAGGGACCATAAAGAGGTAACCTGTTTAAGCACTCTGGTAGAGGCCCAAAAAGATAATTATCATATAGAGAAAGCTCTACCAAGTTCTCTAATCGACAGAGTTCACTGGGGATGTGCCCATGTAGGTTGTTTCCCACTAGGTATAAACCCTGTCCTGTAGCTTCCTTAATCTTCCAATTGAAGAGGGGATGGATCCATTTAATCTATTATCTCTCAACCCTAAGACAATCATGCTACTTAGGTTGCCAATTTCTGAGGGAATATCACCTCTAATTTCACAATTGGATACAAAAAATTTTGAACAGATGACAAATTACTAATGGAGATTGGTAAGATGGATTTTAATAGATTCCTTGCCAAATTTAAATATTTTAAATTTTTTAATTGTGACAAATATGTTAAAATTAGCTGGTCAGGATTATTTCCAAAGCTATTATCATGAAGGTTGAGAATCTCAAGATTTCTTAATCTTTCAAGTGTGCTAGGTATTGAACCAGAGAATGAATTGTTTGGTAAATCTATCAAACTAAGTTTAGAAGAATTAGATATACTTTTTGGACCTAACCTTGTGAGATTATTGGGACCAAGGTGAAGCATCTCTAAATTTGGCAGCCATAGAGTTGATGGTAGACTACCTAAGAGCATATTCCCTCCTAATGCAAGAAGAGTCATTGAAGAGATATTGAATAAGGTCAATGGAATAAGGCCATAAAGGTTATTGAATTGCATATCAAGATGTTCCAAATTAAGAAGGCCAATCTCATGTGGTATTTGACCTGTCAAAATGTGAACAGAAAGTCGTGTTATGCATTTTTCTTTCGTTTGGTAAAGCAAGTCATATAGATATTTGCTTGCAAAAAATTTACCATGTGTTTTGCTAAATTTATCATAAAATTGTGAAATATTTTTATGGGATGAAAAAATTTTATATGTTTAGGGTTGAGGAGTATGTCATATATTTAATTAAACATATCGCCAAAAAATAATAAAACATCTATATATCATTATGTAAAATACGTATATAAATACTTAAAAAAACTCAACTTCATAAATAGCTATAGTAAATCTCATCACTTCAACAATTTCAATAATAACATTTGTCTTTCCAAAAGAAAAATATCATTTTTAAAATAACTTTTAACTATACTTTTGTTTAACTTCAAAGTGTTAGGTTGAGTAAAGCAAGACATTGCTTTGCATATCATATGTCACAGATTTTTTACTATTTGTCTTTTTTGTGATGAGATAAATACAAGTCTTTTGTAAGTATTTTTAAAATTTTGAAGTTTTCCTACTTTAAATTTTTTTATGTTATACTTCTGCCTAGGTTTTATGTTTCAGGATAATCCATAATTAAATATATATATATATATATATATATACAAATACATATAAATTAGAAAAGTAACTCTATAATTGTGAAATATAAGTTGTTGCAGATCCAGTCAAAGATCTACAGAGAAACTGGAGACAGTCCTTGTGAGAAGTTTCTATTTGTTTGTACTAGTGAGTCGAGTGAAGCCTATGTTAATGTGTTATGCAAGTACAACATAATGTTTTAAGATTTTAGGATGAATGTGGTGTTTGACCTTTATGTTCTCTCATAGGCTATTTCAACGTGTATAAAGTCTCCCATGGCCTCAACAATAATTAAACTGCTGTTCAATTACTTAGTTTGAGAGTTTATGGAATAAAATATAGAATACATTCATAATTGCTTTTGAAGACAATAATATCTTTTAAACTAGTGTTTTAAGAATAGGACCGGATCAGTTGATCTAGTATCTTAAACTATTTAATTTATATTGAAAAACCGTTTTGCAAAAAATTAAATTAAAAATCAGTAAATCAACTAAACTGGATAAATTGATCATACTTCAATGGCTCAAGAGTCTTTTTTTTTTTTTTTTAAGAACAAAAATTCTCTTTCCATTTTCATTGTTTCTGTTACTCAGAAGGAGGAGCGGAAAAATTTATTTTTTTTCAAGTTCATTTATAGGAACCAAATTTTCCTTACAATTTTTTGCAATATCTAAGCAGTTAGAGACAGCCAAGAACAAGTAAACATATGTAAAAAATATTATAGAAAGAATACATTTTTTTTAAAAAAAATACCTCAGAAAAACTCAGCATAAAAAAACTGACAATGACCATTAAAATAGATAAGCATCGCTTCCGTGGCTATTGAAGAAGAGAATGAGGATTTTCAGACTATAGTAAGTAGAAGGTACTTTGGACTCCAAACCAAGTAAAAGTTATTTCAGACTTCAAACGAATCAAATCAAGCAAGTTGTAAAGTCAAATAATTTATATAATAGTATGTAGAACATGTTGGTTATTTGTTTAAATCATCTAAAATTTATATTTTATTATTTTTTTAATACTCTATCTATTTTATAATATATTATTTAAAATTATTGCACCGGTATTAAAAAATTATTAATATATAAATTTATCATAACTTAAATTAAATTACTCTTATTTAATTTATTTATTAACTATTTATATTTTATTAAATAAAGATAAAAAGAAATGAAAATCGGCAAACCTTTAAAATTTTATTTATTAACCATTTGTTTGACTTACCATGGAACCCGTTATGTTCTATCTGTATTTCTTTAAGCATAAATAGGCTTTCAATTTCTCTCGGAAGGGTTTATATAAAAATTTTTATGTTAAGGACTACTTAAGGACATAAATAAAATCATAGAGCATCTAAAATTATAAAGAAATCACATAAAATAGAAAATTGAAAAAAAAAAAAACAAGAGAAAAAAGTTAACATACCTCTAAATAAGTTATTGTTAAGATACTGATAAGTAAGTCGGGTTAGATTTTTTATTTTTATGGGTATTTTTCCACTGAGATTATTGAAACTAAGATATAACTCCCGCTTTTGCTTGAGGCCGAAAAGAATTGATGGCATTTCTCCATAGAACTTGTTTCCAGCTAAGTGAAGAAATTCTAACTTGGAAAGCCGATTGAACATGTATGGTGGGGTCTTGCTCAGAGATAGCATGTTTTCAGCAAAATCAATGGCTCTCAGCAAAGAGATATAGCTGAGAAGGGAATAGACATCAATAGATTTTTATGGAGGGTTATGGCTTGCAATTAAAGATTGTCTCAGATATAGGACCTGAAAACTCATTCTTATCCAGAATCAATTGTTCAAGTTTTGGAAGCAAGCCAAACCATGTTGGGAATTCTCCTGTCAAGTTGTTGCTGCGGAAATTGAAGAACTTGATTCTTCTTAACCTACTCAGTTCAGCAGGCAGAGAACCGCAGAACCTATTGTAAGGGAGAATTAGTCGAACAAGGAAAGACAGGTTCCCAAGGTGTGGAGGAACGGTACCAGTTAGGTCCATATTGGATAGATCCAAGATTGTGACTCTTTTGTGACGAGAGCCACAGATGACACCAAACCAAGTGTAAACTGAGGTATTGGTGGTCCAGTTTTTGGCCAAAATGTTGGAAGGGTCATGGGTGATGTGGGCTTTAAGGGCAAGGAGAGCAGAGTGGTCTGTAGAAATGTTGGTTGATATTGCCATTTTTTCAAACTAGCCATTAGTAAACATGGCAGAATGAACAACACAACTAGACATGAACAGAAGCGATTGCTAGCCATGGCTAAAGTGTGTTGGTATGATAACTTGAGCTTCTACTACTTGGCTGACACTTTATTTATCCTGAAATGTCGTACGTGTTAACTGGAAGTGTCACTATCTATAATTATATCTGCATGTAAACACGGGGCTATGTACATGAGCATGAATTGCGTGTTAATTAATTAAAGGCCTGTGGAGCCTTTCTATCAGAAGAGAGGTGTTTCACAGTTTGTTTTGCACGCAAAACACAAAGAGTGCTTCTCCATTGATCCTGATTGGGTCTACAACTGGGTCGGATCCGGTCCACCAAAGATTACGGACGACTATAAACCAGAGTCGCTTGGACGAAAACGACAAGTCGTCTAGATGGTTGTTTGATTATTGTTTAACCAAAGTGTAAAACGACTAGTCCCTTGTGGCATGTATATTGGCAGGTGTTTATGAGACATTTTCTATCAAGCATGGGTTCCATCACTAGAGTTCGCTCGATAGTAAGAATGGGCTGCCGATACAGGCAATTGGAAATTATACAAAAACTGGGGCCTCAATTGTAGGTGTTGAGGTCAAATCAGCAATTCTTTAACGGAGTAAATGGTGGGACAAAATAAAGAAATAATAAATACAGTGAAAATCCAGTAACAAGAAATTGCACAATTAGAGTATATTTTTAGATAATTGCATAAGCTTTTGAAAGATGTGGATTTGTTGTAGTATCTTGTTGGCTCAGCTAATAGTAAAATCTGACATTAATTTTGCTTATGTACAGTGTGTGCTAGGCCTAATGCTAATATAAATAGCAGCAATTTTGTAGTATATGTAAAATGAGAGCTGTTTGTAATTAGGATTTGGGCAAGAGTGAGATTGCCAATTCAGCCAAATAAGATTGGATGAACCTTTTCTAACATATCTTCTTTCTATCCTGTGGCAAAGCTTTTTCTGAATTTAGTGCCTTGGACAATTCCTGTTACGTGACCCTTGTTCAATTTCCATTAATTAAAATAATTTTTCCCATTGAACTTTCTCTAACGTATGTCCTTGAACTGGAAAAATGTAGTCACCTCTACTTGTGATGAAAATTGGGCAACATGTGATGTAAGGTTCAAGGGAATGGAGAAAGAGAGAGAGAGAGAGAATCATCTTAGAGCCAAAAATACTAAGAAAAAGAATTACAAAATATTGATATAAAATCCAATTATCAAATATAAATGAGACTAGGTTATAAAACATAATAATTACCAATTGTTACTATTGAGACAAGTAAGGATAGCATTTCAGCTTGTCATTGGAGTGACTTGTTAAACACCTTCAAAATGCTGCAAGAAAGAATGCTTGTATCAGTTTTTACTATTGTAAGTGCATGGTAAAAAAGGGCACCTGTTTCTTTATTATGTTACCTGAAATAAAATCATTTCTCTCTTTTCATATGGCTGTTAACAGAAAACACACAAAATAAAAAACAGGATTAATCCAACCATGTCTTTGTTATAGTTATATACCATATTCTCTTTTGAAGTACGTAACTTCAAAACTGAAACAAGAAAAAATACAAGATATATAGAGAGTAATTGAAGTACCATCTTAGTGACAAAATATTCAGCTAGCTAGCTCCACTATCGGCCTTCAAAAGCTTTGCTTTGATTTTGTTCAGTGCAGCAACAACATCTTTCATGTTTGCTCTTTCTTGTGGTGTGTCCCGACAACAATGCAAAGCCACACCCATGATCGAAGAAATATAATGCTTCTTAGATTCAAAGTGATCAGTTTCATTACTCAACAAATTGGCATCTATAATCTCACTTAATGCATGGGTAATGGAATTCTCCACCCAACTTTTCAAGCTTATCCCTCCAGAAAACATATCATCAGTAGGTTTCTTGCCGGTGAAAGTCTCCATTACAAGGATGCCAAAACTAAATACATCACCTCTTTTAGAAATGACTCCTTGTGATCCATATTCTGCAAGATAAAAACCAATTACATTTAAATATTCCTTGTCCTCTTATCAATTTAATGAAATCTAATTTTTATAGTTAATGATGTGGTGCACCATAGGTTATTAGATGAATTAATAACTATACAATTTTACAATATTAAATAGTTTATAATGCATCAAATTTGATTGATTACGCTATTTTTTTTTTACTAAAGATAATTTGAGCATTGATTAAACTTATTTTGCAACTTTTCCAGCCAAAAATAAGCACCTTTCTTATCATTGAAGTTTAAATATGTTTAGAAATGAAATAAATTACCTGGTGCCATATATCCGATGGTAGAAAGGGTCATAGTTTGTGTCACAGACTCTCCTCCACCCAAGAGTTTTGCTATGCCAAAATCAGTAACATGAGCAACCATGTCTTGATCTAATAACATGTTACTGGGTTTTAAATCACAATGCACAATTGATGGTGAACAACCATCGTGGAGATACTCTAACACTTCTGCCACATCTGTTAATATATTCAATCTCTGAATTATATTCAAGCAGTGGACTGGGGAGTACAACCACATCTCCAAGCTTCCATTAGGCATGTAATCTAGTACTATAGCTTTGAAGTCCAAGTTACTGCAACTGCTGATAACCTTAATGAGATTTCGGTGACGAATGTTGCATATAACTTGGCATTCAACATCAAAGGTGTCACATGTCTCTTCATGCTGCAAATTGAAAACCTTGACAGCAACTTCTTTACCATCTGACAGTGTTCCTTTGTATACAGTACCAAAGCTCCCCACACCAATCACATTGGCTTCATCAAACCCATTTGTTGCTCGTTGTAGTTCAAAGTAAGAAACTCTCCTTAGTGCTCCAAATTCTTTTGCACTTGCATTAGGTAGATGATTCACCCTCCCCATTATTCATTTCCTCAAAAAATATGCAAGCACTAAAATGAGTGTTGCTGATGCAATCCCTGGTAAAATAATTTTCAAAGACTGCGGAATACCTTCTTCAGATCGATGTCCAGCATTGGCTTTGCATGGGGGAACTTGTAGACTAGATGGACCACAAAGAGCTTCGTTCCACATGAATGATTCAGCTGAAAAGTTTGTGAAAACTCCTCCAGTAGGGATTTCTCCAGATAATCTGTTGAAAGAGAGATTTATGTATTTAAGATACTTCAGTGCCTCTAAGGATTTTGGTATTTCTCCAGTCAAATTGTTTTGGGACAAATCTAACTTCTCCAAGCTCACTAACTGGCCAAAGGAGTTTGGAATAGAGCCCTGTAATTGATTATGGCCCAGAAAGAGTGTTACCAGATTTTGAAGATCCCCAATTTGACTTGATATATTGCCAGACAATTTATTCCTTGAAAGATCCAGCTGAGTCAAAACTTTCAAGTTTGATATCTGCAGTGGGAGAGATCCACTAATGAAATTCGATGACAAGTCCAACTCCAGAATATATGAAAGGTCCCACAAGCTGGAGGGTATTGTTGAACTTATGTTGTTGGAGCCTAAATAGAGGTACCTTAAAGATGTAAGTCTGTTCAAACACTCAGGTAGAGGCCCAAAAAGGTAATCATCATGTAGATAAAGAATTTCTAAGTCCTCCAGTTGACAAAGTTCGTTGGGGATGTGCCCTTTTAGGTTGTTTCCATCAAGGGCTAAACCCTGTAGCTTCCTTAATCTTCCAATTGAAGAGGGGATGGATCCAGTTAATCCATTATCTGACAACACTAACCCAATCATGCTACTTAGGTTGCCAATTTCTGAGGGAATAACACCTCTAATTTCACAACTGCTTATATAGAGCTCTTCAATAGATGACAAATTACCAATAGAGATTGGTAAGATGGATTTTAATGGATTAAATGCTAAATACAAGATTTTCAAATTTGAAATTTGTGACAGATGTGTTAAAATTGGCAGGTCAGGATCATCATTTAAGTTATTATCAAAAAGGTTTAGAAATTCAAGATTTCTTAATCTTCCAAGTGTATTAGGTATCGAGCCAGATAATGAATTTCTAGATAAATCTATTTGAACAAGTTTAGTAGAATTAGATATACTTTTTGGAACTAGCCCTGTGAGATTATTGATATCAAGAGTAAGCAACTCTAAATTTGGAAGCTGTAGGCTTGATGGAAGACAACCTGAGAGCATATTCCCTCCTAATACAAAAATAGTCATTGAAGAGATATTGAATAAGGTCAATGGAATAGGGCCATAAAGGTTACTGAATTGCATATCAAAATATTCCAAATAAGGAAGGGCAATCTCATGTGGAATTTGACCTGTCAAAATGTGAACAGAAAGTCATATTATGAATTTAACTTTTGTTTAGTATAGCAAGTCATATAGATATTTGCTTGCAAACAAATTAATTTACCGTGTGTTTACTAAATTTATGATAAAATTATGGAATATTTTTTTAAGGAATAAATTTTTTTTTATATGTCTAGGGATAAGGAGTACATACGTCATATATTTAATCAAACTTATCGTAAAAACATAAAAAAAAAAAAAAAAATCTATATATCATCATGTAAAAATTGGGGTGTTTGTTGATGTTTTGGGTGCAGAGATTGCTAGGTAGTTCTGATGTGCCTAAGTGGCTCAAACGTATGGCGTATGATTATTGGTGTAGAAAATAAATGGGGTGTTTGTTGATGTTCATTTTGTTAAATAGATGTTTGAATTTAGCTTTAGGGTGGATATGGGTCATGGTCTATTTGGGATATGTTGCTAGTTGATCCATTATGCTTTTTGTATGGGTCGGTGAAAGTCATATATGAGTTAGGCCATGCTTTTATACGAGGTTATGAATTAAGGGGTTCAGTAAAAGAAAGAAATAGAATTCACTTCAGACTGGGGCTGCAAGCCCATTCTTTCTTATTTCAGTCTTTTTTTTTTTTTTACTCTTTTTAACTATTCATTCAATTTTTTTTTTTTTATATATATAAGGATAGAAAAGAAATAAAAATTTGACAAAACTTAAAAATTTTAAAATAACACACATTTCTAAACAAATAAAAAATTCTAAAATAAATGGAGAGAGTATTTTAGAATTATTGAAAATTTATGTATATATTTTGATATTTATATTTATCAACTATAAATATATTTAAAAATATTAGTCTCACCATGATTCGATTTGTTGAATTATTGAATCGTGAATTATTTTCTTTTTTCAGTTCAATGACCCATTCAATATTTAGAACATTGTTAAAACACTGCATGCGTTAAAAAAAATAAAATACTAATTCTAAAAAGGATAAGCAATTCTACTTTTCAATGTCAGTATGTTGATTCTTATTTATAGGAAATCAAACTTAAAATATAATGATTATTTCATATTTTTTCTGTTAACAAACATACATATAGGAACACTCGTTATATAAAATAAAGCATGAAATAAGGTATCAAATTCTGTGTATTGTGCTGTTAGAGATATTTTATTTTCTATGTAATTAATTTTATAATACGAACAAATTCCATATTAATATTTAAATTATTAAGAATTTTTCTAATCACAGTCCATAACTTTCTTGATACTTATGATATGAAAAGAAAAAGAAAATAAATGTTAATAGATTAATTAAATATGTATGACATTTTTCATTTGCTGCAATTATATTTTATAATACTACAGGGGTTATTGAATACTTTTAAACACGTTGACCTTGCAACCAATAAAAAAAGGGGAGAATCTTTCAAAGAAAAAAATAGGAAAAAAAATTAATTAGGCGACGATATGCAACTATTTGGTGTTTTTAGCTGTACCATTTTTCTTTCTTTTTAATTTTCCTGAATGAGAATTTTGTTAATTTGTTTCCTTTTTATTAATTATCTCAAGACATAACTATTTGTTTGACTTACCATGGAACCTGTTATGTCCTATCCGTATTCCTCTGAGCATAGATAGGTTTCCAATTTCTTTTAAAATGGTTCCTGTTAAAATACTTCGTTAAGGACTAACTAAAGACACAACTAAAATATAAGCATACAATGTCTAAAATAATAGAGAAGTCATGTAAAATAGAAAATAAAAAAAATTAACAAGAGAGAAAATTTAACTTACCTGTGAATGAGTTATTGTTAAGACGCAGATAAGTAAGTAGGGTTAGATTTTTTATTTCTTTGGGTATGTTTCCACTAAGATTATTAAAGTCCAGATACAGCTGCTGCATTTGCTTGAGGCTGAAAAGAGTTGATGGCATTTCTCCATAGAACTTGTTTTCAGCCAAGTTAAGAAATTCTAACTTGGAAAGCCGATTGAACATGTATGCTGGGATCTTGGTCGGAGATAGCATGTTTCTAGCAAAATCAATGGCTCTTAGCGAAGACATATTGGATATGGCTGAGAAGGGTATAGACACCAATAGATTTTTATGGAGGGTTATGGCTTGCAAAGGAGAAGAGGCATTAAAGATTGTCTCAGATATAGGACCTGAAAACTCATTCTCGTCCAGAATCAATTGTTCAAGTTTTGGAAGCAAGCCAAACCATCTTGGGATTTCTCCTGTCAAGTTGTTGCTGCGGAAAAAGAAGAGCTTGATTCTTCTTAACCTACTCAGTTCAGCAGGCAGAGAACCACGGAACCTATTGTAAGGGAGACGCAGTCGAACAAGGAAAGACAGGTTCCCAAGGTGTGGTGGAATGGTACCAGTTAGGTCCATATTGGATAGATCCAAGATTGTGACTCTTTTGTGACGAGAGCCACAGATGACACCAAACCAAGTGCAACTGAGGTATTGATGGTCCAGTTTTTGGCCAAAATGTTGGAAGGGTCATGGGTGATGTGGGCTTTAAGGGCAAGGAGAGCAGATTGGTCTGTAGAAATGTTGGTTGATATTGCCATTGTTTTCAAACTAGCCATCAGTAAACATGGCAGGATGAACAACGCAATTAGACATGAATAGGAGCAATTGCTCGTCATGGCTAAAGTGTGTGATCTGATAACTTGAGCTTCTACCCAAGTGACACTTTATATAGAGAAAATAAAGAATCATCTTTTTGGCATTTGAGAACCATGAATGCAATTTCCTGCCTTGGGTCCTTGTGTAACTAGTCAGTCAACTAACTAGCACATGAACTCGATTTCCTATTGTCAAAAGTCGGTGTAATTGGAGTATGTTTGGGTGTGTCGGAGCTAATGGAATAAAATTTTACATAATTGAACGATAAAGAAAAGGAAGAAAAGGAATGGAAGGAGGATTTACTTCCCATTGTTTAAAACTTTAAGTACGAAAAGTAATTGAATTACCTTTCCATTCTTCCAATAGACTATAGGGAATTCTTGGTTTAATTTTATTTCCTCTCGTGTACATGAGAGATCAGAATCCATAATTCAATGTATCTAAGTTTTGACATAGAAAAAATATAAAAAGGAAAAAAAAAAAGATGAAATAATTAATAGCTTCTTAAATTACATGACTATTCCTTAAAATTGATCACAAGTTATAACTTTCTTTAGGTTATTTTCAACAATCTTATATTTTATTTGTTTTTATGTTCTTAGTTTCTATGCATTGCTATAGTTTCATTATTACAAAAATTAAGGCAGCTCTAGTCTTTATTTATGCACTTGCCTCAAAACATAATCACGTGTAAAGCTACTAGAAAAGAGAAATGTTATACTTATACTTGTTTTTGTATATTTACTTTTTATATATTTTTCTTTTTATAGTACCTTTTTAAAAATTATA
The DNA here is from genome assembly GCA_022379115.2 of Bauhinia variegata. Classification (NCBI taxonomy): domain Eukaryota; kingdom Viridiplantae; phylum Streptophyta; class Magnoliopsida; order Fabales; family Fabaceae; genus Bauhinia; species Bauhinia variegata. Next base: position 567,825 of record CM039437.1, on the reverse strand, counting down.
ATATCTAAGGTGTAAAGAAGAATATGACACGTGCATATATCATTTTTCTTTCAAAAATGGCTTTATAGTTTCTTAATTATGGGGTCTCAACTAGTAATTGCATATTGTTTTCATAGTAATGTGGTACATAAATAATCACTCAAAATACATATATGACATTCTCGTTTTTCTATAACTTTACTAATTATTATTTTTGACTACAAAAAATTAATGTCGGCTAAAATATAGTGCACTAGTCTATATGGCTTGACTAGCCTTTTAAAAATGAAAATAATGTAAGTTTTGCTAAATTAATCAATGATTTCTTTGCTTGAATGTAAGTTTAGAAATTGGTAACTTGTAACAAAAGCTTTGAGATTTTATATAAATTAATGAGTATTTTACAGCACTAGAATCATCAATGAAATTTTTTATTTTAGATTTTTATGTGCCTAGTCAAGACACAGTTGGCAAGACCAAGAAAAATGAGGACTATAAACTAAAGTAATAAATACTAACTTATAAAAATAATATAGTCATACTCAAATAGTGATTCATCTTCCTGATTGAAGTTCTAATACCTTGGGTTCTAATATATTAATTTTTAAAAAAGCCCACGGCTGATGGTATAACTGCCACCATTTGAATACACGGCGAATTTTTTTAAAAAATAACTTATAAAATTAAATATATCAAAATCAAATAACAAATATTCTAGCAATATTTTCATTAATCATAATAACATAATATCAATTAAACACCATCATCATATTTAAGTTTAACTTTGTAACTCAAAAGATGAAAGGGAAGAGGAACAAAAATTTAGGATTTTGCATTTTTTTAAGGAATTTGGAAGTTAAAAAGACAAATATGCCATGGCCAGCCATTTAGAACACTGGTTTAGATTCTATATAGCTAGTTAGGTACACATCATTAACAATGATAGACATATATTATTAAGAAAAATATGTTAGTGTTGTCTCATCTCTAAACTTCTGACCATAAATCCAAAACCGTGGTATTAAGTGCAGAAAAATTCTTTGATTACGCGTTTAATTTCCACTAACCAAAAGACTTAAGCGCCACATGTTTTCACAAATGACTTCTCAAATAAAGGCAAAATAATTCCACAACATGGAGGACCAAAGACCTAAGTCTTCGTCGTTTATGGGCTTTCATCCATCCACTTTGATGATTTTAACATTGTATTCCTTCCCAGTTCTTTCATGAAATGATTTGCAAAATTTAATTCATTCCTTATGAATGAAAATTACACTATTCATAATTAAATGTAGCTAAGTGTTTTCCAATATAAATATAATTGCAAATAATATTTTTATTTTAACGGACCTTTTCAAAGATGGAAAAATTCCTTGGGCAAGAATCGTACAGTTGCCATATGTTTATCACCACGGAGATGAACATCATTTTAATTACTGTAATGTTTCATTCCATTGGTTCCACCCCAAATTAAGGGAACGGACTCTGAAGATTTTTTCCAGGGCAGATTAACTATAAATCGTTAAGTGGTACAAAGATATACAGAGATCAATTGTTATATTAACAATTGCATTGATTATAATTTTTTTAACTTCAAGAAATCGATATTGGTTAAAATATATTGCGTTGATTTATACAGCTTAACTAACCTTTTAAAAAAGTAAATAATGTCAATATTTCTAAATTAGTGATTCTCTACTTAACTGAAGTTTGGAAATGAGTCAGTTCTAGCAAAAGCTTTGAGATTTTATATAAATTAATGAGTATCCTACTGCACTAAAATCATCAATAAAATTTTTTACTTTAGAATTTTATGTGCTTAGGTTGAAGTATAAACTAAACTGATAAAGACGGTGACTTACAAAAATAATACAGTTGTACTCAAAGTGATTCTTTTCCATAATTGAAGTTCTAATATATAGCCCTAGAATCACGTAAGCAATCTCTTGGTATAGATTCTATATGACCAATTAGGTAGACATTATTAACAATTATAGACATATATTATTAAGAAATACGTTCGTCTTGTCTCATCTAAAGAAAAAGAAATGTGGTTTGCCAAGCCGTATTATTGAGTGCAGAAAATTTTTCGATTATGCAGACTAACGCGTTTAATTTCCACTTGACCCCCACCATGTTTTTACAAATGACTTTTGTAATTCTATGTCATTATGGAAAACTGAATACAATTTCAAAAAGAGAAACAATACTTTCTTTCTAAAGTCATGCTTTCACACCTGACAGTGAAAACTTTTTTCTTATTGTTATCAATTCTGCATGATTGTGCCAATTTTTTCGTAGTTTCGTGTTTAATACTCAACAATCTGCATACTCTAGAATCATTCTGCTGGTGTAAAAACCTCATAATCCTGTGAAGTGCATAATTACGTTTCTATTTAATTTCTCTCTAGCTTTTCATAATCCGTACAACATTTTTTTTTTCTTAAATCAAGTTTCAATAATCTGTCCTTAAATAACTATTTGGTTTTCTTTTGAATCCTAATCATACAACTTGAAGTTAAGTTAATTTGATGAGTAACTAATAATTAAATAAAATTAAATAAGCATTAAGCAATATGTTGGTACGAGTTTGTGAGGGATGCACCTTTTTCTTTTTTTTTTTTCTTTCCTTTTGTCTGTTTTACATGTGAGAATCAAAATCCAAAACTACCTAAATATTATATCTAAGTTCTTCATCACTAGACGGCATGCACCTAATAGTTTAAAGATGCAATGCAACTACTTTAAAATTAAATCACCAAATTGTAATAATCAACCCTTCAATTATTTTTTATAATCAAAACTTGGATTGGAAGGGGGCGGATTTTGGAATAGCAGTGCCCTTGCCTTTCCTTCTCTCTTTTGGCAGCTAGACACACAAACAAAGCTGTATGTACTGAACACACAAGCTTTGAATGTGCAAACCTAGTTGGCCATCAACCTTTAGGATATGTTTAGATGGACGGAAGAGAGTGAAAAGGGATGGAACAGAATAGAAAAAATTGATCTTCTATTGTTTGAGAGTAATTTTTAGTAATAGAAATGAATAGAATGGAAAGGAAACATTTTCATTAACAGTACATTCATACAGTGGAGTGAATGCGGATGCAATAGTCGTTACCATGCATGCATCTAACTAAAATTTATATTTAGCGTTTTTAAATCCCAACGCCCCTTTTACGGTTTTATCAACTTTTGACACCACTTGTTGCACCGAGGAATACCCTTCTTACCATTTGCAATTGCCGTGTCACAGCCTCTACATTCATTCTTCCCTCAGAAGACTTCTCAGAGCAAGCGAGCCCAATCTCCAAGATCAAAATAATGGATCTCTGGTTGATCTCTCCAGTTTCTTCTTCTTCTTCCTAAAAAAGAATGGGGTCTGCAACCTGTAAAAGATATTCAGGTAATGCTTCTTTCACGTAATTATGATGATTGTAATCATCGATGAATATCTCATCTATAACATTTCTAATATCAGGATCCCAAAGCAGCTATAGACATCGCCTTCCTTTGAAGCTTTTATGATGAGTGCATTTCACATAGATATTTTAGACCTCAATCTCTCATATTTAAGTCCTCATTTGAGAGAATTGGGTGCTTTTGACTTTAATTGCTTATTTTGTAAGAACCAAGCACTTAAAGAAGCAAGGCAAGGAACTGGAAGCATATAGCAATGATTCGAGAAGATTTCAGACCAAAGGAATCAATGCCAAGTTAAAATGAAGATTTTAGAGGCCCAAAAAATGACAAGAAACACAAGTTGTAAGAGAAAACAGGTTCAAGGAGCCTCGAGTAGCAAGTTGGCACCACGGTCTCATCCATCTAGGGCCAAGGCACACAAATTGGCAGCAAGGAGTAAGTTGGCACCGTGGCGCTAGAGAAGGAGCAAAACAACCAAAGACCATGCAATTGGCGCCATGGCGCCAAAGGTGTTGCACCATGGTGCCCTGGAGATCCAAACACGTGAATTTGTGGGCTTTTGGGCCCTTGTTCTCTTCATGTTTCCTTTGACTTCTATGATGTATCTTAGTTTAATTATGAGTTTCTAAATTCCTTTCTAGGGGCTATGATATAGCTCGGCCATGTATTGATTTGACTATGGATATAATGCAATTCTACCTTTCTTTAATTGAGTTTTAATTCTCTATGTATTACTCTTTGATTGATCTAGTCAATTAATTAGGGAATTTGTGGATTGCTATGACTTGGGAAGAAATTAGTTAATCTAGACTATAGAAATTAATTCCATAGTGGACCTTGTGTAGCCATTAAAAGGAATCCATAGAACTTAATGCAATTCTAGTTATTACAATTCACATAGGGATATGATTGAATTGATTATTGGAATTAGTTTAATTTGACCTTGGAAGGGCTTTTTAATAGATTAGGGAGATTCTAGCTATAGCAATTGATAGAACTAGAATGCATGGATGAAATTAGGAGAATTAATATATATGGTTGAGGTGAAATCAAAACCCTTAGGCTTTTACTTATTGAATTTTCTACACCTTTGCTTGCATTCTTATTTTCTTTGTTACCTAGGTTTTATTTTAATTTACTTTCACTACAATTCGATCGCTTGCATAATATTGTAATCACAGTACTTTGGTAATCAATTACGCAGTCCCTTGGGTATAACAACCCTAAAATACTCTGCTGGCTACATTGATAGTATACACTTGTACTTTATTCCATTACACACATTTTTCATACATCACTTTACCTCCTAATCCATACTCTGCATTTTAATGCATGAACTCACAAGATTAACTCTCCCATATGGAAAGTTGCATAGAAATTTTAGAAACATTTTGTGCACTGAACCTCAATTTAAGTTCAAGATTACCAAATTATGCTGTATATATGTTTGCAAGTTTCCATGATTAGGGTTTATATCAGTATTTTATATTTTTTAAATCCCTTTTCTCTCTGGTTCGTCTGGAACAAAGAGAGAAGGGTGATAAAGAACTATTTCTGCCATATATAGAAAGTAATGCAGTCTTATAAAATTTGAAGTTCATGTAGCGACAATCTGCATATCCCACAGATCCCTTTAATCCAATTGAGCTGGATTTTGTTTCAGAAACTTGAGTTGTGGCAGATAAAAGTTTTGCCAAGCCAAAATGGCTTACTTTAGCGGCAAGATCAGCATCAAGGAGAAAATTAGAAGGCTTTAAATCACAACGAATAATTGGAAGTTCACATTCATTGTGAAGATAACATAAAGCAATAGCCACATCTATTGCAATATTTAGTCTCTGAAGAAAGTCTAATGATTTTCACTTTCCTCTGGATGTAGCCATTTCTCTAAGCTTCCGTTTGTCAGAAATTCAAAAACAAGAGCTTTGAAATTATTGCCATTGTAATCAGTGCTAGAGCAGCGTGTGAATAACTTGACAAGGTTTTGATGCCTAATTCCTTTCAAGGCATTGCACTCTGCCAAGAAGCTCTTTGAAGCTCCCTTCTGTAGATTTAGGACCTTCACAGCTACAAGTCTTTCCTCCTGATCCAGAGTCCCTTTATATACAGAACCAAAACTACCAGATCCAATCAAATTTTTGGATGAAAAACCTGCCGTAGCTTGCAGGAGCATTTTATAAGAAACTTTGTGAAGTTCCTCAATGTTATGGAAGGTGGATGTCTTTCTATCAAATTTTTTTTACCCGATAAGCAGCAAATGCAATGGCCAATAGGAAGAAGAAAAGAACCACACAAATAACTATGATTACCAGCTTCAAACGTTTCTATTTAACTTCAAAATCTTGTGAAGCTCATAATTACGTTTCTATTTAATTTCCCTCTAGCTTTTCATAATCTTTACAACATTGTTTTATTTTTTTTTCTTAAAATGAATTTCAATAATCTGTCCTTAAATAACTATCTGGTTTTCTCTTGAATCCTAATCAGATAAATTAAAGTTAAGTTAATTTGATGATTAACTAATAATTAAATAAAATCAAATAAGCAATATGAATTTCATTGAACCTCAAATGAAAATGCAGATAACAGAAACTAATAAACACTCGTAGCACAGCCAAAAGAGATGTATTGCCAGCGAGTTCACACTTAACCAATAACGAAATTCTTTGTTAACTCCTTTACAATTCGTTGAATTTGCTCCAACTCCATATATGAAAGAAAAACTGCATAAATCCAGCACGTTGTATTCTCATGTGCTTTCTTTTTTCTTTGTGTAGTTTTCATTTATCATCGATTTGTAACCCCTCCCTCTGATGATAACCAAAATTACTTTCCAAACCATCAATTTTAACATTTAATTTCAGTTTTAATCTTCTCCCTTAAGGTCAGCTTATCAGGCAAAGGAAATACAACATTGATCTTTGCGAATGATTTAACTAACCATGTTAATCTATATCCAACCAGTTATGCTCTAAATATTTCCTTTCACATATTTAAAATATTAAAACACTTCTAATAGGAAAAAAAAAATACACGCTTTTCTGTTACTTTTTTTAATCGAACTTTTCTTTTTCTTTAAATTTTCATATTGAGTTTTTAATGTCTAGCCTACAACCAGGAATCGTTTGGCTATATATGATGTTGGTATGAGTTTGCGAGGGATGCACCTTTTTTTTTTTTCTTTTCCTTTTTATCTTTTTTTACACGTGAGAATCAAAATCCAAAATCAAAAACTTCCTAAATATTATACCTAAGTTCTTCCTCACGAGACTGCATGCACTAATTCCCATAAGCTTTCAATTACTAGGCATAAAACATCGATAATAAGTAATTGGGTTAGATTATCTCATATAACAAAAACATAAAATCCGCTTTACTAAGTTGGAAATCTTTAGCCTTGAAAAAAATAACTTCATTGGAGATATTGTTAGCGTGAGTTGTGGTCAGATTTGACCTCTGGGAGGTCTTAGGAGAAAGTTACGGGATACGTTCTTTAAATTGTGGTAATTACCTAATTATGATAATTACCTTAATTCTGTGTATAGCCATAATTAGTTTTGTTTTCTGCATGTATATATTACCCTGTATCTCATGTAAGACATTCATCAAGGAAATACAATAATTCTTACCATGTCAAACTGACATGGTATCATAGCTTAGGTTCCGATCCCTTCTTTGAATCAGTCCTCCTCCTTCTCCCATGGCTGATACAGAATCTCTTACCCTAGCTGAGTTGACCACAAAAATGTCAAAGGTTCTGAACCAAGTTTCAGCCCCGCCTTAGATCAATACTGATAATACCATTGCACCAATTGGCATCAAATTGGATGGCAGCAACTATGCCCTTTGGTCCCAGGTGGTCAAGATGTATATCTCGGGCAAAGACAAATTGGGATATATCAATGGCGATTTACCGCCACCCTCTCAAACATACCCTACCTTTTGACGTTGGCAGACTGACAACGTGATTGTTAAAGGATGGCTAATTAATTCCATGGATCCCTCCCTTATTGGCAATTTTATTCAATTCCCCTCAGCCAAGATGGTGTGGGACACCATCGCAACCACTTACTTTGATGGCAGTGACACATCTCAAGTTTACGATCTTCGGCATCGTGTGACCAATCTCAAACAGGCTGGTGGCACTCTTGAAAAATACTATAATGACCTTCAAGGACTTTGGCGTGAAATCGATTTCCATCGACCAAACCCGATGGAATGCCCCAATGATATCCAACATTACAATACCCTTGTCCAAGAAGATCGGGTATATGTATTCTTGGATAGACTTGACGATCGCTTGGATAATATCAGGAGTGATGTCCTGCAGATGAAGCCATTCCCAACCATGGAGCAAGCTTATGCACATGTTCAGAGGGAAGCCCTTCGTCAAGCAATGATGACAGACAACACCAATGAAATACATGGTGTTGTTCTCGCATCTAAGAGTCTCAAGTTGCAGACCAGTACGGTGAGCGCCCACTCCAAATGCAAAGATTCATCAAATGGCACCAAGTGTTCTCACTGCGGAGGTACCAAACATACCCGTGAAACATGCTTCAAAATCCATGGCTATCCTAATTGGTGGTCCGAGTTCCAGGCACGAAAACGTTAAGATCCTAGTGGCATCGATAGCAACCAAGGAAAAGCTGCCATAGCTACTGCAGAATCACATCTTTCCCTTATTCTAGCAACAAGTACTCACCCAACCCAAGGTACTGCTCTACTCTGCTCTAACCACGATGGTAATTGCAATGCGTGGATACTTGATTCTGGAGCCACAGATCATATGACGTTTGATGCCACTGATTTCTCTGAACATTCAACCCCTTGACGCACCAGTATTGCCAATGCCAATGGTGGTTTATCTTCGGTAACAAGGGCTGGGACTGTGATGTTATCACCGACCCTTTTACTATCTCATACACTACTTGTTCCCTCTCTCTCTCATAAGCTACAATCTGTAAGTCAAGTCACTAAAGACTTGAATTGTGTGGTACTAATTTATCCATCTTTTTGTCTTCTTCAGAATATTCTCACTAAAGACTCTACTATATGGAGGACTTCAGTGTAGGCCAAGCACATCACATGCATCACCTGAGTAACCTCAAAAGGGAACAAATTCTTGTCTGGCACCGTCGGCTAGGCCACCCCTCATTTGGATACTTGAAACATGTGTTTCCCAATTTATTTTCAGATACATCATTATTGGATTTTAAATGTGAGACTTGTATTTTAGCTAAGAGCCATCGAGTTCATTTTCCATTAAGTATGAATAAGAGTGATGCCCCTTTTGCTTTGGTCCATTCTGATGTATGGGGTCCATCTCCAAAATCCTTTTTATCTGGTTTCTGCTGGTTTGTGACATTTGTAGATAATTGCGCTCGAATGACTTGGATTTACTTGTTGAAACACAAAAATGAGGTGTTTCATACGTTTCAAGTCTTCCATTAAATGATTCAGACTCAATACTCAGCAAAGATTTGTATCCTCCGCTCTGACAATGGTGGTGAGTATGTAAATCAACAGTTTCGCAATTATTTCTAACATCACGGACTTATCCATGAGACCTCCTGCCCCCAAACTCCTCAACAAAATGGCATTGCAGAACGTAAGAACCGCCACATCCTTGAAACTGCTCATGCTCTTTTAATTGAAGCACATATGCCCAGCCACCATTGGACTAATGTTGTCATTACAACAATCTATCTCATCAACCGGATACCATCGAAGGTTCTTGAATTTAAGACTCCGCTGTAGATTTTGTCTACATTTGTATCATTACACACCATGCAAATGCTACCACCACGAGTTTTTGGGTGTGTTGCTTTTGTTCACCTTCATAAGAACCAACGCACAAAACTCGATCCATGTGCTGTTCGCTGCCTATTTTTGGGATATGGTATACATCAGAAAGGCTACCGTTGCTATGACCCTACTACTCGGCACACATTGTCATCTAGCTATTATGAGATGGGTATATATTCCCCATTGTCTTTGTTTCTTTCAACATGAACTCCAACTTGTGTTCATGTGTGGCCTTTTATTATGTACTATACACAATATAATCATACATAAATCCAATCATAGATAGAATCCCGTAGTGGAACCAAGTGTCACCATATATAATTTTATAAAATTATAATTTTCTTAAAGTCTCATATTTCTACCTCACATTAAATATAAGACTCATTCATTTAAAAATTTAGATACTTTCCAGTCGATTACAATGCAATTATTGTTGGTAATTGTTGGATACATTACAGATGTAACCCTATCTAACGAACTGCTAACAACGATTGCACTGTAGTCCACTATTGAGAATCTAGTTCCTCTCATTTGAAACATGTTTGTTTCATGTATTTGGACAATCTTGAAATGGAATATTTTTTTCATTGTACATGCTTAGTTACTTTTACTATGAGAAAGCTCAAATTTAGGAAAACTTCGTTCTACAAATTTGAGGAAGCTCCGTTACCAAATAAGTAATAAACCATGTCACACACAAAAAAAGTATTGTTGTTGCCAAAAAACACCTTCACATTAATGATTAGGTAGAATTTGTTTATTAAAAGTTATAAAAATTATTTGAGTTATTTTATTAAGAATTTCATTTCATTATTAATATTCTAAACAAAATATTAATTCATTTTCATTGCATATAAAATATAATAACAGAACTTTTTATTTACCTTTCTATTCTTCTTTTCATTCATACATCGAATGATTTTGAGTTTTCTATAAGATATAAAAGGTGTTGCTAGATCTAATGTCTTCCAAATCCACCAATAATTAGGTCTATGACCATTTGTCATTGGCTTAGGTTTTGGAGTTGTGGAGATCAGAATTTTTGCAGAACTATGCTAGTGGTTACATTTTGAGTTGAGTGGGTGTAAACACTTTGTGTATCCTATACACTTAAGGGTTTTATTGTATTGTATCTTGTGATGCTTGTCATTCTTCGTGTAAACTTTCATTTGAAATTGTTTTGCTTAATAATTTGGAATGTAAAGAAGTATTGGCATGATTGGTTATTCTCTTGTGCTCTTGATTGTCCTCCTATTGAATAGTATCTCATTCCTGGAAAGTCAGTGTGTTTCTTGCGTTTCTTAGTATGTGGGACATTAGCTTACCATCTTATTCTTAAGTGTAAAATTCTAGCTTGCCCAAGATGTGCAAGGTATGAGTGTGGGGGATTTGATAAACACATTTTAGGTTTATCTTTATGCTCTTATACTTAACTCTTATATCTCAGTTTTACACTTAATTGATAAATTATCTAATATTAATATCATTGAGGTCTTCTTGGAAAAAATTAGAATTATATTGATTTTCTCACTTTAAGTTCTAATTTACTTCTTATGGAATTGTTATTTCCGAAATTGGACCTAGGAGACCTCATTACATGTTAGGTGAATGACTGTCAAGACTAAAGATTAGAGCAATAAATATTCATAAATTTAATAAGTGATTGCGTGATTGGGTATTTGTAAACTCCAAGGGCAAGGTGGTCAAGTGAGTTTAGTTATAGTAGAATTGTAATTTTGGCAACTTTTCCCACATTCTTCTCTTTACTTTTTGCCTTCCCCATTCCTCTATATTCATTCACACCTCACCCTCTCTCTCTTAGGTTTTTACTTCATTTATCTTCCACCATGGCTATCACCTCGAAAACTCATGGGTAGAAGCTCTTGTACTCAACCTAGCATGACATAAAGACCACATATTTGATTCTTGAAACTAGTATTGTATTTATTTTGAATTTAACGGAGGTTATGAATTTCTATTCTTTGATTCTCTCACTAGAATTGTGTATGGAGATTTTTGTGCAAGATTCTTGGTTGGGATTGTGATTTTTATAGGCTTCATCACCCTATAACTAATTTCCATGGGATTGTGAAGTTTGGTTTCTTGGCATTGTTTGTGTTATTGTTAGAGAGGGTTGTGGAACATTTTTCACTTCGACAAGTTATGCTTGCTTTCAAAGCTTAAATAACAATGTTGTTGTTGATGCAAGCCCTCAAGCGTCGCTACTATAGGTTGCGGTCAAATTAAAAATTCCAAGTTCAAGTTTCAAACCAAGGTCGTGTTCTCAGAGAACCACTAGTATAGGTCACAGTCAATTAGGCGAAATGGGAGGGCGGGTTTTAGCGATTTGAAAGTAAATAAATGCAATAAATAGTAAAATAGAAGTGAATAGATGATGGAAAATGCAATCAACCTAGGGAACTATCTAATAACAGTGATTCTATCATTGACCTAAAGATAAATTTAATTTCAGTTATGCTAATTAACTAGATTAACCCTGAAATCTCAATAATAACCTACCTAATTAATTAATTTGGTTGAACCCTAACTAAGCTGGTATCCCTATACCTAGCTCGACGATTCCTACTACACAATCGCATAGATTATGGTCGTTGGAACCAAATCTAACCCTAACCAACATCGAAGCAAAGGATTAGAGCATCCAAGAGCTAAATTCCGAATTTCTATCCAACCAAATCAAGTTCTACTCCATGGAAATTACTCCTAGGGTGATCAGGCCAAGAAATCCCACAAACCCATCCAACAATCATGCATAAAAATCATCATACACAATCACAGAGAAAGAAATGAGGAGTAGAGAAGCATAACAATCATTAAATTCAAAATAAACGTAATACAAGTCTCAAGAATCAAACCGACAGCCTTCAAATCATCCTAGATTCATTATAAACGTGCCTAGCCTTCCATTTTCATGGAGACAACCATGGGAGAAGGAGAAAATGAAGAAAACTTGAAGAAAAGCAAACTAGCGGCTAGGTGTGATGCTTGGCCAAATATGCATATGTCAAAGTTGGCAAAAATTACAAGTTCACCATTAATGAGGCCCTAATTACAAAAATACCATTAATGAAGTCTAAATTACAAATATGCCACTCCTTAAATTGCCAAAAGCCTATTTCACCCTTCTGGAGTTGGGAAAATATCCTTTATGCCCTTGCTTCATGAATTTTGCTCCGATCCTAAGCTTAGACATAAATCCTAAGGCCTCCCAAGTCCAATCTTGAAATTAAAAGTCCCTAACAAGTAAAATTGTACCTTAAAATGGGAAAATTAATATTAATTTTAATAAATTTCAATTAGATCTCAATGATAAAAATAGATCTTAATTAACCAATTAAATACAAGTTTGAAGTTCTAGAAGTAAGTATAAGAGTACACCGATAAACACTAGAAAGTGTTTATCAGTTGGCTTTTATCTTCTATAAACATGGAACTGCTACAGTTTGATTTGGTATAACTTCGGTAGTACTTGGTCTACCATATAGTCAGCAACGTGTTGATTGGAACATCAACCATTGGTAAGATGGCTAGGAAAATATTTTCCATAAGAATAATGCTTAGCCTTTACTAAAATTGCTTCCTCAATTTTGTTTTTGCATATTGATGCGGTGTGAAATAGGTTTGTTATATGAATATATGAATACAGTGCAAGCGTACACTATCAATGTTGCCGGCAAAGTATTCCAGAGTTGTCGAACCCAAGGGATTGTGAATTGATTACCATAATACTAAAACTACAGTATTACTCAAGCGATCGAAAACTAGTAATGGATGAAAAACAATAGAAGAAAAAATAATTAAAATAGTAAGCAAATAGAAACAAGAGTAGAGATGTAAAGAAAATAAGTGATTGAGACCTAGGGATTCAGATTTTACCATAATCCTATGTATAGACTCTCCTAATTTCAATTATGAATTCAAGTTATATCAATTGCTAGCTAGGATCTCCCTAATACATTAAAAAGTCCCTCCCGAGATCAAATTAAACTAATTACAATTACCAATCCATTCATATCCCATTATGAATTGTAGTAACTGCAATCGCATTAAGTTCTGTGGATTACCTTCAAGGAGTTCTATAGATTCTTTCAATAGATTCCTCTTATGGATGCATAGGGTCCTAGACACATTCCTACCCTAAGCTCCATTATGGATCTAACTCCCATGGTCTAGATTGGCTAATTGCCTCCCAGGTTATAGCAATTCACAAATGCCCTAACTAATTGGCCAGATCAATTAAGGAATGAAGTATAGAGAATTAAATGTCAATTAAATAAAACATGAAATTTCATAAAATCATAATTCAAGTCTATGCATGGAATTGGGCTACATCTTAGCCCCTAGAAATAAGTTTAGCTGCTCATGGCAAAACAAATACATCATGTATGTAGAAGAAAACATGAATGGAAAAAAAAAAAAAAGAGTGAAGAAGAAAGTCTTGTAAAACTCCTTGCTCCTTGCCATCTTCACTTGTTGCCAAGATACCTAGCTTCAGCCCTAGCTGCCTATTTATAATATGTTTCTTCTTAATTTTACTCAAACTAGGTTTCCAGCAGTCTAGTTAGATTCAAAAACTTCAATTCTGCTCAAACTAGGACTCTTGAGAGTTTGATTCCTATAGCCGCATATCTCTTCCTAGTTTCACTCAAACTAGGACTCTTGGTAGTTTAGTTGACTCAAAAGACGTCAATCTTGCACAACAAGGATTCCAGGATGCCACAACTTGGTCTTTCTGGGCCACATCGCTTTTTGGGCTTTTGCTGGTTCAACTTTCTCATCACGGCGCCCTCACTGCGCCCAAACGCACCATTCTGCCCAATCACGGTGCCACGGCTCCAAGCTCCCATGCCACGGATGGAAAATGCTGATTTTGCTTCCTTTGGCTCCTTTTGGTGCTTAGGTCCTACAAAACAGTAAATTGACATTAAAAGCACCTAATTCTACCTCAATTTGGGACTCAAATGCAAGAGAATTCATACAAAAACATCTATATAAATTATACTCATCACATATGTCCACGATTGAGTCTCCATAGATTAGAATGGATGGGAATTTTGGTTTCTTGGCATTGTTTGTTTTAATGTTAGTAAGGGTTGTGATGAGCACCAAAATGAAGTATGTGGTGGGTGACATTTTTCACTTTGACAAGTTATTCTTGCTTTTAGAGCTTATATATATTGTAAAAAATGCAAATTTCCTTTTACTTCAAATTTTATTTTGTGTGTATGAGCAACCTCTAAGGTTTCATGTTGTGTCACTTTCAACAGATAATATGTAAATCTTATGGTTTTATATTGTAGTTTTCGATGAATGTAATTCATCAATGAATAAATATTTTATGATATAATTGTAAATCTTTTTTGAGGCCTCTAATCATTGTGGCAATGAAATGAGGTAGTCACTTATTTCTACAAACCTTTACCATGCCAAAATTAAAGAAAAACATTGCACGTTAGCAATTAGTGCCAAAATTTGATCAATTAGTGGGCCCACGTTACCAATTGAATATTGACATGTGCACCTATAATGTCAAAACTGTAGCTGGCAACCAAATTAAAAACCCAAGTTCAAGCTTTCAACAAGGTTTGTATTCACAGAGAATTGACTAATAAATGTCTTAATTTTTCTAGGTTGAAGTTGGGGAATTTTTAGCAAAAAATAACTAAACACAATTGAACCGATTATTAAACACAATAACAAGTAAAAACCAAAAGTATTAAGTGATGAAACGTAACCAATTTAGAGAATTTCTAACCTCTAGTGACTCTATCATCAACCTAAGATTGTATTTTTATTCGATTAATGGAGATTAACTCGAGATTTACCCAATAGCCCATGAGTGAGATCTAGGTTTTCTACTAGGACACTGCCTAGCATATGACTAAAAATTAAACCTATTCTAAACAATAACCCATGAGTAAAATAGGCATCAAATATGCTTAAATTCCAAAACCTACTTAATCTCATAAAGATTCAACAATTCAGGAACCCTAAACACTCTAAATCAAAGCAATAATTATGAGGACATACCCTCCAAATATGGGATACCCTCCTTAGGTTTTTTTGAGTAGTGGCCACCAATTGTTTAGGAAATTTTGGGGCACAATCGAAAACCCTAATTTTTAGTTTGGAAAAGAAATTGGTATGTGACTTGGAGATGGGTTTGAGAGTCTAATTATGTGTGGAGAAGGTGTTTAGGGCCCCACAAACTAATTAACTATGTAAGAATAATATGACCAAAATATATTTTATTCATTAATAAAAAATAATTACAATCACTAATGAAAATAAAAAATAAATAAATTGAACATGCGAACCATGCAATCTAAGATGATTTTAGGGTTTTCCTTCCTTCAAGACAAATATACCATTCCTCTAAATGGCCCTTATCTTCACCTAGGTTGAGTAATTCAAAATTAGTCCTACATAAAGACAAAATTGCCTACCCTTCCAAGATAGGTGAAGGGCCTTTGTACCCTACAAATTCATGCAAATTTCCCTAAACCTTGTATGAATGAAAAATTATATGAAATTTGGGCACTGGGATGTAATAAAAATTACAAGGGAAAAGAAAATTTAAATGATATTGTTTTGGGAATTAAATAAGAAATGAAATAAAAGAAGAAGAAAGTAAGAGAAAGTAAATAACATGATGATATTCCAAGGGCCATTTGGCCATACATGCCATGACTTTTTTCCTTCTTAATAACCTCTAAACCAATGAATACTAATCATGAAATAAGCCTAATCCAATCCTCATAGCAAGTCCCACCGAATGATCCATGTACTCAAGCCAAATATATTACTTATGAATACAAACATATTTGTCTAATCAAAATAGCTCGAGGGTCCAAAACAATTCAAAAACCATGAAAGAAGGCAGATAACATAAAACCAACATGGCACAATATGGTTTAGAATATAACCATCAAAGGGTTGCCACCAAACTCTCATATTAAGAAAGCTTTGTTCCTTAATTCAAAGAGCACCTCCTATGAACTTAAACGTAGTGGGCAAAAAGAATTGAACATTAATATAGTGCCAAAACCAATAAAGGACAAGGGTGTATGGAACAAAAACAAACATGGCTATCCATTCATATTATCAGCCAATCATCTTCACACATCATTCCCATGATCAAATCTGAACATAGCATGCATGCATATTTGAAAGATATTATATATGTAAGAGCTATGCTTACCAAATTATGTACACCTGAACTATATACTCAAAACTTTTTATGCTAAACCATGAAAGAAGCGAAAGATGAATTCCAATCCTTTCACATCTGGGTATGCACACATATATGGAGGTGATTCAAAAATCACCAAAAGAGATAAGCACAAGCTAAGACCACTTAGAAATGCCAGACTCAAGTCTAGCCGCATATGCATAACTGTATTCCAAACTTATTTTCATCTCGGAGACACAAGAACTGGTTTAAACAACAAAAGCCAAAACATGGTACAAAGCTTGTCACCATATTCCAGCGCCACTCATACAAGGCCAATAAAAGAATAGCAACCAGCTAGCTAGGTATGCGACTCGATCACATCAAACAAGGCAAAACATCACAAATTAGAGAAACAAGGACATGGAAAAAAGAAGTTTAGATTTATGAAGGACAGATTTACCTCACTTTCCCTTGTTAATTACTTTGAATTCCTTGCCTTTTGTTGCAGCATATCCTCAAGCTTTTCTGCTCTGTGTTTCTCTCTTTGCCTTCTATTAGCCACTACTTGCCTGCTCTCAAGGATCTCCCATTGCTTGTTATATGAGAATCCTCACGCTCTAAAAAACCCAAGTTGCCTCTTTATTGTGTGGCTTGAGCCACCACTCATTTTGTGAATCTCTGCCTTATTCTTTTGGTGGGTATATGAACGGATACCATAGTTCTTGTGTGATCCTCGTGAAAGTTCCATTTTTCCCACTTCTTCTACTCCAAGCTAGTTCCACGTTCTTTTTTTTTGGTTTATAGTAATGAATAAAACCAATGTTGGGCCTTAGGTTAAATTCGGCCCGTTGTTGAATGGACTACCATTGACCTAACCCAATTTATTTAAAAAATCTAAAAATAAAATAAATAAATAAAAACTCATTCACAACTATTACAACCATAAATCTACCATGAAAGAAAAATAGCACATCAAGAATATGGCAAAAATTACAGAGAAAAGAAAGCAGCCCAGCAGCCCTGAAATTCAATGGTAAACACATATATTCATTGAAATAAAATGCCAAAACGTTACAATATATAAGTTTCAAGAGTCAGTGGTCTTCAAGCTCCCTAATTTGATTATAATGGAATTAGGCCTCCATTTCAATGGAGAATCTAGAGAGAATGAGAAAAACCTAAGAACTAGAGAAAGAGATGGAATTCGGGTACGAGGGGGAGAGTGTAGGGGAAAAGCTGAAAATGGGTATAAAAAGTGAAAAAGAAAAAAGAAAAGAAAGAAGTGTGTTTTATGTCCATTTACAATATTGCCTCTCATTAATGTTGCCAAAAGTCAAGCTTGCCCTTAGAATTGGCTGATTTACAACTTTGTTGCACTTCATAACTTCATGAAATTGTGTTTTTTCCAAACTAATCCCAAGCATAGAAATTCCCCAATTTGCATTGAAGTTGTTTTAGTCTAATCCTAAAATTGAAAATTTCCATAACAAGAAAATTGGACCTAAAAATAAAAAAATTAATATAAAATGTAATTAATTATAATTGGACGTCAATGATATGAATATTGAATAATTCATCAATTAAGCATAAAATTAGACAAAAAATTAAAAATAAGAGTCTAAAATTAAACACTAAAATAATTAATTAATTATCTTATTATTAGGTTGTTTCAAATTCTATTATTTTCATGATGTTTTATATACCATTATTAATAATATCTACTAGCAAGTAACATCTATTTTATACCAATATTAATATCATTATTATGTTGTTTCAAATAAAAAAAGAAATGACAACTCTTAAAGTCAGTTTTTTCCTTTAAGTGACTTTTTCCTTCATACATAAGTTTATAGATTATCACCTTTTCAGAAAATAGTAATGATTTCTCTTTTCTAAATTTGGTCTTTGTATTTGACACCGCATTCCAACGTTTATATATATGTATATAGTCAATAATATTGTATATGTATATGCCGATATGCATATATAAACTGTGTAGTACATATATAGACATTGTTATATATGCATATTGTTAAATTTTATAAATTGTTGCATGAAGAAAAGTAGAAAATATAATTTTTAAATTTTAATAAGAGTATTTAAGTAAACATTAGTTTTCCTTCTAAAATGCCCAGTATGGGGAAATATGAAACTAACTTAGAGAGATTTGGGAGAATTATAAAAAAAACTCTCAAATTCCTTACCCTCCTAACTAATACTCCGAAACATAGGTGAGGTATATGATATACTTCCAAACTAATACTCTCAAATTCCTTTCCCTTCTTTCTCTTAGGGTGTTGGGGAGGTTCAATGTTACATTGTTGCCCTTTCAATCTCTTTTGGGGGAACAAAGTATGTTTGTTGGATCTAGGGGGATGATATATATAGATAGAGTTAGTGCATCACATTTAATTGTTTGCAACTTCCAATTAGGTTGGAGAATTAGTAGGTCAGCATGGAAGATCTTTTCAGATTTCATTGTAGCTTTTGAAAATTTCTTCATGTTAAGTATGCTTCCATTTCCTTCCTTATTACTCCTAAAGAGTAATCTGGAAGTAGGATAGGCTCATAAACTTTAAGATTTGCTGGTTTTACATTTCTCTCCCAGAATTTAATTGGTAGTACGTAGAATTGAAGTTATTTGGAACTTGAGTGGTGTTTCTAGAATAAATTTCCTTTCTTCCAAAATATCATCACATAATTGATGCCACTGAATTGTAAACCCATTCAAAATGAAGGGCCTATAAAATATACTACTGGTAATTGAAAATTAAACACCCCATAGAATCATTTTTTCTTGTAGTGAAAGGCCTATAAAATAGAAGGGCAAGATTATCATTGAACTTCACAATAGGAAAACAAGGAATTTAAATAACAACATTGTTAGCTTTTATCTTCTGGAAACAAGAACTTCTGTGATATGATTTTGCAGAACGTGGGCAGGACTTCGTCTATGAAGCCTCAGTGGATTGATAGTATCAAAATACATACCTTGGTTCATTCTTAAAATTTGTTATCTGTACATTACATATTGGACCGATTTAGTCTTTGATAACTAGCTTCAAGTATCTTCTCAGTTTTTTCATTCTCTGCAATTTTCTTGGGCTTCATGGCATAGTTTCTGATTTACTCTATATATTTGGACACTTAGCCTTTATCAAATTGCATCCACGATTTAGTGTTGCCCATATCCACGATTGAGACGCCAAAGATGAGAACTACTGGGATTTTGGTTTCTTACTGTTGTTTTTGTTCGTGATTTTGAGGAGCACCAAAATGAAGTATATAGTGGGTGACTTTTTTTGACTTCGACAAATTATGCTTGCTTATACAACTTACATATGGTGTAAAAAAAATTACCTTTACTTTCAAATTTTGATTGGCACGTAAAAGTAACCTTAAGTGCTTTGTATTTTGTCACTTCCAACGGATAAGATGCAACTTATAGGGCTTTGATTTGTAGTTTATGACAGATATAAAACATCAATGAATGAATATTTTAGCGTATAAATATTGTAAAACTTTGTTGAGGTTTCATGCATATTGTAGCATTGGAAGTAGGTAGCCACCTTAATTTCCTCCAAAAAATTAAAGTAAAAAGAAATTTAGCAATTAATGCTAATTGAAAAAAAAGTGGTTGGCTTGTGAAAGCACTCATATAATTTGATTGAATGGACTATAAGGAAAATTTCCATGTCAACAATCAATTTACTTTTTTTAAAAAAAAATTTCTAAACTGTTAATTGTACAACAAGATAATAATCAGTTGCATGTAATTGAATTTTGGTTGCAAATATGTAACACCAAAAATTCACTAAAATTGTTGTTGAATTGCATAAGTGTGAATACTAGGGAAATAGTAAACTTAAATCACGTGTTTTAGTTAATTGTTTCTTTTATTATTTTTTAGAAAAAATAATCTATTAAAGCAAAACCGTCTAGGTTAGTGTCATATTAGGAATTTGTCCAACACCTTAACCAATTTTTTTTTTTAAAAAAAAAAAGTTAAAGGGATTTAATAAATAATGGAAACAATGAGCATCAACTATCATTTTGTTATTTGGGAAAAATTTTGCCATTTCACCATTGGTGCAAATTTTGACCACATATTCATTTACTTTGATTTATAAATAATTTGGAATGACAAAATTCATTAAGAAGCAAATAAACTATGGATACCTTGTGGAATGGTTTGCATGTTTCAAGAAAATCTTGGTATAGAATAGTAGCTATGTCACAGATCAACTGCTTCATATAGTTATCCATAGTGATCTCCAGCATTGTGACAAGTGGATTTTCATCCCTAGAGCTTTATTTCTAGAAATTCCTTGTCAAAAAAGCATCCATTTCATATATCAACTCTGTTATGAATTCTTACATATGCTTCATTATTGTGGAAGATATATAATTCTTTTTTGTTGTTTTGTTTTTCTCAACCATTATTATTGATAAGAGATAGATGGAAAACCTTGAAGACATTTTGTTTTTTGTTTTTCTTGTGCTATTTGTGTTCCTTGAGTCTATGTAATTGATCTTTTGCAAAATACGAGCAAGGGGACGGCCAGTAATTTTATTATTTTTTATTATATGATAGCATGAAGGGTTTTAAGCCCCAAACCATTTATGCATTAATACACAAATATTTCATATAAAGGAGTGCTATTAGAACAGAGTCCATGTAGTCAACAATGTGGTGATGGGGAAATCGATCATTAGCAAAATGGCCAGAAAAATATTTGCCATAAGAATCGTGCTTAGCCTTACCATAATTCCTTCCTCAATTTGATTGTTGCCTCTGTCTATGATTAAATCTCCAAATATGCGAATTGATGGTGGTTTCTTGACATTGTTTGTGTTAATGTTATTGAGGTTGTGATGAGCACAAAAATGAAGTATGTGGTGGGTGACATTTTTCACTTTGACAAGTTTTGCTTGCTTTTAGAGCTTATATATGTGGTAAAAATGCAGATTTCATTTTATTTCAAGTTTTATTTGGTGTGTATGAGCAACATCTAGGTTATAATATTTTGTCACTTTCAATGAATAATATATAATTTTAGGGTTTTAAATTGTTCTTTTTGACGAATATAAGTCGCCGACAAATGAATATTTCGTGGTATAATTGCAAATCATTTTTGAGGCCTCTAATTATTGTGGCAACGAAATCAGATAGCAACTTATTTTTGTAAACCTTTATCATGCCAAAAGTTAAAGAGGAACATTGCATGTTAGCAATTAATATTCATTTTAAAAAAGTAGCTTTCTTATGAACTCATTCATATCTGTACCTATACATAAAAGAAGTCACAAAAATTGATTAATTAGTTGGTCAAAGTTAGCAATTGATTAATTACCTATACATTGTGGCCAAATTAAAAATCTAAGTTCAAGCTTTCAACATAGGTCATATTCATGGTAGTATGGATCCTAATATTTCTAGGTTCAAATTGAGGGATTTTTAGCAACAAAGTAACTAAACACAATTAAACTGATAATTAAACATGATTCAAGTAAACAACGAAATTAAAAAATGATCAAAGTAACCAATCTAGGGAATTTGTAACCTTTGGTGGCTTTATCCTCAAACTAAAATTGCATTTTAATTCAAGTAATGGAGATTAACCCAAGATTTACTCAAGTGCCCATGAGTGAAATCTAAGTTTTCTACTAGAACACCGCCTAGCTACCATATGGCTAAAGGATTTAAACCTATTCTAAATAATAACTCATAATTAAAATAGACATCCAATAATCTTAAATTCTAAAACCCACTAAAATCTCATGAAGATTCAACAATCGATGAACCCTAGCCACTATAAATCAAGCAATAATCAAGGAATAACCCATCCACAATTATAACAATCTTTAATCTACCATAAAACAAGAATAACCTGTCAAGAACATGGAAAAATTTATGAAGAAAATAAAGCTGATCAGCAGCCAAAAATATTTAGCTGTAAACACATATATTCGTTGAAATAAAATGCCAAAACATTACAATATACGAGTTTCAAGAGTCACCTAGTGGTCTTCAAGCTCCCTAGATTGATTACTGTTTGCTCCCTTAAGATAAACCAATGTTTTAAATTTATTATTTCAATCTTATTTGTTGCTTATAGGAACATGATAGTGCACCAGTCACAAGTATAGTTGATAGCAAGTATTGAGTTGAACCCTGAGATCATTGGTAATTACACTTACTTCGATCTCATGGTCTATGACGAGTGTAAATTATATAGACATTTTGGCATGAATTCCCTTGCATTTAAGTCCCAAATTATATAGATTAAGATGCTTTTAATGTCATTTGGCTGTTTTGCAGGACCAAGCATCAACATGAGCCAAATGAGGAGAAACGACAATTTCGCACAAGCTTGGGCGCCGTGGTGCCCTTGTCCTAGCGTCGTGGCACCCTTGCCTTGGCGCCGTGGCGCCCTATCCCAGAATGCATGCTGCCATCCAACGCCGTGGCACCCAGAAGTCATGTCGTGGCACCCTAGAGACTTTCTGAAGCAAATTTGAAGAGTTCCAAGCCAAGTGGACTTTCGGGAAGTAGTGTCCTACAAGGATTAAGACTCTCAAGCCTAGAAGACTCTCTGGAATCATTGTTCAAATGGGATTGAAGTCTTGGAAGTGTGCAGCCATATGGAATCCTAATTCAAGCATGATTAGGAATGACTTTATAAATAAAGTTATAATTCATTTAAGAGTCCTAATCCAAGTAGGACTAGGAAGAGGATTATCCTAATTGGAATCCTAGTTTACTAGAAGAGATAGGCATCTCAAGGAATTAAATTCTCAAGAGTCTTAGTGGGACTGAAGTTGCCAAAGCAAATTAGATTATATTCTATCCTAGTTTAAGTGGGATTAAAGTATTTAAATCCTACTAATATTGTATTCCTAGTTAGAGTAAAATTAGGATTATATACATTATAAATAGGCAACTAGGCAAGGAGGAGAGGAGAACCACGCATAAGCAAGGAGAGCAAGGAGCAAGGCGTTTCATCTACCCCATTTAATTCTGTCCATGTTTTCTTTCTTTTATGTTATGTGCTTAAGTTACACTATGTGTAACTAAATTCTTTTCTAGGGGCTAACATGTAGCCCAATTTCTTGTATAGACATGATTGATGATGGTATGATAATTCCATCTTTTATTCAATTAAGGTTTAATTTTCTGCACTTTACTCTTGACTTTTCTGGCTAATTAGTTAAGGGAAATTTGTGGGTTTTCTATGAGACCAACCGGAGATTAGTTAATCTAGACCACGAGAGTTAAATCCATAATGGAGCTAAGGACAGACCAGTACCAAGGCCCCTGTGTAGCCACATGGGAATTAGGGTGTTCCCCTAACCTCTCTAAAAGGATGTCCATAGAACTTAATGCAATTATAGTTGCTACAACTCGCACAGACCAATAGCAGGGTTGGTAGTTATAATTAGATTTAATTTGACCTAATACCAAGGCTGATTAATTAAATTAGGGAATATTGGCTAGCAATTGATAATTGTGAAAAGTCATAACTGAATCATGAAAGTCTATACAAAGGAATTGTGGTGAAATCTGAATCCCTAGGCTTTTATCTCTTATTTCTTCTACTCAATTTCCTACTTTAATTCTCTTTACTGTTATGCTGTTTTTATTTTCTTTTATATTGCTGTTATCACTCTCTTCTGATTGCTTGAGCATTATTGGAGTTTTAGTACTCTAATAATCAATCACAATCCCTTGGGTACAACAACCCTGAAATACTTGTTGGCTACATTGATAGTGTACGCTTGCACTTCATTCCATCCTTATTTCACATCCCTTCTACATCCTTTTCTTCCACCCATAATTCACACATCAGTCTAGCCACCTAAAATAAAAATAGGAGTAGAAAATGATGTGCAAAAAATGTGTGTAATGAAATAAAGTGCAAGCATACACTATCAATGTAGCTGGAAAAGTATCCTAGGATTGTCGTACCCAAGGGACTGTATAACTAATTACCAAAATACTATAACCATAGTATTACTCAAGCAATCAAATTATAATGAAAGTAATTAGAATAAAACCAAAGCAACAAAGAAAATAAGAATGTGAGCAACGATGTAGAAAATTAGTAATTAAAAGCCTAAGAGTTCTGATTTCACCTCAACTATATATATTAATTCTCTTAATTTCATCAATGCATTTTAGTTCTATCAATTGCTGGCCAGGATTTCCCTAATCTATTAAAAAGCCCCTCCCTAGGTAAGATTAAACTAATTCCAATTATAAATCCAATCATATCCCTATGTGAATTACAATAACTAGAATTGCTTTAATTGCAATAACTAATTCCATCCAAGTCGTAGCAATCCACAAATTCCCTAACAAATTAGTCAGATTAATCAGAGAGTAAAGCACAAAGAATCAAAACTCAATTGAATCAAACTAGAATTGCATTAAATCCATAGTCAAATCAATACATGGCTGAGCTACATCATGGCCTCTAGAAGGAAATGTAGAAACTTATGATCAAAGTCAAATAAATCATGGAATTAGAAGAAAACATGAAGAGAACAAGGTAGAGAAGAAAAATTAAATGAAGCCCAAGCTTTCCTTTGTCTTCATGCTCTCTCTCATCTCCTCCAATTGACAAAGTGCCAAAAGGTTCTAAACACTAGCCCTAGTTGCCTATTTATAGCTAGAATATAATTTTTTAATCAAACTAAGATTCCTACTAGCCTATTAGGCCTGAAAGCCCACAAATTTGAGTGTTCAGACTCCCAGGGCACCACAGCACCATCAACATACCTCTGGTCACTTTATCTTTCTTCTGGCCCTAGGTGGATGTGGCCAAGGTGCCAACTTGGTGGTTGAGACTCCTTGGACCCTTTTCCTCTTGCAACTTGTGTTTCGCCATTCCTTAGGCCTCTAAACTCTTCAATTCAACTTGGAGTTGATTCCTTTGGTCCAAAATCTCCCAAAATCATCATTTCATGCTCACTTTTTGACCTTGCTTCTTTAAGTGCTTGGTTCCTACAAAATAAGCAATTAAAGTCAAAAGCACCTAATTCTTTCTCAGTTGAGGACTTAAATACAAAGGAATGATGGTATAAAATAGCTATACGAAATACAGTCATAAAACTCCAAACTTAGCATTTTGCTTGTCCTCGAGTAAAATCAAAGAGAAGAACACATGCAAGGCAACAACCATCAACACCAAGACCTACTGACCACGTTAGCCTCAAAGAACACCACCATGGGATATGTTGGAGACTAAGAACCATGATGCAATGCAAGATCATTTAACACAAGAGAAAATAGTCGTATACACCCAAGATAACTCTCAACATAAGTAACGGGTTAAGCTCAAATTCTCACCCAAGTGTATACTAAAGGTTGCCATATGGACAGGTCATCAAATCATGGAAAGCCATCATTGTGGAGGAAATGTAAAGGATGGGGTTCAATGCACATATACAATGACCCATCAAGTTCATGAAATCAAATGCAATGAAGATCAATTCCCTCACAAAGGATGAGAATACACTCAAATCTCTCAAGTGTCTATAGGGTTGAGTAATCACTCAAGTCAATGCAATTCAAAATCCATCCATAGGCTCTTATATCAAATCTCCACCACTAAATAATGAACCAAAAATACTAATCAAAGAGACTTTGATGGGTTGTAATGGGGCTTTAGGATGGGTATGGTTAAAAAGGATGAACTATAGTAAAAATGAAGGTAAAACACACCATTAAGAGAATATGTGAATTCAATGCTACCCTTTAAGCTCAATCACTCTCTGACCACCAAGCCTCACACTTACATAATGCTTCTCCCTTGTTTCTCATTCCATTGCTTTTAGTTACTTTTTCTTTTCAATTTTTTTTCAGATTTTTTTTATTCTTTTTCTTTCACCTTGCCTTCATTTGGGAGAATTTTCATATCTTTTGAGGCTCTCTTCCCACTTTCCTAGACACAGCTCAAGCAGCATTTCCATGCAATGAATTCACAAAATCCTTCAAGGTAGTGAGTTTAAAAAATGGGTAAATCACCAAGGAAGGGTATATGGCTTAAAATGTGGATAAATGAAGGGGTCAACTAATGGTAATTATGCAAGGATAGGTTTTGAAAGGCTCAAATGGTTAATCCTAGATGCCTTAGTCACCTTAGTGCAAATGGTTCTAGTGTGGCCTCAACATGTATAATAAAGCAACATCTAGAGAAACTAAGAATGCATGACACTCACAGTCAATTCAAGAGCTTCAAAGATGTAACTCTATGGCTCAAAAGCTCACTAATGGCTAATGTTCATCCTCATGCAATCTCATTCACTTCACCATTAGAGTAATTGTCCACATATAGGAATTAACAATAAAACATGGAGTCACACAGAATTCAAGATGGCTCAGAATTCCCAGAGGCTTTCTAATCAATAGTTTAAGAGGAATATATCAATTCAAGGCATCAAATCATTCTATTAGGACATTTCCTAAGAATCCAATCAAGTCTCCTCAACCCATAGAATCATCTAATCACATCCAGTTTATCATTGACCATGGTTTCCAATCACATTTTTTTTTTTTTGAATAACACTAAATTAATCAACTATGCACACTCATGCAATTATACTAAAATCATGCAGCATGTAAAAAACACACCAACTAACTACTAACTCAAATAATAACTATACTACAGGAAAGTAAACAAACAGGTACAAGTGTCCCCTCAATGCAGAAAAGAATACAGAGAAGCGAAAGGATACTCCGTGTGTGAGGCGGATTAATCCTCATCAGAGTCATCATAGGTGGCATCAGTACCGCCCTCCACCTAATCATTGGAAGGGTCTGCCATTTGTTCAGCTGTAATTCTCCAAACTACTTCCCCAAACTCGCTTCCTAGCTGCATAAGTTAAGTTAATTGTTTGAGCTACTCTAAAAATAAAAAACAAAACAATTAAACAAAGCTATAAATTACAAAAAAAAAAAACTTAAAAGAAAAGGAAAAAAATACTTGGGTTGCCTCCCAAGAAGCGCTTAGTTTATAGTCCTTAGCCCAACTTTCTTTGTTTCTCATTATGGCACATCTAGAGGGCTGTAGGGAGAAATCATAGACTCTTCAACTCCCTTTCCTTCCTTGCTTGGGCAGCCAACCATCTTCGGAATTTTCTCAAGGAAAGTGGGGCATCCTGAACAACACCACTTTGGAATTTCCTTCCCTTTAATCTTTTTAGTTTTCTGTTTCTTTCTCTTTATATTTGGAGCCTTTTCAACTGGTTGTATTTGTTCTATAGCTTTAACTTTAGCCCTCTCTTCTTGAGGCCCTTCATTCATGTTACATGGGTGAGGTTCTTCAAAGAGCTTAAAAGTAGTATGATCTCCATTCACTCTCAATCTAAGTTCTCTAGCACCCATGTCTATTATGGCTTTACCAATTGCCAAGAATAATCTTCTCAATATTGAAGAGATATTAGCATCTTCCCCCATATCAAGCACCACAAAATTAACTGGGAAGAAGATTTTTCCCACCTTGATAAACACATTCTCCACTAACCCATATAGATATTTGAGAGATATGTCTACAAACTCTAAGATCATCATGGTAGGATTTACTTACCCAATACCAAGTTTCTTGAACATAGATAGGGGTATTAAATTCACACTAGCTCCCAAATCACATAGGGCCCTTCCTACATCCATGTTGCTTATGCTGCATGATACAATGAATTTTCTAGGATCCTTCATCATTACTAGTAATTTTCTTTGGAGAATTGCATTGCATTCTTCATTGAGCATTACCTCTCATTCCCCTCTAGATTCCTCTTCTTACTAAGAAGCTCCTTGATGAATGTAGCATATTTAGGCATCTTAGTGACAACCTCTAAGAAGGGAATGTTGATATGCAGCTTCTTAAATATCTCCAGAAATTTTAGAAATTAATCTTCATCTTTTCTTTTCATCATAAGCCTTTGTGGAAAAGGCCCTTTAGGCACATACGATGGCGGATTATCAGGAAATAGTCTGGATCTGAACTTTTCCACCTTCTCAGGCTTTGGTGCCTTAGACACTATAGTGGTCTCTTCTTCTTTTGTAAACTCAGGCATCTCTTCTTTCTCACCTTCAGTTGTGGAAATCTCCTTAATGTTTGTCTCCACTACCTTCCCACTTAGATGGCATTGACATACTTTCTCAGATTTGTCTCTATAACACTAGGCAGTGTCCCAGGCTATCTAATGGTCAGTAATTGAGATGCCCAACTTGATTCTCCAACTATTTAATGGAAGCTGTGGTATTGCTCGTGAATTGGTTATTTCTCTTAGTGACATCTGCTTGTGAGGCTGCCATTTTAACCATTGCGTCCTCTAGATTCATCGTGGGTTGTTGTTGTTGCTGTTGCTGAAATGGTGGATTACCCTCACTTGGATTCTTCTAGGAGAAATTGGGGTGATTGCACCACCCAGGGTTGTAAGTCTTAGAATATGGGTTGTTATTACCCACATAGTTCACCTCCTCCGTTCCTTCTCTTGCTCTTTCCCCAAGATTACCCTTAAGTAGTGCAGCTTGAAAAGAGAGAACTTTATCAAGTTTGGCTGACAACTTGGCCAATGCCTCAACATCTTGTGTACCAGCTACTTTCTTCTCATTCTCTCTCCTTGTGCTCCAGTCATAGGCATTAACAATGACTCTTTTAGCAGTTCATAAACTTTTGCATAATCTTTACTTAGAAAAGTACCTCTTGCTGTTGCATCAACCATTGTTTTCGTGTGAGATCCCAAGCCTCTATAGAATACCTACAATGTAACACCTTATTTTTACTCTTATATTCATGATAACACCTTTCATTTTACTCAATTCAATAAGTTAAATACCAATTAGAAGTTTAACTCTCAATTGGACAGTTTACTGGTTTAGACAGCCTGCTGCCCTGTTTTTGTAAAATATGAAATCGTGATATATAAATGTCAGAAAATCAAGAAAAGCTCCAGATTACAATTTTAATGTGTCTAGAACATGTGGTAAAAATTTCATACAAAATCTCATTGGTTTGATGGGTCAATTAAGCAAAGTTTGTACACTGCCTTGTTACTGTAAAAATACTGTTTAGCTACTTTGGAAAATTATTTGGGCATGAAATTGAGCTCCAACTGTCACAAAAATTTTTTTAGATGAAGTTCAATATGTCAAATGATTGCTGTAATATTTTCAAGTTAAAACTCAGGGCTTAAAACAGCTTACTTGATTTATTCTCTTAACTGTCAGAAAACCGGTTTAGGGTTTTGGTACATGCTTGAGTAAAATTCTATTAATTTACCTCTTTCATTTATTCAGTCCATTTCTCATTTATGAACATAACAATACATCCTTATACATTGAGTATTCAACTAAAACAAATAATTACACATTAATCATATCATTTTACATTTTGAATCACAATCACACTCTATGTGAAGCTTGGCAGCCACCCTTGGTGTTTCTCCACCTGGAAATTATTGATATTTCCACCAAAAAGGGATATGAGACTTCAAGTCTCAGTAGCTAATGAGCCAATTAATAAATATACAACGTTGGTACTAGTTAATAATCTCAATAAACAACATATGAATACAAAGGAAACACCATGACGCACATAATAACACATACTCACTTAGAACCACTTCCTTGGCAGCTTTAAGCACCATAGCATGATATTTCTCTTGAATATCATTTAAACATAGCAAAGAATATAGATAATAGCATACCACAAGCATTCACACCCATAGGCAACTACATGGGATGCAAGAAGAGGTTAAAGGAAGTCATTAGCTGCCTCAACTCCTAGCTTTGTTTCTCTTCTCCTTTCTTCTTTCTCTTCCTCCTTTCCTTTGCTGCAGCTCTTCTATTTCTTTCTTTGTTGCAGCTCTCTGCTGACCTCCTCTCCTTTCTTTCCCCTTTTATTTATTTGCTTTTTGTCTAATTTATTTCCCATAATTATTTCCTTAAATTAGTTAATATTATAAGTAATTAATAGCATGGACAAGTGTGGCTTGGTGATTGGTTGTCTCCAATGACTCACAACCCTCTTTAATAAAGTGGTCAGCCTCTTTTCTCTTCTCTACACTTCCTTAGCTGACTTGCCTTCCCATGCTTCAGCCCCTCCTTCATGCGCAAGCCTCACTATGCCTCTCCTTCATGCACAAGTCTCACATAATTATCACCACAAATGCAATTATCACCTATGGCATTTTGTCAAGTCTTTACTGGTGGGAGTGTCCCCTTATTAATTGCAAGGTTTCTAGATGCCAAAAGCATGCAAGAGGCGTGGGTCCTTGGGGGAGGCAGCTGCTGCCTTCATTTGGTCTAATTAGGACCAATTTAATCACATTCTAACCATCTCCCTAACTAGTAGTTCACTTAGATAGCTATCTAATCCAATTGCACTAATTATACCAGACCTCTAACTCTTAATTCCTTAATTAATTATTCAAAGTTCATTCCTCTTAGTTCACTTCATTTTATAATAATGAGAATCACAATTACATAAGCACATACAATAGGAAGTAACCAAGAATTCACCATTAACTCTCAATCATATTTCATCAATTAAGATAGAAATTAATTCCATAGTCCTTTAACATGTTATAAAATCACATTACAATTTATATGTGGCTATCATGAATAATGCCTTATATATTCTTATTAAACTTGGGCCAATATACAACCATATAAATACATAACATCAATTTCCTAGCTATGTGTGCATGTATACATAAATATCATCCTTAGTATTCTCACACTTCACATTTGCATTTAGCAAACATACCACTAATTAACTTATTCTAATGTAAATTTATATTATTCTCTTAGAAAATTCGAGATGTTATATACAACACCAGCCAATCTTGCATGCCATTATGTGGGCATTTTCTGAATTGTTCCTTGAACCTCTCCCATGCATTATAGAGAGATTCCCTCTCAAATTAGGCCAAATTCACTGTCTCTATCCAGAGCTTGACTGTCTTTGAAGAAGGGAAGTACTTGGTTAGAAACTTTTGAGCTAGTGATTCCCAACTATCAATTGAACCTAGTGGAAGAGAATTCAACCATCGCCTAGCCCTATTGATAAATACATTTTATAAAGAAGTTTTGTGTCATTTTCCCTCGCATTTAAGTCCTAAATTAAGGAAGGATCAAGTGCTTTTGACCTTATTTGTTTATTTTGCAGTAACTAAGCACTTAAGGAGGTGAAATAAGGAAATTCAGCATTGGAAGAAGGCCAGGTGCCATGGCATGGAGAAACTGGTGTCATAGTGCCCAAAAATTTCAAAATCGATAGAATTGGCATCGTGGTGCTAGAGGGTTTGTGCCATGGCGTCCTAGAGGTCCCAACACACGATTTTGTGGGCTTTTGGGCCAAATAAACTATTAGGAGACCTAGTTTGAGTTAGAAATTAGACCTTAGCTATAAATAGACAACTGGGATTAGAGATTGGGATCTTTTGGAAAATTAGGCATAGGAAGAGTTAAGAGGAGAGCGTGAAGGCAAAGAAGACTGAGGATCTACAAAGAGTTTTTCTTCTTTTCCTTATTTTCTTCATGTCTTCTTCTATCCCTTTGATGTATCTGAATTTTACTATAAGTAGCTAAATTTCTTTCTAAGGGCTAGGATGTAGCTCAATCTATGTATGAACTTGAATTATGAATTAAAGAAATTCTATGTTTTAATCAATTGAGTTTTAATTCTCTGCGCTTTACTCCTTAATTGATCTGGCCAATTAGTTAGCGAACTTGTGGATTGCTATGAACTGGAAAGGGAATAGTTAATCTAGACCATGAGAATTGAATCCATAATGGAGTTTAGGGCAAGAATGGCTAGGACCCTGTGTAGCCATTAAAAAGAATCTGTAGAACTTAAGGCAATTTCTGTTACTACAATTAACATAGGGATATGATTAGATTGGTAATTGTAATTAGTTTAATCTGACATCAGGAGGGGCTTTTTAATAAATTAGGGAGATCTTGGCTAGTAATTGATAAAATAAGAATTCATTAATAAAGTTAGGAGAGTTTATACATATGATCATGGTGAAATCTAAACCCCTAGGCTTTAATCACTAGTTTCTATCCTTTAATCTCACTTCTACTTTATTGTTAATTTACTTTCATTTGCATTGCTTCTGCTACAATTCGATCGCTTAAATAATACTATTGTTATAGTATTCTAGTAAGCAGTTTCATAGTCCCTTGGGTATGACAACTCTGGGATACTCTACTGTCTACACTAATAGTCAACACTTGCATTGTATTCCATTTATCACACACATTTTTACTACATCAAGTTTTTAGCGCCGTTGCCAGAGACTGTGCTAATTGATATTAGAAGAATTAACTAGGTGTTAACTCAAGCATTATTTTTATTTTTACTTTTGTTGTACTTTCTTTTTGTGTTAGTGCTTAAAATTATTTTATTCTCAAATGTTATTAGTTATATCTCTATTGTGAGAAGTTTCTGGTGTATGAGAAGTGCTGGAAATCACATTCCACTCCCTCTTGATCCAGAAATTGAGAAGACTTGCAGAAGAAATTGAAAAGAGAAGAGAGTAGCTAAGAATCTACAACCAGAGCTAGAGACAATGACAATTGACAACCATCATGATGAAGAGCACATGGCCCTCAAGAAATTCACAATCCCAAGATCTAAAGTACAATGTCTAGAATTTGGAGGCCAGCAGTAGAAGCAAATAACTTTGAAATCTAGCTTGCAGTAATTTAAATGGTACAGAATAATCAGTTTGTAGGAGGACCAAATGAAATCGCCAATCTTCATTTTTTAACCTTCTTGGAAATCTGTGACACATTCAAATACAATGGGGTCCCCAATGAAGCTATCAAACTCATATTATTCTCTTTTTCACTTAGAGATGAAGCCAGGTGGTGGCTCAACTCATTACCACCAAGGTTTGTTGAGACTTGGGACTTTCTAGGCCAAAAATTCCTCACAAGTACTTCCCTCCTTCAAAGACAACCAAGCTGCTAACAGAGATAGTTAACTTCACTCAGTTTGAGAGGGAATCCCTTTATGATGCTTGGGAGAGATTCAAGGAGCTGCTGAGGAAGTGCTCACACCATGGCATGCAAGACTGGCTGGTAATGCAAGTATTTTGTGGAAGCTTAGGCTC
Organism: Bauhinia variegata; assembly: GCA_022379115.2. NCBI lineage: Eukaryota > Viridiplantae > Streptophyta > Magnoliopsida > Fabales > Fabaceae > Bauhinia > Bauhinia variegata. The sequence goes on along the minus strand of CM039437.1, from coordinate 534,290 downwards.
TCATACCAAGACTGTAGTAGATGCATCAACTGGAGGAGCGTTCCTGAATAAAGATTATGGTTAAGCCAATGAGTTACTAGAAGAGTTCACCATTAATGCCTCTGACTGGAATTCTAGGAGAGAAAATGAGAAGAAGGTAGTTGGCATCCATGATATAGATGCACTGGCTATCAGCTAAACTTAACTAAGTGCTATCCTTTCAAACTGCATTACTCAAAGGCACCCCTGGGGAAGGCATGGGAGAAGGAATAGAAGAGGTGAATTATGTGGGTAACAACCTATACTCCAAGACCTACAATCTAGGGTGGTGCAATCATCCCAACTTCTCTTGGAAAAATCAAGGTCAAGCGAATCCTCAATTTCAAGAACAGCCACCGCAACCACCCAAAATAAACCTGGAAGAGGCAATGGTAAAGTTGGCAGCATCTCAAGCAGACCTCATTGAAAGAACTAATCAGTTCATGAGCAATATCAATGCGTCTATAAAGCAATTGGAGAATTAGGTAGGATAAATCTCTCAATTGCTAACTATTAAACAACCTGGTTCACTACCTAGCACCACTAAAGTCAATCCTAGAGAGCTGAAAGCTATTACCTGAGAAATGGCAGAGTCATTGAATTTGCCACAAAAGAGCCCACACTTGAAGAAGTGTTAGAAAGACAAGAACTTGAACCTAAGAAGACACTTGAAACAATCCATGAGAAGAGGCCTGAACCAAAGCAAGTGGAAAAGCCAATAAGCTTTTCCTTAATAACCCTCCACCAACAAGCCGCCACTTCCATTGCCTCAAAGGTTTCTAAAGCAAAAGCTGGATAGGCAGTTTGCTAACTTCCTAAAGGTGTTTAAGAAGCTCCACATCAATATTCCTTTTACAGAAGCATTGGAGCTAATGCCCAGTTATGTGAAGTTCATGAAGGACATATTGTCTAACAAGAGAAAGCTGTAAGACTACGAGACAGTTGCACTTACTGAAGAGTGTAGTGCTATTCTCCAGAAAAAGTTGCCACCTAAACTAGAAGACCTTAAAAGTTTCACTATACCTTCACTATTGGTCAAGAACACTTCAACAAGGCTTCGTGTGATTTGGGGGCCAACATAAACCTCATGCCACTATCTATGTACAAGAAGCTCAACTTGGGAGAAGCATAGCCCACTACTATATCTTTGCAATTAGTAGATAGACATAGAGGAAGATCAGGATATTTCAATCATTATGGGAAGACCATTTTTAGCAATTAGAAGGGCTTTGATAGATGTGCAAAGAGGAAATCTGATCTTGAGGGTATAAGATGAAGAGGTATCTTTTAACATACTCAAGGCACTGAAGCACCTAGCTAATGATGACTCTTGCTATAGGATTGACATCTTAGATTAGTGTACTAAGGAGATGGAGCATATCTCTAACTTCTCAAAACCTCTTGAAGCCTGCTTAGTGTGGGTAACACCTAACGAAGACCCACAGTTTGAAGCTTGCATTAAACAACTAGAAGTAGCCCCACTTGTATTCATCAAGAAACTTGCTGAAGAATTGGGGGAGCTTGAAGTGAAACATGCCCCTTCTACCAGCAAGCTCCCAAATTAGATCTAAAGTAGCTACCTAATCACTTGAAATATAGCTGCTTGGGGGAATGTGAGACACACCCAGTGATCCTATCCACTACAATGACTGAAGAACAAGAAGAGAAGCTGCTAAGAGTATTCAAAGCACACAAGAAAGCAATAGGGTAGACCACTACTGATATCAAGGGTATAAGCCCCACTTTCTACATGCATAGAATCCATATGGAGGAGAGCTACAAGCCATCAGTGGAACATCAAAGGAGGCTCAATCCAAAGTGAAGGAGGTGGTTCGAAGGGAAGTGCAAAAGTGGCTAGATGTAGGTATTATCTATCCAATTTCAAGTATTATTTACCCAATTTCAGATAGCACATGGGTGAGCCCTGTTCAAGTAGTGCTTAAAAGGGGTGGGATAATAGTGGTGAAGAATGACAACGAGCTGATTCCTACAAAAATAGTGGCTGGGTGGAGAGTATGTATTGACTACAGAAAACTGAACAAAGCCATAAGGAAGGATCATTTCCCCTTGCCATTTGTAGACCAAATACTGGACAGATTAGCTAGGTACCCTTTCTACTGCTTTCTTGATGGCTTCTCTAGCTATAGCCAAATTGCCATAGACCCTAAAGACCAAGAGAAGACAACATTTACCTGCTTATATGGAACTTTTGCATTCAGGTGGATGCCTTTTGGGCTGTGCAATGCACCTGCTACATTCCAGAGACTCATGATGGCTCTATTTTTAGATATGGTGAAGTTCATTGAAATCTTCATCAATGATTTCTTAGTGTTTGGAAGTTCATTTAATCTTGCCTCCACAATCTAGCCTTAGTATTGAAAAGGTGTTAAGAAACTAACTTGGTGCTAAACTGGGAGAAATGCCACTTCATGGTACTTGAAGGGATAGTCTTGGGGCATAAAATTTCTATAGAATGATCTAGGTAAATAGAGCTAAAGTGGAGCTAATTGAGAAACTCCCTCCACCTTCCACTATTAAGGGAGTGAGAAGCTTTCTGGGCATACTAGGTTTTATAGAAGGTTCATCAAGGATTTCTCCAAAATTACCAAGCCTCTTTGCAATCTCTTGTTGAAGGAAACTACATTTAAATTCATTGAAGAGTGTATAGTTGCATTTGAGACCATGAAGAAAGCTCTTGTCACTGCACCTATAATGGTGACACTAGCCTAGGAAGCCCCTTTTGAGAATATGTGTGATGCTAGTGACTATGTAGTTAAGGCTATTCTAGGGCAAACAAGAGAGAAAGTCTTCAGAGCTATTTACTACACAAGCAAGACCTTAGACCCTACCTAAACTAATTATGCCACCACTGAGAAGGAACTATTAGTTGTAGTCTATGGCTTTGACAAATTCAGACCTTACCTCATTGGGAATAAGACTATAGTGTTCACTGATCACACTACCATTAAATATCTATTGGAGAAGAAGGATGTCGAGCCAAGACTCATCATGTAGGTATTACTGTTAAAAGAATTTGACCTGAAGATAAGGGACAACAAGGGTGCAAAAAAATCTTATTGTAGATTACTTATCTAGATTAGAGCCTCTTGTCTCTAATGATACCCCTATGGCTGATGACTTCCCTGATGAGCAAGTATTCTCCCTCAACACTCTTATGGGGAAAGGATGGTCTAACCAAGTGAAAGACTGACCATGGTATGCTGACTATGTGAATTATTTAGCTAGTCATGAATTACTTCCTGATGTGACCTATCAACAGAAAAAGAAATTTTTATCTGTAGTGAGACATTATTTCTCAGAGGATCCTGTTCTCTATTAGAGGTGCAGTGATCATATCATCCGACAGTGTGTCCCTGAAGAAGAACAGTCTGCTATTCTTGAGAAGTGTCACTATACGGGTTAGGCAGGTCACTATACAACTAATAGAACTATTAGCAGAATTTTATAGTCTCGGTTTTATTGGCCTACCATTTTCGAAGATGCTTAAGCTTTGTGAAGGCATGTGATAGGTGCCAATGAACTAGTACAATAACCAAGAAGAATAAGATGCCCCAAAACCCCATTCTGGAAGTTGATCTATTTGATGTGTGGGGCATCAACTTCATGGGACCCTTCCCTCCTTCCTATGGGAATCTCTATATTTTGGTAGCTGTGGACTATGTCTCCAAAGGGGTGGAAACAACTACCTCTCCTACTAATGACTCCAAGGTGGCGTAGAAATTTCTGAAGAAGAATATCTTTACCCACTTTTGGGTGCCAAGGGCACTAATCAATGATGAAGGGAGACATTTTTGCAACAACCAGCTCAAAGCACTCCTTGTCAAGTATGGAGTGAGACATAAGATTGCCACCTCATATCACCCTCAAACTAGTGGCCAAGTGGAGGTGTCCAACAAGGAGCTGAAGAGAATCCTAGAGAAGTGTGTAAATGCTAATAGGAAGTACTGGTCTTTAAAGCTTGATATGGGCCTATAGAACAGTATTCAAGACTCCCATTTGCATGTCACCCTACGACATAGTCTCTGGGAAAGAGTGTCACTTGCCTATAGAGATAGAGCATAAAGCATATTGAGCTGTGAAGATGCTAAATTTTGACTCACAAGTAGCTGGGGAAAAGAGACTACTTTAACTCAATGAATTAGATAAGTTTAGGTGAGAATCCTATGAGAATGCCTGCATTTACAAGGAGAGAACCAAAGCTTGGCATGACAAGAAAATTGAGAGAAAGGGATTTTATCTTGGCTAACTTGTGCTGCTTTTCAATTCAAGGATGAAACTATTCCCAGGCACGCTCAAATCAAGGTGGTCTAACCCTTTCATGGTGACCAATGCATCACCATTTGGAACAGTTGAATAGAGAAGGATAAAAGGACATTCAAGGTGAATAGACAAAGATTGAAGCCCTACCTTGTAGGTGGAGACTTACCCAAGTACTCTGCCACTCTCACTGATCCATAGTAGAACTTGAGATAGTCGGGCTGAGGGCTATAAACCAAGCACTTATTGAGAGAAAACCCAATGTTTTCCTTTCCCTTCTTTTAAGTTTGTGCATTTTAGTTTAGTCATGGATTTATTTGGTTTAGTTTTTCAAGTTACTTTGAGAAGTAGTTAAACTTGTATAGGTGTTGGAGTAGCTTAGGAGGCATAATTCAACATTTGGTAGCTGAAAGAAGGATTCTTATGCCTTTGGCGCCATGGCCTTGGTTCTGGAAGCCGTGGCCTTGAAAAAACACCAGTAAGCCCTATTCTCACGCCACGGAGTGAGCAAATGGTGCCACGGTGCCACCCATGTCCAAAAGAAAAAACGTCCTAGCCTCACTTTGACGCTACAACGCTAGTTTTTTTTAAAGCCCCATTGTGACAAAGGCCATTTCTTCACCCCTTTCCCTCACACTCTCTCACAAACCTCCATACCCGCTTGCCCAACCTTCAAATTTCTTCCAAATTTCACCATGGGTGGCCACAACAACATCTCCAATCAACTCTAAAAGGCATTCCCACTCTCGGGTAGGAAGATTGAAGGAGAAAATTTTCATGTTGCACACTTTCTCTCTCTAGGTGTGCAACTTTATCTCTCCTCAGATTGAAGAAGTTTTGCACAGTTTGACACTAGTTGGAGGCTCTCAATCATTCATGGGAGGACATTATGCCTATCAAAAGCCAAGGAAAATGAAAGGCCTCTTCCTCTAAGGCGTCGGAATATGCGCTGATCACTAATGAGATGGCGTGGCGCCAATGGCTCAAGTTTGCCCAATAGCTCAATCTGGTTGCCATGAATATTGTGTGGGTATTTTATGCCAACATGTTGGGCCTAGATTCGCCTTATCAAAGCTAGGTGAGAGGAACCACCATAGAATTCTCAGGTATATCTATTAGTGCCCTTTATGAGATCCCATGGGCAATGGTTGGAGAAATCAGCCTTAATAAATTTATTGTAGAAGGGGATTATTAGGACATCACCTGCCCATTGAAGGCATGTAATGGACAACGAGGAATGACCAATTTTATCACTTCCCCAAGGTTGGGTTGGACAAGACCAATAAGACATGGTTGCACTTCATCTTTGTGCACCTTGGCATGCACCCTATAGTGTCACAACTATAAATTACGGTCAAATTAAAAATTTGAAGTTCAAGTTTCAAACCAGGGTCATGTTCTTAGAGAACCACTAGTACAGATCTCAGTCACTTAGGTGAAATGGGGGGGGGGGGTTCAGCAATTCACTAGTAAATAAATGCGATAAATAGTATAAACAGATGATGAAAATGCAATCAACATAGGGAACTATCAAACAACAGTGATTCTATCCTCGACCTAAAGATAAATTTAATTTCAGTTATGCTAATTAACTAGATTAACCCCGAAATCTCAAGATTAACCTACCTAATTAATTAATTTGGTCGAACCCTCACTAAGCCAATGCACCTAGTTTGGCAATTTCTACTACGCAATTGCATGGATTATGGTCATTGGAACAAATTCTAACCCTAACCAACATCGCAACAAAGGATTAGAGTACCCAATACCTAAATTCTAAATTTTTATCCAACCAAATCAAGTTCTACTCTGTAGAAATTACTCCTTGGGTGATCAAGCCTGGAAATCCCACAAATTCATCCAGCAATCATACATAAAAATCATCATACACAATCACAAATAAAGAAATGAGGAGTAGAGAAGCATAACTATCATTAAATTCATAATAAACATAATATAGGTATCAAGAATCAAACCGACAGCCTTCAAGTCATCCCAGATTGACTACAGACGTGCCTAGTCTTCCATTTTCATGGAGGTGGCCATGGGAGAAGGAGAAAAATGAAGAAAACTTGAAGAAAAGCAAAAAACGCAGCTAGGAATAATGCTTGGCCGAATATGCATATGTCAAAGTTGGCAAAAATTACAAGTTTGCTATTAATGAGGCCCTAATTACAAAAATGCCATTAATGAAGCCTAAATTACAAAAAACGCCTCTCCTTAAGTTGCCAAAAACCTATTTCTCCCTTCTTGAGTTGAGAAAATATCCTTTATGCCCTTGCTTCATGAATTAGTGAAGATTATTGATCCAATCCTAAGCTTGGACATAAATCCAGAGGCCTCCCAAGTCTAGTCCTGAAATTAAAAATCCCTAACAAGTAAAATTAGACCATAAGGGGAGAAAATTAATATTAATTTCAATAAATTCAAATTAGACCTCAATGATAAAAATAGATGTTAATTAACTAATTAAATGTATGCTTGAAGTGCAAGTTTGAAGTGCTAGAAGTAAGTATAAGAGTACACAGCTAAACACTAAAAAGTGTTTATCAAATCTCCCCACACTTATCCTTTGTATGTCTTGGGCAAAATAGAACTTTACATTAAAGAACAAGAGGGGAATGACAATATGCAAAAGCTCAGAACAAAACAAAACTATTTCTACTCTACTTTCCAATGACTATCAAGAATGAGACAATGTGTGTAACATAGAGGAAATAAAAAACATAAGAACATAACCAATCATGCCAGAATTCTTTACATTCCAATTTAACAAGCATTGCAATATCAAATAAAAAGCATATATCAAGAATGATGGTCTCACAAGATGCTATTCACTCAAACTCTCAAGAGTTTAGGATAGGCAAAGTGTTTATAAACTACTAGAGGCTTGCAAAAATTATAATCTCCACTACTCAAAACATATGCATTCATAAATCAAAAGGACTTTATTCAAGGTTGTAATGGGCTAAGGGAAAAAGAAAAAAGGAAGGATAAAATGGATATGGAAAAATAAGTATCAAAGAGAGTAAAAGAGCATGAAAATAAGAGTTCAAGCACAAAAATGCACAATCAATTCTTACTCTCACTTCCTTCAATTACAAAAGCCACAAAACAACACTTATTGTATATATAAATCTTATCTTCTTCTTTTCCTTTTTCTTTCTTTCTCTCTCTTTTTTTTTCCATTTTTTTTCTGTTGTTGCTTTTTTTTTTCAATTTTTTTTTGCGTGTTTTTTTTTTCAACTTTTTATACTCAACTTGGAAATTTTACGCATAAAATAACACTTGCAACTAACAAACCCACCCCCCACACTTTATTTTTGGTCATCCCTTACAAAGAATAAAACCATAAAGTGCCAAGAACTCATAAGTAACATTCATGCTCTCAAACTCCATAAGGATAAGGAAGCATGGTTTTGCATTTAAGGTTAGGATGAGTTCAACTAAAGATGGATAATAGACTCAAGGGGGCTAAAAAATGGTAAATAATGCAAGGATGGTCATTTGGATATGTAGTTAAGCAAGAAAAATGACCATCATCATCTTTATGCATGCACATGAAAGTGTAGCCTCAAAAATAACTAGTGCAATTTCTAGAGTGACAAACATAAAGAGTGAGAATGCACACAAGAAAGAATGAGCATGTCATAAATATGCAATTATGCTCAAAGGCTCAAAAGCTTACAAGGAATATTTTTCCAACATCCCCAACATATACATCCATCATTCATAACCAATTCATCAATTCAAAACATAAGAAAAAACAAATCATGACAATCAAGGTTTGAAGTCATAAAAATCCAGAAAAGTCCTCATCAAGTCACAACATCATCATAAATCTCAATTCATCAAAGGAAATTATTCAAGCACTAAAAAGACATGAAATATAAACTACTAAAAAAAAATAAAAGAGAAGAAAATAAGTGAACTCCCTCATGGTGGATATTTGGCATCCATCAAAATGATCTCCTCTTGATGTGTCTTCTCTTGAATTCACTCAAGGTATCTCCTGAACCTGTGCCCATTCACTTTGAAGTGTCTTTTTGTTGCTACATCCTCAAGCTCCACTATACCATAAGAAAAAGTGTTAGTAAAAACAAATGGACCCTCCTATCTAGACCTAAACTTACCGGGCATTAATTTAAGGTGGGAATTGTAAAGGAGCACTTTTTCACCAATGGCAAACTCCTTTTTAACAATCATGCTATCATGGAATGCCTTGGTTTTTCTTTGTAGAAATTAGAGCTTTCATAATCCTTTAACCAGGACTCTTATAATTTTCTTTCTAACCCGGCTTGGGCAAGATCCATTTGTACTTTTTAACTGCCCAATAGGCTTTATGCTCTATTTCTACTGTAAGAGGTTTCAGTTCAAGTACATGTGGTTAGATCATAGACTGAAGTAATATGTTAGGTTGTAAATCTGCTGCATTAAGCTTAACAAAGCATGCTACTAGAATAAAATCACTATCAAGTGCAGTAGAACAGCAATACCCACATAATCACTATCAACAGTATCCACAAAATGAATACTAGTCATATCTATAGAATCATCCACCACCATAGAATCATCAACAGCAGTTATGAAAACATCATGATCACCATATAAATAAGCAGCTATCTCAGCACAAATACCACAAGATGTAGAACCATCATAATCACATTGAAGTTCAATAGAGTCATCTAATTGTGAAAATCAAAAAAATGATCATGATCATCACTAAGATTCTCAACCATCTCATCAATCACATCCATGTAGAAAACAAAATGATTCTCAGTAGGTAATCTCATAGCATTATGACTATTAAATTGTACCATACTATCACCAAATTCCATAGTTAAAGTACCAGCATCCACATCAATCTTTGTCTTAACAGATCTTAAAAAGGGTCTGCCTAGAATAATAGAAGATCTACTAGAAGAATCACCCTCCATATCAAGTATATAAAATTCAACAAGGAAAATTATATCATGTACCTTTACTAAGGCATCCTCAACCATGCTAGAAGGACATGCAATGCTCTAGTTGGCTAACTGAATGATAACTGTAGTGGGTTACAAGGGACCAAGGCCAAGAGACTAAAACACTAATTTGGGCATTACATTATGGAAGCACCCAAATCTAGCATGGCATCATCAATCTTGTGATTCCCAATGATGCATGGAATGGTGAAAATGCTTGGATCTTGGCACTTCTGTGGCATTGGCTGAATTAGAGCTGAGACATTTTGACCCATGGTGACTCTTTCTATACCCTTAAGCTTCCTCTTGTGAGTGCATAATTCTTTCAGAAACGTGGCATATTTGGGAATTTGCTTAATGACATCAAGAAGAGGAATATTCACTTCCACCTTTCTGAAAGTCTCTAAAAGTTCTTTTTCTTTCTCTACCTTTGTTATCTTCCTTGCTAGTTGTATGGATCTCTGTGGAAATGGCAAGGGAATGCTAGGCTACTGCATAGATGGCTAAGTTGAGCTATTAGACTTTTCTCTATCTTGAGAAATAGGCTTGCAAAGAGGAGTAACATTAGAATGAACAACAGGAGGTGGCTCAGATGAGGTCAATGTCTTCCCACTCCTTAAAGTAATGGCACTCAAGTTCTTAGGATTGGGAATGGTTTGTGAAAGGAGTTAGCCAGAATTTGGCCCTTGCTTCAAGTTGCTCAATATAGAAGCTAGCTACCCAATATGAGTTTATAAATTTTAAATTAATGACTCTGTACACTGCTAAAACTCAAGATTATGTTTCTACATCTGAAGGCTGTTCAATGTCAACTGCTTCATCATTTCTTCTAAGGAACTCTTATAAGTCTGTGAAGGTGCAGGTGCAGCGGGAGGAGTAAGAGGAGTAAGAGCTTGTTGTTCCTATGGGAATATATGCTGCCTAGGAAGAAAGGCAGGTCTGCTTGGCCCAAGACAATTAGGAAACTGTGAGTGCTGCTGGAATGGTGGTTTGGCTGTAGATTTGATGGCAGTTAGGTGTTGCCATATCGAAGATTTGGATGATCACGCTAACCAAGATTGTAAGTGTTGCTATATAGATCATAGTGGGGTTGCTGGTATTGTGGCTTGTTAAGAAATATACCTACTGCTGCTACTGTTTCAAATGCAGTAGGATCATTTTGCATGGTCGGGTAGGCATATGTAGTGTGAGCCATGGAAGCACAAATACCACATGCTCTCATAGGTGGCTGTTGTATGGAAGTGTAGTGTTGTGTCACTGTCAACTGTCAAACTAGAAATGTAAGCTCATCTAGCCAGTTATGCATTGAATGGTCAACATGTGTGCCTTGCATCTCATGAACAAGATGAGTCACTACATCTCTAATGCCAAATTGCTGAGAATTGGTAGCCATGTTAGCAATTAAATCTCTAGCAGCTAATGGAGTTTTATAAACTAGGGCTCCACCACTAGCAGCATCAATCATACTCCAGTCTATAGGTAAAAGACCCTCGTAGAAATATTGGATGAGTAACTGGTCCCTAATTTGATAGTGTAGATAGCTAGAACACAACTTCTTGAATCTCTCTTAGTACTCATGCAAAGTCTCTCCCATCATCTGTCTAATCCCATAAATTTCTTTTCTAATTGCTATTGCTCTAGATGCAAGGAAATTTTTTTCTACAAACTACCACTTCAGTTCATTCCAATTGTTGATAGAACCCGCAGGAAGGTAATACAACCAATCCTTTGCTACCCCATCAAGAGAGAATGGAAAAGCCCTTAGCTTAATATGATCTTCGTGAATACCCTATGGCTTCTTTGTAGAACAGACAACATGGAATTCTTGAAGGTGCCTGTGAGGATCTTCACCTGATAAACTAAGAAATCTAGGAAGCAAGTGTATCAATCCATATTTAAGCTCAAAGTCAGCAGTAAGATGGGATATTGAATACACAAGGGCAGGTAAGTAATATCGAGGCAACAAGCTCTTTTAAAGTTCTATCAGCTGTAATGACAGAATTACTAGCAACAGAATTATCAACAGCAAGATTACGAACAACAGGAATGTCAGTAGTATAAACAACAGGAATATTAATAGCAGTGGAATCAATATCAATAGAAGAATAAGTATCCATAAGAATATTAAAAGCAGGACCAGAAAGATTGATGTAAATGGAACCACCAACAGGAATAGAAGAATTATCACTACTACTATCACCTACAAAGGCACTTGCAACACTATTAGCACTATGACGCCTCTTAAGCCTGAAAGTTCCTTCAATCTCAAGATCCAATGTAAAAATGTCAGGCACAGAGGAAGACCTAGTCATACACTAACAGCTAGTACCATGACATAGAAAAAGGGCAAAGCCATAATAATATATACACAAGAAATAGCACTAAAACACTAAATATCAACTGAAAAATCACAAAATAAGTAAGAATAACCTATCAAATTATTTTTAAAAATTTTGGGACCACCACAGCTTCAATCCTAATGACCCCATAACCCGAAAAATGGAATAAAAATCTTCAAAAAATGGAAAAGTGGTCAAGGAAGTGGAATTTGGCTAAAATAACTGAAACTAACAACTTATAAATGAGGGGTAAAAAATGACCACAAAGCCAAAAACTACAACCTGACCAAGTTTCGGGGTAATCGAACACTGCACGTTTTTTAGTAGGTCCCATAGAAAAATAACAAAGGCACAAAAAATAAAATACCACCTAGAATAAATAGAAGCAAGAAACAATATATACGTAGTCACAATATATATAAAAATACACCTAAACTAACTAAGAACACTTGTGGTTCCTCGGCAATGGCACCAACGCGCATCCTATAGCGTCGCTACTATAGGTTGCAGTCAAATTAAAAATTCCAAGTTCAAGTTTCAAATTAGGGTCGTGTTCTCAGAGAACCACTAGTACAGGTCTCACTCAATTAGGTGAAATGGGGGGGGGGGGGTTTCATCAATTTAATAGTAAATAAATGCGATAAACAGTATAAACAGATAATGAAAATGCAATCAACCTAGGGAACTATCAGACTACGGTGATTCTATCCTCGACCTAAAGATAAATTTAATTTCAGTTATGCTAATTAACTAAATTAACCCCAAAATCTCAAGATTAACCTACCTAATTAATTAATTTGGTCGAAACCTCACTAACCTAGTATCCCTACACCTAGTTCAGTAATTCCTACTATGCAATCGCATAGATTATGGTCATTGGAACCAATTCTAACCCTAACCAACATCGCAGCAAAGGATTAGAGAACCCAAGACCTAAATTCTAAATTTTTATCTAACCAAATCAAGTTTTACTCCGTGAAAATTACTCTTAGGGTGATCAAGCCTAGAAATCCCATAAACCCATCCAGCAATCATGCATAAAAACCATCATACACAATCAGAAAGAAAGAAATGAGGAGTAGAGAAGCATAACTATCATTAAATTCAAAATAAACAAAATAAAGGTCTCAAGAATCAAACCGACAGCCTTCAAGTCATCCCAGATTGGCTACAGACGTGCCTAGCCTTTTATTTTCATAAAAGTGGCCACGGGATAAGGAGAAAAATGAAGAAAACTTGAAGAAAAACAAAAATGGCAGCTAGGAATGATGCTTGGCTGAATATGCATACGTCAATGTTGGCAAAAATTACAAGTTTGCTATTAATGAAGCCCTAATTACAAAAAATGCCATTAATGAAGCCTAAATTACAAAAAATGGCCCTCCTTAAGTTGCCAAAAGCCTATTTTGCCCTTCTTGAGTTGAGAAAATATCCTTTATGCCCTTGTTTTATGAATTAGTGAAGATTATTGCTCCAATCCTAAGCTTGGACATAAATCCTGGGGCCTACCAGGTCCAGTCCTGAAATTAAAAATCCCTAACTATTAAAATTTAACCTTAAAGGGGGAAATTAATATTAATTTCAATAAATTCAAATTAGACCTCAATGATAAAAATAGATGTTAATTCACCAATTAAGTGTAAGTTTGAAGTGCTATAAGTAAGTATATGAGTACACAGATAAACACTAAAAAGTGTTTATCACGCTTGCTACCCTCCACCCACATATCGGATGTCATCAAGATGATGGCAGAATTCTTATGGGCCATCCATAATCGCTAGGGCTATAAGATTGGATTCATCATCTCGGAGACCCTTTACACTGCAAGGATGATGGAGCACAAGAAAGTGTTGCCCTTTCCACACTTGATCTCAGCCTTATACCAAAGGACTTGTGTCACTTGGGGTGTTGAAAAACCTCTATTGAAGCTCGGGTACCTTCTGGACAAGAAGTTTTTTGACTAACTTATACCCTAACCCTACAGGGTGCCTTTGCTCAACCAACCCCTACAACTCCTCCACATCTACTACCCCGTCGATAACGCTTAATAGTCACCTTAGGAGATCCCCGGCCATATTGAGGCTGATCTAACTCAGAGGATGGAGGAATTCATGAATTTTGGCTGCTAGTGGTTCCAAGTAGCAGGGCAACATATCACTACTTTATCTACAACACAACCTAGTTTACCTGCCCAGTTTGGCCACCACCACCACTTGCTACACTAGAGCTTGAGGAGGATTATGAGTCATTAGGTGACCCCTACAACCCCGACTAGGCTATTTATACCAGGTTGTCCCTTTCCTTTTCTGTTCTCGATTTTTGCATTGAGGACAGTGCAAGTTTTGAGTTTGGGAGGAACACTTATGCCTGTTACTAACTATTGTCTGGGTAGTTGTGTCTACATGTTGTATGTTTTGTATATTCGTGCATGATTTTGCATAGTTAACTAGGTTAGGTTTTATTTTAAGTAGTTTTAGTCTTATTCAAAAAAAAAAAATGTGACTAAAAACCATGGCTGATGATAAAAATTATGCTTAACTTGTGATATTTTGGGATGAGGAGACTTAAACTGATGATTGGCAATACATGATTACCTATGATGTCCTAATAGTTTGATCTGATGCTTTGAATTATTATATACCTATTCAATTGATTAGTGGAAAGCCTTTGGGAATTTTGAGCTAACCATTATGTTGTGTGACCCCATATTTATTGTTAATTCCTATCTTGTGCACAAACACTTTGATAGTGGAGTGAATGAAAATGCATGAGGATGAATATTAGCCATTTGTGAGCTTTTGAGCCATATAGTTGCATATTTGTGAGCTTTTGAGTGTGTCATGTATTTTTGGTTCTTTTAGAACTTGCTCTGTTATGCATATTGAGACCACAACAGAATCATTGGCACTAAGGTGATTAGGGTGCTTAGGATTAGCCATTTTAGCCTTGCATAGCCCACCTTGCATACTCACCATTAGTTGACCCTTTTGAGCCTTAGCTTTCCTTTCTTTTAACCACATTTTAAGCCATATACCCTTCCTTGGTAGTTTACCCATTTTGAACCCAATATCTTAAAGAAATGTGTGAATTCAATGCTTTCAATGCTTGGAATTTTGTTCAGTTTGTGCCAAGGGAAGTGGGAAGAAATAGCCTCAAAAGGTATGGAAATTCTCCCAAAAAGAAAAAAAAAAAAAAGAAAAAAAAAAAGGCAAAGTGCAAGAAAAGAGAAAAAGGGAGACATTGAAAAAAGGAAAAAGGAAAAAAAAAGAAAAGAAGAAGCAAGAGATTGAGGAACAAGGGAGACGAAATGTGTAAATAGGAGGCTTGGCAATTAAAGAGTGATTGAGCTTAAAGGATGGCTTTGGATTCACATAGTCTCTTCTTGGTGTATTTTACCCTTAATTTTACCAAAATCTACCCTTTTTACCTTCCAAGCCCCATTACAACCCATTAAAGTGCCTTTGATTAGTGCCTTTGGTTTATTATTTAGTGGTGGAGACTTGATATATGAGAAGCCTACGAAGGAATCTTGAATTGCATTGATTAAAGTGTGTTCAACCCTCTAGACACTTGAGAGTTTGGAGTGTATTTTTTATCTGTGTGAGGGAATTCATCCTCATTGCATTTGATTTCATAAAACTTAATGAGTTGTTGTTTATGTGCACTCCATTTTATGCCTTGTACTTCTTTGATAGCAATGGCTTTCCATGGCTTAATAACTGGTCCATATGGTGACTTGTAATGTCTATTTGAGTGATAGCTTGAGCTTGAACTTTTATCTATGTTGAGAGTTACCTTGGGGGTATGGGACTATTTTCTCGTGTTAAATGATCTTGCACTGTAGCATGGTTCTTAGTCTCCAATGTATCTCATGTGAATGTTCTTGGTGATTGATTTGTTGTCTTGTTTACTTCTTTCTCTATAATTTTACTCGAGGATGACCAAAATGGTAAGTTTGGGGGAGTTTGATGAATACATTTTATATAGAAGTTGTGTCATTTTCCCTCGCATTTAAGTACTAAATTAAGGAAGGACTAGGTGCTTTTGACCTTGTTTGTTCATTTTGTAGGAACCAAGCACTCAAGGAGGCGAAACAAGGACATTCAGCATTGGAAGAAAGCCTGGCAGCATGGCATGGAGAAGTTGTCGCCATGAGGGCGCAGTGGCGCTGTAAATTTCCAGCAAGGGTGGTTTTGCTGCTGCAGGGTGCCGTGGTTTTGGGAAGAGGAGAAAAATTCTAGAATCAACGCAATTGGCATCGTGGCTACAAAGGGTTTGCGTCGTGGTATCCTAGAGGTCCTAACACATGATTTTGTGGGCTTTTGGGCCAAATAAACTAGTAGGAGTCCTAGTTTGAGTTAGAAATTAGACCTTAGTTATAAATAGGCAACTACAATTAGAGATTGGGATCTTTTGGAAAATTGGGCGTAGGAAGAGGTAAGAGGAGAACGTGAAGGCAAAGAAGACTGTGGATCTACAAACAGTTTTTCTTCTTTTTCCTTATTTTCTTCATGTCTTCTCTACCCCTTTAATGTATTTAAATTTTACTATAAGTAGATAAATTTCTTTCTAGGGGCTAGGATGTAGCCCAATTTAGGTATGAACTTGAATTATGAATTAATGAAATTCTCTATTTTAATTAACTAAGTTTTAATTCTCTAATTAACACGAAAATTACGTCTATGTCTCGGTTAAGGTCGACTAGATCTTCGTTAGGTTGTACTAAGTCTACAAGAGTAAATAAAAGGTTAATCGAGTGATACTTTAATACTTAAATTAGTACAAGAGTCTAGAAAATTGGGGATAGAACAAAAGCATAGTAGGATTAGGGTTTTTCTAATTGACTTATTTCATTAATTAAGTCCCTCTTTATAATTCCTTAGTTTCAAGAGTATTTTCACTATTCTTGCGGTGGGACATGGGTACAAAGCTAAGCCTTTAATTTTTGGACTTGCTTCCCCACACTACGTGGGCTGCAACTGATAAATTGGCCACTTCTCTAGATTCCTTCTATAAATAATAATAATAAAAACCCAAAACGTGGTGGTTTGTGTCATTAAAGGAGGGAATTTTTTTTAATACCCTATTAATTTCTATTTTAACCCCCTTACTAACTCACCCAAAAACCCCAACCCATCCGCATGATTTTCTGTGGCGTCCCAAAACTAGACACCCTATCCATCAAGCTTCTTTCACCGTAGTTGCCCCAAACTCTAAAATTAATCACGGCCAACTCACATAAAACCAGTAAATTCTTTTGGTACACCCATGTTTTCTAACCCCACACACCGGTATGGTTAGAAACTATAGGCTGTGCCAAAAGAATTGGACGAAACCGATTGTTGACATGGAGAGCGCAACTTTATTTACTTGTTATATGGTAGCGCCTATGCAGGGGTGATTTCTTTTTAACATTACTATGTTTTCTTTTCACACCCCATAACTTTTGGATTGTGTATAATAAGGATTGTGACCCACCTCCAATATGCCAACGACCAATATTACCCTTTATTTTACCCATACTCGTTTTATTGTTATTTTAATTTAGTTACATTCTAAGCTAGATTACCAATTTGTTAAATTACTAATACAATTTTTAATCACTTATATTCTTATTTTAAATTTATATTTGTCTACAAATTTTCAATAAAGTTATTCTTTATTTTTATTATTAATTTAGCTTAAAACAACTAGAATTTCAGAAAAAAATTAATTTCTGCTAATTTTTAGCTTAATTATATTAAAATTTAAATATTTAAAATAAAAATGGGCCAGCTTGATTTGACCCATTGCCTGTGTAGTGTTAAGTTAGGCCGACATGTTGTAGGCCTAAATAGAAAAGGGCTAAGGGGATTAATTTTTGCACCTTATTTTTAGTACCAGCACCCCTCTGTACATTTTTAATTTGAGTAAAATTCTTTTTTTATTAACACAGTGGTTAATTTTGAATAAAATCCTTAAATTTTAATTTCAACAAATTAAACTCTCACATATAAATTATATAAAAATTAACTTTTTGTATAAATAAAATAGATCTTAAAAAAATTGATTTTAAGATAATTTTTTAATATAAAAATTTAATTTAAAAAATTTAAAATATGAGTTTTTATTTTTTAAATTTGATAAATAGTGTCAGGATGAAATGATATTTCACTCTTCTAATTTTTTTTTCACAAAATATCATAACCCCATATTTCTAGAAATGCACCTATACACCATCAATTTCCACTTCTTTCTATGGCTCTCTCTATCTCAATTACACTATAAATACATAAAATTAAATAGGGGTATTCGTAATTAATATTGTACATTAATTAATAATTTATTAATTTATATGTAATAACCTTAGAAAGTAAAATATTTGCGATAGGGAGAGTAATTTTTATTTACCAATTAATTAGTTCCAATCACCATTGGCCATACCATTATTTGAAAAATAATAAATGTCTCTTGATCTATATCTTCAGTAGTTTAAGATTGTTGCATATAGATTAAAAATTATTAATTAATGTAATATATTGACTGTGATGTTTTATTTAATTATCTTATTTTAAGTGTAATTAAGAGAGAATGAATATATTATATTTAATTAAAATAAATTTGAATATAAAAAAATAGTTTTAATAAAGTTTTAAAATTTTAAAAATGTAACAGTTTAACATACGAGTAAAATTTGTTGTTTTAAAAGTATGAGATTATTAAAAGTGTATTTTCCAGTTAATCTTACGAGAGAAAGAAAGAATATATCTAAACATTTTTCATGTTTGTGAGTTTTAATTGAAAAAGGTAAGAATTTTAAAGATTTTTTATACTTATCTATTGCTTAACAGTAACTTTTAATGAACACAATTAATGACTTTAACATAGTAATCTGCTTCGCAGCTTCCTAACCTCCATCTCCATTGGTCTTGGGTTCTGAGATCTTGAAGTTCTTCTCCCCTTCCTTCATTGTCTGGTCAAATTCTTCTTTGGGATATGCATTAATTGATGCAAATAGAGAAGCAGAGGAAAATGAGTCTATAACAGAGTTAGGGTTTAGGTGGATTGCATTGATTCCTTCATAAAAACCAAATCTTTTGAAGTTTCCTCCCCTCTTTCCTTTTTGTTCTTGTTCTTGGACATTGATGGCCAATTGGATTAAATTTAAACGAAATTGCAGTTTACCCTTCTTCTTGTTTACTCTCTATTTGTGTTTCACCAAGTCAATCTCTGACTTCATTGGTTTTGGTTTTTCCCATTACCTTCCCTTTCCTTGATCCCTGTTCTCTACTTGTGTCAATAAGTGGCTGTTTGCAAGTTCTTTTGTTATGACTAAGCTTGTAAAAGTTTGATTGTGATGGTGTTTATTTGGCTCTCTTGTCTACAGTTTTCCTGGCCTTTCTAGGGACTCTTCACATTAGAAAATAGTACAAAGAACAAAGAAAGTTAATGGCGGAAATTGCAGTATCTTGTGCTGGAGGCCGTGTTTCCATTGCTACAAGAAGCAAATCTTCTTAGAGGTATTGATAAAGATTTTGCAGATATTAAAGACGAACTAGAAAGCATGAAAGCATTTCTCAAGGATGCAGACAGAAGGGCAACAACCGAAGGAGATGTTAGTGAGGGAATTAGAACTTGGCCGAAACAACTAAGAGAAGCAGCTTTTCGCATAGAAGATCTCATTGATGAGTACCTCATCTACTTGGTGCCTCAATCACATCATTCTGGATGTTCAGCCCCACTTTACAAGTTTGCTTGCCAAATCAAAACTATGAAGCCTTGTAATCGGTTTGCACGTGAAATTCAAGACATTAAGTCATTAGTTCAAGGAATTCAAGAGAGAAGGACAAGGTATGACTTTGTGTATCACCAAATCAGCTCTATAAGGACCCAAAATGTCAATTGGCAAGGATATCACTTGAATTCCCACTTCATTGAGGAAGTCGATGTTGTGGGTTTTGAAGGTCCAAAAGATGAATTGGTTTGTTGGTTAATGAGAGAAACAAAAGAGCGTGATGTGATCTCAGTGGTAGGAATAGGTGGATTAGGAAAGACTACTCTTGCCAAAATAGTCTTTGATAGTAAGCATGTGATAGCCCACTTTGATTGTCATGCTTGTATCATAGTTTCCCAATCATACACTGTAGAGGGATTGTTGAGGGACATGATGCAACAACTATACAAAGAGGTTAAACAATCTCTTCCTCAAGATTTTCATGGAATGGATTAGAAGTCACTAATTACAGAATTGAGGTATTTCCTACAAAAGAAGAGGTATGTGATTTTCTTTGATGATCTATGGAAAGTAAATTTTTGGGATAAGATTGAACTTTCTGTGCCAGTAAACAACAAAGGAAGCAAGATTATAATTACAACTAGAAACATTGGAGTTGCTGAGTATTGTAAGAAATCTTGCCTTGTTCACATTCATGAATTGCAACCTTTGCCTCATAATAAAGCTTGGGAACTCTTCTGTAAGAAGGCATTCCATTTTGAGTTTGAAGGGCAATATCCAGATGAGCTTGTGGATTTATCCAATGAAATTGTTCAGAGATGTAAGGGGTTACCTCTAGCAATTTTGGCCATTGGTGAACTTTTGTCAACCAAACCAAAACCCTTGGCTGAATGGGGATAACTGCTTCGAAGTCTTGGATCAGAATTAGGAAGTAATCCTCATTTGGCTAGTTTAACAAGGATTTTAGCTCTTGGTTATGATGACTTGCCTTGCAATCTGAAATCTTGTTTCTTGGTTTTTGGCATATATCCAGAAGATTACTCCATTAAGCGTATGAGGTTGATTAGGCAATGGATAGCTGAGGGATTTGTTAAAACATGAGGAGGGAAAAACATTAGAGGAAGTTGCTGATGAATACTTGAGAGAGTTGAGGAATAGGAGTTTGGTTCATGTCTCTCAAAATGATTTCCTTTTTGGGAGAGATAAAATTTGGCAAGTGCATGATTTGATGCGCGAAATGATCTTAAGGAAGGTAAAGGACTTAAATTTTGGTTGTTTTGTGCATGGAGAGATGATCAGTCAATCTCAGATAGAGTGACTCGACGCCTATCCTTGGCAACCAATGTCCAAGCTGTGATGAGTGTTGACTATACAAGTATCCGTTCTATATATATTTGCAAACCTGGAGTATTGCTTCCAAAATCTTATGTCCATAAATTGGTCACTAAGTTCAAGCTTTTGAAGGTTGTGGATTTTGAAAGAGCTTCATTAGATTATATTTCTGACAATTTGGGAAATCTTTGTCACTTGAGGTATTTGAGCTTGAGGGAAACAGGTGTAAAAAGTCTTCCTAAATCCATTGGCAAGCTACAGAATTTAGAAACATTGGATTTAAGACAAACGTTGGTGTCTGAGTTACCAATTGAGATAAATAAGTTGACAAAGTTACGTCATCGGTTGGTTTACCATTAACTACAAGGCGAAATCTACTTTTTCCGTTGTAAGAGGGGTGCAAGTAAAACAAGGAATTGGATGCCTAAAATCCCTGCAGAAGCTTTATCATGAGAACGAAAATCTTGGTGGATTAGATTTGATCATGGAGCTAAGACGGTTAAGATTGTTAAGGACTTTGCGTTTGGATGGTATAAGAAGAGAATATGGATATATAGCCTACGTGCCTTATTAGAAGAGTTGAAGCATCTAGAATCTCTTGCAATCATTGCTATAGCTGAAGATGAAATCATTGATTTGCAATTTATTTCATCTCCACCTCAACTTCAGAAACTCTCCTTGGTCGGGTGCTTAGAGAAGTTGCCAAATTGGGTTATAAAACTTGAATATCTTGTAAAGCTGACCTTGTCTTGCTCCAAGTTGATGGATGATCCATCGAAAACACTCAAAACTCTTCCAAATCTATTGTCCCTTAGTTTATCAGATAATGCCTTTGATGGGGAGAATCTGTACTTCCAAAGAGGATTTCAAAAACTGAGGTTTCTGCATCTTCGAAATGTTGAAGAGATTGACTTCCATCATTATAGAAAGAGGAGCTTTGCCTGTTCTTGAAGAATTTACAATTTGGTCCATTTTTCAGTTAAAGGAGGTACCCTCCGGCATGCAATACTTAGAAGAGCTTCGAATAATAGAGTTGCTTGATATGCCAACAGAATTCATCCAAAGCATTGATCCAGATGGAGGACAAATGTATTGGACCATCAAGCATGTTCCTTTGATTAAGATTTATGATAAGGTTGGACCGAACCTTTATGATCTTAAAATCCGCATGTTGTCAATGGAGTTGTGATTCAGTGGAGAATGCTTTTGTATCAACCAACTCTGAAATATCAAGGTAGCCCTTTGTTTTTTCTAATTGTACAAAACTTCTGCTACTATAATGATAAATCCAACCTTTACATAAAATATTTCTACCTATGGGTGGGCACGGGCTAAGATAGGTTAGGAATTTGGCCGTCCTGATCCCGATCCAATTTTTTTTTTGTCCCATCCCGTTTCAATTGTCTCGATTCTTATCTCGACTCCTTTGTCCTATCCCATCTTGGTTGAATTTAAAAAAAGAAAAAGAAAGTATAGTAAGTAATAAGGGGGTGTTGAGAGCATGTTGAAAAGAAGGAAGGTATTGTGTAAAAAAAATGGAGGCGTAAAAAGTAATATTTTACTAAAAATTTCATTTTGAAATAAGAAAACTATTCGGGACAGGACAAATATATATGTGATAAACACTTTTTAGTGTTTATCTGTGTACTTTTATACTTTTAGTATTTCAAATTTATATTTAATTATTTAATTAACATTTATTTTTATCATTGAGGTCTAATTAGAATTATTGTATTTTATATTAATTTTTTAACTTTAAGGTTTAATTTTACTTATTAAGAATTTTTAATTTTAGGACTAGATTTTTTTTAGGACTAGATTTGGAAGGCTTTAGAACCTGTTGGGTTTTTTATGAAATAAGGGCACAAAAGATATTTTCTCAATTTAAAAAGGGCGAAATAGGTTTTTGGCAACTTAAGGAAGGGTAATTTTCTAATTTATGCTTTATTAATGGCAATTATGTAATTTAAGCATCATTAATGGTAATTTCATAATTTTCTTAGACTTAGACCAAGGTATTTTTGGCTAAAGGAGAGACCTAGTCGCCACTTTCATTTTCCTCTCTAGTTCTCTTCTTCTCTTCTCCTCTTATGGTTGCCTTCATGAAAATGGAAGGCTAGATGCTTTTGTAATCGACCTGGGATGATTTGAAGACTATCAGTTTGATTCTTAAGATCTGTATTGTGTTTATTTTGAATTTAATGATAGTTATGCTTCTCTACTTCTCATTTATCTATCTATGATTGTGTATAATGATTTTTATGTATGATTGTTAGTTGGGTTTGTGGGAATTCTAGGCCTAATCACCTTAGGAGTAATTTTCACGGAGTAGAACTTGATTTAGTGATATAGAAATTCAGAATTTAGGTCTTGGATACTCTAATCCCTTGCTGGGATGATAGTTAGGTTGAGTTTGGTTCCAATGACCATAATCTATGCGATTACGTAGTAGGAATTGTCGAACTAGGTGCAGGGATACTGACTTAGTTAAGGTTCAACCTGATTACTTAACTAGGTAGGTTAATCTTGAGATTTTGAGGTTAATTTAGTTAATTAGCATAACTAGAATTAAATTTATCTTTAGGTCGATGATAGAATCACCATTGTTTGATAGTTCTCTAGGTTGATTGTATTTTCATCATCTGTTCACTTCTATTTTATTGTTTATCGAGTTTATTTACTATTGATTTGCTGAAACCTTCCCCCCCCCCCATTTCGCCTATTTTGATTGAGACATGTAACGGTGATTCTTTGATAACACGACCCTAATTGGAAACTTGAACTTGGATTTTTAATTTGACTACAACCTATAGTAGCAATGTTATAGGGTGTGCGTAAATATGCTTATCGGGATAATTTTGGGACGGGACGGGACATAACATATTTATATAAGATTTGGGACAGGATTGGGACGAGATTTTGCTTGTCCCGGTCTTGTCCCAAAAATTAACCGAGATACAAAATTGTGTCCCAATCCTATCCTAAATCCCAAATTATTTCATCTTAAAATTATCCCGAATCCTTTGAGTTATGACGTCCCGTCCCGTGCTCACCTCTATTTCTACCTATCTCATCCTATGTATTGATATTTTGTTTGCCATGTTCAGATTCTCCAAGTAGGATGGAAGTGGTTTTCTTGAGAGTGATTTCAGCTCTTGAAGAATGGAAATGAGGTCATCATCTTCTTCTTGACTCTGGAGAGATTAGTAGCACTCTTTCTACTTGTCATGTTTGTATTTTGTGGAATATGCTTTGTAAGGCTGTCAGATTTTTTTTTGGTTTTTGTCCAAAAACTATGGTGCTGTATTGATGTGACAATCTCTTTGCTGACTATTCTCTCAGATGAACCAGTTTGTTTTCTTTTCTTTTCTTTTTTCTCCTTGCATAAGTTACCATATCTAAGATCAATTCTTCCTACGCAAGGAAGCTTACTTCATTGTTCACTCACTCTAAGATGAAACATGAAACTTGCATGTCATTGAGGGCATTTAGTGCAACGATCATACTCTAAGAACACAGTGGTAGAGCCAAGATTTAGAAAAAAGGAGACTTGAGATTAAAAAACCTAGACTTGGAGTGATTAAATATAAATTTGACATAAATTTTAAGAGCCAAATGTATAATAATTATATAATATTAAGGTAAAATTAACAATTTAAGAGACTGTGGCCTGTCAGTCCGCCTTTGTTAGAATATGCATGTCTTTTAATGTGTCATATAATAATGATATTCTAGGTACAATTTGTTATGTTTGAATATGACAAGTCCAATTCAGATCCCTTCCAATCCAATACAACCTACGTGCAAAATTAGTGACACAATCCTATAGATCTTTATAAATAGAGATGCATTTTAACAAGCAGGGACTAATTATTCTCGTCATTTCATTATATGCATTATGTCAAATCATTTATTAATTTAAGTATCTGAGCAGGCTCAAATTGCTTTGCCCACTTTGTTTTTTGGCTCTTTTTCCTTACTCTTTTACAAGTCAAATCTGGTTTAGTCTTTAATTTATGATTTTTATTCATGAGTATCCTTACTCCATATTGAAGATGAGCCTAATCTTATTTGAGAATTATAGCAACCATAATTATCTCTCATCTCAATATGTTTTTTTTTTACGGGCTCTAAACCTGAGCCACACTTTGTTGATACCTAGTCCTCAGTTTGGCGGCAACATAAACCAACAAAAAATCATTGCTAAAGATATACAACTATACTTGTAAAACAAAAAATGAGTTGGAAACCAAAAAATGTCACAGCATCTGCTGAGCTTGTTAGAGCAATTTTACAACCCAAAGCTTATGTCTCTTTAAATAAAGATATACAAGACAAGGTTCAATAAGATTTGCATCAGAGAGACACTTACAGAACTTGAGGTAAGTTTCTACATTCCCAAGTTGATGGATTCTTTTCCTCAAACCTTGCAGCACAGCCACTCTGTCCAAATGCTCTGGACAGAATCCCAATTCAAGCATTTTCATGACTGTCTCCGCTGCATCATTGTAATGGCCACCTTTGATATAGCCTCTTAGCAGCCATGACAGACTTTTCTTCTTATGAAATGAGCTTGCAACTTCCATCTTTGCCAGCAGCCTTGCCATGGCACCGGCCTCCTTCTGCGAAGCACAGATAGCGAGAACGATGTCATAGAGATCCCTATCTGCCTCTTTACCTACAAGCTTCATCTCCCATAGTTGCCGGTCGGCTTCAATTCCTCGGCCAACACAAATATACATAGCGAGGAGCCTCTCGTGAACTATTCCATGAAGAGATGGGCCACCTTCTTCAATCACCCATTTTGATAAGCGCACGCCATCAGCAATGAGATCAGATTGATACTTCTCTATAAGCTTAACATCTTCTAAATCAAGTTCAGCAATCACCCTGGCCATTGCAAAACCTTTTAACTTACGAAGAGCTTTGGCAAATTCATTCAGTTCCTTAACCACAGCAGTCATGGTGATAAGGTAGCTGTAGACATCTGGCTTCAAGCGAAATTCTCTGAGCCGAACTACCAATCTGACTGCACTTCTATATTCACCCTCAGCCTGAAAAAAGAAGGCTTGTTCGGTCATCAAATGATCTAAAAGACAAGTGTTAAGTAGACAGTTTTACAGTCTAGCTACAATAGATATCTTATAATCAGTTATGTAACTAAAGATAATAAACAAGTGTGTAGGCATTCTCCAGAAAAATAAATCAAGAACCCTCAAAAAGTAGTAAAAGATCAAACACAGGATAAATAGATAAAACAAAGAAGTGACAAAGCCAATTAAGAAGCAAAACTGATAACAGTTCAACTCAAATCAGATCAATCAGACAAAACCAGTACAATCCAAATGATTCAACATGACTGAGGTGAATTCCAAAGCTCCAATTAAGAAATTACAGACTAACCAAGGCAAAGTCACTAAAATAGAGCCCCCGTTAATTAGTGTTCTACTGTGCATAAATAACAACTACCAGATTCTATAGGAAACAGCTAATTCCCCAAATTAATCAAACTATATGTCTTAACAATTAAGGGTGCGTTTGGAAGAGCTTATATACAGCTTATTTGGGATTATCTCATCATGTAAGCAGTTTAGTTAAAAATAAGTAATAATGCTAGCAAAAGCTTACCATCATCTTCCAAGCAAGATACCCTGTTGGCCCTCCTTTGTGCCCTTCCTTATCATCATCCTCTGTATATGCAATTCCACGTCTCAAGACCTCTTCCACAAACATAATCCCTCTTTCTCTCTCACCCATTTCCCAATATAAAGAAATGACCTTCTCTGTCATGCTAAAACCAGGCCTCAAACAATCCATATCCACAAGTAGGTCAATCACATCACCCACATGATGCCCTTCTTGAATCAACTTTTTAACCCAGCCGCACATGATGGAAACCATAAGCTCCATAGTCTCCTCATCGACCCGATTTTCCTTACGCAACCAATCAAACACCTCAAGTGCACACCATGAGTCTCTTCCTTCTTGAGAGAAGTAGACAAAAACAAGTTGCAATTCTCTTGCAGATAGGCGATCATTCATCTCCTCGAGAATGTCCGAGAGCTCCCTCGTCATCCACTATAATTCCTCTATGGCCTCGGAGAATCCCTCACCCATTTCGTCTTCGCCATCGCTGGTCAAGAAATTGTCCAGTTCCACCTATTTGGATAACCTAAACCCTCTAATTGAACTGGGTTTTGAATGATCAAAAGCAGGGCTTTTGTACTTGCAGATTCTAGCTGAAACCCCATGGCAGAATTTAAACGAAATTCTCTCAGGAAGGGTTGCAGGAGATAGAAAACGGTGTTTTCCAAGTGAAGCCAAGGATGAAAATACTAAACTCAATTTGGTTGCAGAGGCCATTTCTGCATATGAACTTGTCCTCAACAACTTCAATTCAGTGTCGGCTGTGCCCAGAATTCGGCATGTCTTTTGACTCGGAGGAATTCCGGTGAAGAAGAGAAGATTGAAACTTTCTTCTTAAATTCAGTAAGAAAGCGCTCAAATTCAAGTAATTCAACTAAAATTAGTGGGATTCAGTGCTCCTTGAGGGGAGAGTCTCCCGATGAAAAATTCTCTGACAGTGAACACCGTTTTTCCTACCGTTTCCGAGCATCCAAATAAGCAGTTGGTTCAGAAGAATTTAATGAAGAATGAACAATCAAATGTAAGATTTGGCTTCATTGCTAGACCATTAGTTTTGAGTCCAAGTACCAGGTTTTAAGTGGAATATTGGGCAATTCAACAGAGGACTTCAATTCTGATCATAGAGAAGCTTCCTTTACTCTTAACCCTTCGTGAGAACAATGTTTATTTTGAAGAAAAACTCCTTTTTTTCCCCTAATAATTTTATAAAAGATCCTTATATTTTAAATCGAATAAATTGAACCTTCATATTTCAAGTGAAAAACAAAAATAAATTTTTTTGAGGTATTTTTTATCTATACAAAAAATTCACTTTTATTTTTGGTTTGAAATATGAGGATTCAATTTATCTAATTTAAAATATAAGAGTCTTTTTTAGAATTATCAATAGTATGAATGACAAAAAAAGAATTTTCTCTTTATGTTGTGTTTTATTGATTTTATCATGTTTTGTTAAATCTCTTAGAGAGTGAAGTAGCCTAGGAATTTATATATATGGATTGAATATTTGATTTATATAATATTTATCTTTTTTAGTTCTATGAGCAATTGATTTTGTAATTAAATTTTTTTTTTTTTTATAGATTGACTGCCTATAAGATTAATTTGCCATTTATGAATTATATTGAAACATGATTTTATAGAATTATTTCTAAAATTAATTCTTGTGATTTGTGCAAAAACTAGGAATAAGATAACACAAATCACATTGTCACACACAAAATTTTACAAAACATAATAATGTTTTTGCCTACATGAGTTTCGTCAAAGTATTAGGTAAGTCAATATATGAAAGAGAGTTAACTCAGTAAGAAATTGAGTTTTAGTTAGTATAGGGAATTAAACATTTAAAGAATTGATTAGAAGATTATATAATGAGAGAGTAGTAGCTTATGGTGGTGGATGCAATTAGAAGAAGAGGACATTATGGCTTAGTCTTTGAACTGGATTTTAGTGGTTGTTGGAGTTTATGTAAAAGGTTCTCAATAGGAAAGTGTTTGGTTGTATGCAAGGGGGCTTTTGCTTGCTTTTCCATTTATTATGTTGTTCTCAGCTTTCTCATTTACCAATATTCAGAATAGAGAACATGCTTGTTGGCATAAAGGTAGTGCAAGCCTAAGCATGTCATGTTGATTTTCAACGCTTCCGGATTTTGACGGTCCAGAAGTACATCCAAAAATGTATAAGAAATACACTTGGGAGTTTTAAAATCTGGAAGTGTATCTGAAATGTCATTTACAATTTTGGATTTTGTAAATCTCGAAGTCGGAAATGGGGGTGTATTTTTTGTTTTGACCAAAGGAATATTTTGTTGAATCATTTATAAGAAAAGGTAGGGGTGAGGAAAAAAAGAAGAGTGAACAAAATGATTTATTATTTTTTAAACAAAATTTAGGAGGGGAATATATTTTAGAAAGAAGTTGACTGAAATTTTTTTAGTCTTGGAGAGGGATTCAAACTAAGTTGAGAATGCTGGCAAGTCAACCCCACCTCTCAAAGTAAAACTATCATTTGAACTTTTCTGGGAAAGGCATCAACATTCGCAAGGATTAAGAAATGATAATCAATAAATGTCTTTCTTTTGGCCAGCAATATTAGGCTTGTTTGCTGGTTCAGTTTGAAAAATTATAAATTGAAATTTTATTGTCAATTTAAAATTTAAGGTAGCTTAATGTGGTGCTGTTTGGTTTGGTTGAAGACGGTTTGAAATCGTAAGTTTATGTCGTTTGTTAAAATTTATAAATCTCTTTTATTTTTGGGTGGTTTTGAGTTAATTTAGGAGAGTGAGGGCGGTTCAAAAATGAAAATTTGTGATATACATGCATGGTCATTCAGTTTGGTCTACGGTGGCTTGAAATATTTTTAAATTGACAAAGTGAATTGAGCTGACGGTTTAGGTATATTTAGAATTGATTCAAACCGCCTTAGTCGATTTTGGTGCGACTTAGTTTAGTTTGGTCGGTTCGATGTAGTTTGAGTTGGTTTGTGAACACCTTAGCTGGCATAAAGCTACAAATCTATTATGTGTAGTGATGTTAAAAAGAGAAAGCAACACAGCATGAAGCACTTCAATTTTAGCAACCCCCTCCGTTTACATGTAATTATATATTCAAAAAGATATATTAAAGGTTATACACCTCATTTGGTTGTAGTATGTTGATGTCTTGACAATTGTAATACAAATAACTTTCACTGATTGACTTTTAATTTGCAATACAAATAATTTGTTGAACTTCAGATTCTTTGCAACCTCAAAACATAATGATTAAAATATAATATTCACATGTTAAAAGATCACAACAATTTTGACTGCAAATTATATAGCTATTGCAGTATAAAAATTCCTGTATATATATATATACTGTGATAGTCTATCGAAGTTCAATTCAAAGAGAAAATATAGCTGTTTTACAGCAAATGCTAACAGCATCATACATATTTTTATTTATCATTTATTATATTGTTACCTTGAACTGAATTTTTACAAACCATATTTTTTGTTGAAAATTTTTCTCAGCATACGAAGTTCTGCCTTGTTCATTTCAATTTCAGCTGAAAAATACAACAAATTTAACATAGTGCCAGCTTTGTGGTTGAGATTCCTTGGACCTATTTCCTCTTGTAAGTTGCGTTTCTTGTCATTCCTTGGGCCTTTGAATTCTTCAATTCAGATTAGAGTTGATTCCTTTGGTCCGAGATCTCCCAAAATCATCATTTGATGCTCACTTTTCTACATTGCTTCATTAAGTGCTTGGTTCCTACAAAATAAGCAATTAAAGTCAAAAGCACACAATTCTTTCTCAATTGAGGACTTAGATATAAGGGAATGATGGTATAAATTTGCTATATGAAATGCATTCATTAGAAAAGCATCAATGTAAAGTCCTAAAAATAAATGATACAAAACAAATGAAAATAAAGCTATAAATGGCAAAAGCATATGAATAAAAATTAACGGGAAGAAGAATGAATCACGGGGATGATTCAATTAGTTTTCATGTGGTCTTGGATTACATAAGAGAAATATGGTGGCGGGCATTCCTTATGTTGAGTCTAAGGGCTTTTTCTGCTCAAAGACTCTTTGACACTATGGAGATCAAGTGGGCTTGGTCCACTTCACTCAATACACCATGATGAATTGTGCTCTTGAATCCCCAAAATTCAATAGGAATTTATTGCCAAGATGCCCATATATTCCCTTCTCTCGAAGCAAAATTACATAGATGATCACTATAATACACGATCTATCGGTGGTGTTTGAACTATTGGTCACAATCAACTCTATTAGTTCTCAAATAAAATCACAGGAATAAAATGCATATCTATAGCAATTTATCAATTGAAATTCATCAAAGACATATTTCACATTGGTAATCCAAGAAATGCATCAAATTAAGCACAATATTACACCAATTTCATCATTGCCAAACTCTTAGTGGTCTAGCTACATATAATCTAAAAATAGTAAAAAGAAAAATAGAGATAGGAGAACATTTGATCTTATCTCTTGAAGATCCTCGAAGCTTCTAAGTTGAAAGGCTTCAAAGAGCTCTCAAAGTTGTGTGTTCCTTCTCTAGTTTGGACTCTCTATGACTCTAATTCTAAAACTAAGAAAAATGAACAAAAGATATTTAGGACATGCCCTAGCTATTTATAACATAACAGTAGGATTACACAGGCAACTATATGACTTGAAATCTAAATCAAGCTATGTAGTTGCTTTCCAACAATTGTAATTGCTACTTGTGAAGATTATATGGATGAAGACTAGAAATTTCATGTCGTATACTGATTCTTTGCTACGCTGTGTACTTCAACAGAAAAAAATGTATGAGCCGCATAAGTGGAGGATTACACAATATAGTTTTGGTCAATGTAATTGGAGACTCTTCAAAATACTGAGTTTTTGCTTCAATTAGGGTTGGACATGGGCTGGGACGGGCCAGGAATCGTGCAATCTCGGTCCCGTCCCAAAAATACACATGGACAAGAATACTTGTCCCAGTCTCGTCTCGATTCACGTACCTATCCCAGCCCATCTCGGCCCATTTGTAAACATGCTTATCCTGGTTCCGTCCCAGTTATATCCCGAGTCCCATCCTGGCTTGTCCCGGGTCATGTCTCGAATGTGTCCTGTCTCAGTTTGCTGCAGTTTAAAGGCAAGCTTTTCGAGTCATGGTGATCGCCCATAAGAAGAATTCCTAGCAAATACCAACAAAATTATCTAATATTTCAGAAAAGAAAATTTTGGTTTTAATTCTTGAGCAGCCAGAAGCAAACAATTAACCATTCACATCAATGGAAAACCATTCAGTTTCAGAACATTGCATTTCACAGAATAACAATTGACCATTGTGCAACAATTTGACTTCACGCTAACCAAACAAGCTAAAAAAGAAATTTCCATGTCCACATGATGCATTCACACAAATCTGCTTTAGGATAGAACAATGAAATTTACCATGATGTAAGCATTTCAGTTCACTGAGATCATATGTGCAGCAATTAGAATTGCAGATATTCTGATCAAGAGAGTTGAATAAGTGGAGAGCAGCTGAGATCCACAACATGTAAAATACTGCAACAATACCATATGGTATGAGCGGAAAAATTATCAGTGCTTGAACTTCTCCTATCACTTTCGCAGCAACCTGTAGAAAAAATTCTAGAGAATCAATTGCAAGTAACTGAATTATGCAAGGGACAGAATGGTGCATTGTTTGACAGCTAAGGATGAACATAAAGTTAGATTCTTGAAAATGCATGATAAATTTGACTATGTTCAGAAGTTAAATTCTAGTTACCTTAAGAACAGATGTTGCCATAAGGATCTGTCGAATGATAGCAATAGACGTGAGAATGGCAACAGCCATTATAAAGGTCATGAGGACAGCAACACCACGTAGATGAGTTAGTTCCTAGAAATGAAAACACTGAGTAAGACATACATTCTAAAAACACCATCGGAATAAAAGGAATCCATTTGTTAATAATGGTGCCCACCCTCCCATACACATGAATGTATGGGTCAGGCTTCCTGATGATAGGAGAGATAGCATCATTTCCAATCCATCCAGCGGAAAATGAAGATGACAACACAAGCTTAGGGTTAACGTTTGATTGATGTTCATTCAAATTTCTAGGAAAAAGGACAAACTATATATTTGGCTTGGTAATCCAACACGGTTATTTAAGAAAGTTTAACAGGTTCCCACTTGAATCACCCAGTTGTCGAAGTGGACAAGACCAGCTGGTTACATATTTGTTACCATAGTTTTGATATTTTAAAATATCAGATACAACAGAAGACTCGTGTATTTAGTTCACCAAATAGCCAAAAATATTCCACCAACCTTTTAGGTAGTAGAACATGGTGACTGACACTATGAGAACATTAAAGAGCACCACTGTTATCCAAGGCATTGCAGCAAACAAAAAGAGATATATAGATTTTTAAAATAAGAGCCATTAATATAAACAATTAAAATTAACAAAAACAAAAAGAGATATCACAGGCTTTAAAAGGAAACAAAAATAGCTGGAAGCTCCATAGAAGCCAAGAATTTCCATGCAGGGTGGAGGGTAAGTAGAGCAGTTAAGCAAAAGAATTTAATAACAGAGCTTGTACTTCAGCTAAGGCTATAAGTAATTAATGATCTTCTGTGAATCAGGAAAGAACAGATTTGCCAGACCCCAAAAAGAGAAACTAGGTGTAATATCACAGCCTCGAATTAATTATGTTTACCCAATCAGGAAGTAAATAAATGGAGAAAAAGCTTCAGTATTTTTGAGGATGAAAAGGTTTGCATCCCCAAAACCATGAAAGACCATAACATAGAATTCATTTCCCCACCAACCCAACAGCCTAACGTTGGTTCCTACAACATAAACATTTATTAGAATATTAAAAGCTTCAGAATCAGCAAGATCGTTCCTAGATTTGACAAAAATCAACTGTCACTTTGTTCACAAATCCAAACATTCAGCTCAATAGATCCAAATTTTAACAAGATTTAATAGCAGCCGAGAATAATTAAAAAGAAAAAAGGAATACCATCAAAGATACCTGAATAAGACCTCCAATCCTAAAGCCAAAAATTTGAAGTTCCTATATAGAAGATTCCTTCCACACATGAGAATTGATATTTCTGAATCAGTTAAGAACTGAAGTGAAGGTATAAACTGAATACCTGAAATGAACAAAATATGATCAAACTTCAAATTCCAAGTAAAAAATTATAGAAACAATGAGATAGAAACCAGCTGAGAAAGTAGATATC
This sequence comes from Bauhinia variegata, assembly GCA_022379115.2. Lineage (NCBI taxonomy): Eukaryota > Viridiplantae > Streptophyta > Magnoliopsida > Fabales > Fabaceae > Bauhinia > Bauhinia variegata. The sequence goes on along the minus strand of CM039437.1, from coordinate 500,719 downwards.
AATGCTTAAAATTCAAACCCTTGTCTAGAAATCATGCTTAGAATTAAAACTTCATGAAAAACAAATTGAATCTTCGGCAATCGGGAAATGGGGATTCAGAATTTGCATCCTAACCATAATTTCTCAAGCAGTAAGAGAAAGATCCGAGCATAGAAAGAGCAGAACATGGAGATCCGCAACACCAACCTTCACAAAAGATGTACTCAGATGCAGAGAGAGATAGAAAGGGAGTAAAAGGAAGAGAGAAATGGCAAAGCAGGTGTGAAAGCTTCGTAGAGGAAGATAGAAAGTAGAGAGTGAGGGATAATTGGGTTCAAAGTTTCAGTCTTTCAGAAGTGAAATGGCAAATGAAGAGAGAAAACAAGGGAGAGAAAGCTGGAGATGTAAGAAGTAGAAGCATGTGCAATTGGGACTGGTTCTGGGACGGGCCGGGATAAAACTACCTTTCCACACGTATAGGCCGGGACGGGACGGGATTGGACTTGTCCCAGTTCCATCCCGAAATTAACTTGGACAATAAAAAATTGTCCCAATTCCATCCCGAGTCCTAATATGTCTTGTCCCAAACTCTTCGGGCTGGGCCGAGACACTAGGGCGCCCTGACCTGTGCCCACCCCTAGCTTCAATTCTCCCTATTTTCACTTCATCTTACATATGGAGGTGGTTAGGACCTAAAAATGACAATATGAAATAAATAAGTCCGATTGCTAACACAAGTTTATAAAATGGGAAATAATCAACAACAAAAAGTGTTAAATAAGTGTATGAAAATGCACTTATCAATTACAGTGGAGTTAGGCCTCCATTTCCATGGAGAATTTAGAAAGAAGGGAGAAAACCTGAGAACTACATAAAGAGAGGGGGGGGGGAATTTGGACCATTGAATAATTCATCAATTTAGCACAAAATTAACAGAGAGTTAAGAATAAGAGTCTAAAGATAAACACTTTGGTGTTTCTCAATTAAGTCTACAAAATAAATAATTAATTATCTTATTATTAGGTTGTTTCAAATTCCATTACATTTGTTTTTGTTTCAAATATCATTATCAATAATATTGTTAACAAGTAACTTATATTTTATACCATTATTACGTTGTTTCAATTTTTTTTTTCATAAAACAAATGTCAACTCTTAAAGCCTTTTTTCTTTAAGTAACATTTTCCTTCATAAATAGGTTTACTGATTATTGCCTTCTCACTAGATAGAAATGATTTCTATTTCTAAAATTTCTGTTTGTATTTTTGACATTAAATGAGATTGAGAAAGTACTCTATATTTCATTGCAATTCATACTTTTTCAAATTAAATAATAAAACCATTTCATTTTATCATCGGATAATAACATTTTGAAAACTCATCATAAGTTTTTTTTTTTTTTTTTTTGCTTTTGAATTTCCTAATTATTTCTTTTTGGCATTAGATCCTCATTTGCATTGAGTAGTACTAATTATAAACTTATCGTTGACATGCAAGGTCAAGCACGGAGTTTCATTATGGGTGGCTATGTTTTGATACAATCTCTCTCTTGACTATTACACCGCATTTCCCTTACAAAAATTGTATGCTAGAGATCTTGGGTCTTTCTCCATTCCATGCAATATTATTGGGCTTCCTAACATTCTTAAATATGTTATTGGACCTTTTAACTGTTATTCACTTTGTTATTACATCATTCCTCCATCTTAATATATTTGTCTAATGCATATTAACAGGATTTACCTATCGATTTGATTATTAATCGTGTTTTTCAATGTAGTGAATTTAACATATTTAAGGGCTAGGAATTCTAGGGCTCTTTGAATATTCATGTTCCTTGGCTGCCACACAATGGACAAGTGATCGTGGAGGATATATATGCTAGTTTTTCTACTACTCCTCCTAGATACATTGTGAAGTCGTTGTAGTTATCAATTTCTACTGCTCTTTGGATTGTCAATGACACTTCCTGTTCATTGCATGCTGTACTGTTGGATCATTACTTACATTTTGACTCTATAGAGATTAGACCTTACCACACAGGGTAATAATGTGAATTGAGTTGTGGAGTATTAGGGTTTTTATTTGAACTTTAATTAGGATTTTTACTGAGGGCTTATTTTATTTTTAGCTTTTTCTTTTATGGTTGAGCTTTTTTCTTTTTATGACAGGATATCCCAGCACTAGAATAATATTATTTAATTAGTTTGAGTGTTTGGAAATTAATTTTGCCTATAAATAGATTGCTATGCAACAATTGAGAACTTTTGCATAAACCATTTTCATTAATTGAATTAAAACATTTTGTCCAAAAATTATCTGCATTGCGCTTACTTTAAGAGGAGTACCATTCCTATAGTAGAGTATCTTAGGGTTTTCTTTTTCTTTCCCTTTGTTTCGCACCACACTCCAATGTGTATATATGTACATACACAATACTGTTCTATATGTATATAAACTATGTATATGCCAATTTGCAAATTTAAATTGTGTAGTATATTTATAGACATTCGTATATAAGCATACTGTTAAATTTTAAAAAATGTTACATAAAGAAAAAGTAGAAAACATAAATGATGGAAAGAATTCTATTATTTGGAAAAATATTTTGCCATTCCATCGTTGGTACTAATTTTGATTGCCTTGTTCATTTAAATTGATTCATAAATAATTTGGAATGACAAAAAACTGATAAAGAAGCAAATAAACTATGAATTAAAAGAAAGAAAAAACTTCAATAGCAATTGTATCTCGTATAAAAAGAAACATTGACTAAAAAGATATTGTCAAGGATACCTTTAAGTTAATTGCAAAATTCAGATGAACCAAACAAGAATCATGCATCTACCAAGATCAAATCCAATTTTTAATTGTATAATTAATGTCTAGATAAGGACTAAACCAAATCAAAGAATTTAGACTACCCAATAAAAGAATATAAATATCTTAGCATCGCATGGTTCCATAAAAACATCCATTTCACATGTCAACACTAGTGTGAATTTATATATGTTTCATCCTTGTCTAAGATGATGTATAGTTATTTTTACTCTTTTGTTTGCTCAACTATTTTCATCTACAAGAAAACTTTTTTTTTCTTGCACAAATATGTTTTTCTTGAGTTTATGTAGTTGATGTTTTTAAAATTCTTTCATGTGCTCAAATCTATTGTAAAAATTTAAGTAATTTTAAAAAAAATTTAATGATCTTTTGCATAGTTTGGCCAAGGATGACCACCAATTTTTTTAAAAAAGGAAAATTCAGGCTTAATTTTGTCTATCTCCCATTCCTACCCCTTTCTCTTGTTGATTGGATTATTTCTGCACAGTAACAGGATCTCGTTCCACCATTCTATTTGCGTATCAGGAAAAATCGAGACTAACTATCTTTAATTGTCTTGAAAACTGACCAGGTGCATGTACAATCATTGTAGTATAGTACAAGAGAGCATAGTCAGTACGACAACCAAAAATCACTATAACATTGGGTGAATTGTCGAAGGTGGAATACCGTTGGTGCAAAAATTTTATTCTTATATTGGAAATTTGATAAATAGCTTAAACTAGTAACTTTAACTTGAAAAGGGATTTAATAAATTACAGAAACAACTAGCGACAACTCTCATTCTATTATAAGGGAAAACTTTTCTCATTCCACCATGTGGTACAATTTTGATTTCATTATTTATTTAAATTCATTTGCAAATAATTTGGAATGACAAAAGAAAAAATTATATAGAAGCAAATAAACTTTGAACCAAAAAAAAAAATTGAATGGGTTGTCAAGGAAACCTTCAGACATTGTCATAAAAAGAAACATTAACTAATAAGATATTGTGAAGGTTACCTTCAGATAAGTGTTAAGTTAACTGCATGCTTCAGATGAACCAAATATGAATCATGCATGTAACTAGAATTGATCCAAATTTGAATTTAATAATTAATATACAGAAAAGGAGTAAACAAATGAAAGATTTTATACTACCCAATTGAAGAATATAAATATCATAGAAAAATATGGTTATCTTTTTAAAAGCACTAGGTTATCCATTCCATTCATTTTTAGGTATGAGTTTCTTATATTGAAAATGTGGACAGATGGGTTGGCTGGTTTAGTTGACTTCCTTAGGTGTCTTGTATGTGATAAGTTGAGAAATTGGAATTTTGGGTTATTTGCTACTAAATTCACCTTTGATAGACCAGCTAGCAAAAGCCTAATGAATATTGTCCTTGGATTTTCTCTTGGTTAGTCTTTTGATCTCATGCTTTTGCTTCCTCATGGATTTCTCCCATGCCAGCTTGTTTACCTAGTATATCTATTTATCTATGAATTCCTCGTTCTCTACTTTTTGATCTTATCGCTTTTTCAGTCAATGGAATTTCCCTTCTCCAGCCTTTTGACCCGGGACCTTCACTTGCTTCTTTTGGGCATTCAGCTTCAGTTGTGAATTTTGTTCTTCATATATGTAACTTACAACCATTTGCTCTCTTTCCCTAGATTTGCTTGTTGGCATTATATCCAAATCTGCATCGAGCAGTGTTTAATTATAACTTACTGTTCATATGCATGGTGGAGCTCAAAGTTTTATTGTGGGTGGCTATGTTTCGATACAATCTCTATCCTGACTATTTCCCCACATTTCCCTTGAAAACAATGTATGCTAGTGATCTTAGGCCTTTTTTCATTCCTTGCTATATTAGTGGGCCTATTTCCATTCCTAAATATGTTATTGGACCTTTAACTACCATTGACTTTGTTATCACGCCATTGCTCCTTCTTAATATATGTGGGTCTAATACATATTTACATGATTTACCTTGTGATTTGGTTATTAACCTTCTTTTTCAATGTGGAGAAATTAACATTTTTCAAAGGCCCATTTTAACCTCTCAAGTTGTATGTACATGTTTCAGTGGGTTCCAGGTATTCTAGAGCTCTATGAATATTCTTGTTCCTTGGCCGGCACACAACAAACAAGTCATCATGGAAGATATATATGTTGGTTTTTCTACTACTCTGCCTAGATACATTGTGAAGTGGCAGTAGTTATCAATTTCTACTGCTGTTGGGATTGTCGGTGACACTTCCTGTTCATTGCTTGTACTTTTGGATTATTACTTACATTTTGACTCTGTAGAAGCGAGTCCTTCTCACACAGGGGAATGATGTGGATTGAGTAGTGGAGTATTAGGGTTTTCGTTTGAACTTTAATTAGGATGGTTTTTACTTAGATCTTACACTGTTGCCCTTTAAATCTCTTTTTGGGGAAGAAATTGTGTTTGTTGGATCTAGGGGGATGATATATATAGAGAGAGTTAGTGCATCGGATTTAATTGTTTGCAACTCCCAATTTGGTTGAAGACTGAGAAGGTCAACATGGAAGATCTTTCCAGATTTCCTTGTGGTTTTTAAAACTTTCTTCATGTTTTGTGTGCTACAATTTCTTTCCTTCTTACTCCTGAAGAGTAATTTGGAAGTAGGATAGGCTCATAAATTTTAAGATATGTGGATTTTACATTTCTTGCCCAAAGAGTTCAATTGGTAGTATGTAGCATTGAAGTCATTCAGAACTTGAATGATGTTTCTAGCATACATTTGCTTTCTTCCAAAATATCACCACATAATTGGTGCCCCTAAATTGTAAACCCATTCAAAATGAAGGGCCTATAAAATGAACTACTGGTAAGTCAAAATTAAAGACCCAAGATCTCTATGAATATTCTTTTTCCTTGGCCGGCACACAACAAACAAGTCATCATACTATGAAAAGAAAGTGTCATTGACAATCCAAAGAGCAGTAGAAATTGATAACTACTACCACTTCACAATGTATCTAGGAGGAGTAGTAGAAAAACCAACATATACATCCTCCATGATCACTTGTGTGTTGTGTGGTGGCCACGGAACATGAATATTCATAGAACCCTAGAATACCTGGCCCTGAAACATCTAAATGCAAGTTGAGTGGTTAAAATGGGCCTTCATAGGTGTTAAATTGACTACATTGAAAAACATGATTAATAATCAAACTAGTCGGTAAATCGTGGTAATATGCATTAGACACATATATTAAGATGGAGCGATGGTGTAATAACAAAGTCAATGACAGTGAAAGGTCCAATGACATATTTAATAATGGAAACAAACCCAATAATATAGCATGGAATGGAGAAAGACCCAAGATCTCTAGCATACAATTTTTGTAAGGGAAATGGGGGTAATAGTCGGGATAGAGATCTTGGGCCTTTCATTTTATAGGCCCTTCATTTTATAGGTACATATTTCAGCGGGTTCCAGGTATCCTAGAGCTCTATGAATATTCTTGTTCCTTGGTTGGCACGGAACAAACAAGTCATCATGGAAGATGTATACGTTGGTTTTTCTACTACTCTGCCTAGATATATTGTGAAGTGGCAGTAGTTATCAATTTCTACTACTCTTTGGATTGTCGATGATACTTCCTGTTCGTTGCCTGTTGTACTTTTGGATCATACATTTTGACTCTGTAGAGGCAAGTCTTTCTCACACAGGGGAATGATGTGAATTCAATGGTGGAGTATTAGGGTTTTCATTTGAACATTATTTAGGCCGGTTTTTACTTAGGTGTTACACTGTTGCCTTAAATCTCTTTTGGGGGAAGAAAGTATGTTTGTTAGATCTAGGGGAATGATATCTATAGAGAGAGTTAGTGCATTGGATTTAATTGTTTACAACTTCCGATTGAAAATTTCTTCATGTTATGTATGCTACCATTCTTCTTACTCCTAAAGAGTACTCTGGAAGTAGGATAGGCTCATAAATTTTAGGATTTGAGGATTTTACATTTCTCCCCCAGAGAGTTCGATTGGTAGTACGTAGCATTGAAGTCATTCGGAGCTTGGGTGATGTTTCTAGCATAAATTTGCTTTTTTCAAAAATATCACAACATAGTTGATGCCACTAAATTGTAAACCCATTCAAAATGAAGGGCCTATAAAATATACTACTGGTAAGGCCTATAAAATAGAAGGATAAGATTATCATTGAACTTCAAAATAGGAAAAAATGGAATTTAAATAACGACATTGTTGTCTTTTATCTTCTGGAAGCAAGGAACTGCTGTGATATGATTTTGTAGAACATGGGCATGACTTGGTCTACCACGATGTAGTTAGCAATGTACTGATATGCAGCCTCAGTGATTGGTAGTATCAAAATACATACCTTGGTTCATTCTTAAAATTTGTTATCTGTACATTACATATTGGACCAATTTAGTCATTGATAACTAGCTTCAAGTATCTTCTCAAATTCTCTGCAATTTTATTGAGCTTCATGGTATAGTTTTTGATGTAGCTGTTGCCTCTATCCACAATTGAGACTTCAAAGATGAGAAGTTATGGGATTTTGGTTTCTTACGATGATTTTTGTTCATGATTTCAAGGGTTTTGATGAGCAGCAAAATGAAGTATATGGTGGGTGACTTTTTTTGACTTCGACAAGTTATGCTTGCTTATACAACTTATATAAGTGGTAAAACAATGTAAATTACCTTTTACTTTCGAATTTTTGATTGGTACATATAAGTAACCTTAAAGGCCTACAGGGCTTCTAGTTGTAGTTTATGACATATATAAAACATCAATGAATGAACGTTTTAGCATATAAATATTGTAAAACTTTCTTGAGGGTTCATGCATATTGTGGCATTTTAAGGAGGTAGCTACCTTAATTTCCTCCAAAAAATTAAAGGAAAAAGAAAGTTACAATTTAGCAATTAATGCTACTTGAAAAAAAGTGATTGGCTTGTGAAAGCACTAATCTAATTTGATTGAATGGACTATAAGGAAAATTTCCATGTCAACAATCAATTTACTTTTTTTTTTTTAATTTCTAATAATTGTACAACAAGATAATAATCACATGCATGTTGTTGAATTTTGGGTGCCAAGGTGTAACATTAAAAATTCACTAAAATGTTGGTTGAATTGCATAAGTCTGAGAACCACGGAAATAGTAAACTTAAATCACGTGTTTTAGTTAATTGTTTCTTTTATTTTTTTTTAGAAGTTTGACCAACACCTTTGAAAGAAGGACCAGAGAAGTAGAATAGTGTTTAGTCCAAGAGAAAATGAAGGAAAGTATTATTATGCAAAAGTGATTATTAGATAACCCAAAAGAGCTACTGGCCGACATATATCTAGCTGTTTACATATTCTAGAAGCTTCCACTACAAGTTACAGATGTTACAACAACACTCTATCTAATTAGATATGATGAGCTGTACACCAAGTGGAAACATCAAATAAAGAGTAAGACTACTCTTATCACCCTCCCTCAAACACATGGTGTTTTGGCAGCACCATAAGTTTGCTACTATTCTTCAAGAAGAGTCAGGTTGACAGTGGTTTTGATAATCAATTTCTGTGTTTGCTGCGAGCATGAAGAATAGGATTATTGGCCAAGAAAGTTGCTGAAAGGTTATCGCAAAGGAGCATAGGAAATGCAGATTGAGGAACATAAAGCTCTTTAATTAAGGATTGCAACCATTGTACCACAGAAGTACAATTTGGCAAGGCTCGATACTCAACTTCAATGTTGGATGTTGCTACAAATCTTTGCTTACTAGAAGACCCTGATATAGGACTGCCACCAAAGAAGATATAATGACCACTTGTACTCCTCCTGTCATCTGGGCATCCTACCCATTCTGAATCAGAAAACACCACCAATTGAAACTGAGATAGTTTAGGGAGAAGTAGCCCATGAGAAATTGTGCCTTTCAAATACTTGAGTAATTGTTTGACTGCTAGCATGTTGTAATATATGGGAGAATGCATAAATTGACAAAACTTATTTATTGAAAAGGCTATATCTGGTCAAGTAATTGGGCAATACTTTAGTGTTCTAACAATTCTCCTATATTCAGTCGGACTGACCAGAGGATTACCATCAAACTTGGAAAGTGTAGAGGAGCTAGGCATCGGTGTAGTAGTAGGTTTAGTTGTATCAAGGCTAACTTTGTGCATCAGATTGGTAATATACTTAGATTGAGAAAGATGTAGTCCTTTGGAAGACCAGTGAACTTTGACTCCAAGAAAGTAATGCAGAGTTCCAAGATTTTCTAAAGCAAACCTTTGATTTAAAGAATATATGAACTATTAAATCAACAAAGCATTAAACTCGTTGAGTATGATATCATTAGCATATACAAGAAGTTAGAGTATAGTATGCTATTGTCTGATGACAAAAAGAGAGGACTCCAAAATAGTGCATATGAATGCCCACTCAAGTAAGGTGTTTTTGAGTTTTCTAAACCAAGCTCTAGGAGCTTGCATTAAGCCATACAAGGTTTTCTTGAGTTTTCAAACATGCTTTTGAAAGTTAGGATGCTCAAACCATTTTGGCTAAACTATATATGCCTCCTCTTGCAATTCCCCATTAAGAAATGCATTATTTACATCCAATTGTTGCAGTGACCAACCCTTGGAGTAGGTTAATGTTCAAATCATCCTTATAGTTGCAGATTTTGCAACTAGACTATAAGTTTCAAAATATTGAGCACCGTAGGATTGAGTAAATGCTTGGGCTACTACCTTGCCTTGTAGCACTCAACAATTCCATCAGGTTTATATTTAACCTTCTAAAACCCATTTATTTCCCAAAACATTTTTATTTTTAGGGTAAGGCCATAAACCCCAAGTGTGGTTCTGTTGAAGAGCTAAAGAATCTTGGCTTCCATGGCCTGAACCCAACACTCAAACTTGCTTACTTGAAGGTAAGTAGTTGATTCTTTTAGCTGCAATTGATATTTAGATGCATACACCTTTGGTTTTAAAATACCATTTTGACTGTGTGTGACCATTCTACTAGGGGCAGCAGGTGGCTAATTTGGTAGCACTGATTTCGGTGAAGAAGTGGACCCATCAGGAGCTATAGAAGCCATTGGTTCTGGTGCACCTGTATTTGTCATTAGTGGAGAAGCAAAAATGGAAGAATTATCAGTGGATATTTGTATCTATAGAGGACTCATTATTAGCAAGTGTAGGAGATGGCACGAAAGGAGCTGGAAGTGTGACAGCAAAGTCATTAGCATCAAAAGATTGAGACAAAGGCCTGTGAAATGGAAAGACAGTTTCAGCAAAAGTAACATGCCTAGAGACATAAACTCTTTTAGTTTCCATATCCATGCAAAGAAACCCTTGTGCTTTGAGCTATATCCTACAAAGTAACAAGAACTGGACCAATTTTCTAGCTTATGTACAAACAAAGCCAAGGGAAGCACGAACACCCAAAAGTCTTCAATTGTAACGTGTCTAGAGTTCTACCATACAAAAACTCATATGGAGTATGAAAATTCAAGACTGAGGTAGGCAATCTATTAATTAAGTAAACTGCAGCTAGAAAAACAAAGTTCCAATACCTCATAAGCATATGAGTAGTGGACAACAACGATAATCCGATTTCCACCACATGGTGATTCTTTCTCTCTCTTGTACCATTTTGCTCTGGAGTATATGGACAGGCAAATCTGTGCATAATACCTAGTTGTTTAGTCAATTCAACAAATATTGAAAACTCTCCTCCACCATCAAATTCAGTGCACTTAATCTGAGTCTCTAAAGTCTCTAAAGATAGTGACTCAAAACTCACTGAGGCAACAATTGGATTGTATTTAGGCCCAAGACCTCCAAGTATGGCCATAATTTGATCGTCATTAGTTACATTTTCACCTATGGCCCTTAGATAATCACATATATTGTGATTTTCAGAACATAATCCCACATTCCAAGATTCAACTTCTTTGTTTTCTACAATTGAAGTTGTAACTCCATGACCTTGTCTCTAGGAAAGCAAGCAAAATATCTTGTAATACTTTCCAGATTTGATTAACAGTGTTACAAGAAAGAATCTGAGCCATATTTGTCTCCAAAAGTGAAGAATATATTCAACTCATAACCAATCTATTATGTCTATTCCAAAGAGCATAGTCAGGATTCAGAGATAGGTGACCCACAATGGTTTCATTATTCTTCTCTGGATATGGCTTGGATCCATCCAAAATTTCTTTGAAGCCATTAGCTATCACCACATGGAGGATTTGGTTCCTTCGCATAAGATAATTGCTCTGATCTAACTTCACTATAAGCGATTGACCGAGACGAAGATGCATTCAATGCTCCTTGAGATTGTGCCATTTGAGGCTCTGATACCATGAAAGAAGGAACAAGAGAAGAAGGATAGTGTTTTCTCAAAAAGATAATGAAGGAAATTATTATTATGTAAAAGTGAATATTAGATAACCCAAAAGAGTTAGTAGCCCACATATATATAGCTGTCTATATATTTTAGAGGCTTCCACTACAAGCAATAGATGTTACAATAAGACTCTAACTAATTAGAGATGACAAGCTGTACACCATGTGGCAACATCAAATAAAGAGTAAAACTACTCTTATTTACCTTAACCAAATATTTTTTTTTTTAAAAAAAAGAAAAGTTCACAAGATTTAATAAATGACGGAAACAATGAGCATGGACTATCATTCTGTTATTTGGGAAAAATTTTGCCATTCTACTATTTGTGAACATTTTGACCAAATATTCATTTAATTTGATTTATAAATAATTTGGAATGCCAAAAATCATTAAGAAGCAAATAAACTATGGATGCCTTGTGGAATGGTATGCATGTTTCAAGAAAATCTTGGTAGAGAATAGTAGTATCACAAATCCGCTGCTATATGCAGTTATCCAAAGTGATCCCCAACATTGTGACAAGTTGATTTTCATCCCTATAGCTTTATTTCTAGAAATTCTTTGTCATAAAAGCATCCATTTCATATATCAAATCTGATATGAATCCTTACATGTTTCGTTCTTGTGTAAGATATATAATTCTTTTTTGTTGTTTTGTTTTTCTCAACCATTTTTATTGAAAACCTTGAAGACTATTTTTTGTTTGGTTTTTCTTGTGCAATTTGTGTTCCTTGAGTCTATGTAATTGATCTTTTGTAGTGTTCGAACACGAGGATACCCAGTAATTTCTTTTTTTATTATTATTATGTGATAGCATGAAGGGTTTTAAACCCCACACCATTTATGTATTAATACACAAATATTTCATATAAAGGAGTGCTATTAGAATATGTGTCATGGACATGCAAAAGACTTATGTCTATGAGACATAACACAGGGCTTATAAATGGAAGTCTATTGTATAATGAAACTTTCTTTGAACACATGCACTACACTGCAACTTATGCTTTCTACAATGTATTAGGATTATTGAAAAATAGCGAAAGAAGAACCTTTGTACTCCACTTAAGAAGTTATAACAAAAAAAAATTCCCAAAGCCAAAAAAAACAAAAAGGAAAACCTTTAAACAATGCTCCTGAAACTATTCTCATTCAAAGATGATAAAATGATAAGGCTTATCATAATCCTTTAACATAAAAAAAAAAATGTCGATCAAATATCGATCAACTCCTTAATCACATTTAAAACAAAAAAAAAAAACAAAAGAGAAATATGTAAAATAGGAACACTTAACATTTTGTTGTAACTATTCCCGTTCTTCTAATTTTCTAGCCAGCAAAAGCATGAAAGTATAAATTGATATAACAATCTAAGAAGTTACGCCCAAAAAACAAGAAAAAAGAATTCAAAAAACAATAGCACAACTCTAATCAATATCAATGGAAAAAAAAATTAAACACCTTGAAGTGTATTAGAAGCTCCGATTTTTTTCTCTCTTTTAGGTTGCATTTGGTTGGTAGGAAGAGGAAGGATTAAAGCTTAGGAAGGAGACAAAATGCCCTTTTGCTTACTGTTCATTAAAGAAAAGATTACTCCAAACAGTGTCCATTTTCACGTTTCATGGACTGTCTCTCCTCCCATTTTGGGGTTGAAAGACTCTATCCTGTGGGAATGCCCCTTAAAGATGATACTGTTAAATAGATAAGTTCAGTAATAATCAACCAATTCTATTAAGATATTTATCAAAATTAGTTGCTGTCAGTTGGTTAGTTAATGAACAAGTTGTTATATTAGTTGCTATAGGTTATGTCTATATAAAGGCTTGTATGCCACGAGATCACATAACTTCATACTACTGAATACAGCCTTCTTCTACTTCATTTCTTTCTAAACTTCTCTCACAAGATACAATATCTTGTATTTCTAGCTCTTAAAACCTTTCTCAACACAGAAGGCATTCATCATCATTTTTCTTGCCCACATACACCTGAACAAAATGGGAGAGTTGAACGAAAGAATAGGCAAATTCTTGAAGTTGCATTATCTCTATTAAACACTGCAAGCATGCCTTCTTCCTATTGGCCTTATGCAGTTCAAACTGATGTTCACTTGGTTAGTTGCCTACCTTCCTTTGCTATTAATTTTGACATTCCTTTTCAATTTCTTTATGGTAAAGCTCCCAACCTAGAAAATCTAAAGACATTTGGCTGCCTTTGTTTTCTCTATCTCAGACCATATTCTTGTCATAAACTTGAACCTTGATCATCTTCATGTTGCTTTCTAGGTTATAGTTCCTGTCACAAGAGTTTTCTTTGCCTTGACATACAAACCAAATGTATATATATCTCCAGACATGTAGTTTTTATTGAAAACCAATTTCCTTTTGCCAAAATCCCTCATTCTTCTGACAAAACTTCTTCCATTCCTGTATTCATTCCTATTACATCTCTTACCCAACCATATTCTTTGCAAACACCATCTAGTTCCAACAATTCTGCTCTACCACAATATGTTGATTCTTCTCCAAATATCTCACCTCACATCAATGCCAGTGATTCTACATCAGAACCTATTATCTCTCACTCAAATTCAAATACAAATGCAACTTCTCTTCCTATCATTCAGTCTGTGATGCCTAATGTTTCCTCCTCGCCTCCAAGGAGAATGGTGACTCGTAGTCAAAATGGTATTTTTAAACCAAAAGCATATGTTGCTGCATCTGATTTTCTCACTACTGAACCTTCATCATACAAACAGGCCAGTCAACATGTTCACTAGCTGGATGCTATGAATGCTAAATATAAGGCCCTCTTGAAGAATAAAACTTGGAAGCTAATCCCTTGTCCACTTGGTGTTAATGTGGTTGGCTGCTGCTAGATTTATAAGATCAAGTACAGATCAGATGGAAAAGTTAACAGATACAAGCAAGATTAGTGGCACAAGGCTTTACACAGACTAAAGGGTTAGATTACTTTGAAACCTTCAGTCCAATAGTTAAACCAGCTACAATTAGAGTGATTTTGACTATTGTGCTTCAATTCAATTGGAAAATAAAAACAGTTAGATGTTAACAATGCCTTCTTAAATGGTGTATTGGATGAAGAGGTTTATATGAAGCAGCCTCAAGGATTTGAGAATTCTGAAAGGCCTCACTATGTTTGCAAGTTGGACAAAGCTTTGTATGGTCTTAAATAGGCTCGTAGAGCATGGTTCACTAAGCTAAAAAATACTTTACTTCAACTAGGTTTCAAATATATTCATGCTGACAATTCCTTATTTGTTTTTCATTCTGCCAAAGAGGTAATTTTTCTCTTGGTGTACGTGGATGATATTATTCTCACTGGTTCATGCTCACATTCCCTTGATAGATTGATCTGTCACTTGAATAATCAATTTGCTCTAAAGGATCTTGGCTCATTACATTACTTTCTTGGTCTTGAAATATCTAGATCTAATGATTTCCTATACATGTCTCAATCAAAATACATTAGAGATCTTCTGCAGAAAGCTAGTTTGTCTAAATCAAAGGCAGTACCAACTCCTATGATAAGCTCTTCTATTCTTTCTGCAACTGATGGAGATCCTTTACAAGATCCTGCCTTGTTTAGGCAATTAGTGGGAGCACTTCAATACTGCACCCTTACCAGACCAGATATCTCATATTGTGTGAATCGTTTATGTCAATTCTTTGCTGCTCCTACATCTACTCATATGAAAGCTGTTAAAAGACTTCTTAGTTACCTCAAAGGGACAATAAACCTTGGTGTTTGTTTAACAAAATCTATGGATTTGCATTTGTGTGTCTATTCTGACTCTAACTGGGCAGGGTGTCCTAATGACAGAACAAGTACTAGTGGCCATGCGGTCTTCCTTGGCTCTAATCTTGTCTCTTGGTGTTCAAGCAAACAGAAAGTGGTTTCTCGCAGAAGTACTGAAGCAGAATACAGGGCAATGGCTAATGCTACTGCTGAAATTCAATGGTTTCAGAATCCTTTGACTGAGTTAAAGCTTCATATTCCTACTTCTCCTCTCTTACTTTGTGACAATATTAGTGCTACATTTCTTGCCTCCAATCCTATTTTTCATGCTCACACAAAACATATAGAAGTGGATTATCATTTCTTATGGGAGAGAGTTCAAAGAAAGTCAATCCGCATTTGTCATGTCCCAGCTTCAGCTCAGATTGCTAACATCCTCACAAAGCCTCTATCAACCACTGCCTTCTTAGCCAACAGAAGCAAACTTACACTCTTTCCCAAGACTGTGTGTTTGAGGGGGATGTTAGATAGATAAGTTCAGTTATAATCAACCAATTCTGTTAAGATATTTATCAATGTTAGTTGCTGTCAGTTGGTTAGTTAATGAACAAGTTGTTATATCAGTTGCTATAGGTTATGCCTATATAAAGGCTTGTATGCCACGAGATAACATAACTTCATACTACTGAATACAGCCTTCTTCTACTTCATTTCTTCTCTAAACTTCTCTCACAAGATACAATATCTTGCATTTCTGTATAGATACTACCCCTTTGAACCAAACAGCGAGAATGTTCCACAGTGTTGGTGCTGGCAGCAATGATATGGGGCATGCAGTGCTGTGACTGCAGCGGTGGGGTAGAGATGATGACGGAGCTTTCCCAACTTGTGGTGACGATGATTGAGCTTTCCAAATTTTTTTAGAAAAATAAAAAATAAAAAATTTTAGATAGAGTACAAATGGTATTTTTTATCCTAAATATTGTTTTGATGCTAATTTGAAGATGAAAGACGATTTTTTGAGCTTAGCTGTCGCTTTCTTCTCTGTCGTTTCACCCATTCATTATGGTGGGTTCTATCATGGCCATCCAAAGCTTTGAAGTGTCTGGCCATATATTTTATTGTTGTACTTCTTTATTTTTAATTGAAGGGCAATGTGGTCTTTTAATCATATTATTCATTCCATTCCATCAATATTTTTGAGAATCTAAACAAAGTAAATGACTTTTACTCGCCTTTCTATTATCTCTTTCCATTCTTATCAAAACCCATTCCACTCAACCACACATTCTCTTAGTATGAATGAATTTAGGAAATATAAAGGTTAAATTTCAATGGGATTAATCATGTAGTTTGGTTAATCTATTTAATTTGCATAATTTGACTAAAATTAAATCTATAAGTGAAGGATAGAATGACCGGATGTTAGATAGCTCCTAGGTTGATTGCTTTTTCACCTTGGTTCATTTTGGTCTTACTCACATTTTGCAATTTAATTTCAGTTTTAGTGCATTTTAATTACTTAGTCGTGGAAATCCTCTTCTTTGTAGCGTAATTTAATTAAGATCCATACTAGTTGATTCTCCATTAATCTGAACCATGTTAAACTTTTGAACTTGGATTTATAATTTGCTTGTCACCTATAGTAGCTACGCTATAGGTGCACATGTCAACGAGCTTGTGTATATAGATTTAATGCATGAGATTTAATTGTTTGCAACTTCCATAAAGGTTGGTCAGTTAGTAGGTCAGCGTGGAAGATTGATTTCATTAGGATTTCTGAAGATTTCATTAAGTTAAGTACGCTTCCTTCTCTTAATTACAATTTCAGCACATTATGTAGGTGTCCATGTGTTGCTTCTGCATACTTCAAGCCCGAAGAGCTTTCATGTGCAGTACATAATATAAAACTATTTTGGGCCTTCTTCTAAAAGCTTAAACTAATTTGACAAGTTGGTTGGCATGGAAGATCTTTTCAGATTTTGCTGGGGTTTTTAAAGATTTCATCACGTTAAGTATGCTCGCTTTTATTTTCTTATTACACCTAAAAAGTAACTTGGAAATACAAAAGTTTAGTAAATTTAAGATTAGTTGGTTGTGCATTTCTAGCCCTTAGAGTTCAATTGGCAGTAGCATTGATGTGATGAAAACCAATAAAAAATAGATGGGCGGCCTATATAAATACTTGTTATATGTCAAAATTAACCGTAAATCCTTTCTTTCTTGTAGCACAAGGCCTATAAAATAGAAGGGCAAGATTATTAGAAATTTCAGTTCAACAAGGACTATAAAATAGAAGGGCAGGATTATCAGTAAGTTTAAGTCCAGAATAGGAAAGCAACGAATTTAAATAACAGTATTGTTGGCTTTTATCATCTGTAAACAGGGAACTTCCACAATGAGATTTGGTACTACTTGGGCTACCACTTGGTTTACCACGTGGTCAACAATGTGGTGATTGAAAAATCAACCATTAGTAAAATGGCCAAGAAAATATTTGCCATAAGAATAGTGCATAGCCTTTACCAAAATTCCTTCCTCAATTTGATCGTTGCCTCTGTCCATCACTGAGTCTCCAAATATCTGAATTGATGGTGGTTTCTTGGCATTGTGTTAATGTTAGTGAGGGTTGTGATGAGCATCAAAATGAAGGATGTGGTGGATGATATTTTTTACTTCGACAAGTTTTTCTTGCTTTTGGAGCTTATATATGTGGTAAAAAATGCAGGTTTCCTTTTTTTTCAAGTTTTTTTTGGTGTGTATGAGCAACCTCTAGGTTATCATATTTTGTCACTTTCAACAGAGAATATATAAATTTAAGGGTTTTAAATTGTTGTTTTTGACGAATATAAGTAATTGATGAATGACTATCTTATGGTATAATTGTAAGCCTTTTTTGAGGCCTGTAATTATTGTGGCTACAAAATGAGGTAGTGACTTACTTCTATAAACCTTTATCATGCCAAAAATTAAAGAGGAACATTGCATGTTAGCAATTAATGCTAATTGAAAATAAGTGGTTTGTTATGAACTCATTCATATCTATACATATACATAGAAGAAGTCCCAAAATTAATCAATTAGTTGGTCAAAGTTAGCAATTGATTAATGACCCATGCACCTATAGCATTGTAAATATAGGTGGTGACCAAATTAAAAATATGAGTTCAAGTTTTCAACATAGGCCGTATTCATGGAGAATAAACTAGTACGGGTCCTAATTTTTCTAGGTTGAAACTGAGGAATTTATAGCAACAAAGTAACTATGCACAATTAAACCAATAATTAAACATGATATCAAGTAAACACCAAAATTAATAACTAATCAAACGTAACCAACCTAGGGAATATCTAACCTATGGTGATTTTATCCTCAAACTAAAATTGCATTTTAGTTTAATTAATGGAGATTAACCCAAGATTTACTCAATAGCCCATGAGCGAACTCTAAGCTTTCTACCAGAACACTGCCTAGCTAGCATATGGCTAAAGGATTTAAACCTATTCTAAAAAATAACCCATAAGTAATATAGACATCCAATAAGCTTAAATTAAAAAACCCACTAAAATCTCATGAAGATTCAACAATCGATGAACCCTAGCCACTATAAATCAAAGCAATAATCAAGGAATAACCCATCTACAATTATAACAATCATAAATCTACCATAAAATAAGAATAACCTGTCAAGAACATGATAAAATTTATGGAGAAAATAGAGCTGACCAGCAGCCATGAAATTTAGCAGTGAACACATATATTCATTGAAATAAAATGCAAAAACATTACAATATACAAGTTTCAAGAGTCACATAGTGGTCTTCAAGCTCCCTAGGTTGATTATTGTTTGCAAGTATAGCTTATAGTAAGTATTGAGTCAAACCTTGAGATCATCGGTAATTAAAATTACTTTGATCTCACAGTCTAGCCATCTCAAATCAAAATAGGAGTACAAAGCATGAATGTAAAGTGCTAAAAATAAATGGAAAAAAAAGAAGAAGAAATGAACATAAAGCTATAAATGGCAAAAGCAAATGAATAGAAATTAATGGGAATAAGGATGAGTCACGGGGATGATTCAATTAGTTTTCATGTGGCTTAGATATGATTTATTCTTGGATTATGTAAGAGATATAAGATGATGGGGATTCCTTATGTTGAGTCTAAGGGGGCTTGTTTCACCTTAAAGACTTTTTGACACCGTGGAGATCAAGTAGGCTTGGTCCACTCCACTCAATACACCAAGATGAATTATGCTCTTGACTCCCCAAAATTCACAAGGAATTTACTGCCAAGACCCCTGTATATTCCCTTATCTCAAAGCAAAATTGCGTAGGTGATCACTATGATACACTATCTATTGGTGGGGTCTCAAGTATTGGTCACAATCAACTTGATTGGTCATCAAATAAAATCACAAGATTAGCATGCATATCCACAACATTTTATCAATTGAAATTCATCATAGACATATTTCCCAAAGGTACTCTAAGAAATGCATTAAATTAAGCATAACATCACATCAAGTTCATCACCCCGGACTCTTAGCCGTCTAGTTACATATAATCTAACAATAGTAAATGAATAATAGAGGTAGGAGAATAATTGGTCTTATCTCTTGAAGGTCCTCCGAGCTTTTAGGTTGAAAGGCTTCAAACAGCTCTTAAAGTTGTGTGTTCCTACTCTAGTTTGAACTCTCCATGACTCTAACTTTAAAACTAAGTAAAATGAATGAAAGATATACAGAAAGATGTGCCCTGTATGATTACACAAGCAACTACATGACTTGAAATCTAGATCAAGTTGTGTAGTTGTTTTCCAACAATTGTAATCGCTATTTCTGAAGATTATAGTGCTTAACGTTGGAAATTTCATGTCGTATACTCATTCTTTGCTACTCCGTGTACTTTGGCAGACAAAAATTGTACGAGATGCATAAGTGGACATATAAGCCTTGGTAATTTGTATAGTTCAGGGCTGTGTAATGGGAGACTCCTCAAAACACTGAGTTTTTGCTTCAATTCTCCCTATTTCCACTTCTTTTTATATTTGGAGGTGGTTAGGACCTGAAAATAACAATATGAAATAAAGAAGTCCAAATCCTAACATAAGTTTATCAAATGGGGAATAACCAACGAGAAAAAGTGTTAAATAAGTGTATGAAAATGCACTTATCAATTACAGTGAAGTTAGGCCTCCATTTCCATGGAGAATCTAGAAAGACGGGAGAAAAACCTGAGAACTATAGAGAGAGGGAGGGAATTTGGGTATGAGGGGGAGAGTGAGGGGGAAAATGTGTGTTCAATGCCCATTTGCAATATTGCCCCTCATTAATGTTGTCAAAAGTTGGCCTTGCTCTTAGAGTTGGTCGATTTATAATTATGTAACACTTTATAACTTCATGAAATTGTGTTCTTTTGCAATTTAACCCAAGCATAGAGATTCACCTAATTTGCACTGAGTCGTTTTGATCTAGTCCTAAAATAAAAAATTTCATAACAAATAAATTGGACCTTAAAGTAAGAAAATTAATATGAAATGCAATTAATTCTAATTGGACCATTGAGTAATTCATAAACTTAGCACAAAATTAACACAAAGAGTTCAGAATAAGAGTCTAAAAATAAACACCTAAAAGTGTTTATCAATTGAGTCTCCAAAATAATCAATTAATTACCTTATTACTAGGTTGTTTCAAATTCCGTTACATTTTATTATGGTGTTTCAAATAGCATAATGAATAATATCTATTAACAAGTAACGTATATTTTTTTACCATTATTAGGTTGTTTCAATTTTTTTTAAAAAAAAAGAAATGCCAACTCTTAAAGCTTTTTTTCTTTAAGTAACTTTTCCCTTCATACATGTGTTTATAGATTATCACCTTCTCACAAAATTGAAATGAGACTGAGAAAGTACTCTATATTTGATTGCAAATCTTATTTTTAAAAATTAAATAATAAAACCTTTTCATTTTATCATCGGATAATAACATTATGAAAACTCATCATAAGTTTTTTTTTTGTGCTTTTGAATTTCCTAAGTATTTTATTATTTGGCATTAGATCCACATTTGCATTGAGTATACTAATTATAAGCTTACCGTTAACATGCAAGGTCAAGCTCAGAATTTTATTGTGGGTGGCTATGTTTTGATACAGTCTCTATCCTGACTATTACCCCACATTTCCCTTACAAAAATTGTATGCAAGAGATTTTGGGTCTTTCTCCATTCCATGCTATATTATTGAATTTGTTTCCATTCTTAGACATGTTATTGGATCTTTTACTGTCATTGACTTTGTTATTATACCATTGCTCCATCTTAATATATGTGTCTAATGCATATTCACAGGATTTACCTATGAATTTGATTATTAATCATGTTTCTCAATGTGGTGAATTTAACACCTATGAAGGTTCATTTTAACCTCTCACCTTGCATTTTGGTGTTTCAGCAGGTGCCATGTATTCTAGGGTTCTATGAATATTCATGTTCCTTGGTCGCCAAACAACAGACAAGTGATCATGGAGAATGTATATGTTGGTTTTTCTTCTACCCCTCCTAGATAGATTGTGAAGTGCTAGTAGTTATCAATTTCTACTGCTCTTTGGATTGTCAATGACACTTGCTGTTCATTGCATGCTGTAATTTTGAATCATCACTTACATTTTGACTCTAAAGGTTAGTCCTCCCACAGAGGGGAATGATATAAATTGAGCTGTGGAGTATTAGGGTTTTTATTTAAACTTTAATTTGGGTTTTTACTTAGGGCTTATTTTATTTTTGGCCTTTTCTTTTATTGTTGAGCTTTTTTTCTTGTTAGGATATCCCAGTCGTAGAATAATATTATTTAATTAGTTTGAGTGTTTGGTTATTAATTTTGCATATAAATAGATTGCTATGCAAACAATTGAGAACTTTTGCATAAACCATTTTCATGAATTGAATTAAATCATTTTGTCCAAAAACTATCAGTATTGCTCTTACTTTCAGAGCAGTACCATTCCTATAGTAGAGTATCTTAGGGTTTTCTTATTCTTTCCCTTTGTTTGACACCACACTCCAATGTGTATATATGTACATATACAATACTATTCCATATGTATGTAAACTAAGTAGATGCCGATATGCATATATAAATTGTGTAGTATATATACAGACATTGTTATTAATTTTGATGTACATATACAATACTATTCCATATGTATGTAAACTAAGTAGATATACATAAAGAAAAAGTAGAAAACATAAATGATGGAAACAATCCAATTATTTGGAAAAATATTTTACCATTCCATCATTGCTACTAATTTTGATTGCATTGGTCATTTAAAATGATTCATAAGTAATTTGGAATGACAAAGAAATCATAAAGACGCAAATAACCTCTTAATTAAAAGAAAAAAAAAAATTTCAATAGCAGTTGTATCTGGTATAAAAAGAATTATTGACTGAAAAAATATTGTCAAGGATACCTTTAAGTTAATTGCAAAATTCAGATGAACCAAACAAGAATCATGCATGTACCAGGATCAAATCCAATTTTTAATTGTATAATTAATGTCTAGATGAGGAGTAAACCAAATCAAAGAATTCAGACTACCCAATAAAAGAATATAAAGATCTTAGCATCGCATGGTTCAATTTGTTCCAAATTTATATATTACATATGCATTTAACCATTATAAGTAGGAAGGCATTTTGCATTCCTAACTATGTTATTCTATGGAGTCATCTCTTTCCTTCTTGTGGAGGATGCGGTAGGGTTCTTTTCCCTTGGTGGTCTCCACAACTACATGGTGAACAATGAACCTTACCGCTTCTTCTACAGGAAGAAAAACAGTAGACGTGAAGCCTTGTGAAGGGGTAGTTTCAAGGAAATCTTGGTAGTAAATAGCAGCCATACCACAGATCTATGAGAGGGTGATTCTCATCCCTATAGGTTCTTCTACAAGAAGAGTTGGTTTGTTCATTTCTAGAAATCCTTATTAATAAAAGCATCCATTTCACATGTCAACTCTGGAATGAATTTATATATATATTTCATCATTGGTAAGAAGATATATAGTTATCTTTACTCTTTTCAACTATTTTCATCTACAACAAAACTTTTCTTTTCTTGTTTTTCGTGCAGAAATTTGTGTTTCTTGAGTCTATGTAGTTGATGTTTTTAAAATTCTTTCATGTGCTCAAATCTATTGTAAAAATTCAATTACTTTTAAAAAATTGTAATGATCTTTTGCAAAGTTTGGCCAAGGATGACCACCAACTTTTTTTTTTTTTTTTTAAGAAAAAGGCCTCAGGCTTAATTTTGTATGTTCTCCCGTTGATTGTATGATTTGTGTAGGATTAGAATCTGGTTCCACCATCCTATCTATGTATTGGGAAAAATTGAGACGAGCTATCTGTAATTGTCTTGAAAATTGACAAGGTGCCCTTACCATGCATGATAGTATAGTACAGGAGAACATTGTTGGCACGACACCAGAAATTCACCATAACATTGGGTGAATTTCGAAGTTAAAATACCATTGGTGTAAAAATTTTATTCCTAAATGACTTGTTTTAGATAATTATTTCTTTTATAATTAAAAATAATAGTAATCTATATATAAAGAAATTTACAAAAATACAACTGATTGAAATATCAACATCAAAATAAAGCAAAACCATTTTGGATAGTATTATATTAGAAATTTGAACAATAGCTTAAATAAATAACTTTAACTTGAAAAGGGATTTAATAAATTATAGAAACAACAAGCAACAACTCTCATTCTATTATAAAGGGAAAATTTTCTCATTCCACCATGTGGTACAGTTTTGATTTCATTATTTATTTAAATTTATTTGCAAAAGATTTGGAATGACAAAAAAAATTATAAAGAAACAAGTAAACTTTGAACCAAAAAAAAATTCAATGGGTTGTCAAGGAAACCTTCAGACATTGTCATAAAAAGAAACACTAACTAATAAGATATTGTGGAGGATACATTCAGATAAGTGTTAAATTAATTGCATCCTTCAGATGAGCCAAACATGTACCATGCATGTAAAAGGAGTAAACAAAATCAATGATTTTATACTACCCAATTGAATAAATAAAGATCATAGAAAAATATGGTTATCTTTTTAAAAGCACTAGGTTATCCCTTCCATTCATTGTTACGTATGAGTTTCTTATTTTGCCATGGTGAGAGGGTAAAGATATATTGAGAATTTCACAAGAATGTGAGCAACCGGTGATTCTAAAACTGTTCTGTTGCAGCTTTTATATCACCATTGCAAGATGAATTCACATCCCCCATTCATGATGATGACAAAACGTCTTGCATGTTTGGCAGTTAATTCTGTGGTGTCTGCCACAATAGAAGGCGATTATTAGCTGTCTAGATCTCCCCAAAACTGTGTTGTTCCACTTGAGCAATATGGTGCGAAAATCAAATCGTTGAGGCCAAACCCCAAACAACATAATAATGCTATAGGCTCAAGAAACAAATTGGTCCAATAGTCTTTGGAAATATCTGAACTCGTGCCATTTGAGAACTCTTGACTCTTTCATGGTCATAAATGGGGTAGAAAAAGAGTATGATATGCTGTGCATGATAGATAGAGCTAGTATGAGAATAGCATGCACAGAGATTTATAGTGGTTTCGCCAAACAATAGCCGACGTCCACTCCTTTGCACTTTGTGAAGGGTTTTCACTATCTTCACAAAGTCTCCTCTTGACTTCCTCCCCGCGAATAGCCAAGCGCACAGTCTCCACTCAGCTTCTTACTCCCATATAGCTAAGTACAAGAACCTCCACTTAACTTCCTACTTCTGGTTAGTTAAGCACAATATTCTCCACTAGATCACTTAATCGACCTAGCTCATCACATACAATTAAGCATCTAACCAAATCACTTGGTGTAGAAGGTTTACAAGATGGCGAGCATAAGCTCAAAGGATATGGATTGTTCTATACATCAGATAATCCCAGTTTACCCCAAATCACTGAAATTCTAAAAACCTAAGTGATACCTCGAGAGTGTATGAACATTGTAGAAGTATGATCTCTCGTGTTCTCTTCTATTCTCATTAGTTGTTAAACAATTTTTAGTGTTTATCTGTGTACTCTTATACTTACTTCTAGCATTTTAAACTTGCATTTAATTGCTGAATTAGCATCTGTTTTTATCATTGAGGTCTAATTGGAATTTATTATACTTCATATTAATTTTCACACTTTAAAGTCTAATTTTACTTGTTAGTGATTTTTAATTTCAAGAATGGACTTGGGAGGCCTCAAAACTTGTTGGGCTTTATGTGTGAGCTTACGATTAGAGTAATAATCTTCATTAATTTACAAAGCAAGGGCACAAAGGATATTTTCTCAACTCCAAAAGGGTGAAATAGGTTGTTGGCAACTTAAGGAGGGGTAATTTTGTAATTTAAGCCTCAGTAATGCCAATTATGTAATATGGGGCTCATTAATGGCATTTTTGTAATTTCCTTACGTTTAGACCTAGGTAAATTCGGCCAGCATGAAGACCTAGCTGCCACTTGAGTTTTCCTCTCAAGCTTTCTTCTTTTCTTCTTCTCCCATGGTTGCCTCCATGAAAACGGAAGGCTAGACGCATCTGTAATTAACTTGGGATGACTTGATGACTAGTTTGATTCTTGAGACCATTGTTGCATTTACTTTGAATTTAATGAAAGTTATGCTTCACTACTTTTCATTTCTCTCTCTAGAATTGTGTATGATAATTTTTATGTATGATTTCTGGACAGGTTTGTGGGATTCCTAGGTCTGATCACCCTAGGAGTAATTTCCATGGAGTAGAACTTGATTTGGTTCAATAGAAATTCAAAATTCAGGTTTTGGATGCTCTAATCCCTTTCTGCGATGTTGGTTAGGGTTGAGTTTGGTTCCAATGGCCATAACCTATGCAATTGCATAGTAAGAATTGCAGAACTAGGTGCAGAGATACTGACTTAGTTAGGATTCAACAAAATTAATTAATTAGGTAGGTTAATCTAGTTAATTGGCATAACTGAAATTAAATTTTATCTTTGGATCAAGGATAGAATCACTAATGTTTGATAGTTTCCTAGGTTGATTGCATTTCCATCATTTGTTCATTTTTGTTTTACCTATTATTGCTTTTATTTGTTGTTATTGCTATTGAATTGCTTAAAAACCCTCAATTTCTTATCCTATTTTGACTGAGATTCTCTGAGAACATGACCCTGGTTGAAAACTTGAACATAGATTTTTAATTTGACCGCCACCTATAGTAGGGACACTATAGGGCACACGTCATTAATCCTTCTCTTTGTTTGATGGTGGCTCTATTCATATTGTTCTATAGATTGCTAACTAGTAGAGATTTGAATGCAAATTTGAATTTGACTTGAGTTCGACTCTTCAATCAAGTTGTAATATCCACTAGAATCTTCAATGATCTTCAGATTGTTGTAATTTCTCCATTTAAGCTTGATTCTCGATCAACAACTTCGACTTTGATCTTCAATCTGCTACTTGTAATATAATTTAATTTTTTCTTGAAATAGCTTTAGTCAAGTCAAGTAATAATTGCATGAGTGGTTTATTTTCAGAAATTGTTTTGATAATCAAATTAACTTTAGAGCTAAATCACCATTTATAGAAAATATGAAATATATATTTTTTAATAACCACAAATCTAATTATATTTTGTCATCAGTCAAAGCCTCATGGGATTATGCCCATATGCTAACACTGTTGCATCAAAATAATTTAAGGCATATGGTTGTCTTTTGTCTTCATTTTCTTAGAGCAATTATACTTGTCAGTTGAAAGATGATAGTGTAAGATATCCTATGATTGTTGGAACCTAAATACTAAAGCAAAGTTGTTCTATTTGTTAACTCTTGTTATCTGTACTAGTTTTCAACATGGGACATCATAAATTCTTCAAATTGTTGTTTTTAAAGGACTCAACCTTTAAATTGAAGTTTCAGTTTGTTGATTCCCACCTCAATGAGTGGTACTGCTTATATATTTTTTTCTTGACTATTGACATGATTGCAGATGAGATTTGCTTCCGATTTTTAATACAAACATTCTAATTTCAGTGAATGGTGAAACTACATTGTGTAACTTAGAGTAGATTATTATAGTTTCTAGACACAAGACATGATTAAAAAAATTATTTTTTTCTCTGATTCTTTCAAGTAATCTGATTAAATCTCAATTTCTTTGTGGAAGCAAAAACTGGAAAACTAGACGAAATTGCTCAAATCAGCCTTTCACCCGGTAATAGAAACCATCCAAAATCAACTTGTATGTGTTTAGTTTGTGAATGGATACTTCCTTTGCTTGATGAGAATGATTCGCTTATTTTACAGATCAGCTTAGAGACAACAAATAGGATTACACATCCGAATGCTGCCCTTGGATTTGAGCCATGTCCCCTAAACTTGCACTATTGAAAGTATAGTTAGTCTTATGGAACTCTTTTGTAAGTATAATTATTGTAAACTCTATTAAAATATTTAAATGTCACATTTTATTACTAGTGGTAAAGAATTCAGTGCATTAACATGGAAATATAGTCCATTAGTGTGGTTGCAACCGAACTAACGCACTAACTTTTTTTACCAAATTAGTGAGGAACAAGTGTCCTCACTAATAGTTCACTTCAGAAAACCATTTCTATACAGCAACAACCTAGTATTCCATTGCCCTTCCCATAAAGAATCATTCAAATAAAGAAGGCAATTGAGATAGATAAAGAAATGGAGTTGCTAGACACTTTAAGGAGAGTTTAGGTGAATATTCCTTTCCTTGATGCAATCAAACAAATTCCAAATATGCCAAGTTCCTCATGATACAACAAAAAGCTCAACAACATAGAAAGAGTCACACAAATGCAAAGATCTTGGCACTTTCACCATTCCATGCATCATTGGCAAATCCAAGTTCAGGGGTGCCATGCTAGACTCCTGTGCTTGCATAAATGGTATGCCCAAATCTATGTTCTAGTCTCTTGGCCTTGGTCCTCTGCAGCCCCATTGGGGTTGTTATTCAATTGGCAAACAAAAGCAATGCATATCCCACATATTTGGTAGTGAATGAACTAGTTAGAGTGGATGAGCTTATCTTTCATATAGATTTTTATTTTCTATATATGGAGAGTGATTCCACTAGTAGATCCCCCTTACTTTAGGCAGGCCATTCTTGAGAACTGTTAGGACTAAAATGTGTGCATATGCTAGTATTTTTACTATCAAAGTTGGTGATATTGTGGTTGAATTTAATATTCATGGTTCTATGAAATACCCACTAATGAATCACTTTGTATTTTTCTACATGGATATTTATGTGCTAGTAAAGAAAAGATATGATGATATGTGCTATGATTTTCCAAACATTGTGGACTTAGATGATTTTGTTGATTTTAATTCTGATTGTGCTAAATATGGCCCATGCCCAATTTGTGTTGAAATTGTTGCATTTACATGATGGTGATTTTGTTGATGTTACTAATGTTTTAAATGATGCAGGGAAATTTGTGCTTTATTGTGTTGATGTGAATGTAGTAGACAGTGATTCTATCTTAGTAGAGAGCTTTCTTGAACTTAATGTAGCAGATTTGTAGTCTAGCAAGATGCTTTCTTTTGTGATCCAACCACACAATCTTGATCTTAAGGCACATCCAAAAATTCAGAAATATGCTTATCCAGAGGCCAATGAGCAGGTTTCAATCATTATTGTCAAGAATCTTTAACCTAGACAAGAAGAAAAAATGATGAGTGTTCTTAGGCAATTGGATGCACAGTTGCTGATATTCATGGCATTAGCACTATAGTTTGAAAGCATGAAATTTTACTAGAAGATGGGGCTAAACCAATGAGAAAATCATGAAGAAGACTTAACCCTCTTATTCTTGATGTGGTGAAAACGGAGGTGACTGAGCTTCTTCAAGTTGGCATTGTTTATCTAATATTTGATACCAAGAGGGTGACTCCTATTTAAGTTGTTTCCATGAAATCTAGAGCAATTATGTTAGTTGATGAGAAAAATGAATTGATTCCCGCCTTAGTGCAAAATAGCTAGAGGGTGCATATAGAATACAAGAAATTGAAACAAGGCCCCCAGAGAAAGATCATTACCATTTACTCTTTATTGACCAAATGTTGGAGCTGCTTACAATAAAGTCAGATTATTGTTTTTGTGATGGATATACTGGCTATTTTCAAATTCACATAGCTCCTAAAGATCAAGAGAAGAATACTTTTATATGCCCATTTGCTACATATGCATGTAGAAGGATGCTATTTCTCCTTTCAATAATCCTAGCAGAATTTAGGGATGCAAGGTCAGTATCTTTTATGATTTACTTGAAAATCACATGGTGGTTTTTATGGATGATTCTCAACAGTTGTGGATTTTGAGTTGTGAAAAGGTAGTTGAAAGTTCAAAATTTAGGGTTTTGCAAGTAATTTCTAATGTCTAAGAGGCAAGTTCTTCTTTTCCTTTGCCCTCCCCTTTGAGCTCTTGTGTGATACATCCAATTATGTTCAAGTTGTTCCAAATTTATATATTACATATGCATTTAACCAGTATAAATAGGAAGGCATTTTGCATTCCTAACCATGTTATTCTATGGAGTCATCTCTTTCCTTCATGTGGAGGAAGCAGTAGGGTTCTTTTCCCGTGGTGGTCTCCGCCACTACATGGTGAACAATGAATCTTACTGCTTCTTCTACAGGAAGAAAAGCAGTAAACTTGAAGCCTTGTGAAGGGGTAGTTTCAAGGAAATCGTGGTACTAAATAGCAGCTATACCATAGATCTATGAGAGGGTGATTTTCATCCCCATAGATTCTTCTACAAGAAGAGTTGGTTTGTTCATTTCTAGAAATCTTTTTTCATGAAAGCATCCATTTCACAAGTCAACTCCGGTATGAATTTATATATATGTTTCATCCTTGTGTAAGAAGATGTATAGTTATCTTTACTCTTGTTTTCTCCACTATTTTCATCTACAAGAAACCTTTTCTTTTTTTTATTTTTCCTGCACAAATTTGTGTTTCTTGAGTGTATGTAGTTGACCTTTTTAAAATTCTTTCATGTGCTCAAATCTATTGTAAAAATTCAAGTACTTTTAAAAAATTGTAATGATCTTTTGCAAAGTGTGGCCAAGGATGACCACCAACTTCTTTTAAGAAAAAAAAATAAAAAACTTAGGCTTAATTTTGTATATTATCTAATTGGGAAAAATTGAGACTATCTCTAATTAACTTGAAAATTGGCAAGGTGCCCGTACAATTCATCACAGTATGGTACAGGCTCATCACCCAAAATTCACCATAATATTGGGTGAATTGTCGAAGTTAAAATACCATTGGTGCAAAAATGTTACTCTTAAATCGCTTGTTTTGGATAATTATTTCTTTTATCATTAAAAAATAATAGTAATTTATATATAAAGAAATTCACAAAAATACAACTGATTGAAATATCAACATCTAAAT
Source organism: Bauhinia variegata (assembly GCA_022379115.2). Classification (NCBI taxonomy): domain Eukaryota; kingdom Viridiplantae; phylum Streptophyta; class Magnoliopsida; order Fabales; family Fabaceae; genus Bauhinia; species Bauhinia variegata. Next base: position 470,234 of record CM039437.1, on the reverse strand, counting down.
AAAGCAAAACCATTTTGGTTAGTAACATATTAGAAATTTGTTCAATAGCTTAACCAAATAACTTTAACTTGAAAAGGGATTTAATAAATTATAGAAACAACTAGCAACAACTCTCATTCTGTTATAAGGGAAAAATTAAGTGTTAAGTTAATTGCATGCTTCAAATGAACCAAACATGAATGACGCATGTAACTAAAACTAATCCAAGTTTGAATTGAATAATCAATATATGGAAAAGGAGTAAACAAAATCAAAGATTTTATACTACCCATTTGAAGAATATAAATATCATAGGCAAAATATGGTTATCTTTTTAGAAGCACTAGGTTATCCATTCCATTCATTGTTAGGTATGAGTTTTTAATTTTGAAAATGCAGACAGATGGGTTGGCTGGTTTAGTTGACTTCCTTAGGTGTCTTGTATGTCATAAATTGAGAAATTGGAATTTTGGGTTATTTGTTATTGAATTCACCTAAATAGAGCAGTTAGCAAAAGCCCAATGAATATTGTCCATGGATTTTCTCTTGGTTAGTCTTTTGATCTCATGCTTTAGCTTCCTCATGGATTTCTCCCATGCCCATGTTTACCTGGTATTTCTATTTATCTATGAATTTCATTGTCATTTACTTTTTGATCTTATCCCCTTTTCAGTCCATGGAATTTCCCTTCACCAGCCTTTTGACCTGGGATCTTCACATGCTTCTTTTGGGCATTCAGCTTCAGTTGTGAATTTTGTTGTTCATATATGCAACTTACAACCTTTTGCTACTCTTGCCCTAGATTTGCATGTTGGCATTATATCCACATTTGCATTGAGTAGTGTTAAATATAAACTTATTGTTCATATGCATGGTCAAGCTCAAAGTTTTATTGTGGGTGGCTATGTGTTGATACAATCTCTATCATGACTATTTCCCCACATTTCCTTTAAAAAAAACTTGTATGCTAGAGATCTTAGGGCTTTCACCATTCCATCTATATTATTGGGCCTATTTCTATTCCTAAACAAGTTATTGGACCTTTAACCATCATTGACTTTGTTATTACGCCATTGCTCCTTCTTAATATATATTGTGGGTCTAATACATATTTACATGATTTACCAAGTGATTTGATTATCAACCTTGTTTTTCAATGTGGAGAAGTTAACACTTTGCTAACGCCCATTTTAACCTCTCAAGTTGCATGTACATATTTCAGAAGGTTCCAGGTATCCTAGAGCTCTATGAATATTCTTGTTCCTTGGCCGGCACACAACAAACAAGTCATCATGGAAAATGTATATGTTGGTTATTCTATTACTCTGCCTAGATACATTGTGAAGGGGCAGTAGTTATCAATTTCTATTGCTCCTTGGATTGTCGATGACACTTCCTATTCATTGCTTGTTGTACTTTTGGATCATTACTTACATTTTGACTCTGTAGAGGTGACTCCTTCTCACACAGGAGAATGAAGTGAATTGAGTAGTGGAGTATTAGGGTTTTCTTTCGAACTTTAATTAGGCCAATTTTTACTTGGGGCTTATTATATTTTTGGCCTTTTCTTTATTGTTGAGCTTTCATTTTATGTTAGGATATCTTGTTTAGTACTTGAATAATTTTTTTTAACTAGTTTGGGTGTTTGATTATTAATTTTTCCTCTAAATAGACTGCAATGCAAACAATTGAGAACCCTTTTGACGAATTGCATTTTAAACCATTTTCCACAAAAAGTGTCTGCAATGCTCTTATTCTCAGAGGAGCAGCCTTCCTGGTAGAGTTTCTTAGGGTCTTCTTTCTTTCTTTCCCTTCGTTTGACACCACACTCCAATGTGTATATATCTATATATACAATATTATTATTTATGGATATACACTATGTATATGCTGATATGGATATTTAAACTGTGTAGGACATATATAGACATTGTTATATATGCATATTGTTCAATTGTACAAATTGTTATACGAAGAAAAAGTAGAAAATATAATTTTTAATAAGAGTATATAAGTAAACATCAATTTTCGTTCTAAAATGCCCAATTTGGGGAACTATGAAACTAGCTTTTGGAGAGATTTGGGAGAATTATAAAAAATTGTCAAATTCCTTACCCTCATAACAAATATTCCCAAACACAGCTGAGGTATATGATATACTTCCAAATTAATGGTCTCGAATTCCATTGTCTTTCTTTCCCTCCAAATTAAAACTAACTCACAAACATACCCTTGAGGTTTTGGGAAGATTCAAGGTTACACTGTTGCCCTTTACATCTCTCTTGTAGGAAGAAATTATGTCTGCTGCATCCAGGGGAGATGATATGTATAGAAAGAGTTAGTGCATCAGCTTTAATTTTTTGCAACTTCCATGAAGCTTGGAGACTTGTGACTTTCTTAATTGAAGTGCCATTGTTTTCTTTAACCTTGTAGCTTTCCAGAAGCTTTATTTGATTAATTATAAATGCTTGAAAATTGAATTGCAAGTTGATTTCAAAGCGGTTATGTTCTACTATTTGTGAGTGCAGAGGTGAAGAACGTTGTTTTAAAACCTTATAATTTGCTAGTGAAAATAGTTGGTCCAAATAACCCACGGGGTTATTCTTCAACAGTGCGGCACTTAGACAATCTCACAATGGGAGATGCTAAGTAAGCCTATTTGTGTTTGGGATAAGGATAACTCGCCCTTGGAAGCGAAGATGAGGCAAGGAATATGGAGAGCAAAGAACACGAGAGATATCACTTAAGAATTCCACTCACTCAAGGTTTTTCCACTCACTCGTGGGTTGATTTACAAATGAGGGGGGGATGGCCTATTTATAGTTATGTGGCCCCCCAAATGTGTGGCTACAATTCCTTGTTCTAGAGGTTTCTAGCCTAAATATCTAGATATTTCCGTACATCTCTCTAGGATGTTCTAGAATATTCTACAATACTCTAGGTAAGTCTATAAATATCTACAAGCTTCCATAATATTCTATAAGCTTCTAGAACCTTCTAGAGAACTCATGTGTCTTCCACAAGGTTCTAGAGAATTCTAGAGGGTTCTAGTATATTCTAGAGACTTCAAGAGAATTTCGGTGTCTTCTAGAATCTTCTAGAGACATCTAGACTAATCTAGAAAATTCCGAAAAAATCTAGAAAATTTTGGGAACTCTAGAATATACCTTGGCAATATGCATTTCCTGTAAGGATTTTGAGCGGGACGTGACACAAAGCTATCTAAACAACTTAAGTCAACAACTTATTACTCAGTTTAGTGCGTAGTGCAATAGCTTAATAGTAAATATGAACAATTGAAAGTAGATAGAGATAAGGAGAGAATAGCGTGTACAAAGATTTATAGTAGTTTGGCCAAACAATAGCCTATGTCTCTCTCACACTTTGTGAAGGGTTTCACTATCTTCAAGTATTGGTTTTTAGGTTCACCAATCAAACTTTACAAAGTCTCCACTTGACTTCCTACTCCCAAATAGCCAAGTACACAGTCTCCACTCAGCTTCCTACTCCCAAGTGGCTAAGTACAAGAATCTCCACTTAGCTTCCTACTCCTGGATACTCAAGCACAATAGTCTCTCGTAGATCATTCACTCGACCTAGCACATTTGATTTCCTTCATGGACAATAAAGCATCTAACCAAATCACTTGGTGTAGAAGGTTTACATGATGCTGAACAAAAGCTTGAAGGAAATGGGCTGTTCTTCACAACAGATAATCCTAGTTTATTCCAAATTACTAAAAGTATGAAATAATAAGTGACAACTCGAGAATCTATGATTTCTCTCTTGTGTTCTCGTTAGTCCTTCACTTTGTTTGATGGTAGCTTTATTTATATTGTTAGAGCTTTGAATGCAGATTTGAATTTGACTTGAGTCTGATCTCTTCGATCACATTGTAATATCCATTTGAATCTTCAATCATCTTCATATTGTTGTAATTTCTCTATTTAAGCTTGATTCTCCATCAACGGCTTTGACTTTGACCTTTTGTCTATTATCTGTGATATCATCTAATTGTTTCCTGAAATAGCTTTAGTTCAAGTAGTAATTGCATGATTGGTTTATTTTCAAAAATTGTTTTGACAATCAAATTAACTCTGATTTGCATTTTATCATCAATCAAAATATCATGGGGGATTATACCCTTATGCTAACAATCTCCCTCATTTTGATGATGGCAAAAACAACTTTGATTTGCATAAGATTTTCTGAAGAACATTTTCAAGAATGATTTTCAAGTGATAGTGTGGAAATAGTAGCACAGCACAGGTATTAGAGCTAATATGAATCTGACAATATTAGAGAAAAATATTAGAGTATGAATAACAACAGTATAGAATATGAATAGCTTATCAAAGCTATCAACATTGTTAGAATTCCTGCATGAACAGCTGTTAGACACATAATCTGGAGAATTTGATTAAGCTCCCCCTATGTTGAACTTCCATGAAGCTCCCCCTGTCTCATAGCATGTATCAGAGCTTCCATGAAACTCCCCTTGTCTCAAACCATGTATTAAAGCATACACTAGACAGTATCAGACTGTCTGCAAATAATATATTTCTCCCAATTTTTTGACATAATCAAAAGACAAGAAAACCAATACTGAACAAGAGCTGATCAAACAGCAATATTATCCATGAGATAGCCAAAATAGTAAACTATCCATGTAAATGAAAGTCTAAACATGAAATGCAAATGCTAAATTATCATTGACCAAGATAATCATGCATTCACATTAGCATTATGCTCATCCTTGAATTCCTCAAGAACTCAAATTTTGACAGCATGTATCCTTAGCTCTTTCTTGCTCTTGTTAAGCTGTTCTTGAAGGCTTTCAATCTTAGCATCTAGCTTTTGAATATGATTGAGCATCCTTTTGTTGAGTATGGCAAGGATGTCTTGGTAGAACTCATTTGCCATGGTGATAGATAATGATATCTTGAGAATTTCACAAGAATGTGAGCAACCGGTGTGATGCGTGCGCTACTATAGGTGGTGGCCAAAATAAAAATTCAAGTTCAAGTTTTCAATTAAGGGTTGTGTTCTTAGAGAAACACTAGTATAGGTCTCAGTCAATTCAGGCTAAGGGAATAGGGGGTTTCAGTCGAATTAATAACAATAGAGTAAGTAACAGTAAATAAATGCAATAAACAAGTAAAACAGAAATCAATCGATGACGTAAATGCAATCAATGTAGGAAACTATTCAACATCCAATGATTCCATCCTTGACCAAAAGATAAAATTTAATTCTGGCTATGCCAATTAATGAGATTAACCCAAAAAATCTTGAGATTAACCTAACTAATTCATTAATCTGGTTGAACCCTAACTAAGTTGGGATCCTTGTACTTGGCCATTGGAATCAAACCCAAGCCCAACCATAATCACAGAAAAGGATTAGAACATCCAATGTAACACCTTATTTTAACTCTTATATTTATGAATATACTCTTCATTTAACTCTATTTCATAAGGCAAATTTCCAATTAGAAGTTCAAGTCCCAATTGGACAGCTTACTGTTTTAGACAGCTTGCTGCCCTGTTTTTGTAAAATATGAAAACATGACATATAATTGTCAGAAAAACACGAAAGGCTCCAGATTACAATTTTAATGTGTCTAGAACACGTGGTAAAAATTTCATACAAAATCTCGTTGGTTTGGTGGGTCAATTAAACAAAGTTGTTACACTGCCCTGTGTACTACGAGAATACTGTTTAGCTACTTTGGAAAATTATTTGGGAATGGAGTTGAGCTCCAATTGTCACGAAAATTGGTATGGATGAAGTTCAATTTGTCAAATGTTTGCTCTACAATTTTCAAGTAAAAGCTCAGGACTTAAGAGACCTCACTTGATTTATCCTCTTAACTGCCAGAAAACAGGTTTAGGGTTATGGTACATGCTTGAGTAAAATTCTATTAATTTACCTCTTCCATCTATTCAGTTCATTTCTCATTCATGAACATAATAATACATCCTCATACATCAAGTGTTCAATTATAACAATTAATTACACACTAATCATAATATTATACAATTTAAATCACAACCACACTCTATGTGAAGCTTGGCAGCCACCCTTGGTGTTTCTCCACCTGGAAATCATTGGTATTTCCACAAAAATGGATATGAGACCTCAAGTCTCAGTAGCTAATGATCCAATTAGTAAACATACATGGTTTAAAATAGTTAATACTCTCAACCAACAGCATATGAATGCAAAGGGGACACCATGGTGCACCTAATAACACATACTCACTTAGAACCACTTATTTGGCAGCTCTAAGCGTCACATGATATTCCTCTTGAATATCACTTAAACACAACAAGAGGATAGATAATAGCATATCACAAACATTCACATCCATAAGCAATTACATGGCATGCAAGAAGAGGTTAAGGAGTCATTAGCTACCTCAACTCCTAGCTTTGTTTCTCTTCTTTCTTTTCTCCTCCTCCTCCTTTCCTCTGCAGCTCCTCTGTTTCTTTCTTTGTTGCAGCTCCCTCTGCCGACTTACTCTCCTTTCTTCCCCCTTCATTTATTTGTCTTTTTCCTAATTAATTTCCCATAATTATTTTCTTAAATTAACTAATATTATAGGTAATTAAGGGTAGGGAAGTGTGGCTTGATGATTGGTGGTCTCCAATGACTCACCACTTCTCTTTAATAAAGTGGTCAGCCTCTTTTCTCTTCTCTACACTTCCTTAGCCGACTTGCCTTCCCATGCTTCAGCCACTCCTTCATGTGCAGCCACTATGCCTCTCCTCATGCGCAGTCTCCACTAAAAATCACTACAATATCATACAAAATATCAATAATACCTTATTATGCTATGGTATTTTTGTCAAGCTATGATTGGTGGGAGTGTCCTCTCTTTAATTGCACAATTTCTAGAGGCTAAGACATGCAAGTGGTGTGAGACTTAGGGGAGGCTAACTGCTGCCTTCATTTGATCCAATTGTGACCAATTTAGTCACCTTCTAACTATTTCCCTAACTAGTAATCCACTTATATAGATATTTAATCCAGTTGCACTAATTATACCACACCTCTAACTCTTTAATTCCTTAATTAATTATTCAAACGTCATTCACCTTAGTTCACTTCATTTTTCTGATAATAAGAATCACAATTACATAAGCACATACAATAGAAAGCAACCAAGAATTCACCATTAACTCTCAATCATATCTCATCAAGTAAGGTAGGAATTAAATTCCATAGTCCTTTAATAAGTTATGAAATAACATTTCAATTCATATGTGGCTATCATGAATAAATAGAGGGATGTTACATTTACTTGGGCTAATATACAATCATATAAATACATAACATCAATTTTCTAGTTGCATGTGCATGTACACATAAATATCATCCGTATACATATTCTTAATATTCCCACACTTCTCATTTGCATTTAGTAAACATACCACTAATTAAATTATCCTAGTGTGAATTTATATTCTTTCTTTAGAAAATTCGGGATTTTACATCCAACACCTAAGATTCGAATTTTAATCCAACCAAATTGAGTTATATTCTATAGAAATTACTCCTAAGGTTATCAGACCTAGAAAATCCACAATCCCATCCAAGAGTCATGCATAAAAATCATCATACTTAATTCTAGGGAGAGAAACAAGGAATAGAGAAGCATAACTTTCATTAAATCCAAAATAAATACAATATTAGTCTCAAAAATCAAACCGCTAAGTTGATTACAGAAACTTTTAGCTTTCCATTTTCATGGAGGCAGCCATGGGAGAAGAGGAAATAAGCTAAAACCTAGAGAGAGAAGTGAGGAGACGTGAATTGTTGAGGGAGGAAGAAGATGGCCGAAAAAATCTTGGGTGAAAGTGGGAAAATTATAAAAATACCATTAATGAGGCCAAATGATGACTTTGCCCCTCATTTAAGTTGCCAAATGTCTATTTTGCCCTTTTGAGTTGAGAAATTTCCCTTTATGTCCTCACTTCATAAATTTTCATAAGTTTGGACATAAATCCCAACATATTTTGAGGTCGCTCAGGTTTAGTCCTAAAATTAAAAATTTCTAACAAGTAAAATTAAACTTTAAAGTGGAAAAATTAATATAAAATATAATTAATTCTAATTAGACCTCAATGATATGAATGTTTGCTAATTAATCAATTAAATACAAGTTTGAGATGCTATAATTAAGTATAAGAGTACGAAGATAAATACAAAAAAGTGTTTATTATGGTGATTCTAAAACTGTTATGCCATAGCTTTTGTATCTCTTTGCAACATCAATTCACATGCCCCATTCATGATGATGACAACAAAGTCTTGCATGTTTGGTAGTTAATTCTGTGGTTTCTGCCACAACTGAAGGTGGATATTATCTGAGAATTCTTTCGCTCTCAAAAACCCTAGTTGCCTCTTTATAGTGTGCCTTGAGCCACCACTCCGTCCGTGATTGTCTGCCTTATTCTTTTGGTGGGTACATGAACAGATGCCATAATTGTTGCGTGAACCTTGTACCAATTCCATGTTTCCCACTCCTTCTACTCCAAGGTAGTTCCACGTTCTTTATCTTTTCTTTTTTTGTTTTTTGGTATGCTTTTTGCTTTTTTATTTTTAGTAACAAATAAAACCCTAATGGTACACCTTTAAGCTTTGTAAATGTTGGGCCTTAGGCTACATTCGGCCCGTTGTTGAATGCATTGCCATTGACCTAACCCAATTTATTTAGAAAAATCTAAAAATAAAATACATAAATAAAAACTTAACAAATAAATGAAGAAACAAAAAATCTAGACAAAATATGGTGTCTACAATGATAAAAAAATAACCCATCCACAACTATTACAACCATAAATCTACCATGAAAGAAAAATAGCACATCAAGAATATGGCAAAAATTATGGAGAAAAGGGAGCAGGCCAGAAGCCATGAAAGTCACTAGTAAACACATATATTCATTGAAATAAAATGCTAAAACATTACAATACATAAGTTTCAAGAGTCACCCAATGGTCTTCAAGATCCCTAAGTTGACTATAATGGAGTTAGGTCTCCATTTCAATGGAGAATCTAGAGAGATGGAGAAAAATCTAAGAACTAGAGAGAGATTGAATTCGGGTATGAAGGGGAGAGTGAGGGGGAAAAGCTGAAAATGGAGCTAAAAAGAGAAAAAAAAAAAAAGAAAAAAAAAAAAGAAGAAGTGTATTTTATCCCCATTTACAATATTGCCCCTCATTAATGTTGTCAAAAGTCGACCTTGTCCTTGGAACTGATTGATTTACAACAATGTCACACTTCATAACTTCATAAAATTGTGTTTTTTCCAACTAATACCAAGCATGGAAATTCCCCAATTTGCACTGAGATTGTTTCAGTCTAGTCCTAAAATTGAAAATTTTCATAACAAGTATATGGAACCTAAAAATAAGAAAATTAATATGAAATATAATTAATTTTAATTAGACCTCAATGATATGGATATTGAATAATCATCAATTAAGCACAAAACTGAACAAAAGATTTAAAAATAAGAGTCTAAAATTAAACACTAAAATAATTAATTAATTATCTCATTATGAGGTTGTTTCAAATTCTATTATTTTTTATGATGTTGTAAATACCATTACTAGTAATATCTAATAGCAAGTAGCATCTATTTTATACCAATATTAAAATCATTATTAGGTTGTTACGAATAAAAAAAATGACAACTCTTAATGTCAGCTTTTTTCTTTTAATGACTTTTTCCTTCATACATAAGTTTATAGATTATCACCTTTTACAAAATAGTAATGATTTCTATATTCTAAATTTGGTCTTTGTATTTTTTACTTTAAATGAGATTGAGAAGGTACTCTGTATTTGATTGCAATTCTTCTTTTTAAATTTGTTCTTCGTCTTTAACACCACACTCCAATGTTTATATATATGTATATGCAATATTATTATATATGTATATAAACTATGTATACGCTGATATGCATATAAAAACTGTATAGTACGTATATATAGACATTGTTGTGTATGCATATTGTTAAATTTTATAAATCGTTGCATGAAGAAAAAGTAGAAAATATTAATTTTAAAATTTTAATTAGGATATATAAGTAAACATTAATTTTCCTTATAAAGTGCCCAATATGGGGAATGATGAATGTAACTTAGAGAGATTTGGGAAAATTATAAAACATTCTCAAATTACTTACCCTCCCAACTAATCCTCCCACACATAGGAGAGGTATAAGATATACTTCCAAACTAATACTCTCAAACTAACTTGCAAGCACACCCTTAGAGTGTTGGGGAGCTTCAATGTTACATTGTCGCCCTTTAAATATCTTTTTGGGGAGGAAATTATGTTTGTTGGATTTAGGGGGATGATATAGAGAGAGTTAGTGCATTGGATTTAATTGTTTGCAACTTCCAATTAGGTTGGAGACTTAGAAGGTCAGCATGGAAGATCTTTCTGGATTTTTGTTGCGGTTTTTGAAAATTTCTTCATGTTAAGTGTACTTCCATTTCTTTCCTTATTACTCCTATAGAGTAATCTGGAAGTAGGATAGGCTCATAAACTTTAAGATTTGTGGATTTTACATTTCTCGCCCACAGAGTTCAATTGGTAGTACATAGCATTGAAGTCATTTGGAACTTGAGTGTTGTTTCTAGCATAAATTTGCTTTCTTCCTAAATATCACCACATAATTGATGCTTCTAAATTGTAAACCCATTCAAAATGAAGGGCCTATAAAATATACCACTGGTAAGTCAAAATTAAATCCCCTATAGATTCATTTTTTTCTTGTAGTGAAAGGCCTATAAAATAGAAGGGCAAGATTATCATTGAACTTCAGAATAGGAAAACAAGGAGTTTAAATAACAATGTTGTTGGCTTTTACTTTTGGAAACAAGGAACTTCAGTGATATGATTTTGTAGAACATGGGCTGGACTTGATCTACCATGATGTAGTTAGCAATGTATTGATATGCAGCCTCAGTGGATTGGTAGTATCAAAATACATACCTTGGTTCATTCTTAAACTTTGTTCAAATTGCATCCTCAATTTAGCCGTTGCCTATATTTACAATTGAGACTCCAAAGATGAGAACTGATGGGATTTTGGTTGCTTTTCTTTTTGTATATGATTTTGAGGATTGTGATGAGTACCAAAATGAAGTATATGGTGGGTGATTTTTTTTTGTCTTGGACAAGTTATGCTTGCTTATACAACTTACAAATGTGGTAAAAAAATGTGAATTACCTTTTACTTTCAAAATTTGATCGGTATGTATAAGTAACCTTAAGAGCTTTGTGTTTTGTCACCTCCAACGGATAAGATCCAACTTATAGGGATTTGAACTGTAGTTTATGACAGGTATAAAACATCAATAAATGAATATTTTAGAGTATAAATATTGTGGCATTGGAAGGAGGTTGGCTTGTGAAAGCACTCATATAATTTGATTGAATTGAGTATAAGGAAAATTTCCACGTCAACATTCAATTTACTTTTTTTTTTAATTTCTAAACTATTAATTGTACAACAAGATAATAATCACTTGCATGTAATTGAATTTTGGGTGCCAATAAGTAACACCAAAAATTCACTAAAATGTTGACTGAATTGCATAAGTCTAAATACCGGGGAAAAAGAAAACTTAAAGCACGTGTTTTAGTTAACTGTTTCTTTTATTTTTTTGGAAAAAGTAATCTATTAAAGCAAAACTGTCAGGTTAGTGTCATATGAGGAATTTGACCAACACCTTAACCATACTTTTTTTAAAAAAAGAAAAAGTTCACAGGATTTAATAAATGATGGAAACAATGAGCATTGACTATCATTCTATTATTTGGGAAAAATTTTGCCATTCCACCATTGGTGCAAATTTTGACCAAATATTCATTTAATTTAATTTATAAATAATTTAGAATTAACAAAAACATTAAGAAGCAAACAAGCTATGGATGCCTTTTGGAATGGTATGCATGCTTCAAGAAAATCTTGGTAGAGAATAGTAGCTATGTCACAAGTCAACTGCTATATGTAGTTATCCATAGTGATCTCCAACGCTGTGACAAGTTGATTTTCATCCCTATAGCTTTATTTCTAGAAATTATTTGTCATAAAAGCATCCATTTCATATATCAGCACTGGTATGAATTCTTACATATGTTTCCATCTTGTGTAAGATATATATTTCTTTTTTGTTGTTTTGTTTTCATCAACTATTTTTTTTTTTTTTTTTTGATAGGAGATAGATTGAAAACTTGAAGACATTTTGTTTTTTGTTTTTTTTCTTTGTGCTATTTGTGTTCCTTGAGTCTATGTAATTGACCTTTTGCAGAGTTCAAGCAAGGGAATGACCAGTAATTTTATTATTCTTTTATTATATGATAGATGAAGGGTTTTAAACCCCAAACCATTTATGTATTAATACACAAATATTTCATATAAAGGAGTGCTATTAGAATATGAGAGATAACACACGGCTTATAAATGGAAGTCTTTTGTGTGATAAAACTTTATTTGAAGACATGCACTACACTGAAACTTATGTTTTCTACAATGTATTAGGATTATTGAAAATAGCACAGACTATAAAAGAAGAACCTTTCTACTCCTCTTAGGAAGCTATAACAAAAAAAATTCTCGAAGCCAAGAAAAAAAGAGAAAAACCTTTAAACAATGCTCCTGAAACCATTCTCATTCAAAGATGATAAAATGATAAGGCTTAATCATAATCCTTTAATTTAAAAAAAAAATGTTGATCAAATATTGATCAACTCCTTAATCACATTTAAAACGAAAAAAAAAAGAGAAATATGTAAAATAGAAACACTTACCATTTTCTTGTAAATATTTCCATTCTTATAATTTTCTAGCCTACAAAAGCATGAAAGTATATATTGATACAACAATCTGTCAGTTTAATGAATACCAGAGGAGATGAGAGTAAAGAGAAGCGAGGAGAATATGAACTACTGTGTATATTATTCAAGTTATCAAAGAATGAGTTACACAGCCTTATATATCATGCTAACCATGTACATTTCTAGACCATTCTAACATAATCACCTGAACTAATTAGTTATGCCACTTGTGTCAAGTAATTGTGACAATATGCCACTTGCATCAGTTAGTTATGCTAGCTGGCTTTAGGTAAGTCTTAACACCCCATCTCAAGTTGGACATGCTTTGCATAAATGTTCAACATGTGCAACTTGTTAACAAGCACTGAGAATTTGGTTGGATGAAGAGGCTTGGTGAGAACATCTGCTAGTTGACAAGCTGTCTTGACATGTTGTAATGCAATGATGCCAGTTGCTACCTTTTCTCTTACAAAATGACAATCTATTTCGATGTGTTTAGTGCGTTCATGGAAAACAGGATTTTTGGCAATGTGTATGGCAAACATGCTGTCACAGTGTAAGAGAACTGGTTGAGAAGGTGAGACTTGAAAGTCTTGAATGAGAGCAAGCAGCCACATTATTTCACAAGCAGTGGTGGACATGGATCTATACTCAACCTCAACTGAACTTCTAGATACCATAGCTTGCTTTTTAGACTTCTAGCTAACCAAAGAATCCCCAAGAAATATGCAATACCCAGTAACAGATTTTCTTTATGTATCTGAGAACTCTAAAAGTAGCTTCCAAATGGACATGAGCCGACTTGTCCATAAACTGAGACAAAACTTGGACAGCAAATGAAATATCTGGTCTTGTAAGTGTGAGATATAGTAATTTTCCTACCAAGCTTCTGTATACTGAGGGATTTGGCAGTAATTCATCTATGATGTGCTGTAAATGCTGTGTAACTTCAATTGGGGTTGAGATAGGTTTGGATTCCAGGAGACCATGTGACTTTAGAAGTTCCACAACAAATTTTCTTTGACATAAGGAGATGCCTGTCTTGTTGCGATCCACCTTTAGACCAAGGAAATACTTCAATGCACCTAGGTCTTTTAACTTGAAGGCTGATTGTAGCATTGATTTAATGATGATGATAGCATCAGACTCTAGGGCTACAATGACAACATCATCAACATACACTAGCAAGGCAGCAAATTTTCCTTGATCATTTATGGTAAAGAGAGAATAATCATTCTTGGACTGATGGAATCCATTTTGAATTAGGCATTGTGTAAGCTTGATGTTCCATTGCCTCGAGGCTTACTTGAGGCCATATAGGGACTTCTTGAGTTTACAAACAAATTTAAGCTTTTTGTTTGAAGTGGAGCATGTTGCAAGTGTGTGACCTTGGGGAATATTCATTTATACTGCTTCAATCAAGTCTCCATTTAGGAATGCATTGTTGATGTCTAATTGAGCATGCTACTAGTTGAATATGGCTGCAAGAGACAGAAGAATTTGCACTGTACTTTGTTTAACAACAGGACTGAATGTGTTCTTGTAATTAAAACCCGCTTCTTGATTGTATCCTTTTGTAGCCAGGCGTGCTTTTTATTTGTCAATAGATCCATCTGCATGGAATTTGGTTTTAAAAACCCATTTTGATCCCAAAGGCTCTCTGCCAATAGGAAGTGGAACAATTTCCCAAGTCTCATTTTGTTCCAAAGCAGTAGGTTCAGTTGAATGTATGAGGGAAGTAGAGAAGGCCTTCTGTTTGGAGGATAGGTTGCAATTGGTAAGCTAGTCTGTCAAGGGATATGGGATAATACTGCTTGCTGAGGTAGATAATAGATAGTAATCTGACAGGTGGTGACGTATCTTGGTGATCCTATTATTTCTTCTTAATGTGGTGTTGTCAGTATTTGAAGAACCATTAGCATGTGCAAGTATGTGTGAGAGTGAATCAGTGAAGGTGGAAGAGTGTTCATGTGAATTGTTAGGCGAAGGAGTAAAGGAAAGGGATTGAACATGAATCATAAGTGAAGTTAGTGCAGTATTTTGTAGTTTGTCAAGAGAAATATTTGACTGAGAAGAGTAAGGAAAAATATGTTCATAGCATTGAATATCTCTAGATAAAATAATTTGGTGAGAGGAGAGATCATACAACATGTAACCTTTGGTGCCAATTGGGTAGCTGAGGAAGTTGCAGGCTCTAGCCCTTGGAGTGAATTTCTACTTGTGAGAGTTTGTTATAGTAGCAAAAGCAAGGCATCCAAATACTCTAAGGTGCTGATATGTAGGTTTCTATTGGAATAATTTCTCATATGGGCTTATGTTGTTGAGTAAAGGTGTGGGAGTTCTATTGATCAAGTAAGTTGCTATAAGAATGGCTTCTCCCCAAAATTGAATAAGTAGTGAACTTGAAATAACAAGGCTTTAGAGACATCTGTTAGGTGTTGATGTTTTCTTTCCACTATTCCATTTTGTTGTGGAGTGTGTGAGCAAGACATTTGGTGAACAATTCCTAGTTTATGACAGAAACTTTGGATGCAAAATTCAGAACTATTATATGTTCTTATTGTTGGAGAGTAATGCAGAGAAAGAATAAAAACTGATATGTAAAATATAAAGGATTGAAAAAGCTGTATTTTATTGAATGAAAAGCATGCCTATTTATAGGCTTACAACCAACGTTCATGAACCAGAAAAATAGCAACAATCTCCTAATTATACTGGAGCACTAATCTCAACAGAAAAAACAAAATATTAGTAACAAGAGAATGACTAAGTCAGCAAGTCTTATCAGTAACAGAAGGAGGACTAAGTCAGCAAGCCACGTGCAACTTTTAATCATTCTTCAACATTCCCCCTTGATTCAAAGTTGCATATTCCAAGCAAAGATCTCAAATAAATGTGCTTCTGAGCAGGAAGGGATTTTGTGAATATGTCTGCCACTTGTTCTCTTGTACTACAATACTTTAAGGTAATTAAATCATCAGCTGCCAACTCCTTTATAAAATGAAACCTCAAGTCAATGTGTTTGGTTCTTCCATGTAGAGTAGGATTTTTTGTTATTGCAATGGCTGAGCTATTGTCACAAAAAATTTGCGTTGCTTCAGTTTGCACCTGACCCATATCAGCAAGTAAACTCCTTAACCACACAGCTTGACAAGCTGTAGAGGCAGCTGCTACATATTCTGCCTCAGTGGTTGACAATGCAGTAATTGCTTGTTTCTTGGAGCTCCATGTGATAGCTCCCAAACCAAGGGTAAAAACACTACCAGAGGTGCTTTTCCTGTCATCCAATGACCCTGCCCAATCACTGTTTGTATAGCCATACAATTTGAAGTCTTCAACATAAGAATACCAAATGCCATAGTCTAAGGTACCAGCAATATAGCGTAAGATCCTTTTTGCTGCTCCAAAATGATGTTTTGTTGGATTACTCATGAATCTAGAAACTACTCCAACTGAGAATGAGATGTTTGGTCGAGTGTGAGCCAAGTAGATTAAACCACCAACTAAGCTGCGAAATTTCTTAGCATCTGCATATTCTGTGCCATCTTTTTGCTGTAGTTTTTCATTTAAATTCATAGGAGTGATAGTTGTTTTGCAATGCAGCATATTGAAGCGTTTGAGCAAGTCTTCTGCATACTTCTTTTGTGAGACAAACACACCTTCCTCACATTGTTTAATCTCCAAACCAAGGAAATAATGAAGCAAGCCTAAATCTGACATCTCAAATGTACTCATCATGCTTTTCTTAAATTCTTCAATTAAAGAATAAGATGATCCCATGTAAATTATATCATCAACATAAAGGCAAACAAGTAAGAGATTAGTACCTTGCCTCTTTACATATAAGGTAGGCTCATTTTCACTTCTTTCAAATCCATGTTGCAGAAAATGGTGATCAATCTTGCTATACCATGCTCTAGGTGCTTGCCTTAGTCCATACAATGCCTTCTTCAACTTGTACACTTTTTCTTCACTGCCATTGACTACAAATCCTTCAGGTTGTTCAACATAAACCTCCTCTTCTAATTCTCCATTTAGGAATGCAGATTTTACATCAAATTGGTAAATTGGCCACCTTAATTGTACAGCCACTGCAAGGATTGTTCTTACAGTCTCAAATCGTGCAACTGGGGAAAATGTTTCATCAAAATCAACCCCTTGTAGCTGTGAATAACCCTTTGCCACTAACCGGGCTTTATGCTTTTGAATACTTCCATCTGCATTATATTTTGTTTTAAAGATCCATTTCAAGCCAATTATGTTTTTCCCTTCTGGTAGGTCCACTAGCTCCCATGTTTTATTCCTTTGAATGGCTAAGATTTCTTCTTCCATTGCATTCTGCCATGCTTTTGTTTCTGCAGCTTCTTTGTATGTTGTTGGGTCTGTAACCATAAGAGCAAATGCACAGGATTCATAAATTTCTCTTAAGGTTCTGACTTTCCTTGGTGGTGTTTCTTCTGATGTTATACTTTCAGTAGATGAATTGTTGCTCCTTGATTCTCTATTTGGTGCGGTTGCATCACTGCTACTACTGCTAGATGTTGGAGGGGTGATAATTACAGGTGCTGGTTCTGCAGGTACTTCTAATAGGACTTTGAGTTGCATTTTCAAGTTCTCTGCACTGCTACTAGACTTCCAGCTTGCCTCTTCATTAAATATGACATTTCTGCTAATAATCACCTTGCCACTAGATGGGTTATACAGTCTATATGCTTTGGATTCAATACAATATCTAACAAAAATACATTTCTCAGATTTTTCATCTAATTTTTTTCGATTTTGTGAATCAACTAAAGCATAAGCTATACAACCAAAAATTTTTAAATGGCTTACTGATGGCTTTCTACCTTTCCATGCTTCAAATGGTGTCTGATTCTGTACTGCTTTTGTAGGAGAGAGATTCAGTAAATACACTGCAGTTGCTACTGCTTCTGCCCATAATTGATTTGAAAGGCCTCTCCCTTTTAGCAAACTTCTTGCCATCTCTACAACAGTGCGGTTCTTTCTTTCAGCCACACCATTTTGCTCAGGTGTGTAAGGTGCTGTTAGCTCTCTACTTATGCCATTTTCTTCACAGAAACTGCTAAATTCATGGGACATAAATTCTCCACCTCTGTCAGTGCGCAAAACCTTCATATAACAGCCACTTTGCTTTTCAACTACGGCTTTAAACTTCCTGAAACACTCAAAGGTCTGTGATTTATATTTTAAAAAATAAACCCAGCTCATACGACTGTAATCATCAGTAAAGAGCAGAAAATAACGACTCCCTCCAAATGATTCTGTCTGCATTGGTCCACACAGGTCTGCATGTATAAGTTCAAGACAAGTTGAGGCTCTCCATGCCTTGCCTTTGGGGAATGACTTCTTGGTTTGGTTTCCATATATGCAAGCTTCACAATTTTCCATCTCTTCAATTTTTGGTAACCCAGAAACCATCTCCTTTTGGTGTAATAATCTTAGTCCCTTAATGTTGAGATGTCCATACCGTAACAAAATTTTGTTGGAGCTGTTTTGTTCTTTGGCAACCATAACAAAATTTTCCATGTTTGATACTTCAAGTGGAAACATTTTGTTCTTGGTCATCTGCCCTTTGATTATTTGTTGCCCAGTCTTTTTATTTTTAATAACACATGCTTCATCATCAAATAAGATTGAGTAACCACTAGCCATTAATTGGCCAACACTTAGCAGATTGTGAGCAAGATTAGGAACAAATTGCACATTATGCAAGAGTTTTACCTTGCCTTCGTTGGTGTTGATTGTCACTGTCCCCTTGACTTCGGCTTGAATTTCCTTGTCATCACCAAGCTTCACCTTCATCTTCTGAGATTCATCTAACTCTTTGAACAAGACTTTCTCGCTTGTCATATGATTAGAACAGCCACTGTCTATAAACCACACACTGCTTGCAGTACCATTAGTGTTATAGTGAGCCATGAAAAGATTACTTACTTCTTCACTTTCTTCTGCAAAATTTACTTGTTTTTCTTTAGCCCAACAATCTGCCTTCACATGCCCATACTTCTTGCAATTGTGGCATTGAATGTTGCCTCTATAGCTTCTTTGTTCATTAGAAAATTGCCTCTGATCTGCACTTCTTCCTCTGCCTCTACCTCTGCCATGACTCCTTCCTCTAAATCCTCCTCTTCCTTGTCCTCTTCCAGTTCTTTTATCTGCTACATTTGACTGAGACATTTCTTCCTTCACCTGGAATGCCTTTTCTTCATTCTTCTCTGCTGATCTATTTGTCCTTGCCTCGTGTTTGCAAGGAACCCATCAACTCATCAAGCGTGAATGTTGACAAGTCTTTTGATTCTTCAATTGCAGCTACTACATGATCAAACCTAGATGTTAAACTCCTTAACACCTTTGCAACAACAGTTTGATCAGTAATCTGATCTCCATATGCCCTTATCTGATTTATAATTGCTACCACCCTTGTCAAGAAATCTTGCACAGATTCATTGCCTCTCATGTGCAAGGTCTCAAACTGATGCCTTAGAGTTTGTAGTTTCACTGCTATGACTTTGGATGAGCCTTGAAATTCTGTTTGCAGAATTGTCCAGGCTTGTTTGGATGTGGTTGCTGCTGCAATTCTGGAAAATATTGTTTCATGAACTGCCTGCTGAATGAAGAATAATGCCTTTGAGTATTTTCTCCTATTTTCTCTCAGCCGATTCTCCTCATCTGGGTCTGCATATCCGTTCTCCACCAAGTCCCACAAATCTTGAGACCTGAACAAGGTCTTCATCTTTATGCTCTAGAACTCATAACAATCACCTTTGAAAACTGGTAAAGAGGGCTGAGTCACACTCATCGCATTACCGTTTGCTGCCATTATTCACACGCCCTTCTTATGATTGAACCTGTCTCTGATACCAGAAATGTTGGAGAGTAATGCAGAGAAAGAATAAAAACTGATATGTAAAATATAGAGGATTGAAAAAGCTGTATTTTATTGAATGAAAAGGATGCCTATTTATAGGCTTACAACCAACGTTCATGAACCAGAAAAATAGCAACAATCTCCTAATTATACTGGAGCACTAATCTCAACAGAAAAAACAAAATATTAGTAACAAGAGAATGACTAAGTCAGCAAGTCTTATCAGTAACAGAAGGAGGACTAAGTCAGCAAGCCACGTGCAACTTTTAATCATTCTTCAACACTTATTTGTTTCATTGTTGTGTCAAACTAGTTTTATATTAATATGCCGAAATTTTGTAAGCATGAGCTTACTTATGACTTGGTTTTGAGAAGATAAACCCAAGTTACTCTAGTGAAATCATCAACTATTGTCAAAAAGTACTGGTTTCCATGCAAATCAGGTTTTGCATAAGGTCCCCAAGTGTCAACATGTAATAATTGAAAAGAGCGGAAGGTGTTAGAAATGTGAACTGGAAATAGAGATCTTTTCATTTTTGCTAAAGGATAAATTGTACAAGGAATAGAAGATGCATGTGAAGGTATACAATCAAAATTCTTCATTTTAGAAATAGAAGGATGTCCTAGGCATTAGTGCCATAACATGTGCATGTCTGGTTGATTTGTGGTGAAGGTGGCTGTATTGGAGTTAGGAGGTGTTGCAGAATTTGAACCAGCTTTTGCTGATATAAACTAAAACTCATTATTCCTTGAACGGGTTGATGAGGTAGCCAGAAAAGCCCTACATGCATCCTAGTTGTACCAATCGTCTTCTACTTTGAGAGGTCCTGGAGAAAACAAAGATTGCCTAGGACAACAAGGGAAATTACACCAGAATTGGTCAATTTGCTGGTAGACAAGTGATTATAGGAAAAAGAAGGAACTAAGAGTACATTATGTAAAGTGATATGGTGAAATAACCTAACTTGACCAATGTGTGTGACTTGTGCGTTGGTTCCATTAGGTAACTGCATTGCAGGCAATAGAGGAACAATGATAAATTTTAGGACTACCTGCCATATTGGCAAGGTGTTGGATGGGCTCAATTTGTTGAGGTTGATCTTGAGAGGTGTCAGAATGATCACTGAGGAATTGCATCAACTTATGAACTTGTTGTTTGGACAAACTGAGTTGAGAGATTAGATACCACTTCTTGAGCTGAATCAGCCTTACATTCCTCAGATTCAATATCATCAAGGTGAACTTGATTAGTAGCAGCAAACCGTGTGTACTCAGATTTGGGATTAAAGCTCTTTTGACCAAACCTACTTTGTGTCTATCCTTTGGACTAGGTGAACTTGAAATTGGTAGGAAATCCAATTAAGCGATAGCAAAGTTTCCTTAGTATGTCCTGGTTTTCCACAATGAGAGCAAACTGGCTTGATCTTGTTGACAACCATTGCTGTAGATTCAATTTGGCTGTTATAGCTATTGAAAGTCTTCTGGGATTCTTTCAAGATCAGATTATGTGCTTAATCTAAGGTTGGAAAGGGCCTCATCAAGATGATCTGTGATCTAATAGCATGGTAATTGTCATTGAGTCCATTCAAGAACTTGAAGACTTGATCTTTGTGATATGGATCCATGTACTTCTCAAAGTACATTGGGTTGCAATGACCACAGCTACAATGAGGAACTGGCCTGAAATGACGTAATTCTTCCCATATTCCATTAAGTTCTAAAAAATGTGCATCCACTATATTTGTTCCTTGGATGAGATTGCTCAATTTCTATTATGCAAATCTTTGACAGATTTTTACATCATCTGGTTATGCAAATCTCTGAGCAAGTTTTTCCTAGATTTTTGCTACATCTATCATATAGAAGATTGTTGAAGCTATGGGTGGTGAAATGGACTTTAATAGCCAAGAAACCAGGAGATCGTTACATCTTTTCCATGCTACAGCAAGAAGATGATCATTAGGAGGTTTAGCGATTGATCTGGTTAGGAAACCTTCCTTATTGTGAATGGAAACTGCTAGCAAGAATCATCTACTCCATAAGGCATAGTTGGAAGAAGTTAATTCTGGAGTGACAAACACAGAGTTATGGTTTTCTGTGGGATGAACAAAGAAAGGTGATGATTGATCTTCAGTAGGATTTTGAGGTTGATTGAGGATGGCAGCGCCTCTAGCCATGGTGAAAAATCTCAAAAAAAACAAGTAGCCGAAAGAAAGATGCTTGGCGAGAAGAAACAGAAGCCAACTGATGATCTTGAATCAAGAGATTGTATGGTAGTGGGACAAGAAAGGCAAGTAGATGATGTGCGAACTATGAAGTTGAAGCAGTTATGGATAGAGCCATGGTGGCTTTGATACCATGTCAGTTTAAAGAATACCTGAGGAGATGAGAGTAAAGAGAAGCGTGGAGGATATGAACTACTGTGTATATTATTCAAGTTGTCAAAGAATGAGTTACACAGCCTTCTATATCATGCTAACCATGTACATTTCTAGACCATTCTAACATAACCACCTGAACTAATTAGTTATGCCACTTGTGTCAAGTAGTTGTGACAGTATGCCACTTGCATCAGTTAGTTATGCTAGCTGGCCTGAGGTAAGCCTTAACACAATCAAAGAAGTCATTCCAAAAAAAGAGAAAAAAGAATTCAAAAAATAATAGCACAACACTTGTCAATATCAATGAAAAAAATTAAACACCTTGAAGTGTATTAGAAGCTCCGATTTTTTTCTGTCTTTTAGGTTGCATTTGGTTGGAAGGAAGGGAAAGGATTAATGCTTAGGAATGAGGCAAAAGGCCTATTTGGTTACTGTTCATTAAAGAAAAGATTATTCCAAACAGTGTCTGTTTTCATGTGTTTCATGGACTGTCTTTCCTCCCACTTTGGGGTTGAAAGACTCTATCCTGTGGGAATGCCCCTTAAAGACAATACTAACCCTTCGAACCTGATTTGGTCTAACCCCAATTAGCAGATTTCTGGTAGGATTTTAGGTTGAATTTGTATGCAATTCCAGCCTTGTTGGCATGGTAGATAGGAACCCAGAATGGGTTGGTGTGTGCAGCAAAATGAAACAAAGCTGAGTGAGATAAGAAGATGGAAAGGCTCCACAATTTAGCATAATTGATAAGCCGGAGTTGAAGATCGCCACAAGAGCTTGTCCTCTTGATAAGATCAGAATTTTAGCTCAAACAAAAACCCTAGAGATAATACTCACAAGTCAGAATTTTTTGAACATCCAAATTTAATTTCTTTCCCCCACAAACGTGAATATATATTGTGTTAGTTCTGCTGCCGGCATTTAATGCTAATGATTACATTTGTAACTCTTATTCTAAGAGTAATTATTTACTAATGCATGGCTTAATAGCTAGCATGTAGTGGTATTCAAAAAGCCCCACGCCCTTGCAGCCATTTCCTAAATATCTATTCAGATTTAGCCCCATAATTCTGAAACAAGAAATTAAACAATTGTTTTGGGCCTATGTGTCTGTGCTACCTAATTCACTTATTACAAATTTGTAAAATTGACAACTAGATAATTAAGTCCCATTCTGCCTTCTGCCAAGCCTGCCTTGCATCTTAGCCCATTCCCTATGTCCTTGCTGTGCTTCACAGCCCAACTTCATGAATTAATAGATTAATCAGCTTGGGCTTCAATTCTGCTTATGTTGGATTAGCCTCAACCAACGTGGATACCATGTAGTACAAGGCTTCCCTTGTTTTCTTTGCCTAAGCCCTTATCATTGGTCCTCCAAGTCTTTGCAATGCTTCTTCACTTGGTTTCCAGCTTGTTTGATTCCCATCAGAACCAACCAACGAGAATGTTCCATAGTGGTGGTGTTGTGGCTGCAGCTGTAGTTCAGAGATGATGACAGAGCTTTCCGAATTTGTGGTGATGATAACTGTGCTTTCCAATTTCTTTTAGAAAAATAAAAATAAAAATAAAAATTTTAGATAGAGTACAAATGGTGTTTTTGATCTTAAGTCTTGTTTTGATGCCAATTTGAAGATGAAAGATGATTTTCTGAGCTTAGCCCTTGCTTTCTTCTCTCTAATTTCATCCATTCATTGTGGCAGGTTCTGTCATGGCCATCTATCTGGCCATATATTTTATTGTTGTACTTCTTTATTTTTAATTAAAGGGCAATGTGGCCTTTCAATTATACTATTCATTCCATTCCATCAATATTTCATTTCAGAATCCAAACAAAGTAAATGACTTTTACTCGCCTTTCTATTTTCTCTATCCATTCTTATCAAAACCCATTCCACTCAACCAAACATACTTAGTATGAGACCAAATTTAAGTACGCCTGTTTTTATTTCATTATTTCAACTAAAATGTAATTTGGAAGTACAAAAAGTTTATAAACTTTAAGATTACTTGGTTGTGCATTTCTAGCCCTTAGAGTTCAATTGGCAGTAGAGTCGATGTGATGAAAACCAATAAAAAATAGATGGGCCTATAAAAGATACTTGTTGTATGTCAAAATTAAACCCCATAAATCCTTTCTTTCTTGTAGCGCAAGGCCTGTAAAATAGAAGGGCAAGATTATCAATAAATTTAAGTTCAGAATAGGAAAGCAACGTATTTAAATAACACTTTTATTGGCTTTTATCTTCTGTAAACAGGGAACTTCTACAATTAGATTTGGTACAACTTGGGCATGGTTAACCATGTTGTCAACAATGTGGTGATGGGAAAATCGACCATTAGTAAAAGGGCCAGGAAATATTTGCCATATGAATAGTGCTTAGCCTTTACCAAAAGTGCTTCCTCAATTTGATTGTTGCCTCTATCCACGATTGAGTCTCCATATATGCAAATTGATGGGGTTTCCTGGCATTGTTTCTGTTAACGTTAGTGAGGATTGTGATGAGCACCAAGATGAAGTATGTGGCGGGTGACATTTTCACTTCAACAAGTTTTGCTTGCTATTAGAGCTTATATGTAGTCAAAATGCAGATTTCCTTTTATTTCAAGTTTAATTTGGTGTATATGAGCAACATCTAGGTTATCATATTTTGTCACTTTCAAAAGATAATATATAAAAATTTTAGGGTTTTAAATTGTTGTTTTTTAAGAATATAAGCCATCGGTGAATGAATATTTTATGGTATAATTTTAAATCTGTTTTGAGGCCTCTAATTATTGTGGCAATGGAATGAGATAGCGACTTATTTCTATAAACCTTTATCATGCCAAAAGTTAAAGAGGAACATTGCATGTTAGTTAATGCTAATAAACAAAAAAGTGGTTATCTTATGAACTCATTCCTATCTATACCTATACATAAAAGAAGTCCCAAAAATTGATCAACTCGTTGGTCAAAGTTAGCAATTGGTTAATGACCTGCACACCTATAACATTATAATTATGGGTGGTGGCCAAATTAAAAAGTGATCAAACATAAACGATTTAAACCTATGGAATTAAACACAATTTCAAGTAAACTCCGAAATTAATAAGTGATCAAATGAAACCAAACCTACAGAATTTCCAATCTTTGGTGACTTATTCTCAAACTAAAATTGCATTTTAATTCAATTAATGGAGAATAACCCAAGACTTAATGGCCCATGAGCAAACTCTAAGTTTTTTACTAGAACACTGCCTAGCTAGCATATGGCTAAAGGATTTAAACCTATTCTAAACAATAACCCATAAACACATGATATCTCATGAAGATTCAACATGGTCCTAGCTACTCTAGATCAAATCAATAACCAATGGATAACCCATCCACAATTATAACAATCATAAATCTATCTAAAAACAAGAATAACCCATGAAGAACATGACAAAATTTATGAAGAAAATAGAGCTGACTAGCAGCCACAAAATTTTGCAGTAAACATATATATTCATTGACATAAAATGCCAAAACATTACAATATACAAGTTTCAAGAATAACCTAGTGGTCTTCAAGCTCCTTAAAATTAATATGGAATGCAATTAATTCTAATTGGACCATTGAATAATTCATCAACTTAGCACGAAATTAACAGTATTAAGAATAAGAGTCTGAAGTCAATTAAGTCTCCAAAATAATTAATTAATTATCTTATTATTAGGTTGTTTCAAATTCCATTACATTATTTATGGTGTTTCTAATATCATTATTAAAAATATCTGTTAACAAGTAACATATATTTTATACCATTATTAGGTAGGTTCAATTTTTAAAAAAAAAAAAAATTTCAATTCTTAAAGCCTTTTTTTTTCTTTAAGTAACTTTTTCCTTCAGAGCTAGGTTTATATACTGTTGCCTTCTCACAAAATAGAAATTATTTCTATTTTCTAAAGTTTCTGTTTGTATTTTTGGCATTAAATGAGATTGAGAAAGTACTCTGTATTTGATTGCAATTCTTTTTATCTTAAAATTAAATAATAAAACCTTTTTATTTTATCATCAAATAATAACATTTTGAAAACTCATCATAATTTTTTTTGTGCTTTTGAATTTCGTAATTATTATTATTTTTTTTTTTTTTGGCATCAGATCCACATTTGCATTGAGTAGTACTAGTTATAAACTTACTCTTGACATGCAAGGTCGAACTCAGAATTTTATTATTGGTGGCTTCGTTTTGATACAATCTCTATCCTGACTATTACCCGACATTTCCCTTACAAAAATTGTATGCTAGAGATCTTGGGTCTTTCTCCATTTGTTTCCATTCTTAAATATGTTATTGGACCCTTAACTGTCATTGACTTTGTTATTAGACCATTCCTCCATTTTAATAAATGTGTCTAATGCCTATTTACATGTTTTACCTACTAGTTTGATTATTAATCATGTTTTTCTATGTGGTGAATTTAACACCTATGAAGGATCATTTTAACCTCTCAACTTGCATTTAGATGTTTTAGCGGGTGCTAGGTAATCTAGGGTTCTATGAATATTCATGTTCCTTGGCTGCCACACAACAGACAAGTGATCATGGAGAATGTATATGTTGGTTTTTCTACTACTCCTCTTAGATACATTGTGAAGTAACAGTAGTTATCAATTTTCTACTGCTCTTTGGATTGTCACTGACACTTCCTGTTCATTGTATGCTGTAATTTGGGATCATTACTTGCATGTTGACTCTATAGAGGTTAGTCCTTCCCATAGAGGGGAATGATATGAATTGAGTTGTGGAGTATTTGGGATTTTATTTAAACTTTAATTAGGGATTTTACTTAGGCCTTGTTTTATATTTGGCTTTTTATTTTATTGTTGTGCTTGCTTTTTAATGTTAGGGTATCCCAGTACTAGAAAATACTATTTAATTAGTTTGAGTGTTTGGTTATAATTTTGCCTATAAATAGATTTTTATGAAAACAATTGAGAACCTTTGCATAAACCTTTTTCATGAATTCAATTTAATCATTTTCTCCAAAAAGTCTCTGCTCTTACTTTCAGAGGACTACCTTTCCTATAGTAGAGTATCTTAGGATTTTCCTTTTCTTTCCCTTTCTTTGACACCACACTCCAATGTGTATATATGTATATAATGTATATGCCGATATGCATATATAAATTGTGTAGTACATATATAGACATTGTTATATATGCATATTGTTAAATTTTATAAATTGTTATATAAAGAAAACGTAGAAAACATAAATGATGGAAACAATTATATTATTTGGAAAAATATTTTCCCATTCCATCGTTGGTACTAATTTTGATTGCATTGTCCGTTTAAAATGATTCATAAATAATTTGGAATGACTAAAACATCATAAAGAAACAAATAACCTCTGAATTAAAAGAAAAAAAAAAACTTCAATAGCAATTGTATCTGGTATAAAAAGAAACATTGACTGAAAAGATATTGTCAAGGATACCTTTAAGTTAATTGCACAATTAAGAAGAACCAAACAAGAATCATGCATGTACCAGGATCAAATCCAATTTTTAATTTTATAATTAATGTCTAGATAAGGACTAACCAAATCAAAGAATTGAGATTACCTAATAAAAGAATATAAATATCTTAGCATCATATGGTTCAATTTGTTCCCATTTTATATATTACATATGCATTTTACCAGTATAAATAGGAAGGCATTTTGCATTTCTAACCATGTTATTCTATGCAGTCATCTCTTTCCTTCTTTAGAGGAAGCTGTAGGGTTCTTTTCCCTTGGTGGTCTCCACCACTACATGGTGAACAATGAACCTTACTGCTTCTTCTACAGGAAGAAAAAAAGGAGACTTGAAGCCTTGTGATGGGGTAGTTTCAAGGAAATCTTGGTAGTAAATAGCAGCCATACCACAAATCTATGAGGGTGATTTTATTCCCTATAGGCTCTTCTGCAAGAAGAGTTGGTTTGTTCATTTCTAGGAATTCCATTCCATAAAAGCATCCATTTCATATGTCGAGTCTGCTATGAATTTATATATTTGTTTCATCCATGTGTAAGATGTCTGGGTATCTTCACTTGAGTCTATGTAGTTCACGTTTTTCAAATTCTTTCATGTTCTCAAATCTATCGTAAAAATTCAATTAATTTTAAAAAATTGTAATGATCTTTTCAAAGTTTGGTCAAGGATGACAACCAATTTTTTTTTTTTTTAAATAAAGCTCAGGCTTAATTTTATATATCATCCCATTCCTACCCCTTTCTCCCATTGATTGGATGATTTCTGTATAGTATTAAGATCTGGTTCCACCAGCCTATTTGTGTATCGGGAAAAATTGAGACTAACAATTTCTAATTTAATTGATAATTGGCAAGGTGCCCGTACAATGCGTCATAGTATAGTACAGCAGAACATAGTCGGCACAACACCCAAAATTCACCATAACTTTGGGTGAATTGTCAAAGTTAGAATACCATTGGTGCAAAAATTTTATTCTTAAATTACTTGTTTTAGATAATTATTTCTTTTGTCATTAAAAAATAATAGCAATCCATCTATAAAGAAATTTACAAAAGTAAAACTGATTGAAATATCAACATCTAAATAAAGCAAAACCATTTTGGTTAGTATTATATTAGAAATTTGATCAATACCTTTAACAAATAACTTTAACTTGAAAAGGGATTTCATAAATTATAGAAACAACTAGCAACAACTCTCATTCTATTATAAGGGAAAAATTTTCTCATTCCACCATCTGGTACAATTTTGATTTCATTATTTATTTAAATTAATTTATAAATAATTTGGAATGACCAAAAAAAATTATAAAGAAGCAAATAAACTGTGAACGAAAAACAATGCAATTGGATTTCAAGGAAACCTTCAGACATAGTCATAAAAAGAAACATTAACTAATAAGATATTGTGAAGGATACCTTCAGATAAGTGTTAAGTTAATTGCATGCTTCAAATGACCCAAACATGAATCATGCAAGTTGTAACATCCCGAATTTTCTAAGAATATAAATCTACACTAGAATAATTTAATTAATCGTATATTTGCTAAATGCAAATATGAAGTGTAGAATATTAAGGATATGTATGTGGATGATATTTGTGTGTACATACACATATAGCTAGGAAATGGATGTTATGTATTTATATGGTTGAATATTAGCCCAAGAAAATGTAGCATCCCTCTATTTTATTCATGATAGCCACATATAAATTGTAATGTGATTTTATAATATGTTAAAGGACTATGGAATTAATTTTTATGTTAATTGATGAAATATGATTGAGAGTTAATGGTGAACTCTTGGTTGCTTCCTATTGTATGTGCTTATGTAATTGTGATTCTCATTATCATAAAAATGAAGTGAACTAAGAGGAATGTAACATCCCCTAATTGAATAATTATGCAAGTGTATATGTGTATTATTCTCATTTATAAGCATGTACAAGGCATTCTCTAATTGAATTTCTTAAATTGAATTCTTTTTATGTATGTGGTTATACTAACTACATTTACATTCTTATGTGAGTCAGCGTATGTGCATGTTTGTGGCAAATAGAAATTTGATATCTTGCATGAGCATGTGTAAATGGAATCATGTTACTTTTATTCATGAGGAGCTAATTGATAAGATTTAGATAACTAGTTGCACATTTGTAAGTAATGAAAGTATGAAACAACTAGTTGAATGGAATGAGAGAAACTAAACTAGGCTAGTTACATTGGAGGGATCTAGTCCTAATGAAGCCAAGAGGGCAGCAGCCCCTTTCCCTTAGTTCCCACGCCACTCACCATGCAATGAGGCTCCAAAGACTTGCATTAAATTGGTCAAAGTGTCAACCAATGGGAGCATGACACTAGTAATGGCATAACTATACATTTTCATGATATTTGTGAAGGAAATAATAAAAATTAAGTGGGATATAAATCAAATAAAATTTAGAGAAATCTAGAGGGGGAGAAAGTCGGCAACTTGGGCTGAAGGAAGGGAAAAAGAAAAATAAAAGAGGAGAAGGGAAATAAGAGGAGGTGGCGTGACCTAGAAGAGAAAAGTAGAGAAGAGAAATTGAAGCTGCTGGTTTCACTTGGAGCTACTGCTAGTGACCATTCAAGCTTGCTAATTAGGAGATAATCTCACTAAAAGTGGTTTGGAGTCCAGCTTAGAGATAGGCGGCTGCATTTAATTCTATTTACCCACTAATTGTTAGCTTATTGCTTGTAATTTTGATGGAAAGTGGCATGAACATGTGAGTTCATGTGATACAAAGGGAATACTTGCACCCATGACATGATTTGGGGTGTGAAAACTTGGCTGAATTTGAAAGATTGCTGTTATGGCAATTGATTGTATGCATAAAGTATATGTGCATATGGAAGCTCTAGTTGAGTGTAGTGTTGAAAGTGGGGATACTTGTGATAGGCACCTTTCATGCTGCAGCTTGTTTAAGGCCTATGAGCCATGAGTGTGGCAAGGGAATACCTTGAGATTGGGTATTTGTATTAACCTTGGTGACCACATGAGAATTTGCATTATACTCGCTTAAGGGTATTGAGACAATATATCATGAGTGTTTTCCCCATTTTCAGCATGATTTCCTCTAATGAATGATGGTTATTTTGTGGGATTTACTTGATTTAGTTAATTTTCAAGCTTAAACTCTTTACATGTCTCATTAACTGTGGTATTATTGTCATAACTCTTGTGTTTGTGGATGCAAATAGGTGGAGAAAGCAAGGAGGGTAAGCTGAAGGAGTCAAGACAGTTTTGATGTTTAAGATGAATCTTGCTTGTGTATTTTTTATGATGTGTATATGAATAACCTGGGATATGCAATCTATATTTATGAGTCCATATTGTGTAGACTTAATCTAGTAAAGACCTTACTATGTAAAGAGATGGTTATTAGCCTCAATGCAAGAGTTTTTGTGAAACACTAAAATCTGTCCAGAGAATTGAAAGATAAACAGCTTGTATTGATGTATTTATTTCGTGACCTTCCTTATGTGGAAACTTTGGTTAAAGATTTTTTTTATACTCTTGATATCCCTAATTAGAAGCATGTAAAATTTAGAATTTTTAATTTAGTCATTTGGTATAGAAAAATCTTCAAAATTACCCTTCTAGATTTCACTGCCAAAACAAGGTAGTGTGCAAACTTTGCTTAATTGACCCATCAAACTTGTAATCTGGAGCTTTTCATGATTTTTAGACAATTATGCATTATATTTTCATATTTTACAAGAACAGGGCAGCAAGCTGTCTAAACCAATAAGTTGTCCAATTGAGACTTAAACTTCTAATTGGTATTTGCCTTATTGAATTGAGTCAAATGAAGGGAGTTTTCCATGAATATAAGAGTTAAAATAAGGTATTACACATGTAACAAGAACTAATCCAAATTTGAATTGAATAATTAATATACAGAAAAGGAGTAAACAAAATCAAAGATTTTATACTACCCAATTGAAGAATATAAATATCATAGTAAAATATGGTTATCTTTAAAAGCAGTAGGTTATCCATTCCATTCATTGTTAGGTATGAGTTTCTTATTTTGAAAATGCAGACAGATGGGTTGGCTGGTTTAGTTGACTTCCTTAGGTGTGTTTTTAAAAGCACTATGTCCCCTTTTTGCACATGATCTTGGATGATTATACCCTTGTGCTTGCATGCTGGCTATTAAATTAGTTCATTTCAAAATTTTGTCTTTCAAGCTGTTATGTAAGCCTTTAGGTTGAACTGCCAAGTAAGCTATTAAGTAGGTTTCTGCATGAGCTCTTATGTTTGCTAGTTTCACGAATAGCTACAAATGCAGTTTATTTCTACAGTTTCTTTTCCATTATTTTCACAACAACTTCCAGCCTTTGAAGAAAATCTGTCAACACAATAAACAACTCTAGGTACCCATAACTTTTTGGGTCCTCCATTGTCAGTAGCAATGGTACTTTTAGGCACCAATACACGTTTTTTTTAACATTTTCCTTTCTTTTATTAGGACAATTTCTGACAAAATGGCCTTCTCTTTGACAATAGTTATAGGCTTTCTCAAAGGCAGGGACAAAGAAGCCTTCAAATAACTTGGATTTCTTGGGCATATTATAGCCTATTCCAGCTCTATCAAGAGCACATCTTTGCTTTCCCAATAGTTTATCAAGATTTTTCTTACCTTGAACTAATTTAACAAGATCACTTTTCAGTTCACTTGTTCTTTCAAAGTTGTGTTTTCCAAAACAATAGCTTCCGAGACAACTTGCTACTCTTTTTGTGTGCAGTGCAATAGCTTAGCCATAAATATGAACAGTTGAAAGTAGATAGAGATAGGGAGAGAATAGCATGCACAGATTTATAGTGCTTTGGCCAATAGCCGATGTCCACTCCTTTATACTTTGTGAACGGATTCCACTATCTTCAAGTGTTGGTTTTCAGGTTCACCAATCAACCTTCACAGAGTCTCCACTTCACTTCCTACTCCCTAATAGCCAAGCACACAATCTCCACTCAGCTTCCTACTCCTAGATGGCTAAGTACGAGAATCTCCACTTAACTTCCTACTCCTGGATAGTGAAGCACAATAGTCTCCACTAGATCAATCACTTGACCTAGCACATCACGAACAATCAAGCATTTAGCCTAATCACTTGGTGTAGAAGGTTTACAAGATGGTGAGCACAAGCTCGAAGGAAATGGGTTGTTCTATACAACAGGTAATCCTAGTTATCCCAAATCACTGAAAGTATGAAATCCTAAGTGATAGCTCGAGAGTGTATTAACATTGTAGAAGCATGATCTCACTCTTGTGTTCTGTTCCGTTCTCATCAGTCCTCTTAGTTTGAAGGTGGCTCTATCCATACTATTCTACACATTGCTAGCCATTATAGCTTTGAGTGCAGATTTGAATTTGACTTGATTCTGACTCTTCAATCACGTTGTAATATCCATGTGAATCTTCAATCATCTTCAGAGTGTTGTAATTTCTCCATTTAAGCTTGATTCTTGATCAACAGCTTTGACTTTGATCTTCAATCTGCTACTTGCAATGTAATCTGATTCTTTCTTCAAATAGCTTTAGTCAAGTAATAATTGCATGATTGGTTTTTTTTTCAGAAATTGTTCTGTTAATCAAATTAACTTTAGAGCCAAATCACCATTTATAGAAAATCTGATATATTTTCCTTTAATAACCCCAAATCTAATTATATTTTGTCATCAATCAAAATCTCATGGGGATTATGCCCTTATGCTAACACTGTTGCATCAAATTAATTTAGGGCTTATGGTTGTCGTATGTCTTCACTTTCTTAGAGGAATTATACTTGTGAGTTGAAAGATGAAAGTGTAAGATATCCTATGATTGTCAAAACCAAAATAGTCAAGCAAAGTTGTTCTCTTTGTTAACTCATGTTATTTGTATTAGTTTTCAACATTGGCCATCATAAATTCTTCAAATTGTTGTTTTTTACAGACTCTAAACCTTTAAATTGAAGTTTCAGTTTGTTGATTCCTAATTCTGTGTGTGGTATAGCTTATATAATTTTTTCTTGACTATTGATATGGTTGCAGATGAGATTTGCTTCTGATTTCTGGTACAGAGATTCTAACTTCAGTAAATGGTGAAAGTAGATTGTGTAACTTAGAGGAGATCATTATAATTTCTAGACCCAAGAGATTATTAAAATATTATTTATTTCTTTGATTCTTTCAAGTATACTGACTAAATCTCAATTTCTTTGTGGAAGCAACAGCTGAAAAACTCGATAAAATATCTCAAATCAGCCTTTCAGCTGTTAATATAAACCATCCAAAATCAACTTGTATGCGTATAGTTTGTGATATAATTAAATGGATACTTGCTCTGCAAAGTTTGCCAAGGATACCACCAATGTATTTTATTTTAAAAAAATAAAAATCAGGCTTAATTTTGTATAATCTCCCATTCCTACCCCTTTCTCCCATTGATTGGATGATTTCTGTATAGTATTAGGATCTGGTTCCACCATCCTATCAGTGTATTGGGAAAAATCGAGACTAACTATCTCTAATTGACTTGAAAATTGGCAAGGTGCCCGTACAATGCATCATAGTATAGTACAGGAGAACATGGTTGGCACGACACGTAAAATTCACCACAACATTGAGTGAATTGTCGAAGTTAGAATACCATTGATGCAAAAATTTTATTCTTAAATGACTTGTTTTCAATAATTATTTCTTTCATCATTAAAAAATATAGTAATCTATATATAAAGAAATTTACAAAATACAACTGATTGAAATATCAACATCTAAATAAAGCAAAACCATTTTGGATAGTATCATATTAGAAATTTGATTAATAGCTTAACCAAATAACTTTAAAATGAAAAGGGATTTAATAATTTATAGAAACGACTAGCAACAACTCTCATTCTATTTAAAGGGAAAAATTATGTCATTCTAGGGTGTGGTACAATTTTGATTTTTCTGTATTTATTTAAATTAATTTACAAATAATATGGAATGACAAAAAAAATTATAAAGGAAATAAACTTTGAACTTAAAAAAAAATAAAAATTCAATGGGTTGTCAAGGAAACCTTCAGACATCGTCAAAAAAAGAAACATAAACTAATAAGATATTGTGAAGGATACCTTCAGATAAGTGTTAAGTTAATTGCATGCTTCAGATGAACCAAACGTGAGTCATGAATGTAACTAGAAGTAACCCAAATTTGAATTGGATAATTAATATATGGAAAAGGAGTACACAAAATCAAAGATTTTATACTACCCAACTGAAGGTTATAAATATCATAGCAAAATATGATTATCTTTTTAAAAGCAATAGGTTATCCATTCCATTCATTGTTTGGTATGAGTTTCTTATTTTGAAAATGCACACAGATGGGTTGGCTGGTTTAGTTGACTTCCTTAGGTGTCT
This sequence comes from Bauhinia variegata, assembly GCA_022379115.2. NCBI lineage: Eukaryota > Viridiplantae > Streptophyta > Magnoliopsida > Fabales > Fabaceae > Bauhinia > Bauhinia variegata. The sequence continues at coordinate 435,201 of CM039437.1, read as the reverse complement.
TGTATGTGATAAGTTGAGAAATTGGAATTTTCGGTTATTTATTCTTAAATAAACCTATGATAGACTAGCTAGCAAAAGCCCAATGAATACTGTCCATGGATTTTCTCTTGGTTAATCTTTTGATCTCATGCTCTTACTTCCTCATGGATTTCTCCCATGACAGCTTGTTTACCCAGTACTTCTATTTATCTATGAATTTCCTCATCGTCTACTTTCTGATCTTATACCATTTTCAGTCCATGGAATTTACCTTCACCAGCCTTTTGACCTGGGACCTTCACATGCTTCTTTTGGGCATTCAGCTTTAGTTGTGAATTTGTTGTTCATATATGTAACTTACAACCTTTTGTTACTCTTGCCCTAGATTTGCATATTGGCATTATATCTGCATTTGCATTGAATAGTGTTAATTATAAACTTATTGTTCATATGCATGGTCGAGCTCAAAGTTTTATTGTGGATGGCTATGTTTGATACAATCTCTATCCTGACTATTTCCCCACATTTCCCTTAAAAAAAATGTATGCTAGAGATCTTTGACCTGTCTCCATTCCATGCTATATTATTGGGCCTATTTCCATTCTAAATATGTTATTGGACCTTTAACTATCATTGGCTTTGTTATTACGCCATTGTTCCTTCTTAGTATATGTGGGTCTAATACATATTTACATGATTTATCTAGTGATTTAATTATTAACCTTGTTTTTCAATGTGGAGAAATTAAAACTTTGTGAAGGCCCTTTTTAACCTCTCAAGTAGCATGTATATGTTTCAGCGGGTTCCAGGTATCCTAGAGCTCTATGAATATTCTCGTTCCTTGGCTGGCACACAACAAACAAGTCATCATGGAAGATGTATATGTTGGTTTTTCTACTACTCTGCCTAGATACATTGTGAAGTGGCAGTAGTTAGCAATTTCTACTTCTCTTTGGATTGTCGATGACACTTTCTGTTCATTGCCTATTGTACTTTCGGATCATTACTTACATTTTGACTCTATAGAGGCGAGTCCTTCTCACACAGGAGAATGATGTGAATTCAGTAGTGGAGTATTAGGGATTTCATTTGTGCTTTAATTAGGGCTTATTTTACTTTTAGCCTTTTCTTTATTTTTGAGCTTTCATTTTATGTTAGGACATCTTGTTCTAGTACTAGAAAAAATTTATTTAACTAGTTTAAGTGTTTGGTTATTAATTTTGCCTCTAAATAGACTGCAATGCAAACAATTTAGAATCCTTTTGATGAATTGAATTTTAAATAATTTTGCACAAAAATTATTTGCAATGCTCTTATTCTCTGAGGAGTAGCTTTCCTAATAGAGTATCATAGGGTTTTCTTTCTTTCTTTCCCTTTGTTTGACACCACACTCCAATGGGTATATATCTATATATACAATATTATTATGTATGGATATAAACTACATATATGCCGATATGCATATTTAAACTGTGTAGCACATATATAGACATTGTTATATATGCATATTGTTAAATTTTAGAAATTGTTACGCGAAGAAAAAGTAGAAAATATAATTTTTAAAAAGAGTATATAAGCAAACATCAATTTTCCTTCTAAAACACCCAATTCGGGGAACTATGAAACTAGCTTTTGGAGAGATTTGGGAGAATTATGAAAAATTGTCATATTCCTTATCCTCCTATGTTAGGCAGTTACCAACTGAAGAAGATCAGTTAGAATATCAGAAGAAGAGCGGTTAGTAACTAAGTGGCAGTTAGCATTTATCAGTTAGGAAGTTAGCCAGCTAAGTAGTGTATTATAAACTTCTCTCAAGTCTATATATAGACAGAGGATGTGTAACTCCTTGACATGAATAATACAATTTCTTCTCAGTTCATTCTTCTTCATCTCCTTCTTCTTCTTTCTTTCTTTCTTCTTCTGACTGCTTTCTGCATTACGGCATGCTATTCTACATGGTACCAAAGCCATGGAAGATCAAGAATACACACCACCATTGAGGGAAATCACAAATATTCCAACATTTGGGCAAACACAGTCATGATCAGAACAATTTTTTAATCTGGAGAAACCAGATTCTCAACATAGTGATTGCAAATGGGTTAGAAGCTCTTCTTGATGGAACAAGGGAGTCTCCTGATAAATTTTTTGTTGCAGATGATGGAGAAATTTCTTTGAATCCAGCACACACAGTATGGTAGAGGTAGAATCGACTAGTAATGAGTTGGATCTATGCATCTCTCACTGAACCATTGATGACACAGATCATGAGTTGCAATTCAGCAGCTGAAATTTGGAGTTCTTTATCTGAAAGTTTTGCCTGTTCTTTAAAAGCCAGAGTAATGGAGTTAAAGCTACAATTACAGACAATGAGAAAAGGCAATCAAAGCATGTGGGAGTACATGATTAAAGTGAAAGAAATCTGTGATAATCTCAGGGCAGTTAGAGAAAGAATCAACAATGAAGATCAGATTCTTGCAGTTCTTGCAGGATTGGGACCTGAGTATAATGCATTAGTGGCATTAGTGAGTCTAGAAAAGATATCTTTTGAAGTATTGCAAAGTCATCTAATGACATTTGAAAGGAGGTTAGAAAGGCAGAAATCTTTTGAAAATCAAATGGTTATACAAGCCAATATTGCTGCAATGAACAATCAGCCTCAAAAAGGCAAACAAAATTTTTTCTCAACTAATCAAGGCAGTGGGGGATATAGAGGAAGATCTAACTTTCGAGGAGGAAGATATGGCAATAGAGGTCGTCGTGGTAATGGCAGAGGCAGGGGTCAAAAACGAGGACATATTGCCACAGATTGCTGGTACAGATTTGATGGGGATTATCAGTCAAAGAACATCCCTAAACTGGCCCAAGATCCTCAAGCATTTACTGCTACTAATGGCACTAAAAATGGTCAAGATTCTACCCCATGGTTTCTGGATACTGGGGCTACACATCATGTTACAGGAGATCTGGACAATCTTCAGTTTCATAATCCCTTTCTTGGAAATAACAGATTAACAGTTGCAAATGGTAAGAAGTTGAATATACACAATGTTGGCATGACATCAATTCACACTCATACACATCCCTTAATGCTTAAACACACCTTACATGTTCCAACTATCAATTCTAATTTGATTAGTATTCACAAGTTATGTCTTGATAACAATGTTTACCTTGAATTTCATCCCTTTTTCTATGTGATCAAGGATCAGAAAACCAAAGAGCCTTTACTTGAAAGAGGAATGTATACTCTTGCGTCAAGCCAAATCTACAAGTCAACACCAGATGCTGTATCTTCTGAGACGTTACAATGTCCTCAATCCAAGTCTATAAAAGTTCATTCATCCATGTCCAGTTTTCAAGTTTTTTCTACAAATACCTCTACTCCTTTATCTAGTTTGCAGACTTGGCATAATAGGTTAGGTCATTGTTCAATTGAAGCCATAAATAAAGTGATATCTCTTTGTTCTTTACCTTCCTTTAGAGTCAAAGATAAACTAATTTGTAGTTGCTATCAAACAGCCAAGAGTCATCAGTTACCATTTGTAAAATCATACTCTAATGCAATAAAACCACTTGAATTGATTCATGCTGACTTGTGGGGTTCACCTTCTTGCAAATCTGTTAATGGTTGTTATTACTATTTGTTACTAATTGATGATTACAGTAGATATATGTGGATCTATTTACTCAGGGCAAAGAGTGATGCATTTACAGCATTCAAGCAGTTTCAATCTATGGTAGAAAGGCAATTCGAAAGAAAGATAAAAAGATTACAGTCTGATAATGGCACAGAATTCATAGTCATGACCTCTTGGTTATAACAACAAGGGATAACACATCAATTCTCTTGTCCCTATACACCACAACAGAATGGTAGAGTTGAAAGAAAAAATTGCCACATTATAGAAATGGCCCTGGCTCTTCTACACACTTCTGGTATACCCTCTAAATACTGGACATATGCTGTTCAAACAGCAGTCTTTCTTATCAACAAGTTGCCAAATTTAGTAATACATTTTCAAGTCCCTTATACACTGTTGTTTTGTCAAAAACCTGATTATTCTAGTCTAAGAGTGTTTGGCTATCTATGTTTTCCTTATCTGCGTCCATATAGATCCCACAAGTTAGAATCAAGATCCACTACTTGCTGTCTTTTGGGTTTTAGTACTCTGCATAAAGGATATCTATGTCTGGATATGAAAAGTAGTAGGATTTACATTTCAAGGCATGTGGTGTTCTCTGAGACTGAGTTTCCATTTCTGAATCTCCCTTCATTACGATAACATACTCAACCATCTTTCTCCATACCTGTACATACAGCCTTCTCACATGTTCCTGTCACAGCCATATCTTCAGCATCGGTACTGAAGATGTCTCTCCTACTAGTACTGGTTAAATTATCAATGATACAACATCTGCAGTGCCTCATTCTCCATCTGTCAACTCTCTTGAAATATCACACTTAGATACTATTGTTGCTATTCCTCAAGGATCAGTTTCTCCACCAAGAAGAGTGGTTACTCGAAGTCAAAATGGTATATATAAGCCAAAGGTATATGCTGCCACAACTGATTTTCTTACCACTGAGCCTTCCACCTACAAGCAAGCAAGTCAATCTGACTAGTGGGTGAAAGCAATGGAAACTAAATACAATGCCTTAATTGCAAACAATACATGGACTCTTGTTCCTTGTCCAACAGAAACTAACGTAGTGGGATGCAGATGGATCTTCAAGATAAAATATAAACCCAGTGGGGAGGCTATAAGGCCAGATTAGTTGCACATGGTTTCACTCAGACATATGGCTTGGACTATTTTGATACATTCAGTCTAGTGGTTAAACTAGCAACCATCAGAACAATTCTCACAGTGGCACTTGCTCATCATTGGCCAATTAAACAACTGGATGTCAACAATGCTTTTTTGAATGGAGACTTGGAGGAAGATGTGTTTATGAAGCAACCTCAGGGATTTGAAAACTCAAGCTGTCCTCATTATGTTTGCAAACTCAACAAAGCTCTTTATGGACTAAAACAAGCTCCAAGAGCATGGTTTACAAAACTCAAAAACACTTTACTCTCATGGGGTTTTCTATGCTCCAAATCAGATAACTCTCTCTTCATTCTTTCAAAGGAGAACCAGCTGATTTATCTTCTTGTGTATGTTGATGATATTATTCTCACCGGCTCTTCTGGGCAGCTGCTTCAAGACCTTACTAATGCATTACACTGTCAATTCTCACTTAAAGATCTCGGTAGCCTTAATTACTTCTTAGGCATCCAAGTTACATGGCATTCTCATGGGTTGCATATGTCACAAGCCAAGTATGTTACTGATCTACTGCATAAAGCAAGGCTGCAATCTTCAAAACTAGTGACCACTCCAATGCTTAGCTCCAAAATTCTTTCACTAAATGATGGTAGTCCACTCTCAAATGGCTCTCTTTACAGAAGTATTCTAGGAGCTTTACAATATAGCACAATCACCAGACCTGACATTGCTTACTCTATAAATAAACTCTGTCAATTCTTTCATAAGCCCACTGATGTGCATTGGCAGGCTGCAAAAAGGGTCCTTCGGTACCTCAAAGGCACTTTGAACTTTGTCATTTCTTTAGCCAAACTTGCTTCATTTTCTTACTGCCTTTTCAAATTCAGATTGGGCAAGTTGTCCAGATGACAGGTGCAGTACTAGTGGCCAGGCTGTCTTCCTTGGTCACAACTTAATCTCTTGGCTTGCAAGTAAGCAAAAAGTTGTTTCTAGGTCCAGTACAGAGGCTGAATACAGTTCTCTAGCAAATACTGCAGCTGAACTTCAATGGTTGCAGTCTCTTCTCAAAGAACTCCATGTTGACATGCTTCATATTCCTCTCATCTATTATGATAATCTCAGTGCCACTTACTTAGTAGCAAATCCTATATTTCATGCCAGAACAAAGCAAGTTGAAATTGATTATCATTTCTTGCGTGAGAGGGTTCAAAACAAATCCCTTAAGATCTGTCATATACCTTCACATGCTCTAGTAGCTGACATATTCACAAAATCACTCTCCTCTTCTATGTTTCTTCTCAATTGCACCAAACTCACGGTTCATCCTTCTCCTATGAGTTTGAGGGGGGATGTTAGGCAGTTACCAACTGAAGAAAATCAGTTAGAATATCAGAAGAACAGCAGTTAGTAACTAAGTGGCAGTTAGCATGTATTAGTTAGGAAGTTAGCCAGCTAAACAGTGTATTATAAGCTTGTTCTCTCAAGTCTATATATAGACAGAGGATGTGTAACTCCTTGACATGAATAATACAATTTCTTCTCAGTTCATTCTTCTTCTTCTTCTTCTTCTTTTTCTTTCTTTCTTTCTTCTTCTGACTGCTTTTTGCATTACGGCATGTTGTTCTACATCCTAACTAATACTCCCAAACACGGGAGTGATATATGATATACTTCCAAACTAATGCTCTCAAATTCCAGTGTCTTTCTTTCCTTCCCAATTAAAACTAACTCACAGACACATCCTTGTGGTTTTGGGGAGATTCAAGGTTACAAAGTTACCCTTTAAATCGCTTTTGTAGGAAGAAATTATGTTTGCTAGATCTAGGGGGGATGGTATCTATAGAGAGAGTTAATTGTTTGCAACTTCAATGAAGGTTGGAGACTTGTGACTTTCCTAATTGAGATGCCATTGTTTCCTTTAACCTTGTACTTTCCAAAAGCTTTATTTGGTTAAGTATGAATGCTTGAAAATTGAAATGCAAGTTGATTTCAAAGAGGTGCTGTTCCACTGTTTGTGGGTGAAGAAAATGTGTCCTAAAAGGGGTGAAGAAGGCTATTTAAAAATCTTATAATTTGCTCATGAAAATTGTTAGTTCGAATAACCTGTAAATAGTTAACTTTGTATGTAATTCAAAGCTATCTGTACAACATACGTCAACGGTTTAGCTACTTAGTTTAGTGTGTAGTGCAATAGCCTAATAATAAATATGAATAGTTGAAAGAAGATAGAGATAGGGAGATAATAGCATGCATAAAGATTTATAGTGGTTGGGCCAAACAACAAAGATTTATAGTTATTTTTTTTTTGTATTTATTATTAGTCAAATGGGTCTAATCTAGTACCTAGAATTTCTGCTTTTAGTTTTTTATAGTTATTTTCCTCATGTTTTGTAACCTTGATAAACATTTTTTAGTGTTTATCTATGACTCTTATACTTAATGCTAGCATTTCAAAATTGCATTTAATTGCTTAGTTATCATCTATTTTTATCATTGAGGTTTCATTGGAATTTATTATATTTCATATTAATTTTTCCACTATAAGATCCAATTTTACTTGTTAGAGATTTTTAATTTCAGGACTAGAATTGGGAGGCCTCAGAACATGTTGGGATTTATATTCGAGGATTCATTAATTCATGAAGCAAGGGCATAAAGGATATTTTGTCAACTCAAAAAGGGCGATTTAAGGAGGGGTAATTTGGTAATTTCGGCCTCATTAATGGCAATTATGTAATATGGGCTCATTAATGGTATTTTCGTAATTTCCTTAGATGAAAACTGAATGAAATTCGGCTAGCTAGCTAACCTAGCCGCCACTTGCATTTCTCTTTCAAGCTTTCTTCTTCTCCTCTCCTCCCATGGCCCCTCCATGAAAATGGAAGGCTAGATGCTTTTGTAATCGACTTGGGATGACTAGAAGACTATCAATTTAATTCTTGAGACCTGTATTGTATTTATTTTGAATATAATGATAGTTATTCTTCTCTACTCCTCATTTCTCTCTCTGTGATTGTGCATGATTTTTTTTTATGCATGATTGCTAGTTAGGTTCGTGGGATTTCTAGGCCTAATTACCCTAGGAGTAATTTCCATAGAGTAGAACTTGATTTGCTTGGGTAGAAATTCGAAATTTAGGTCTTGGGTGCTCTAATCCTTTGTTGCGATGATGGTTAAGGTTAGATTTGGTTCCAATGACCATAATCTATGCAATTGCATAGTAGGAATTGCCGAGCTAGGAGCAGGGATACTTGCTTAGTTAGGGTTCAACCAAATTAATTAATTAGGCAGATTAATCTTGAGATTTCGGGGTTAATCTAGTAAATTAGCATACTGGAGTTAAATTTATCCTTAGGTCATGGATAGAATCACGGATGTTTGATAGTTCCCAAGGTTGATTGCATTTTCATAATTCGTTTACTTCTATTTTACTATTTATCACATTTATTTACTGTTGAATTATTAAAAGTGCCCTCATTTTGCCTAATTGACTGAAACCTGTGCTAGTAGTTCTTTGAGAACACGACCCTAGTTTGAAACTTGAACTTGAAATTTTTAATTTGACTGCAACCTATAGTAGCAACGCTGTGGGGCGTTAAATTTTGGCACCGTTGCTGTGGAATCACTAGTGTTCTTGGTTAGTTTAGGTGCATTCTTCTATATATTGAGACTATGTATATATTGTTTCAAGTTCAAGTATTAATATAATATGTGGTGTGCCAAAATCACACTTCTAGACTTGGAATTTTCCAAATTCAAGTATAAATGAAACTAGTCAGGAGAAGAGAGAAGAGATAGATGCCTTTAGTAGTTCAGTCATGCCCTTGAGAACTCATAATAGTTTGTGAGCGTTGGAAGCATACGCGCTATTAAAATTTGAAGCAAATTGGACCATATGGTCCAATAATATTTGTATACTTTAATTTGGTTATAAATTCTTTGATTTCGTTTAGTCCATATCTATGCATTAATTATTCAATCAAAATTTGGAAATTGTCAAGTTACATGATTCATGTTTGGTTCATCTACTTCGTGAAAGTACTCCCTCTATTACTTTTTATTTGTCATTTTGGAACAAAATTTATGTTACTCTATATCTGTCATTTTTAAATTTTAAGACAACATTTATTGTTAATTTTTCACTCTTACATTGGTAGATGGAGTAACTATAATAATAGAGACTTGTTAATTGTTAATTTTCCACTCTTACCCCCTATCTATACATTGGTAGATTGAGTAATTATAATAATAGAGACTTGGAAAGTAAAATCAGAGAAGGGTAGAACCGTAAGTTAGATGGTAAATTTGTTTTAATCAAGAATAAATGTATGCCTTAATCTGTGTATTTGACCTTAAGCGACAGATAAAATGTAAGGAAGGGAATAACTTAAAGCTTATTTGAAGTTGTTATTCACAATATATTTTTAGTCCGTGTTTTTGTTTAATGCATCTTGTAAAATGACCATAACTAAATCCTATTGAATTCCTTTATTTCTAGATTTATTTGCTTCCTTTTGAGTCTTATGCCTTTCCAATTCTTCTAAAATCAATTCAATAAAGAACAAATTGAAATTTGTATTTCACGTAATGATAGTTGTTTTGATCTTTTATTATTTCCTTTTTCAAGTCGTCTTCTTTTAGGGAAATGAGTAAAATGAATAACGATGCAATCCTCCAATTGGAGGCGATATTGTTTGAGACACTATTGGGATCTAAATGTGGATGTCTCTCTCGGTAAGGATTCGAATTTTGGAGCAACATGTTGTGGGGACTAATTACAAAACTTATATAATAGTCCTTATAGTTTCCAAAAGTTATGTTCTAGTGTTTACACTTCCAAAACTTACAAAGTAATCCTTATAGTTTTCAAAAAACTAACATTTCATCTTTGTCATCTGAAACAAGTCTCCTTTTTGTGCCAGCTCTCTTATGTCTATCCTATTTTTATGCTCTGTAACACCCCCAAAACTGCACACTTGTAATATTCAAATCCAAAAAACACAATAAATTCTTCCAAGTAACTATACCAATTTCAAAAACTCTATAAAAATCATCACCTTTGTGAAGCAGAACAAGACAAATAAGTGAACACCAAGGTTAAGTAATAAATTGGATATGGCTTTCTTTACAGAGAAAAGCTGAACACAAAAATAGAATAGACATGAGAGAGCTTATACAAAATGGAGACTTGTATTGGACACTGATGGCAATGATAAAACTTTAAATTTTTGTAAACTATACAAACAGAAATTTATAGGTTTTGGATGTGTAAGAATAAAATTTAACTTTTAGAAAACTATAAAGGCTAAAAGAATAATTTAACCGTTAAATTTGCAAAATATGAAGACTTTTATGGACACTGATGGTAAGGACAAAAATTAAATTTTTCTGAAAACTATAAGGATTGTTTTATGGGTTTTGGTAGTATAAGGACTAAAATTTAATTTCCAAAAAGCTACGGGGGCCAAAAGAATAATTTAATCTTTTTTTATTATAATAAATGTGATTTATACACTTAAATTGTCTAATATTTCTTTATTGTGATTTGTTATAAATTAAACTGGAACTCATAACATATGAAAAGGTGCATATATTTGAAGTGTACAACTTACATTGCCTAGAGAATATAAGATGCTGGGGATCTCTTTTTTGTATGGTTTTAAGAAATTGTAAGTGATATTGAAGTGTTTTGATGGTCTTTCGATTATGTTTCAATTTAATTGTTGTAGCCAAAAGTACATGAACAAAAAAGAAACGAGAGAGATAGAAAGAGAGAAAATTTGTCATTAAGCAAGCGGTAAATTTTACTGATAAAAAAGTTATTCAAATTGCTTGTTTTGCTGTGTTGAAATTTACTTATAATATTGTCTTCTATTTTATAAGCCTTCCATTACAAGAAAAAACAGATTTATGGGTGGTTTAAATTGAAATTACCAAGGGTTTATTATAGACCCATCTACCTTGAATGGGTTTACAACTTAGTGACATCAATTGTGTGTTGATATTTGGAAGAAAGCAAATTTTTGCTACAAACGTTACTTGAACTCCGAATGACTTCAATACTAGTTACTACCATTTTTTTTTTTTTTGTGAGCCTTATATATTCATTTATTGTTTTAAATGTTATCTTAATTTATTTATTGAGTGAAAAAACAATGTCTCCTTGTCATGAAACTAAGGTAAGTTGAAAGCAATAGGGAGAGTACAATAGATGAGAGAATATAAGAGTCTTGTTGTTTGATTTCTTGCTTCCGTATAAATGATCCATGGAACCCTCTATTTAAATGCAAAAAATCATAATGGAATTCATCTCAAAACCTAAGAGTTATAATCTAAATTCAATGATAGGTAACCCAAAGGGCAAAAGTTACATACAGAGATTCAATGGATTTAGGAGTTGAGAAAAACCAAATGGACACCTACTATGATAGCTTGAGAGTTGGGAAGCTAAATGGAGATCCACAATAATGGTAGTTTCATAACACTACCCCTTGAATGTCTATTGTACAAGGAATATGCCTCGTTAAAACCTTACTAAGCAAAGACCCAGTGGCACAAAAACTTTAATGAAGGAAGAAAAGTGCATCATTTCTTGTACATTCCCCTTTTTTATGACATCAATGAAGATATCTAAGTTAATACATTCCAATCGTGTGTACCAATCTTTCAAATGTTAATCTAGGCAATGCATTGGTGATACATATGTCAAGTTATCACTTGGATGAATTTGTTGAATATCAATATCACATTTTTTTGTTTGAAGATTATGGGTGGAGAACAACTTTGGTGAAATGTGTTTTGTACGGTTCGCTTTGATGTATCCTTCATTCAATTGAGCTACACTGTCTTCAAAGACTACAATTGGAGTTCTTTTGCAAGAGGTTAGTCTATACATCTCTTAAATATGTTAATTTATATTCATATTGAACTATCTTAGCACCTTTTTTATGTACACTCTTGGTGCAGGAAGTTCCATTCTTTGAAGGTTCAATTTTTAAACCAAACCAAGACAAAAGATTTGCTCTTCTAAGGTTTCAAACTATTTCTTCAAACAATTTATGACCTTTTGGAAGCTCGTCAGGATTTCCAATGATGCTCAAATGATCTATAAAAGAGTAATCACGAAAACTCATATTCATATCTTTCCATAAAGCATCAAGTTATATCCTTCCTTTTATCAAATACTCATTGAGATGGTTATATCATACATATCCAGATTACATCATTCTATAAGGAGATCTATTTAATATGATTGAGTACTTATATCAAGAATTTTAATTGTTTGCTTCTGGAATCTAAAATCCTTCAGATATGTCCACACAAATAGTTACAGCAACATCTATTAGATACATATCAATTCTTTCATATATATATATATATATATATATATATATATATACATAATTTCATCTTTTTCAATGCACTACATAATTTCACATTTCTTATTTTATTTTCACATAGCACTAGCTTTTACACTTTTGGTGTAGGACTTTAGGTCCTAAAGCTTTTTGCTTTGCAAGTGAGTTTAATTATACCCAAATGTGTCTTTCTATTTTGGCAAATCATTTCTTTCACTACTAGAAAGAAGCAAATTAGCTACAGAAATTCGATGCCAACACTAAATGCATCAGCTAAGCCCACTAATTCGCAACAAAGAAAAAACATTAACATTACTGTCACCCTGTGCCAATGCACTTAGTGTCAGCTAAGCCCACACAAAGTCTGCATGTGCATTAGTGTTAGCCAAGTTGACGAGAAACTAGGCATTGTTGGTCAAACAAAGTTGATCAGCATATATAGAACTGGCCATGTCGGTGCTATTTCAGATAACATTAGCATCGGCCTATAGTTGATGTTAACTCTGCAAAATATCCCGCGCTCATTCCTTAATTTTGTTGCATTAGCATTGGTCTAGGTTGATGCTAAATTTTTTTAAAAAAAATGGGTGATTAGAGTCAGCCTAGGCTGATGCTAGTTGCATGGTATATTCAACCCATGTCTTCTTTCTCTTCATTTTCCTCCAATTTCCTTCTTTCTTCCTTTTGGTTCTCCCTTTATCTCTTGCCCCATATTCCATTTCCTTGTATATTTGAGCCTCTAATTGCATTCCTAGTGTCGTAATTAATTCCCCATTGCATTAGGTTCAATTTAATTGGTTATTTTTTTTAGTCACTTTCGTTATATTTTCAATTTTCTCTATCCAACACATTTAATCATGCTTTCAGTTATCTGATTCATTCTAAGGTACCTTTAGGGAAACTAGCACTCTTTGATTGTCTAGGTGCATTTAAATTCCATGACTATGTCTATTTTGTTTGTATTGTACAGATTGATTGATTTGTTGTACGTTTAGTTTGATTGTAAATTTGGTAGATGTTTAATTTAAATTGTACTAATATGTTTAGTTTAAATTTTTACAGTTAAATAGTAATTTTAGTAAGTGATTGATATGTAATTTTAGTGAGGCTCAATAGGTTATTTAGATATTACGTGAGAATCTTGTTTAGTTTTAAAATTATATTAATTGAATTTTGCCAAGGTCATTATCATAGAATATTGCTAAGGCAGACTCAATCCAATAAACATGATTACCTTACATTGAAAGCTGTGATTGCTATGGATGACTCATGGAGTATGTGGGAGAGTAGTTGTGGTGCTGTCGCTATAGAAGCTTTGGTTATAGAAGTGACAAAATATGAAGCCCTATAGCTAACTTAAATGCACCAATCTAAACTTGAAAATGAAAGGTAATTCACTTTTTTACTACATATATAAGCTAAAAAAGCAATCATACTTCATTTTGGTTCTCATTACAACCCTCGGAATTATGAACAAAAACAACCCTAAAACCCAAAATCCCATTAGTTATCATCTTTGGAGTCTCAATCCTGGATATTGGCAACAACTAAATCAAGGACACAATTTGATAATGGCTAAGTGTCCAAATATATAGAGTACGTCGTTTCTATACCATGAAACTCAAGAAAATTGCACAGAATGAAGAAACTGAGAAGATACTTGAAACTATCTATCATTGAATAAATCAACCCAATGTCTAATGTACATATAACAAATTGTAATAATGAATATAGGTATGTATTTTGATACTATCAATCCTAGTAGGGCTGCATATCATTACATTGCTAACTCCATCTTGGTAGACCAGGTCCTACTTATGGTCTACAAAATCGAACCACAGTAGTTTCTTGTTTCCAGAAATAAAAGGCAACAATGTTGTTATTTAAATTCCTTGTTATCCTATTCTGAAGTTTACTGATAATCTTGTCCATCTATTTTATAGACCTTGCACAATAAGAAAAAATGGATTTATTGGGGAGGGGGGGTGTTTAATTTTGACTTACTTGCGGTATATTTTGAAGGCCCTTCTAGTTTTGATGGGTTTAAAATTTGGTGGCATCAATTGTGTGGTTATATTTTGGAAGAAAGCAAACTTCTGCTAGAACATCACTCGAGCTTTGAATGACTTCAATGCTACTTACTACAAATTGAACTCTCAGGGAGAGATATGTAAAACCCACTAATCTTAAAGTTTATGAGCCTATCCTACTTCCAGATTACTCTTTAGGAGTAAGAAGGAAACAAAATGAAGCGCACTTAACATGAAGAAATCTTCAAAAACCATAACAAAATCCAGAAAGATCATCCATGCTCACCTACTACGTCTCTGACCTTCTTGGAAGTTGTAAACAATTAAATCTGATGCACTAATCCAATGTGTATCATCCCCCTAGATCCAATAGATATCATTTATCTCTGACCTTCTTGTAGTACATAAAATTTTAAAATTATATTTTCTACTTTTTCTTTATGTAACAATTTATAAAATTACACGATATGCATATACAACAATGTCTATATTGTACTACAGAATTTTTATATGCATATTGGCATATACATAGTTATATACGTATATAATAATATTGTGTATATATATATATATATACACAATTGGGTGTGGTGTCAAGCAAAGAGAAAGAAACAAAGAAAACCCTAAGATACTCTAATATAGGAAATTGTACTCCTCTAAGAATAAGAGCAATGCATATACTTTTTGGAAAAAATGATTTAAAATTCATTTTACCAAAACTGTCTGTGAAAAGGTTCTCAAGCTAATTAATAACCAAACAGCCAAACTAATTAACTAATATTACTATAGTACTGGAATAAGATATCCCAGCATAAAATATAAGGCCAAAAATAAAATAAGCTCTATGTAAGAATCCTAATTAAAATTCAAAAAGAAAACCTAATACTCCACTACTCAATTCACATCATTCTCCTATGTGGGAAGGACTCACCTCTACAGAGTCAAAATATATGAAATGATCCAAGAGTACATGCAATGAATAAGAAGTATCATCAACAATCCGAACACCAATAGAAATTGACAACTACTACCACTTCTCAATATATCTAGGAGTAGTAGAAAGACCAACATATATGTTGTTCACAATAACTTGTCTATTGTGTGGCGCCAAAGGAACATGAATATTCATAGAGCCCTAGAATACCTGGCACCCTTTAAAACATCTAAATGCAACTAGAGAGGCTAAAATGTGTCCTCTTGTGTTAAATTCTCCACATTGAAAAAGAAGGTTAACAATCAAATTAATAGGTATATCATGGAAATATACATTAGACCCACCACATATATTAAGAAGGAGCTATGGTGTAATAACGAAGTCAATGATAGTTAAAGGTCCAGTAACATATTTAAAAATGGAAATAGGCCCAATAATATAGCATGGAATGGGGAAAGGCCCAAGATCCCTAACATAAAATTTTTGAAAGGGAAATAAGGGACAATAGTCAAGTTAGAGATTGTATCAAAACATAATCACCCAAAATAAAATTATGAGCTCGACCTTGCATGTCAACAATAAGTTATATTTAGGTCTACTCAATGCAAATGTGGATATAATGCCAACTTGCAAATCAAGGGCAAGAGTAGCGAAAGGTTGAGAGTCACATATATGAACAACAAAATTCACAACTAAAACTAAATGCCCAAAAGAAGCATGTAAAGGTCCTAGCTCAAAAGACTGGTAAAGCGGAATTCCATGGACTGAAAAAGGGATAAGATCAAAAGTCGCTGACAAGGAAATCCATAGATAAAGGGAGATACTAGGTCAACAAGGAAGCAAATGCATGAGGTCAATAGACTAACCAAGAGAAAATACATGGACAATATTCATTGGCCTTTTGCTAGAAGGTCTATCATAGGTAAATTTAACAATAAATAACCCAAAATTTCACTATCTCAACTTATCACATACAAGACACCTAAGGAAGTAAACTAAAATAGCTAACCCATCATTTTCAAAATAAGAAAACTCATACCTAACGAGGAATGGAATGGATAGCCTAGTGCTTTCGAAAAGATAACCATATGATGCTATGATATTTATATTCTTCAATTGGATAGTATAAAATCTTTTGTTTAGTCCTTTTCCATACATTAACTATTCAATTCAAATTTGGATTTGTTCTTCTTACATGCATGACTCATGTTAGGTTCATCTGAACCATGTAATTAATTTAACACTTGTATGAAAGTATCCTTGACAATATCTTAGTAGTCAATGTTTCTTTTTATGACAATATTCGAAGGTATACTTGACAACCCATTGAATTCTTTTTGGTTCAACGTCTCTTTGCTTTTTCATAACTTTTTAATTCCAAATTATAGGTAAATTAATTTAAATAAATAATGAAATAAAAATTGTACGACATGGTCGAATGGCAGAATTTTTCCCTTATAATAGAATGAGAGTTGTTGATATCATTTATTAAATCCCTTTTCAAGTTAAGTTTCTTTTTTTAGAAGAAAATTTTTGGTTAAGGTGTTGGTCAAATTTCTAACATGATACTAACCTAAAAGGCTTTGCTTTGTTTAAATGTTGATATTTAGATCAGTTTTTTTATATAAATTTATTTATATTTAGATTTCAATTTTTTTTTAATTATAAAAGAAATAATTAACTAAAACAGGTTCTTTAAATATAAAATTTTTGCACCAATGATGTTCTAACTTAGACAACTTTCCCAATGTTATGGTGAATTTTTGGTGTCATGGCAACTATGTTCTTCTCTACGGTACTATGATGCATTGTATTAGCACCTTGCCACTTTTCAAGTCAATTAGAGATAGTTTGACTGTCCCAATTTTTCCTGAGATACTGATAGGACGGTGGAACCAAATCCTAAAACAATATAGAAATTACCCAAACAAAGAGAGAAAGGGGTAGGAATGGAAGAATATACAAAATTAAGCCTGATATAAAAAAAAATAAAAGAAAAAACAGTAGATTTAAGCACAAGAAAGAATTTTAAAATCATCAACTACAAAAACTCAAGGAACACAAATTTGTGCAAGAAAAACAAGAAAAAAAAAAAGAGTTTCCTTGTAGATGAAAATGGTTCAGAAAATATAAGTGTAAAAAAGAACTATACATCTTCTTACACAAGGGTGAAACATATATATAAATTCAAACCAGAGTTGATGCGAGAAATGGATGCTTTTATGAAAAAGAATTTCTATATATTAATAAACCATTCCTGTTCTTCTAGAATAACCTATATTGATTAAAACCACCCTCTCACAGATCTGTGGCATGGCTGCTATTCACTACCAAGATTTTCTTTAAACTATCCCTTCACAAGGCTTCGTGTCTATTGCTTTTCTTACTGTAGAAGAAGCAGTATGATTTACTGTTCACCGTGTAGTGGTGCAGACCACCAAGGGAAAAGAACGCTACTGCTTCCTCCAGAAGAAGGAAAGAGATGACTGTAAAGAATAACATGTTTAGCAACGCAAAAATGGCTTCCTATTTATACTGGTTAGGTGCATATGTAATATAGAAATTTGGAACAAATTGAACCATGCAATCCTAAGATATTTATATTCTTTTACTGGGTAGTCTAAATTCTTTGATTATGTTTAGTCCTTATCTATACAATAATTATTCAATTAAAAATTGGATTTGATCCTAGTACATGCATGATTCTTGTTTGGCTCATCTGAATATTGCAATTAACTTAATGGTATCCTTGACAATATCTTTTAAGTCAATTTTCTTTTTATACCAGATACAACTCCTATGATTTTTATTTATTTTTATTTCAGAGTTTATTTGCTTGTTTAGGATTTTCTTGTCATTCCAAATTATTTATGAATCAATTTAAATGAAAAACGCAATCAAAATTAGTGCCAATAATGGAATGGCAGAATTTTTTTTTTTTCCAAATAACAGAATGACAGTTTTTACCCTTTGTTTCCATCATATATTAAATTACTTTACAAGTGAAAATTCGTTTTTCATTCAAACTTTATTTGGTTAAGGTGCTGCTTCAATTTTTACTTTATAGATTACTATATTTTTTAAACAATAAAAGAAACAATTAAGTAAAACGTATGTCTTTTAGTAACAGTTTCCCCTCCAATGGTATCGAAACCTTTGCAATTCTGCCAATATTTTGATGAATTTTTGGTTCCATGTTGCACCGCACGTTGCACCTAGAATTCAATTATAGGCTTGGGATTTGCAATCAGTAATTTAAAAATTAAAAAAGAAATAGTTAACATAGAAATTTCCATTATCGTCCGATGAGTGTATTTTATATAACTATTTAATACCTCAATCATTTATATTTGAGTCCTCAATTGAGAAAGACTTGGGTGCTTTTGACTTTAATTGCTAATTTTGTAGAAACCAAACACTTAAAGAAGCAAGGTAGAAAAGTGAGCATGAAATGATTTTAGGAAATTTCAGACCAAAGGAATCAATCCCAAGTTGAATTGAAGAGTTTAGAGGCCCAAGGAATAATAAGGAAACAAAGTCCAAGATAAAACGAGTCCAAGAAGCATCAAGAGTCATCTAGCGCCATGGGGGCTGTGGCACCACAAAATGGCAGCAAGGGTGCATTTGGCACCGTGGCACCAAAAAAGAGATAAAGTGACTAGAGAGAATACAATTGGCGTGATGGTGCCAAAGGGCTTGCACTGTGGCGCCCTAAAGTTCTCACCATGCAAATTTGTGGGCTTTTGGGCCAAATAGACTAGTAGGAATCCTAGTTTGAATTGGAAATTGTACTTTAGCTATAAATAGGTAACTAGGACTAGCAATTAGGATCTTTTGGAAATTTGAGAATTGGAAGAGGCAAGAGGGGAGCGTGAAGACAAAGGAGACCGTGGAAGTTCAAAGAGTTTTTCTTCTTCTCCTTATTCTCTTCATGTCTTCTTCTACCCATCAAATGTATTTGACTTTTATTATGAGTTGCTAAACTTCTTTTTAGGGGCTATTATGTAGCCCAATCTATATATAGATTTGAATAATGATTTAATAAAATTTCATGTTTGATTCAATTGAGTTTTGATTCTCTACGCTTTACTCTTTTATTGGTCTGGCCAATTAGTTAAGGAAATTGTGGATTGCTATGAATTTGAAAGGGATTAGTTAATCTAGACTAGGAGAATTGAATCTATAATGGAGCGTAGGAAAGAAATGTGCCAAGGACCTTGTGTAGCCATTAAAAGGAATCCATAGAACTTAGGGCAATTTTAGTTATTGCAATTCACATTGGGATATGATTGGATTAGTAATTGGAATTAGTTTAATTTGACATCGGGAGGGGTTTTTCATATATTACGGAGATCCTGGCTAGCAATTGATAAAACTATAATTCATTGAGGAAATTAGGAGAATTTATACATATAATTATGGTAATATCTAAACACCTAGGCTTTTAATTATTGAGTTTCTATCCTTTTATTCTCATTCCTATTTTAATTGTTGCTTTACTTTTATTTTCCATTGCTTCCATCACAATTCAATCACTTGGATAATACTATTGTTATAGTACTTTATTAATCCATGACACAGTCCCTTGGGTATGACAACCTTGGGATATTCTGTCAGCTATACTGATAATGTACACTTACATTGTATTCCATCACACACAATTTTTACTACATCATA
Source organism: Bauhinia variegata (assembly GCA_022379115.2). NCBI lineage: Eukaryota > Viridiplantae > Streptophyta > Magnoliopsida > Fabales > Fabaceae > Bauhinia > Bauhinia variegata. The sequence continues at coordinate 415,450 of CM039437.1, read as the reverse complement.
GTCCCTTTAATTAGTTACTAGATTTGAATTCCCACGTTACGTTGTGGGTTAGATTTTATAATATACTTTTGTAATTAAAAGAACCATGGGCTATGAGTGAAGAAACTCATGGACTTCTTAAAGTTTAGAAAAGGAAATTCATAAGCAAACAAAAAAAAAAAAACTACTAGTGGAAAAATTGGATTCAAGAGCAGTCTTTTGCAGTGACTGTAATCCATTTGGTGTAGCAAAAATGGTGATGGCAATTTTATAATTATTTGGACACTTTTGCCACTGGTTATGTTAGAATCAGTTTAATTCATATATTTTACACCGGTTTATTCCATAATCAGTTTAGTAGTTATTGCACGGTTGCAAACTTATAATGAAATGAAAGACATATTGCATTGGTTTTATTTTAACTAGTTTCAAAAGTGTTTTTTATGCCAATATTAAATTTAACCGATGTAGTAGGCATATATGACACCGGTTTTACCTGCAATCTGTGTAATATATATTTTGAAATTTAACTCTTCTTCCTCAATCGAACAAATGCCAAAACAATGAATGAAAATGGTTTGAAACTCCCCATTGAGACTAATCAAGTTCATTGCTGCTGCACTAGTTGGAGATCATCGCCGTTGCCACTACGCTGGTGCTTGTGTACACTAGCATCAATTCCACCGTATCTTGAGCTTGGCACGGCATCAACAGGTAACCAATCAACAATCCCTCTCATCTTGATTGTTCCTGGATGCAATGTGGTTGATCTGTGTTTCAGTTTTTTTGGTGGAAATCTACTTGTTTGTGTTTATTGTGGATGATTTTTTTTAATCTTTTTTGTTTTTTCATATTTTCTTGTATTTGTGTATAATTTTTATTGTTGCAAATTTATTATTTTTTGAATTTTTTGTATTTGTGTATAATTTTAAAGCACTTGCAAAAATGTTGTTTAAGTAGTATATGTGTTTATAAACTTAAATTAGGTTAGAAAATAGTATATTAACTTTTAAATAATAGATAGTATAAAAAGGTTTTAATTAGGTATTTTCTATGTATATTACATGAAATTAGTGCTATTTAAACATAACGTATATTATGATTCAAATTGGTTAGATCCTACCTAGGTTAGAAGAAATTTTTTTTCCCTTAACAACTTTAAATAGGTTAAAAATCTAAAATATATATTATATGAGGTTTGAACATTATTAAATAGGTTATAGAAAGGATGAAATAACATATAAATCTGTTTTTCGTTTAGAAAAATCAAAATAAATTTGAAACTTTTACATATGTTAGAAATATTAAATATATATTATATGAGGTTGAATAATTTATTTGAAAATTTAAATAGGTTAGAAATGATGAAATAACATAAAAATTGGGTTGTTTTTAGCTGCAGAAAATTTAAATAAAATTGGAACTTTCAAATAGGTTGGAAATGTTAAATTTTTATTATATCGGGTTGGATATTTTTTTAGTTTATTATATTGAATTTAAAAAAATTTAAATAGGTATGAAAAGATGTAATAACATAGAAATTGATCTTTTTACTGTATGAGATTTATAAATATATTTGAAACTATTTAAAACATGCAATGTCAATGTGTTAGTAAAGATTAATGAATTGATAATTTATTTGAATATTTTGTTAGATGTTAATCAATGGCTTAAAAATTTATTAAACTAATGAACTTGAAGGAATGTTTAGTAATGACTTAAATATACTCTTGAGGATTCGGTTATTATCTTTTAGGTTGGTATGGATCATAGTTGGATAAATACTATGTGTAAGAGTAATGAAATGAGAATGGGGTGGAAGAATTCTTGGAATTTGGTAAGAAAAATGTGTCTGACAGAATTGGGAGGTTTTATTGTCCTTGTGTTAAATGTTAAAATGAAAGTGATTGAGTGTTGGAGAAATAAGAGAGCATGTACTTTGTGATAGGTTTTGTAAGAGTTATACAAGGTGGATATGGCATGGTGAACAATTGGAGATGCCTAGTATGTTCCAAAGAGAAGAGGTTGATGTGGATGTGGATGATCAACTAGATGATATGATTCGTGATATTGGAGCAAAGTCTTTTGAGTGATTACGTGTTTGATTAATTATGCAGTGATGTAGATAAGCCTTTGTACCCGAGGTGCACCAAATTCACACAGGTGTCAGGGATGTTGAAGTTGGTCAACTTGAAGGCTAAAAATGGGTAGACAGATACAAGTTTTATATAATTGCTTGAGTTGTTGAAGTATATGCTTCCAAATAGTAATACACTATTGGATCGCAACTATGAGGCAAAGAAAATAGTGTCTGATGGGTATGGAGTATAAGAAGATACATGCATGTCATAACGATTGCATATTGTACATGAGAAAGTTTGAAGGGTTGCACAAGTTCCTAATATGTCGGGTGTCATGGTACAAAGAAAAAGATGGTGCTTCTAGTAGTGATGTGAGCACTAAGGGGTCTCTGACGAAAGTGTTGTGGTATCTTCTGATTATTCCCTATTTCAGGTGATTGTTTACTAGAGCAAATGATGCACAATACACGAGATGACATGTAGATGAGAGGCTAAATGATGAAAAACTCCATCATTTGGCCAATTCTCCACAATGGAAGACAATTCATGAATTGTTTCTAGAGTTTGGGAATGAACCAAGAAACCTTAAGGTTGGACTTGCTATGGATGGAATGAATCCTTATGGTAACCTTATTAGTAAGCATAGTGCATGGCCTGTTCTGTTGGTGATTTACAAATTACCTCCCTAGTTGTGCATGAAGCACTACTATATTATGTTGTCCATGATGATTTTAAGGCCAAGATATCAAGGAAATGATATAGATGATTTTCTAGGGTCATTGATTGAGGACTTGAAAAATACTATGGGATATAGGCATAGATATGTTTGATGTATATCAAAATGAATCTTTCAAGATGTGTGCCATGATATTTTGTGTTATATGTGACTTTTCAGCATATGTGAACTTATCCAGACACAGTGTTAAGGGCCATAAAGTATGTCCTATATATGAAGAAGGAACATGCTTCAATCAGCTACAACATGGACAGAAAATTGTGTACCTTGGTTATGGGAGATTTCTCAAGCAAGATCACTCATATCGTAGATTAAGAAAATCCTTCGAGGGTTTGCAGGAAAATAAAAGTGTGCTCTAGTTGCATTAACTGGAGAGAAAACCTATGAATGGGTGTCTTGCATCAATGTTACCTTTGGTAAGACACAAAAGCAAACAACCTTGAGGACCCTTTGGAAGAAAAGGTTCATTTTCTTTGATCTTCCATATTGGCGGTTTCCTTGATGTGAGACATAGTATTGATGTGATGCATGTGGAGAAAAATGTGTAATATAGTCATATTGGAACCCTTCTAAGGCTAGGGCAACAAAGGATGGTGTGAATGCTCATCTTGATTTGTTAGAGATGGGGATACGAGAGGAATTGGCTCCAAAGTTAGTATGTAAGTGGACATATTTAGCCTATCACACATTGTCAAAGATTGAGAAAAGAAGTTTCTATGAGTGTTTACATGGCATGAAAGTGCCATAGGGTTATTCTTCCAATATCAAAAGGTCTGTCTCGATGAAAGATCTAAAATTAATTGGCTTAAAGTCTCATGATTGCCATGTTCTGATACAACTATTAATATCAGTGGTTATTCACGACATATTGCCGAAAAATTGCAACAGACCATAACTACATTGTGCTTCTTTTTCAATGTTATTTGCAGCAAAGTCATCGACCCACATAAATTGGATGAATTGGAGAGTGATGCTGTTATTATATTAGGTCAATTGGAGATGTACTTTCTACCACCATTCTTTGATATCATGGCACACTTGATCATTCATCTAATTCAAGAGATTAGGTTGTGTAGCCTTGTTCATTTACGATGGATGTACCTAGTTAAGAGATACATGATCTTAAAAGTGTATGTCAAAAATCGAGACCTACCAGAAGCATCTATTGTTAAAAGATATGTTGTGAAGAGGTTATTGAGTTTTATACTAAGTACTTGTTGGATGTAGAGGCTATTGGGATTTCAAAGTCTCATAATGAGGGAAGAAGACTATGAGTTGTGACACAGTGCATAAAGCACATTGTTGCATCTTGGATAACACCAATAAAGCTCAACTTTTCTTATCCACTCATAAAGACATGTTAAGGGTAAAACACCCTCAGTTGAGCAAACAATGGCTCTTGAATGAACATAACAAAAGTTCTAGTCACTAGTTTAAAGAACAAGTTATAAAGAATGATGGGGTTTCTGATACAACATAAATGAGTATTCATTTTATACAAATTTTGAGGATGACAAGAGCACCATGCAATTTAGCGGTGTAATGGTAGTGGCTGAAGTAATGCATTTCTCTAGTTCAAAAGACAAAAACCTATATTAGCATCCATAACTTATTATGGGGTTATTGAAGAAATTTGGGAGGTTGACTATACTAAATTCAGAGTGCAGACACTATATTTTATCCAAATTTTTATTTTATTTTATTACTTTTCACTTTATTTATTTAACCAATTAGTTACCCTATTTTCTTTCTTAATTTTCATTATCATTTTATTATTATTATTATTTCATTTTCTTATACATATATATACTTCTTTTTCAAGAAAAGAAAAAAAATAAAAGAAAAGAAGGAAAGGAGATCAGCGACAGAAAAATGAAGAAAGAAAAGAAAAAAAAAAAAAAAAGAAGAAGAAAAGAAAGAAAGGGTGGTGAAAAGGAGAAAAAAGAAAAAAAAAAAAAAAGGAAAAAGAAAGGAAAAGCAATAGCATAGGGAGGAAAGAAAACGTGAAAGAAAAAAAAGCGGGGAGGGGGCAAGTGAGGGATGGAAGTGAAAGAAATAGAGGAAGGCAGAGAGTTGGAAGGGGAAAAAAAACATAGAGAAACAGATTGAAGAAGAGGACCGAGAGTACATTTGGATGTTTAGGGTCCCGAGGCCCCCTACTAACCATGGAAGGGTAAGTGGTCCAGTCTTCTATAAGACTGAGCTTGCACTATCCGACCTAGGTGAGGATAAGCACTATCTGGAGAGACAGTTTATCTGTCTTGAAAGATAGAGGACTCTAAGTTTATTTAGAGAACTCATGCATACATATTTATTTTCTCGTTATTTTATAAAAAATTGTTATTATTTCAACACTAAATAAAATATAATTTTAGGTCATATCGCTATTTTGCATAATTGATTTGGGTAACCATTTTCGATGTATGCTGTGAGGTGCCTAACACCTTCCTTGCATATAATCGACTCCCAAACTCACCTCTAGTTCGTATTCTGACATCTTTCCAATAATAAAATAGGGTTTTCAATTGTACCCTAATTCTTAAACAATTGCTGGCGACTCCATAAAAGTATAATTTTTTTAAATAAATATCGTTCCATTCTTCGTCGTAGCGTCTTTACCCTCCAAAGGGTAAGTCGTAACAATGCCAATTTTTAAATGTAAATGAGTTGAGAGCAATGGTGTACAAACAAATAAGTTAGGTTTTACACTAGTAGATCTTAATAAAGTTGGTTATAAGAATGATCCCTTTATCATGGCAACTCAAACAAAGCAAGTGTTTTATGTATGTGATCCATCTAATAAAAGGTAGTTTCTGATTCTACAAGGCAAAAAGATGAATGTTAGTGACGAGAAAGAAGAGTCATCTTTGAATATTTATGAGACTCATTATTTCTCATCAAGGCTACTTGAATTAAATGAAGAGGATGAAGTAGATGATGTACATGCCACAAAGATGATCATCAGGAAGGGATATAGGAGAATATCCCTACATGAAAGTGTATGTAAAAGTTAGTTTACAGTTGTTTGGTGTTTATTTTTAATTTTATGTATTGCCTTATTTTGTTTGAATTGTTTTGTGTTATTCTTTTGATAGTTATGTCATTATTATAAACATATTTTACAAATGTCAAATATTTTTTATAAAGTTTCTAGCATTTCTTTATTTTATTGTCTAAGGGTGGAGATGGATTCCTCTAGCACCCTTGATATTCATGGAAGTGATTACTGGATACACATTGATTTTGATAATGGGGGCATCCTATTAGAGATCATAGGAAGAAGTTTAAGAGCTTTGTCACACTCTTGGGCCGAAGCAAGGCTAGCATATTGACAAATGAGTGAAATGATGTAGCGATGCGTGTGAAGGATTAGATTTGGGAGAGTTTCACAGTACATCCTTTTGTGTCAACAAATATATTTATTTTTATCATAAGTTTTTTGTTTTTTTATGACTAACTTAACTGTTTCTGCAAATTGCAGCTCATGTATGATGTTCCAAACAATGATGGACTAAAGAGGAAGTTACTATCATATGCGGGGGAGCAATGGAAGGCTTTCAACACTAGTTTGACTAGTAGGTATGTGTTTGGTGAGCTAAAGACCACCAATACATGTGAGGAGTACACATATCTTAATGTGGAGACTTGTCATGCTTTTCTTTAGAGTCAAGAAGACCTTGCATTTCTAGTAAGTTGATTTCAATGAGTACATTATTTTGTTAGATTCTTTAATATATTTATCAATGTATTCTTAACAAGGAAAAAGAAGAAATGCCCAAGAGATAATGGCAAAGATTAAGCGCCTCCACAGACTATCCTGTGGGGGTTATGAGTTGCTTGAGGAAAGGCTTATAGTTGACAAGTTGAGATAGTAGAAAGAAGTAGTTCAATTTGACCCATTTGTGATTCTCTCTCTACCTTCTTTACCCACTCACCATGAGAAATAGAAGAAGGCATTCCAAAGAAAGGGAGGTTAGTTAATTTCCCCTCCTTCTTTCAGTGAATTTGACCTTGAATCGAAATCTTTTGTACCTACATCAAAAGGAGATAAATCAGCCAATTAAAAGTAGCACTAATACCAGATTGACCTGGGAGATCAATCTTATATGCATTTTCATTTATTTTTTACAGCACTTGTGAAGGACCATCACCTCTCGGTTGAAGTTTGGATTTTCTTTGTGAAGGAAACTTCTATTTGCTCAAATATAAGTCGCCAAGTTCAAAGACAACCTTCTTTCTACCCTTGTTGGCTTGTTTAGCATAACTTTGTTTTTTTCTCAATTTGAGCCTTCACCTATTCATGCAACTTCCTCACATATTAAGCTTTGGCTTTCCCATCTTTATGCTTTAAAACAGAAGCATTAGGCAATGGCAGCAAATCAAGAGGAGTTAAGGGGTTAAAGCCATAAATAATTATATGCAAATTCCATATGAGGTAGACAATCTTCCCAAGACTATATATTCATTTTAATTACAGCTCTAAGAGAAGAAAGAGCCCTATTCACTATCTCAATTTGTCCATTAGTTTGGGGATGACATGTTGTCGAGCAAAGAAGCTTTGTGCCAAACTTACCCCATCAGGTCCTCCAAAAGTGACTTAGAAATTGTGTCTCACGATCTAAAACAATGCTTCTTGGCAGCCCATGTATATGCAACACTTCTTTAAAGAACAATTCAGCAACATGGCAAGCATCATTAGCTTTCTTACATGGTATGAAATGTGCCATTTTAGAGAACCTGTCGACCACCACAAAGATGGAATCATTGCCATTCCTTGTCCAAGGCAGTCCTAAAACAAAGTCCATAGATAAATCAACCCAAGGAAAATTAGGAATAGGCAAAGGAGTATAAAGTCCATGAGGCATTACCTTAGACTTAGATTTCTTACAAACAATGCATCAGTCACAAAATTTATGTACATCATGCTTCATGTGTGGCCAATAGGTTCATACAGCATATCTAAAGTCTTTTGTACCCCAAAATGTCCCATTAAGCCCCCTTCATGCGTCTTTTTCACAAGTAATTCTCTTATGGACCCTTTTGGCACACGTAACCTTTTCTCCTTATACAGATAATCATTATGCCCAAAGTATCCATTTTGAGCAGTATGCACACATGCAAAATATTTGGCAGAGAAACCTAGATCATGTTCATACAATTCCTTAATATGCTCAAGACCAAATATTTTAGTTTCAAGAGTAGAGAGTAAATCATACCTTCTTAAAAGTGCATCAGCGACTATATTTGTCTTACCTTTCTTGTGCTTAATCACATATGGGAATTGCTCAAGAAACTCAACCCATTTGGTCTGTCTCTTATTCAGCTTGCCTTCCCCCTTTAGATACTTCAAAAATTCATGGTCACTATGAATGATAAATTCTTCGAGCAAAAAATAGTGCTGCCAAGTTTGTAAAGCCCTTACCACGACATACAATTCTCTATCATAAGTAGAATAATTCAAAACAGCGCCATTTATTTTCTCACTAAAACAGGCAATTAGATGGCCTTCTTGCATTAGAACAGCCCCAATACCAAAATTAGTTGCATCACATTTAAGTTCAAAAGATTTGGCAAAGTTAGGCAATGCAAGTATCAGTGCATGAGTGAGCTTATCCTTAAGTGTAGTAAATGCATGCTCTTGTTTTTCCCTCCATTTAAACCCTACCTTTTTTCTTAACAATCTCATTAAGAGGTGTAGCCAAAGTGCTAAAATATTTTACAAACCTCCTATAGAAACTAGCTAAGCCATGGAAACTTCTAACATCACTCACATTATTGGGGGTTGGCCACTCTTGAATGGCTTTTATTTTCTCTTCATCAAAATGCATGCCTTGAGCATTTATAACAAATCCTAAGAATTTTACATGGTTAGCACAAAAGATACATTTTTCGATGTTTGCATACAATTTTTCTTTCCTAAGCACATGCAAAATAGGCCTCAAATGTTCAAGATGCTCATCTAGACTCTTGACGTATATCAAGATATCATCAAAATACACAACAACAAACTTTCCTAAAAGCTCTCTTAAGACATGGTTCATAAGCTGCATAAAAGTACTGGGGGCATTTGTTAACCCAGAAAGCATTACTAACCATTCATACAATCTATATTTAGTTTTAAAGGCAGTTTTCCATTCATCCCCTTCCCTTATCCGAATTTGATGGTACCCACTTTTCAAATCAATTTTCGAAAATAAACTAGCACCATATAGTTCATCTAATAAATCATCAAGTCTAGGGATAGGATGTCTATACTTGATAGTGATGTTGTTGATGGCCTTGCAATCAGTACACATCTTCCAGCTTCCATCCTTCTTGGATACCAAAATGACTGATACAGCACAAGAGCTCAAGCTCTCCTTCACCCAACCTTTGCACAGTAAATCCTCCACTTGTCTTTGTATTTCTTTAGTCTGTTGGGGACTACTCTGGTATGCTGGCCTATTGAGCAAAGATGCTCCAGGAATGAGGTCAATATGATATTCTATTCCCCTTATTGGTGGTAAGTCATCCAGAACTTCTTTTAAGAACACATCTCCAAATTCTTGCAAAATAGTTTCAACAACACTAGGCAAAGAAAATGGTAGTAGAATTGTTAGAAATCAAGCCATAGTCTTTGCAATACAACAAGTACAAAGGTTGTTCAGAAAATAGTGCCCTCTTCACCTCTCTTTTTTTTGCAAGATAATTTTCTGTTACTTATATTTTCTCTCTATTTTCCTCTTTCCTTTTACTCTTTTCTGCTTCAGCTATCTCTCTCTTTTTGTTTTGGCTTTGTCCTTATTCTTTCAATTCCTATATTTCTTGTTTTTTTTTTCCTTTCATTTTTTCTTGATTCTCTCTCACCTCTCTAAGAGACGATGGTACAAGAGTGATCTTTTGTTTGTTATGCAGAAAAGAGAACTTGTTGGTATACCCATCATGGCTGGCCCTTTTGTCAAACTTACAAGGCCTCCCAAGCAGCAAGTGACTTGCCTCCATAGGTGCCACATCACACAAAACATAATCATTATATTTCCCAATGGAAAAACAAACCTCAACTTGCTTGTTTATTGTTATCTCCACTGCTTCACTAAGCCATTGAAGCTTATATGGCTGTGGGTGGGGTTTAGTTTCTAAATTCATTTTGGAAACCAACTGTGTACTAGCCACATTTGCATAGCTTCCTCCATCAATGATTAGAGAACATGGATAAAACACCTTGTATGGAAGATATTTTCTCTTTAGCTTGCATCTTCTTCTTTCTTAACTTGACTTCCTAGAGCCTCCTAACCATGAGTAAATCTCCTTCCACGGGCATTTCCTCTTTACTTTCAATCTCATCTTCACTAGTTGTGGTAGAATTGGACGAAGATTTTGAAGTGTATTCTCCATTATTTTTCAGCACCATTACCTTTTTACTTGCATAGTGGGATGCTATATGGCCCTTGCCCAAACATTTGAAGCATTTGATGTTATGGTTTCTGGTATTAGCAAAAGGTTCATTAGACTTACTTGGTGCTTTTCCTTTGGCCTCTTTAGAAGATGAGGCACCCTCTTTCTGTGACTTGTCCTTCCACCTTGTTGTATTGAAAGTGGGAGTGTTTTTCTTTACGTAACTTTTCCTCTTAAGTTGCTGCTCCACCTTAATTGCTTGATGCACCAATTCCTCCAATTCGACATAGTGCTGCAGCTCCACAATGTCACTGATGTCACGGTTTAGGCCATGCAAGATCCGTGCCATGGTTTCCTACCTTTCTTCCACCACATTGGCCCTGATTAATGCCACCTTCATTTTTTTATAATACTCATCGATGCTCATAGTCCCTTGGGTAAGTCTCTGCAACTTGTTGTGTAACTCCCTATGACAGTAAGAAGACACAAATCACCTCCTCAACAGTCTCTTCATTTCCTCCCAAGTATCAATAGGCAGCTGTTCAAATCTCCTTCTATCCTTGAGTGTCTGATCTCACCAAATCAAGGCATAGTCAGAAAATTCAAGTGCTGCCACTTTCACCTTTTCCTCATCAGTATAATTATGGCATGGCAAAACTTTCTCAATCTTCATTTCCCATTCCAAATACACCTCTAGGTCATTTTTTCCCTGAAAAGATATCACCATAATTTTCACTCCACCCAAATTGTTCCTTTTATTTTCTCTCTCGTTTTCTCTCCTTCCCCTCTCATGTCTTCCCCTATGTTGCTACCTTCTATCACCCATGGATTCTCCTTCAAAATGAGAGGAATCTTCTAACTGTTGCTCTATCCCTCTCCATTTGATCAAGCCTTTCATGAAATTCTTCAGCTTGTCTATGCAGCAATCTCTCAAAATGTTGGGTTATGGCTTCCATTTGCAATCTCATAGCTGCTGCCCTTGGAGAAGGAGGAGGAGAATGTCTACCACCTGTTTCTTCCATCACTAAGATTAAAGACAGATTAAGACAGAGAATTGGCAGTTAGGTAAACAAGTCCCTTACCACTCTACTCACATATTTTGGTCAAAAATTGTAGACCACCCGTGTTTGCTCTTAGTTTGGCTTTTGTGTAAGATGCACTCTTGCCTTTTTCTACTCAAATTGCTCTCTTTGAGTTCTTAAAAGAAGTAAGCCTCCAATCCACACAATAAACCAGATTTCAAGTGGCAAACAATCAAACTGACTCAAGAATTCAATCAAAGATAACAAGGAAAACAAGGGAATCAAAGGTAACAGAGAGAATTTTGTCAAGGAAATCAAAGATAACAGAGAAAATTTTGACAAGGAAAATCAAAGAAAACAGAAAAAAATTTTACAGGAAATTTAGCTTCACATTTCAGACTTTGCGCATATATATGTATATATTGCTTGCTGCTTTTTTTATAGATATATTGAGAGTTTGTGCAGCCTTTACTTTCTCTTTTGTTTCTCTTCGAGAATTGGCAGAACCTTTGTTCTATTTCTTTCTTTGTTTTTATTTTTTTTGTATAGCTCTAGGATAATTGATAGGGAAACATCATAGTTGGCAATTCTACTCAGACAATATGGAAGAAATTAACACAAACACAGGAATCACACAATTTTTTTTAAATCGGAAATAGGGATAGAGATCATGTGAGTAGAATGAATTCATAGAATAAGAACATTGTTGGAAATAGAAATTCAAAGGATAAGAGCATTGATGGAAAACAAAAATTTAACCCCAACCTATTTATCTGATACAACTTGATGATAACCAGCCCGATTAGCAGAGTTTGTTTAGGATTTTAGGTTGAATTCCCGTACAGTCACAGCACTGATTGACGTGAACATAGGAGAAACGAGGAATTTTGGAAAGCAGAAGATGAATGGGCACCACAATTCCAGAGAATTGATAAGCCGACGTAGGTTGATCACCACAAGAGTTTTAGTGTCTTGGTAAGATCTGATTATGGCTCAAAGAAGAACCCAAGAGAGTTGATTCTCTCAATATTCTGAAATTGAACATCAAACCTATCTTTCATTCATAATTTTGTGCAATACATATAGGAATGGTTTCTTCTAGCAATAATGCTAAGTGGTCACTAATAATGTAACTCCTATGTTGGTATTAACTACCTAATTAGTGGTGATAAGTATTCCAAGTGGTGGCTTATTAACTAGCACATAGTGATATTTATTATCTCAATGAGTGGCTCATTAATTGGCATTCAAACCACTCAAGAGACCCACGAGACTCATCAGCCACTTGCTGCCATTTCTTTTGTGTTTTATTTTAGATATTATCCTGTGGCAGCCCATACAACTTTTAACAAGAAAATAAATAAATGTTTTGGGCCTACACGCCTATACAAGTCATGCTGCCTAATCAGCCTATTACAGCCTTATTTAACCTTTGGTGATGCCTTGCATCACAGCCCATCTCCTTGAATTAACAAGTTGACCAGGTTGGGATTCATTCCTGCTAGCGTTGGGTTGGCTTCTATCAAAGTGGTCAACATTTGGTTTAAGGCTTCTCTTGCTTTCTTTGCTCATGCTCTTGTCATTGGTCCACCAAAGTCTTGTAGTGCCTCTTCATTCAGATTCCTTGGTTGATTCCCATCAGTAGTTTACAAGTGAAGAAACTTGTACTATTGCTAAGAAAATTATAAGTTATTTAATAACAATCTAAATTTGATACTTCCCATGTTTGTTTATGTATTACATGTTACAGAATTCTATCACAGAGCAATGTTCACAGGGAATCCTCACACTCGAAGAATGAAATGATATATTGGCTGCTATAATTGGGCAACGTGAGCACCCAAGGGGTTGGAGGAGGAGTAGGCATTCAGCAATACTTTGGTGCACTAGTCACTACGGGTCAAGACTGGTGACAAGAGAAGAGGTAGAGGTGATCTTAGCCCAAAAGGAACAAGAAATGGAATGGCAAATAACTACGATGAGAGAGGAAATGATCAGCATGTTCAGCTCCAAAATGCCAACGACTTGTGTGCTGAGTCACTTGGACATCCAGCTGAGAATCCTTCATTCCCACCCCCTTGGACAGAGTGTGAACTTCATCTAGAAGATCTTTATATGCATATAGTAGCATATGGGAGGTGCGACGATACTTTGGGGTTAACTATCCACCACCAACAAATTACAACGAACCAAGTGAGGGTGATGGTTGAACGTGTTGTATATGCTAATGCACTAATCCCATATGCTACTGATGAGATCTAGACCACAGGACAAGCACCCAAAATTTTTATTTGTGCTCTACGTAGACTTGTCACTACAGTTCACCCAAGGTATGATCTCATTATAATTTTATTTTTTTTTGCTTCTTTCTCATATTACATATAGATTTTATAATTCATTTATTGATTCATTCTCCTATTGTACTATTTAAGAGGGTTGTTGCATCAAATGAGGAGGAACATACAAGGGTAAAGTAGAGCTAACCTATTCTTGAAGAAGTACCACGTCTCTATATAGCATTGTTGAAAATCATAAAGTCAATACACTTGATTATGGATCCAGATGTTATTGGCAAGCCCTTTGGTTTTTATGTTTATCAAAAGGATGTTGTAGAGATCATGATAAAGACAAAGATGCTTTGTGTAACATCCCAAAATTTCTAAGGAAGAATATAAATTTACATTAGAGTAATTTAATTAGAGGTATGTTTGCTAAATGCAAATGAGAAGTGTGGGAATATTGAGAATATGTATGAGGATGACATTTATGTGTACATGCACATATAGCTAGAAAATAGAAGCTATGTATTTATATGATTGTATATTAGTGTAACATCCTTCTATTTCCTTCATGATAGCCACATATAAAATGTAATGTGATTTCATAACATGACCAAAGACCATGGGATCTAACTTCTATCTTAATTGACAAAACATGATTGAAAGTTAATGGCGTGAACTCTTGGTTGCTTTCTATTGTATGTGCTTAGGTAATTGTGATTCTTATTATCATAAAAATGAAGTGAACTAAGAGGAATGAACCTTGAACAATTAATCAAGGAATTAAGGAGTTAAAAATATGGTATAATTAGTGCAATTAGATTAAATAACTACCTAAGTGAACTACTAGTTAGGGAGATGGTTAGAATGTGACTAAATTAGTCCCAATTGGACCACATGGAGGCAGCAGCTAGCTTCCACAGGGGCCCACGCCTCTTGCATGCTTGGGACACCTAGAAACCTTACATTTTATAAGGGGACACTCCCACCAATTGTAGCTTGACAAAATGCCATAGATGATAATTGCACTTGTGGTGATATTTTGTAAGACTTGTGCATGAAAGGGAGACTTGTAGCATCCCCTAATTGAGTAGTGAGTAGTAAGGTTACATGTGCATCATCCATACTTATATGCATGTTTAAGGTATTCCCTAATTGAACCTCTTGAATTGAATGGCTTATATGCATATGATTATATTAGTTATGTTTACAACTTCATGTGAACAAGCATGTGTGCATGTTTATGGCAAGTAGGAATTGAATACTTTGCATGAACATGTGTAATTAGAATTATGTTATTTCATTCATAAAAACTAAATTGAACAAGATTTTTATAAGTGGTGGCACATCCATAAATAACCAAAAGTGGGAAATAACTAGTTGGAATGGAATGAGGGAACTAGACTAAGCTAGTTGGATTGAAAGGATCTAGTCTCAAGGAAGCCAAGAAGGCAGCAGCCTTCTGCCCTCTCATCCACTCCACTTGCCATGCATCAAACTGCCAAACCTTTGTCTTGAACTTGGTCAAAGTATCAACCAATGAAATAGTGACATTAGGCATGACTTGTGTGCATATTTCATGATATTTATGCATGTAATAAATGAAGGAAAATGGGAGAGAATTCCAGACCAAGTGAGAGGCGGCAAGCAGGGCTGCAAGGGGGAAAAATGGAAATAGAAAGGGGGAGAAGAGAGCTAGGGGTGCAAGAGAAAAGAAGGAGAAGAAAGAAGAAAAACAAGAGAGGAAAGCAAGCTCGTGTGAACCCTAGTGTTCTTTCCTTTTCAACCACTTGAAGTGACCATCTAACTAGCCTCAAAAGAGAAAGGAAAGCTGCCATAGAGGCCCTAGCTTGAAAGGCTTCAAAGAGCTCTCAAAGTTGTGTTCCTCCTTTGGTTCAGACTCTTTACAACTCTAAGACTAAACAAAATGAGCAAAAAATCAACAGGGAGACACGCTTCAACTATTTGTAGCATCAATGCAAGATTACACTGGCAACTACATAGCATGAAATCTAGATCTGGCCGTGTAGTTGCTTTCCAACAATCGTAACCACTACTTGTGAAGAGTACACAACATAAGACTA
Source organism: Bauhinia variegata (assembly GCA_022379115.2). NCBI lineage: Eukaryota > Viridiplantae > Streptophyta > Magnoliopsida > Fabales > Fabaceae > Bauhinia > Bauhinia variegata. Next base: position 399,895 of record CM039437.1, on the reverse strand, counting down.
AAAATTTCACATCATGTACTCATTCTTTGCTACTTTGTTTACTTTGGTTGACAAAAAATGTACGGCCCACACAGATGGAGGATTATACAGTTGTGTAATCCTTGGTAATCCATGTAGTTCAAGTCTGTGTAATTGGAGACTCCTCAAAATACTAAGCTTTTGCTTTAATTCTCCCTATTTTCACTTTTTTATGCATCTGAAGGTGGTTAGAACCTGAAAATGAGAATATGAAACAAACTCATCCAATTCTTAACATAAGTTTATCATGTGGGACAATAATCAACAAGAAAAAGTGTTAAATAAATGTATGAAAATGCATTCATCAAATCCCCTAAACTTGAACTTTTGCTTGTCCTCAAGTAAAGATAGAAACAAGGTACATTCCAAGATTTCAAGGGAAAAAAATTTAAGATCAAAAAGGTAAAGCAAATCATGCTCTCAATCAAGTTAATGTTTCATTGGGAAGTTAACTCTCCTATCAATCAATAAGTGAGGTGCAATTGCCTCACCAAATAGATAAGTGTTTCACTCAATCACTCTCCAGGATATGGCTTGTACTTTCACTCAAGATTGTACATTAACATATGCTTGCAAGTGCCCTAATCTTTACTACTTAAATGCATATGCACACAATGACCATAGAAGACTTTTATTGAGGTTGTAATGTGGCCAAGGTAAAGGTATGATAAACGGAAAAAAAAAAAAAAAAAAAAAAAAAAAGCTTAGAAGAGGTCAAAACCTAGAGAAGAAAAGAGAGCAAAAGGGCATGAATCTTGGGCATTGGTTCTCAAGCACTTTGCTTGAAGGACATGCAATCCACTCCCAACTTTTCAACTCTTATTCATTTAACCTCAACTACATCTTTTTTTCCCTTTCACTTTAGACTTTTTGTATTTGCTTTTTCTATTCTTTTCTCTTTTATTTTCTTTTCATTTTTGAAATTCTTCTTTTTTTTTCAAGAATATTTGAATCTTTTTCATCGTTTTTCCTTAATTCCCTCATTTAGTCATACTATCTCCAAATGGCTTCTGTAGACATTATATTTTGTCCAGATTTTTATTTTATTTTATTATTTTTTACTTTATTTATTTAACTTATTATTTACGTTGTCTCCCTTCTTCATTTTTATTTTTATTTTTATTTTATTTTATTGCATTTCATTTTCTTTTATATATATGTTTTAAAAAATGAAAACGAAAGAAAAGAAATGAAATAAAGAAAAGAAAAGAAGAAAAAGAAAACGGAACAAGGATAGGAAGTAGAAGGAAAAAAAAAAAAGAAAAGAAAAGAAAAAAGAAAAAGAAAAGGAAAGAAAGTAGTGGCTAGGGGTGGGCATGGGCCGAGATGAACTAGGATTTGGGTTGTCTCGGTCCCATTCCGAAAATACCCAAGGACAAGAATTCTTGTCCCAATCCCATCCCAATTTACCTAGCTATCCCGGCCTGTCTTGGCCCGGTTGTCAACATGCTTGTCCCGGTTCCATCCTGGTTATGTCCCGAGTCCCATCCCGACATATCCCAAGTCATGTCCCGAATGTCCCGTCCCGATTTGTCCCATAGTTTGTCCCGGTTTGCTGCAGTTTGAATCCTTCAAACACCAAACATCTTAACAATAAAAGGAAAATAAATCAACAAGAGTACATATATATTGTAAGCTAGTCTTAGACCTATAACACTCATACCAACCATAATTGAAAGCATTGATTTAGTTCAAAAGTTTATTATTTTTGTTTTTACTTTCTCAATGAAACAAAAGTTGTATTATTTTTATTGTTGAGTTGAAATTATAACTTTGTAAATGTTTCCAATAAAATGTAGATAAATTTGAATTTCCTTAGCATTATATAGTATATCATTTGTTTTGGGATTAAAAAAAAAAAACCAAAGAAGTAGCAAAAAAGGAAAAGAAAAGGAAAATTTATTTAAAAAAAGGAGAGATCTTAAGTTCGTCGAATCATTTTACCTTATTTTATAATAACTTTTTAAAGTCTACTACGGGATTTATTCTCTTTTAAAACAAAAAAACAAAAACACTAAAAAAAAGAAGAATAAGAAAGAAAGAAAGATCTCTAAATAAATCCTTGCTTTGTGAGGTTTCTTATGTTAGCTTAATAGAAAGGTCAAAAATATTTTTGCAAAATTTGACAATGTCAAAGGTCATGGTAGTAATCAGTTTTCAAATAACTTAATTAGTTATCAAAATATAAAAGAATTCTTTTTTTATGATTAAGTGAAAAATGAGTTTCTCGTACCTACAATGATTTATCACGTTGTAAATATTATCCAAAGGACATCTTTATCGAAGACATTCTATTAATTTAAATTTTCCTTGCCAAACCTTAATTTTCATGCCAAAATGAGTTTTGTCTAAATGACATCTTTGTCAAAGACATTTTACTCATTTAAAGTTTTCTTGCCAAAATGAGTTTTTTGTTAAAAGGACATCTTTGTCGAAGACATTGACTAATTTAAATTTTCCTTGTCAAATCTTAATTTTCATGCCAAAATGAGTTTTTTGTCCAAAGGACATATTTGTCGAAGACATTTGACTCATCTAAATTTCTCTTGCCAAACCTTAGTTTTCATGCCAAAATGAGCTTTTTGTCCAAAAGACATCTTTGTTGACTCATTTAAATTTTCCTTGCCAAACCTTAATTTTCATGCCAAAATGAGTTTTTTGTCTAAAGGAGATATTTGTCGAAGACATTCAACTAATTTAAATTTTCCTTGCCAAACCTTAATTTTCATACCAAAATGAGTTTTGTCGAAGACATTCCACTCATTTAAATTTTTCTTGCCAAACGTTAATTTTCATGCCAAAATGAGTTTTGGTGAAGACAATCGACTCATTTAAATTTTCCTTACCAAAATCTTAGTTTTTATGCCAAAATAAGTTTTTTGTCCAAAGGACATCTTTGTTGAAGACATTCAACTAATTTAAATTTTCCTTGCTAAACCTTAGTTTTCATGCCAAAATGAGTTTTGTCAAAGACATTCGACTCATTTAAATTATTTAACTTTCTCTTGTCAAAATTATTTTCACGCACAAAAAAAAAAAAAAACAAAAAATGTCTCACTAATTTACTGTTTGTTATTTTTTTACAAAAAAAAAATAGAGAGATTTCTTGCTAAAAATATTTTTCATGCAACAAAAAAAAATGGGAAGAAAAGAAGAAATTCAAAAATAAAAAATTTCTTTACCTCAAAGTCTTTCTCTTTTCTCTTCTCATTATTTTTAATTGCAGCTTAAGTTGTGATGGCTCCTTCAAAGAAGTCCAAGCTCAATCAATTGCGCTCTGTCAAACAACCTATCAAGCTCAGACTTAGAAATACATCAATAATAAGAAAGAAAGAAAGTCCAGCGAGGCCGAAGTGGATGAATTGAAGTCGAAGATGAATGAAATGATGGAATTGTTGGGAGGAACTTCAAAATGCCTCAGTTCTTTGCGTAATCTTGAAGGTGAGATTGACGATTTGAAGTTAAAGGTCAATGATATAGCAAGGTTGTTAGAAGAGAACTTGAAATTGAAAGGGCTGATGGAAAAGGTGGATGTGCCTACACAGAAAATGACCTCTATTATAGAAAGACTTGCTATTTTGACTTCTTATGGTGAGGTAAATGCTGGAGTGTTTCCTCAAACCATACCATTAAATGCAAACCTAGCTTGTTGGGTAGGGTCTAGCTCAACATTGCCACGTGAACAACAGACCCCTAAGGGAGTGGTAATTAGTGTGCTGCCTAGTTCGAGCAAGATTCTTCCCAATTACCAAGCTTCACCTCATCCTCCCACCCCAATTCACTTAATTTCATCCCATCACCTCAACCCTACCACCCAACCTCATCAAATCCAATAGTACCTAATTTAAAATAAATAAAGTTTTCAATTGTACCCTAATTTTTAAACAATTGGTGGCGATTCCATAATTTTAAAATTTTCAAAAAAAATAAAAGTCGTTCCATTTTTTGTCGTAGCGTTTTTACCCCCAAAGGGTACGTTGTGACAGCTTCTTTATATCCCTTTTCTGAACTCATTCAAGCACAAGAGCGATTTACAATGCATTCCAAGCTCATAAGAAGATACCTAAGCTCTCTTAACATACAGTTAAGGTCATAACTTAGTTTTTCACTTTCTTCAGCTTTGTAATGAGCTAAATCATGAAACAAAGGTTATATATAAGGCTCAAACATTGGTAACTAGAGTATACATATGCACGATAGGCCATTTAGGAAAAGTGGTGTAAAAAAAAATGAAATAAGACCTCAATCATCTCAAATAGTGCATATGACAACATGTAGCCCCAAAGAGAGTAAGTGCAAGTTCTAGAGCATATCAATACAATGAGTGATTAATCTACAGAAGGAAAAATATTGAGCTAAACAAGAGATTATTTATCAACATTGCTCATTAAAGTCCAAATTTTACAAGGTAATTAAAATGCAATTGACAACATCATTTGGATTAAAGATTATCAACAAGCCAACAATTCATCAAACAAGATCAAAATACAATCAAAGATCACTAGAATCATTTAATTTGCATAAAAATCAAAAATTAAAAGAAAATTGAAATCGCTCCAAAAACAAGCACACTTTGCATCATAAGTGTGGAAACAGAATTAATTAGATGAACATCCTCCCCTTACACTCAAACTATACATTGTCCTCAATGTACTCAATTTAGAATTGCAGATAAAGATAAAGAATACTCCCCTTGCGCATGAAGCTTATCTCAACTGAAAAACTAAACAGGAATAGTGTGGCATTAGATCGTGTAAAGCAAATAAAATAGATGCCATTCAATAAGCTCAAAGAAGATCAAAATAACTGTGATATATAATAACTGTATCAAAAGTAAGGTGGAGTAATAATAATACAAAACCCAAATATCAAATAAACAGAAATAAAGACAAAAAGTGCTAAAAGTAATAGTGCTAGTGCTGCTCTGGGGATCTGTTGTGCCCTGTATGGCATCCTTGAAGATATCAGTATCCTCAGGTGTTGTGGTCTCTCAACTATTGGCAATATGGGAGCTAGAACTGTAAAAGAGTAATGGTGGTGGCTCTACAAATGTCACACCCTGGGCTATAGTAAAAATCCCTTGCCTGCTAATGCTGCCACTAGCAATAAGCTCAGTGGAAACTGACTCAGATCTGCATAGCAGTTTACCACTCATTCCTAGCTACAGTAGAGGATGGTGGTGGTCTCTCATGTATAATAGTGGTAGCAGGAGTGGCCGGCTTATCAGTGGAAACGGGAGTGGGGTCCTCTAGTTGTCGTGGCGAAGGTATTAGATCATCATTTGGCTCCAATGGAAGCATATCAGGATCGATGTCATCCTCACCCTTAGGTATATCCCTCGGCAACTAATCCCAAAGAGTGTGATATGTCCCATGCGCGCTTGTCCTCTTCCTGGTCATCTTCATATGAAGAAGATTAGTAGCCCTTGACAGTTGTGGGGTGGAGACCTCAGTGACTCTTCTCATGTTACCTCTTGTGATAACCCCTAGGCCAATAGCCAGTCTGGTAGTGACTGCTCCACAACCTCTGTGATAACATCTTCAGTGCGAGCAGTCCATAATAAGGAATAGCCCCTTCTCTAATGCACTTGTGTATCATCAAGTGCTTTTTGGGTTATCCTTGTTACCGCAGATAGAGTATGAAAACAACATATTGATGCATCTCATAGATATATTTGTGAAGGCAGTGGCTTTGGAGGCAATAGTTGTATATTTAGTAGTGCCAAGGGTAGAGGCAAGCTTAGTCTCGCCCTCCTAGCTTCAAGATATGATGCACTATAGGTAGGCTGAGGAATCAATAGTCTCTGGTGAAGATACCGACCCTCTCTATGAACTAGTTGAGGCTCCTTCTCTCCATACGACTCCTGGTCTAAATATGATAGTCTTCGGCTTCCCCACTTCCCCACATCAATGAGGGTGCTGGTGATCCTAATGGTAGTGATAATAAACTCATAGGCTTGCTCTCTATATACTAGAATTTTTAGTAACCCCAAAAATTTGTTAAATATGGCACTCCTAATCAGCTCTGTGACCTTGTGAAGAATGCCAACCTCCTCTAGCAATTTAGTGTCTAGCATCTTGGTTGGGAGGAAGGTCTTGGTCTCCAACTTCCTAATGCATCTCTGATCGTCATTCACCTCGAAGCAAATGAGCCGATGTGTATCACGGATGCCCTTGATTTCCTCTCAAGCACAGAAGACACTAAGGCAGATGGTGTACTCTTGCAAGTGAATAATAGGAGAGGTAGAAGTAGATGGTGCAATAGAAGAGCTAAATGCAAATGGTAATAAAGATGCAGTTATTTCAGCTGATGAACTCATATCTAATCTTGAAGAATCAAAAGAAATGGCCTTTGAGGCTGAGGCTCTTCCCTTTGGAAAGGTTCTAGTCATCTCCCTGTGAGCAACTTTATCATTCATGCATGTTTAATGACCTTCTATAATTCATTTCTAACACATAACTACCAAGCAATCTCAAAAATCTTAAATTTTGCATGGCATTGTGTTCGTACCGATTAATTTGGAAATTCTCAAATAATCCCATGCAAACCATCACATTGTAGCTTATAAAGGTGTTTGTGGTTCAGTTTGGATCAGCTTTTAGCCAAAAATTCATCTAAGCTGATCGTAAAATTTATTTGCAGTTCAGTTTAGATTGATTCAAATACAACATGTCATCCGATCCGATCAAATGTAGTTTGGATTTGATTGGTTATTTCAATTTTCATTTTTATTTTTTTATAACATCAAGAGTAAAAATGTTGGACTAACATTAAAAAATTTACTAAAAATAAAAAAATTCATTATGCTTTTTGAATCTACTAATATACCTATGAAACCCGTGACTAGAGACGCTAAATGAACAAGCAATAAAGGAGAAACACAAGCAAAGGCAATGAACAGAGCAACACTAAGAAGAGAGTGTCTCAGACTCTAAAGCAGCACCACAATCGCTAGAAGGAGAGAGTGTTGATGTCGATTATGTTAGTGTGAATGAATTGGTCTTTTTAGGATTCTAAAAGACACAACATTTTAAGAAGCTGTACAAGTTTTAATTAATAATAATATGTTATATGCAGCTTAGTTTAGATCAATTTGGTTTTCATCGGGAGAATCAAAAATCAATCTGAATCGGTTAAAAATTTGCAGTTTTTGATTTTTTCAGTTTTTAATTTTTTGGGTTGATTGAGTGGTTTGAAATGGATTGGGTCAGCTTATGAACACCCCTAGTAGCTTAATCAAATTCAATAAAACTCGAACAGGTAAATGGAAGTCGATAAGTGCGAAAAATACATAGAATTCAAGAAATAGAAATTTGGGTGCTGGGGAGTAGCTCAAATGAGAGTGCAAATGCTCGACTCAATCAGTCAAAATCTAATTTTTACTTGCAAAATCAATTGTTGGGTGCTTTTAGGACAAATTTAGTGCAAGAATCAAAGACAAATGTGGATTTGAGAGTTTAGGGAAGTGGATCGAAAAGTCATGCCTAAGCGGGAGTGAATTTCTCGTTGTGTTCTTCGTTCTTTTATGGGCTTGTTGCACGACACAAATTACATGGCTTAGGCTTCGCATAACACAATGTGAAATGGCATTTCATAATCTGTGTAATTATGGCTTTTGTTAGAAAATCCATATTCAACTAGTGCTACCAATTTTAGGGTTGTTACACTTCCTTAGCTTGTGAAATAACCATGACATCTAAATTAAAATAATCATGCAAGATTTAACCATATCACCCGTCAAAAGCAATTAGCACTATTTTATTAAACTCCTAAAATTGACAAAAATAAATCCTAAGAAGTCAAATTTACCTTTTAAAGTTAAGTTGCCTCCCAACAAACACTTTTTTTTTTTAATATAATCATTAACTTGACTAACCATCCCAATCCAAGGGAGGATGATATCTAGCAAAAGGCAAAACTCTCTTCCTTTTCAAGAAGGAGCTTTGGCATTTATTCAATGAAATAATTTGCAAAAATAAAATCAAATTAACAAAAGAAGATAAAAATGAAAAAGTATACTTACCTCTACTTGCTTTCCAATATGATTCTTGCAGAGTTAAGTATCTTTGTAGGGCAGCTTCCTTTGGATTTGTCCTATCAAAATGATGCATCATCTTAGTTTGATTGGGTACAATTCCCAAAGACAACTTTCAATCAATTTAACCCAAAATTCTTCATCCAGAAGAATATAATCACGGCATCCTGCTTTAAACAATTAAACTCATTAGAGGAGAGTTGAATAAGTGTACTTACCTCACCTTTATATCTATTTCACATTCTCACCTGAAACTTGTTCAAATCTTTGAAATTCAAAGTGGAAGCATCTTGTAACTGTGATCTTTGTATGTGACTAATACAAATAGATAGATCAACTAATATAATCCTAGCCACATTCATTCCAATACATCTCCTATCCAAAGGACACATTTCAAATTTATTCCTTAAATCAAAACAAGACCAATGGCTATTTAGATGAAGCATAGTTACATTAATAAAGATAGCAAGGAGGCATAATGGATAAGATACTATTTCATGAAAATCTTCATCAACCTTATTATCTACCCTATCAATTTGAGAACTAGAGACATCATAAGATATATCATCATGAACTAAACTAAATTCATCGTTGTCATACAATTGCTCTCTAGCATTAATGGATTCTTCTTTCTTTTCAACTTTCATCTCACGTGCATAACTGCCATTTCCTACAAATAAGTGTCTGATATATGGAAGAATATAATAAATATCAAAACGAGAATCATCACTTTCATCAAAACTTTCTATTTCAGGTTCTTCATATGCATCATCCCAACAATCACCTATGTAAAAATCATTGTTCATAACAGAATGGAAGGTGGCTGCAGTACAGTGGTGAAAGGTGTTCTGTTGTTCAAATCAACAATCATCTTTCTCATAACCTCATTAGAATCAAAATATAAGCTGCTAGGATCCATGTGTTTCATCCCCTTTTTCTTTTTTCAAATTTCAAAGTCTTATATTTTTACAGTTAGTTTTTTTTTTTTTCAAGAGATACATAAAAGAATTTAGCGGATGGCTTAGATCAAAAATCTTTTCAGCATATTACTAATTACCAACCCACGGCAATGGCTCTAAAAACATGTTTGCTCCCTTAAGATTAGCCAAATTTTAAAATTTATAATTTCAATACTGTCTATTAGCTATAGAAGCATGGCAATGCACCAGTTGTGTTTACCTAAATAATGATCCAATCTCTTGGTGTAATTCAACCAAGTAAAGGCATTAAACTCTACGGAATTGTTAATTAAAAAAAAAACTTGTGTTTACCTATCTCTAGTTTTCACTCATGCCATAGCAATTAATCCTAAAAGCAATTCTATAAAACTATATCTATATGTGAATTATAGACATCAAATCAATCTTACAAGTGACCAAGCTACAAGAAGCATTAAGATAGAATTAATTGCTCATAGAAATCAAAATAGAACTATATATATATATATATATATATATATGTAAATCATTTGATCCATAACATAAAAACCCTCAACTAAATCCCTCCCCTATTGAGAGGCTTAGCTAGAAATGTTTGAATCCATAATCACAAGAAGTAAGACAAAATTCATTGTTCTACATAGAGAAAAAGCAAGAAGAAAGTTTCTCTATCGTAGAAATTTTTAGGTCTTCGCATTCCTGGCCAATCCCACTTGCAGAGAATTTCATATCCTTCCACGCACTTACGAATACCCAGATTTAGGTTTCTAAGCCTTTTATGCTAGCATTGGGCACTAGGTGCTGGTTGAAGTAAAAATTGGATGTGCTCTTGGCCTTATTGGCACTAGGCACCAGGCTTGCTACAAATCTCTTCGTCTCTAGTACTCTAGTGCTTAGTGTTAGCTTGTTGACACTCAGCTCTAGGTCCTAGCGCTCAACTCTGGCCTACTCGATAGTAACTTTGCTTTTTACTTCTAATGCTAAGTGTTGAACCTCCAAAGGTGCATTTCACATGAAATAAGTCATAGAAAAGCTCCAAATCAATGCTAAATCGTGTCAAAAGACAGTGAAACATTCAAACATCTATTAAGTACTCAGAAAAGGGCTCAAAATACTAAGAACACTACTCAAATTGCCATGAAAACTCACAAATTCTAAGTGCAATAGAGCTAAAATAACTTTATTTTCATGGAGTTATCACACCCTCAAACTTTAGTTTTTCTTGTCCTCAAGCAAAGACACTATCTCAAAAAAGCAAAAAAACAACTCTACAAAGATAACATGTTTTGATTTATTATCCCTCAAGAAGCAAATACAACTAAAGACAATAAATCAAGTGGAAGAATAACATGCATAATGAATTCATTTGAATCAAAATCATGGTAGTTCTACTCCTGTCTCAATTGATGCATGACAAAGATCTCTAGGACTTAACAAGGTCAGTGGGGTCAAGATGAAGAAATTAAGCTCAATTAACAAATTCACTCTACTCACGTGTTTACACTCAATTAGGAAAGCATTATGTCACTCAATTCACTTAGACACTCGCCTAATCTTGTAAGTAATGACACCTAGGATTCCACAGCTTAGTAAATCCTGCAAGTAAAATCAAAAGGGCTTTCTAAGCTTGTAAAGTGAAGGTAGGGCAAATGAAAGGGGTTCCACTCAATTGAAAGCTAGGCATTCCACTTTCCTTGCAAATTCACCCTTTACTATTCCATGCTTAGCTTCACTTAATAGCTCATTTTTATCACTTACAACTTCTTTTGAACACTTTTCTTTTTTATATTGTTATACTTTTTTTCTTTACTTTTTTCAATTTGACAAGCTGCTCTCTTATCACATTCATATTGAGCTTTGGTCATTGTCCCTTTTTGCTTCCACACTTATAACTTCCCAAAATGCCTATACGTGCTCATGTAGTTCATAGGAAGAAAATAAATACAATTTATGCACTTACGCAGCTCAAAGTGGGAAACTAGAGATACCTCTCACAAAAAAAAAAAAAAAATTCAATAAGGCTCAAAACTGAGAATAATGACCTAAATCACTTTCGTGTATCACTAAGCAATGGATTCACTAAATTCATGTTAGACAAGAAAATGCTATGTCATCCTCGCCTATAGTATTCATTCTCCTTCCCTCTTTTCATCTTTTTAGGTATCATAGAGAGGGTTCAAAACACAATAAAGGCCTAGATCATCTCTTCACTAATCATCCAAAATCCACAAAGAGAACTATAAGAATGGTTTCATAGTTGAATCTATAATCATGAGATTAATTGTTTCAAAATAGTCATAATACTAAATTCATCACCATAAAAGCCATATTGCTTAGTTTTCATCATTGGGATCTAGAAAGTTAGCACAACACACTCTTCTTTCTTTTTTTCCTTTTTTTTGAAAACTGAAATTTCAACTAACTAGACAACTAAACAACTAGGTGCAATATAAAAGCATTGAAAAAGCTAGCATCAATAGTAGTTGTCCCACCCCTAAACTTTATGGCACAGTGTCCTCAGTGTGCAGTGAAAACATATGAAATAGAAGAAAATAACATAAAAGAATAGAAACTCACCGAATCTTGCTTTGGTAGTGATGGTTACTGAGGCCACATCTCTTGCAACTAATGGAGATATCTTTCCACTCAATGCATCCCCAACTCTTTAAGAACTGTAGCAAAAAAATAATACTCAAATAAGCACCTAACCGGCAATTGACTCAATTCTAACTATCCTACTAAAAAATATTTAAAATAAATAAAATGAAACAAAAGAAAAGAACTTGGGTTGCCTCCAAAGAAGTGCTAAGTTTATAGTCTTCATCCTGACTATCTTTGATTTCTTATGGCACATCTAGAGGATTGTAGGGAGAGATCATGGACTCCCCAACTCCTTTTTAGCTTTGCTTGGGTTCCCAATAATCTTCAAAATTTTCCCTAAGTACCTTGGGCATCTCGAATAACACCATTTTGGAATATCCTTATCTTTGTCTTCTTTTTCACATTAAGGGGAGGATTTCATTGACTTTCACTGGAACATGAGGCTAAACTTGTTCCACAACCTTGACTTCTACTATTTCTTCACTAGTTTTCAAGCTTCTTGCTAGGAGGGTAGGGTTCTCAAAAATCTTGGAAGTAGCATGGTTCCCATTAACTCTTAATCTCAGTTATCTAGAATCCATATCAATAACAGCTTTCCCAGTGGCAAAGAAAAATCTCCCAAGTATGAGGGGGACATCAGTATCCTCCTCTATATCCAACACAACAAAGTCCACAAAGAAGATAAGCTTACCATGTTCAAGAAGTTGGGAATTGGAGATATCAAGCCTACTATGATGACCCTATAGCTTGCAGATTCCACTACCCATATGGATGCTTAAGAGAGCAATCTGCAAGCTATAGGGTCATCATAGTGGGCTTGATATCTCCAATTCCCAACTTCTTGAACATGGACAAGGGCATCAAAGACTTGTTTTCAAGTTTCAATGATTTATTTTCTTACCGTAATATCTTTCTTAATTTTTCATCACCTCAGTGACTTCGTATTGCCCTCAGCACAAAGACTTATTCTCAAATTTTAATGATTTACATTCTTGTCATGATACTTTTTTTTTTTTTCTTTTCTCATCACCTCAATGATTTTTTCTTGCCCTAAGTGCAAGGACTTGTTTTCTCATCACATCAGTAATTTTATCTTGCCTTTAGTGCAAGGACTTATTTTCTCATCACATCAGTAATTTTGCATTGCCCTTAGTATAGTGTTTTGATTCTAGTCATCAGTGTAATGTTTTCATTCTCAGTGTAAAGTTTTCATTGTTGCCCTTAGTGTAGAATTTTCATTGCTTGTCCTTTTGCAATATTTACATTCTTGCCCTCAATGCAACACTTTCATTTCTTGCCCTTAGTGCATTGTTTTCATTATTGATTTCGTGCAAAGCTTTCATTTCTAGCCCTCAGTGCAAAGATTTCATTTGTCGCCTTCAATTCATTGTTTTCATTACTGCCATCAGTGCAAAGATTTCATTTGTCGCCCATAGTGCATTGTTTTCATTATTGCCATCAATGCAATATTTTCATTTCTACCCTCAGTGCAAAGATATTTTATCCATCATTAGAGTATTTACATTTCTTGCCCTTGGTGCATTGTTTTTATTATTGTCGTCAATGCAATGTTTTCATTCTTGCCCTTATTACAAGGATTTATTTTTTTTGTCATTGCAGTATTTACATTTCTTTTCTCAATGCAATGTTTTCATTTTTTCCTTTAGCGGAGTAGTTTCAATTCACCCATTAAATCATTGCCATCAAATTTTTCAACGGAGTTCATTTTATGGCCACAATACATGTTATTTATTTTTATACACTTTATATGTTTCTTATACGAGAATCTTCACTATCTAAAATTTGTCTTGCTCCTATTTAAGAAAACATGTAAACAATGTCAAACTATAAACATTGTATTTTATTTAAATATTTTTAAAATATAAAAGATAGAGAAAAGTAAAAAATTTTAAATTAACTTATGTATTTCATATCCATTTGGTAGTGTTTTTATACAAGATATAATAAAAAAAAGTTTTTTATTTATAGTTTAGCCCAATTCTGTTTTTAGTCCATTTGCTCACGACCCAAGCCCATACAAAAAGAAAAAAGGGCGAAAACGGAAACATGTCGCAGGCAACAATAGAAGTAAAACCAAAAAGCAGAAAACGACAGAAAGCAGGGAGCTCCAGACCAAAGACAAATGGTCCCAGAGTACAGGGGTTTACATGTTTTCTTAAATAGGAGCTCCAGTTCTATTTGTAAGAAGAAAGATGAGAGTCGTAGAATGTGTATAGATTATAGGCAGTTAAATAAAATGACGGTTAAGAATAAGTATCCTTTGCCTAGGATAGATGATCTCTTAGATCAATTGGGAGGAGTTTCAGTATTTTTCAAAATAGATTTAAGATCAGGATATCATCAGTTGAAAGTTAGAGATGTGGATGTACCTAAAACGGCATTTAGGACACGATATGGGCATTATGAATTTCTCATTATGCCATTTGGATTAACTAATGCCCCTGTGGTATTTATGGATTATATAATAGAATATTTAGACCATATTTAAATAAGTTTGTAGTGGTATTTATAGATGATATTTTGGTGTACTCCAAGTCACCACAAGAGCACGAACAACATTTAAGAATAGTGCTACAGATTCTTAAGGAAAAAGAGTTATATGCTAAGCTTAGTAAATGTGAGTTTTGGCTGAGTAAGGTTACCTTCTTAGGGCATGTAGTCTCTAGAGAAGGCATATCAGTAGATCCCCATAAGATAGAAGCTATCTTAAAATGGGAAAAACCAACAACAGTGACTGAGGTTAGAAGTTTTCTGGGGTTGGCAGGATATTATAGAAAATTTATCCAAAGATTTTCACAAATAGCACTACCCCTCACTAGATTAACCAGAAAAGGACACCCCTTCCTTTGGGATAGTGAATGTGAAAAGAGTTTCCAGGAATTGAAATCTAAATTAACTTCAGCACCAGTAATAGTCATACCAGATCCCAAGTTACCTTTCATAATACATAGTGATGCATCTAAGAAAGGTTTAGGGTGTGTGCTTATGCAACAAGGGCGGGTAGTTGCTTATGCATCTAGGCAACTTAGACCGCACGAAGAAAATTACCCCACTCATGATTTGGAATTAGCTACAGTTGTTTTTGCTTTAAAAATTTGGAGACATTATCTATATGGAACCCAATTTGAAGTGTATACAGACCACAAAAGCTTGAAATATCTATTTGATCAGAAGGAATTAAATATGAGGCAAAGAAGATGGATAGAATTTCTGAAGAACTATGGTGTGACCCTAAGGTATCAACTGGGAAAAGCTAATGTAGTAGCTGATGCCTTAAGTAGAAAATCTTCGCATACTACATATTTAATATTGAAAGAGTATAGATTGTTAGAGAGGCTGAGGGATTTGAATTTGACAAAAATTACTCTTAAACCTGGATGCTTATTAGTAAGCATTAAGGATATACATAGGAATCTAGAAAAGAAAATAGTGGCGGCACTGGAATTAGATCCTTACATCCAGAAAATTATGGAACAGATTGAAGTTGGAGCTTTAAAGGATTTCACTAAAACCAAGGAAGGAATAGTAATGTTCAGGAATAGAATATATGTTCCTTGTGACCAAGACATAGGAAAGGAAATCTTGGAAGAAGCTCACAAGGGTAAGTATACTATACATCCTGGGGCCACCAAGATGTATAGAGATTTAAGGAAAAATTTCTGGTGGCCTAATATAAAGAGGGATGTAACTAATTTTGTAAATAAGTGTTTGACATGCCAGTAAGTAAAAATAGAACATCAAAAACCTGCTGGACTATTAAAAGACTTAGGAATCCCAACCTAGAAATGGGAAGGCATTACTATAGATTTTATTCAAGGTTTTCCCAAAACCCCAACAGGATATGATGGGATATGGGTTATAATAGATCGACTCACCAAGAGTGCCCACTTCTTAGCAATCAAAACTACTTGGAGTTTGGATAAGTTAGCACAATTGTACATTACAGAAATAGTAAGATTGCATGGAATACCTTATAATATAGTATCCAATAGAGACCCCAGATTTACTTCTAGATTTTGGAAAAGCCTACAAGAAGCATTGGGAACAAGATTAAATTTTAGTACACTTACCATCTACAGACAGATGGCCAAATAGAGAGAACAATCCAAACCTTAGAGGATATGCTTATAGCATGTGTATTGGAATTTAAATGGAGTTGAGATAAATACTTACCATTGGCAGAATTTTCTTACAATAACAGTTATCATTCAAGTATTCAGATGGCACCATTTGAAGCACTTTATGGGAGGCAATGTACATCACCAATCTGTTGGGTAGAATTAAAAGAAAGAAGTATTTTAGGGCCCCAAATTGTTAATGAAACCACAGAGCAAATTAAACTAATAAAGGAAAAACTACAAGAAGCTCAAAGTAGGCAGAAGAGCTACAGTGATAAAAGAAAGAAACCCCTAGAATTCAGAGAAGGGGACTATGTATTTCTTAAAGTCACACCAAGTACAGGAGTGGGGAGATATTTTAAAATTAGAAAGTTACATCCTAGATACATTGGTCCTTTTCAAGTCCTATCTCGAGTTGGCCCTGTAGCATATCGCTTAGCTCTACCTTCCAACCTTTCCAATCTTCATGATTTGTTTCATGTGTCTCAGCTGGAAAAATATTACCCAGACCCTTCACATGTTATAAGTCATAAAAGAATAGATGTACAGGATAACCTACACTACACAGTAGAACCAGAAGAGATCTTGGATAGGAAGTGTAAAAGGCTAAGAAACATAAACATTCATCTAGTAAAAGTTTTATGGAAGGGTGCATCCGAACAAGAAGCCACATAGGAGCTGGAGAGTCAAATGAGGGATAAATACCCCCATCTCTTTAAACAAGGTAAGCAAATTTTGAGGACAAAATTTTCTTTAAGGGGAGAGAAAATGTAACATCCCCTAATTGATAAATTATGCAAGTCTGAATGTGTATTGTTCTCCCTTATAAACATGTACATGATATTTTCTAATTGAATTTTTTAATTGAATTCCTTACATGTATGTGGATATACTTATTACATTAATATTTTTATGTGAATAAACATATGTGCATGTTTGTGACAAATAGAAACTCGATATTTTGCATGAGCATATGTAAATGAAATTAGGTAATTTGCATCCATGAGGACCTAATTGAATAAGAATTTAGATAACTAATGGCACTTTTGCAAATAAGGGAAAGTATGCAAAAACTAATTGAATTAGAATGAGGGAAATCAACTAGGTTGCCCAAGTTGGACCAAGTAGGCAGCAGCACTTCTTCCCTTTCAGCTCCACGCCACACACATCATGCAAGAGCCTAAAGACTTGCTAAAAAGTTGGTCAAAGTGGCAGCCAATGAGAAAAAGACATTAATAAATGCATAATTATGTAATTGCATGATATTTGTAAGGGAAATAATAAAAAATTAAGAGGGGTTGGGTGTAAAATAAAATTAGAGAATTCTGGAGAAGGGAGAGTCAGCAACTTGAAGCTGAAAAGGAAAGAAGAAAAATAAAAGAGAGGAGAAGCAAGGGAGGCGTGACCAAGGAACAAAAAAAAAAGGGGAGAGAAGAGAAATTTGAGCTACTGTTTCACTTGGAGCTGCTTCTAGGGATCATCCAAGTTGTTAATCAAGAGTTATTCTCATCAAAAAGAGGTTAAGAGCCTAGCACAGAGGTAGGTGGCTGCATTTAATTTTAATTGTTCACTAAATGTTAGTTTATAGTATGAAATTTTAGTGGAAAGTGGCATGCACATGTGAATTCATGTGTTGTGAATGTAATATTTGGCCCCATGACATGATTTGGGGTGTGGAAACTTTGGTATTATGTTTGCAAGATTGCTTATACGGTAATTGATTATATGCATAGAGCATGTATGCATATAGAAGCTCTAAATGAGTGAGGTGTTAGAAGTGGGGGAAAACTTGTGATGAGCACCTTTTTATGGTGCAACTAGTTGAGGCTTATCAGCCATGGGTGTGGCAAGGGAATACCCTGAGATTGGGTATTTCTATAACCTGGAAAGCCACATGAGAATTTATATGATACCCCTTTAAGGGTATTGAGGCAATAGGTCATGAGGTTTTCCCCATTTTCAGCATGATTTCCTTTATGGATGATGGTGATTTTGTGAGTTTCAGTTAATATAATTAAATTTCCTAGTATTAATTATTCATATATGTTTCATTAAGCTTGATACTGTTGTCATAACCCTTGTGCTTGTGGATGCAAACAGGTGAAGAAAGTAGAGAGGGTAAGGCTCTGTGCATGTTTATTCACATAAAAATATTAATGTAATAAGTATATCCACATACATGTAAGGAATTCAATTAAATTAGAAAATGTCATGTACATGTTTATAAGGGAGAACAATACACATTCACACTTGCATAATTTATCAATTAGGGGATGTTACATGGTAGCTTAACCTTTCATTATCTTCAAAAAGAAAAATCTCAAGGTAATTTCATACATTGCAAGTAATTATTGTAAATATAAAATATGGCTAATGTGGACTTAACCCAATAAACGTGATTAACCTACATTGCAAGTTGTGATTGTGTTAGAGAACTCACAAAGTATGGCGGAGGGTTGTTATGGTGATGTTGCTACAAAAGCTTTGGTTACAATATGACATGCTATATCTCAACCAAAAATGGTTATGGTATGTCGAAGAGCTATTAAGATACAACGTGGTGTAATATAACCAAAGTTTCTGCAATGACATCACCACGACAACTCTCCCACACACTGTGAATCATTCATGACAATCACAACCTAGAATGTATGGTAATCACATTTATAGGGTAAGGGGCCTTAGTGTTGGCTAAGCCCATACTACAAGGCCAACACTATGTAGAGTCGCCTACACAAATTGCGATCGTTGACATTAGCATCCAATGTGCGTCGGTTTCACTGATGCCTATTAGCTTTGGGCTTCTTAAAAGCTTATGCTATTTTTAACATCAAGTGTTTTAGCGTTGTCTTGTGGCCAACGGTAGGCTGACACTAATTCTCCCATTAGCATCAACTTTTTGAGCACAACATGGGATTTTGGTCGATGCTAATAATGGTGTTCTTGCAGTGGGATGATGATTGTAATATTGAGGATGATAAAAAATTGACCTTGTGAGCTTTTGAGCCTCTTGAGTATAATTTGTATATTATTGACATGCTCGTTATTTTTTGTGTGCATTTTCACCCATGATGATTTGTCACTCTAGAACTTGTAATAATTCTTTTTGAGACTACATTTTCGTGTGCATGCATATAAATGAGGAATGCCATTTTTCTAGCATAGCTACATACATAAATAGCAATCCGTGCATTATTTACTATTATTTAACCCCATTGTGCGTCTTATTAGTGCTTATTTGAACTCATTCTAAGCCTAAATACAAAAGTATATTTTTCGAATCCTTATGTTCTTCTCTTAACTTTGGGCCTCCCTCGTTCCTCCACATTCGTCCAGGCCTTACCCTCTCTCTTATGTATTTACTTCATTTATCATCCTCCATGGCTACCACCACGAAGCTTAAAGTAGAAGCTTTTGTACTTAACCTAGGATGACTTGAAGATCAAGTTGAATTCATGAGACTAGTATTGTATTTATTTTGAATATAAGGAAGGTTTTGAATTCCTATTCCTTGTTTATGCATGATTGGATTCATGAGACTAGCACTCAACCTAGAGATTTTATGCATCATTCCAACTTAAGATTGTGATTTTTTTAGGCTTGATAACTAATTTCCATGGAATAAAATTTGATTTAGCTAGATGAAGATTTAGTTTTTATGTCTTGCTTGCCCAATAAACTCTTGTTGTGATTATGGTTGGAGCTAGGTTTGGTTCCAATGACCATATTCTATGCAATTGTGTAGTAGAAATTGCCAAATTAAGTGCTAGTATCTTGGCTTAGTTAAGGTTAAACCCAATTAATTAAATAGTTAGATTAATCTTGAGATTTTGGGGTTAATATAGTAAATTTGCATAATTGGATTAAAATTAAATTTGTTGGCTAGGATTTGCTTGATTTCTCTATGTTTGGAGATTATATGATATAGAAATTTTATGTATAACCCCCTATTTGGCCATTAAAACCTTCATTTGTATATTGCAAAAGTGTATGTCTTGATCATTAATAATGGCCCTCGAGACTCCAAACTTGTAGAAAATGTAAGACCTAACAAAGTCTGCAACAACTTTAGCATCATCAGTCTGAGTGGCCTACGCCTCCACCCATTTGGAAATATAATCAACAACAAGAAGCATGTAAACAAAACCATAAGAGTTGGGAAAAGGACCCATAAAATCTATGCCCTAAACATCAAATATCTCATAGAACAACATAGGTTGTTGAGGCATCTCATGTCTATGACTATTATTTCTTACCCTTTGACATTGCACACAAGACTAGCACAATTCATATGCATCATCAAACAAAGTAGGCCAATATTATTCACAATCAAGAATTTTTCTAACAGTACATTATGGACCAAAGTGTCTACCACATGCATAGGAGTGAGAGAAAATGAGCACAGAATAAAACTCATCATCAAACACACATCTCTTAATTACTTGATCACTATAGAATGTTTACAAATAAGGATTATCTCACACATAATATTTAACATCTCTTTTAATTTGTGAATTTGTGCTCTAGCGAAATGTGAAAGAAAAACATGAGTAACCAAGTAATTAACCAACTCGGCACACCAAGGTAATTTAACTTGCAACTATAAAAGTTGCTCATCGAGAAAAGTATCATTAAGAGGAAAAGGGTCAGGGGATTTCTCAATGCGACTCAAGTGGTCCACCACTAAATTTTCAACTTCACTCCTATCCCGAATCTTAGTATCAAATTCTTGTAGCAAGAGCATCCATCTAATTAATCGAGGTTTCGCCTTTGGTTTCTTCAATAAGAACTTAAAATCTGCATGATTAATAAAAACAACTTCAGAACATAACAAATATAATCTGAATTTATCTAAATCAAAAACAATTGCTAAAAGCTCTTTTTTTTTATAGTTGTGGAGTTTGCTTAAGCAACATCTAAGGTCCAAGAGGCATAATAGATGGCATCAGAATGCTTGTTTGCACACTTCATTAAAGACAAACTCTGCATCTTTTTGTAGCAAGCTAGATAGTGGCAGGGCAATCTTGTTAAAAGTTTTAATAAAACGCTTGTAGAAAGTTACATGTCTAAGAAAGGAATGCACTTCTCTCACACTAGCGAGGCAAAGCGAAAAAGAAATAACATTTATCTTAGTAAGATCTACCTATTTACCTTTGGTAGATATAATATGGCCTAAAATTATACCCTGCTCAATCATAAAATGACACTTTTCAAAATTCATAACAAGGTTAGTTTCAGTGTATCTATTCAGCACTCTAGTAGCGCTATCCAAGCATGTATCAAATAAAGAACAATAAACAATGAAATCATCCATAAATAATTCCATACATTCCTCAAGAAAGTTAGAGAAGATACTTACTATACATCTCTAGAATGTGCCAGGAGCATTGCAAAGACCAAATGGCATCCTCTTGTATATGAAAGTGGCAAAAGGATGTAGAGTTTGTCTTTGATGAGGCATGTAAACAAGCATTTGACAAGTTGAAGAGAGCCTTCAGTATTACTCCCAACATCAAACTTCCAAACTAGACACTCCCATTTGAGGTCATGTGTGATGCATCTAATTATGCAGTGGGGGCTGTCCTTGCCCAGTCAATTGGAAAGCGCTATCATGTTATCTATTATCCCTCTTAGACCCTAGATGTTGCTCAAGCAAATTCTACAACTGTAGAAAAAGAGCTTTTAACAATTATTTTTGCTTTAGATAAATTCATATCATATTTGTTATATTCTAAGGTTGTTTTTATTAATCATGCAGATTTTAAGTTTTTATTAAAGAAACCAAAGGCAAAACCTCGATTAATTAGATGGATGCTCTTGCTATAAGAGTTTGATATTGAGATTCCAAATAGGAGTGGAGCTGAAGATTTAGTGGCAGACCACTTGAGCTACATTGAGAAATCTCCTGACCCCCTTCATCTTGATGATACTTGTCCCGATGAGCAACTTTTACAGTTGCAAGTTAAATTACCTTGATGTGCTGAGTTGGTTAATTACTTGGTTGTTCATGTTTTTCTTACACACTTCGCTAGAGAACAAATTCACAAATTAAAGAGTGATTCTAACTATTATCTGTGGGATGATCCTTGTTTGTGAAAATTCTCTAATGATCAAGTAATTAAGAGATATGTGTTTGATGACTAGTTTTTTTCTATGCTTACTTTCTGTTACGCCTATGCATGTGGTGGACACTTTAGTCCCTAATGTATTGCTAGAAAAATTCTAGATTGTGGATTATATTGGCCTAGTTTGTTTCATGATACATATGAATTTTGCAAGTCTTGTGAGTAACGCCAAACAGTAGGAAACAATAGTCGTATATATTAGATGCCTCAACAACTCATGTTATTTTATGAGATATTTAATGTTTGGGGCATAGATTTTATGGGTCATTTTTCTAGCTCTTACAGTTTTGTTTGCATTATTCTTGCTGTTGATTATGTTTTCAATCGGGTGGAAAACAAGGCCACTCGGATTAGTGATACTAAAGTTGTTGTAAACTTTGTTAGGTCTCACATTTTCTATAGGTTTGGAGTCTTGAGGGCCATTATTAGTGATCAAGATACACACTTTTGCAATAGGCAAATGAAGGCTTTGATGGTCAAATATAGGGTTATGCATAAAGTTTTTACACCATATTATCCCCAAACCAATAGCCAAGCCAAGATCTCAAATAGGAAAATCAAGCAAATCCTAGCCAAGACAGTCAAGGTTGATAGAAAAGATTAGAGCATAAGGCTAGATAATGCTTTGTGGGCTTATAGGACCGCCTACAAGACTCCAATAGGGGATGTCTCCCTGTAGGATTATCTTTGGCAAGGTGCGTCATCTTTCAGTAAAAATAAAGCATAAAGCTTATTGGGCAGTAAAAATGCGTAACATCTTGAATTTTCTAAAAACATATAAATCTACACTAGAATAATTTAATTAGTGGTATGCTTAGTAAATGCAAATGTGAAGTGTGAGAATACTAAGGATATGTATAAGAATAATATTTATGTGTACATGCACTTATAGCTAGGAATTTGATGTTATGTATTTATATAGTTGTATATTAGCCCAATTTTAGTAAGAATATATATATAAGGCATTATAAAAAAGAAACTAAATGATGTCATTTTGTTGGAAATCAAAAGAGATAAGAAGCTAGATAGTTATCTAGTTCAAATTGGACTTGTTTGTAATATTACCTAGGTCAATAGCAAGAAAACTAATTGAATAGGAACTAGAAGTTGTAATTGAACTGAAGGCCATAACTTAGCCTAAGAGGGATGAACTTATAATAATTAATTAAGGAATTAAAGAGTTAGAAATGTGGTATAAATTAGTGCAATTGGACTAAATGGCTATCTAAGTGAACTACTAGTTAGGGAAATGGTTAGAATGTGACCAAATAGGTCCTACTTGGACCAAATCAAGGCAGTAGCTGGTTCCCCCAAGTCACACGCCACTTTGCATGTCTTTAGCCTCTAGAAACTTTGCAATTAAAGAGGGGACACTCTCACCAATTATAACTTGACAAAATACCACAAAGTGTGATAATTGCATTTATGATATTTTGTATTTTGGTGATATTTTTGTGAGACTTGCGCATGAAGGAGGGGAATAAAGACATGGGTAAGTCGGTTAGGGAAGTGGTAAGTCAATGGAGACAACCAATCATCAAGCCACACTTGTCCTTACTGTTATTTACCCATGATATTAATTAATTAAATGAGATAATTATAGAAAATAAATTAGACAAAAAGCAAATAAAAAGGGGAAGAGAGGGGAGGAGGTCGGCAGAGCTACAGCAAAGGAAAAGAAGAAGAGAAAGAAAAAAGGAGGAGGTATTTACAGCTTAAGCAAGAAGAGAAAACAAAGCTACTAGTTAAGGTAGCTAATGACTCCCCTAAACCTCTTCTTGCACGCTATATAGTTGTCTATGGGTGTGAATACTTGTGGGATGCTATTATCTATATTCTTTGTTGTGTTTAAATAATATTCAAGAGGATTATCATGTTATGGTGCCTAGGGCTGCCAAGGGAGTAGTTATAAGTGAGTATGTGTGATTATGTGCATCATGGTGTTCTTTTTGCATTCACATGTCTTTTAATGAGATTATTAACTAGTACCAATCATGTATATTTACTAATTGACTCATTAGCTACTGAGACTTGAAGTCTCCATTTTATGAAAATATCAATAATTTCTAGGTGGAGAAGCTCAAAGGGTGGCTGCCAAGCTTAACATAGAGTGTGGTTGTGATTCAAATTGTAAAATGACATGATTAGTGTGTAATTATTTATTTTATTTGAACACTCAATGTATAAGTATGTATTGTTATATTCATAAATGAGAAATGGACCGAATAGATGGAAGAGGTAGATTAATAAAGTTTTACTCAAGCATGTACAATAACCCTAAAACCGATTTTCTGGCAGTTAAGAGAATAAATCAAGTAAGATGCTTTAAGCCTTGAGTTTTTACTTGAAAATTTTATACCAACTATTTGACATATTGAATTTCATCTATACCAATTTTTGTGGCAATTGGAGACAATTTCATGCCGAAATAATTTTCCAAAGTAGTTAAACCATATTTTTGCAGTAAACAAGGCAGTGTACAAACTTGCTTAATTGACCCATCAAACCAATGATATTTGGTATGAAATTTTTACCGCGTATTCTAGACATATTAAATCTTAAACTAGAGCTTTTCATGATTTTCTGACATTTATATATCACGTTTTCATATTCTACAAGAACAAGGCAATAAGTTGTCTATTTGAAACCCTAAATTTATAATTAAGATTTATCACCTTAAATCAAGCTTAATAAAAGTGTTTTTCATAAATATAAGAGTTATATATAAGAGTAGAATAAGGTATTACAATGTGTGTAATGTGGATCTTGCCCAAATTGATTTGGAAAGGAAATTACAACTTCAAGAATTGGAAGAGTTCCGGTTAAAGACTTATGAAAGCTCTAAAATCTACAAAGAGAAAATCAAAGCATTCCATGATAGCATGATTGTGAGAAAGAAGTTTGTCATTAGTCAAAAAGTGCTCCTCTACAATTTCTACTTTAAGTTGATGCCCAATAAGTTTAGGTCTAGATAGCAGGGACCATTTGTTGTTACTAACACTTTTTCTTTTAGTGTAGTGCTCCTCTCTTTGATACTTAGCCCCACTACAACCTTGAACAAAGTCCTTATGATTTACATGTGCATATGTTTTCAAGTGGTAGATATTAGAATTTTTGCAAGCCTATAGTAGTGCTTACATCTTGAGTTTAGTGAGTGTAAACACTTTGCCTATCCTAAATACTTAAGAGTTTGAGTAGATAGTCTTGTGACACCATCATTTTTGATTTATGCTTTCATTTGACATTGTCTTGCTTGTTAAATTAGAGTGTAAAGAATTATGACATGATTGGTTATATTCTTATATTTTTGATTATCCTCTATGTTATACATAATCTCATTCTTGATAGTCATTGGAAAGTAGAGTAGAGATAGTTTTGTTTTGTACTTAACTTTTTGCATATTATCATTTCCCTCTTGTTCTTTAATGTAAAGTTCTATTTTGCCCTAGACGTGTAAGGATAAGTGTGGGGGATTTGATAAAGACTTTTTAATGTTTATCTTTGTACTCTTATAATTAATTCTAACATATCAAACTTGCATTTAATTAATTAATTAACAAACATTTATATTATTGGGGTTTAATTAGAATTAATTATGTTATATATTAATTTTTTCACTTTAAGGATCAATTTTACTTGTTAGAAATTTTTAATTTTCAAGATTGAACCTGGGAGACCTCAAAGCTTGTTGGGATTTATGTCTAAACTTACAATTAAAGCAACAAGTCTTCATAAATTTAAGGATGGCATAAATGGGAATTTCCTAACTCCAAAGGGCAATATAGGCATTTGACAACTTAAATGAGGGGCAAGGTCGTCATTTGGCCTCATTAATGACATTTTTGTAATTTTCCCC
This sequence comes from Bauhinia variegata, assembly GCA_022379115.2. Classification (NCBI taxonomy): domain Eukaryota; kingdom Viridiplantae; phylum Streptophyta; class Magnoliopsida; order Fabales; family Fabaceae; genus Bauhinia; species Bauhinia variegata. The sequence goes on along the minus strand of CM039437.1, from coordinate 374,183 downwards.
TACTCAAATATTTTCAGTCCGTCTTGCTCCCTCACTCATTCACACCTCACATTCTCACTCTTGGTTTTAGCTTATTTTCTTTTTTCCCATGGTTGGCTCCATGAAAATGGAAGGATAAAAGCTTATGTAATCAACCTAAGATGACTTGAAGAATATTGGTTTAATTCTTAAGACAAATATTATATTTATTTTGAATTTAATGAAGGTTATGCTTCTCAATACCCTGTTTCTCTATCTAAGATTCATCAACTTGTGGACTTTCTAGGTCTGATCACCCTAGGAGTAATTTTCATAGAATAGAACTCAATATTGGATAAAAATTCACATTTTAGGTCTTGGATGCTCTAATCCCATGTTGTGATTATGGTTATTATTTGGTTTGGTTCCAATAGCTATAACCTATTCGATTGTGTAGTAGGAATTGCTGAGATAATTGTAGAGATCTCGACTTTGTTAGGATTCAACCAGATTAATTAATTAGGTAAGTTAATCTTGAAATTTTAGGGTTAATCTATTTAATTTGCATAACTAGATCATTGGATGTGAGATAGTTACTAGGTTGATTGCATTTACATCATCGATTGATTTCTGTTTGACCTATTTATTGCATTTATTTACTATTAGTTACTCTATTGCTATTGATTTTATTGAAAACCCCCATTCACTTAGCCTAAATTGATTGAGACTTATACTAGTGATTATCTGAGAACACGACCCTCAGTTGAATAAATTTTTAATTTGGCTGCTACCTATAGTAGCGATGCTATAGGCACACGCATCAGTGAGCCATAAAAGCACAAATGCCACATGCTCTGATAGGTGGTTGTTGGATGGAGGTTTGGTGCTGGGTCACGACCAACTACTAGACTAGAGATGTAAGCTCATTTAACCAGTTATGTATTGATTGGTTAGTATGTGAGCCTTCTATCTCATGAATAAGATGGGTCACTACACCTCTAGTACCAAATTCTTGAGAATTGGCAGCCATGTTAGTAATTAAATCTTTGGCAACCGCTTGAGTTTTATCAACTAGGGCCCCACCATTGGCAGCATCAATCATATTTTGATCTATAGAGAGAAAGCCTTTATAGAAATACTGAGTGAGCAACTAGTCACTGATCTGATAGTGTGGACTACTTGCACATAGCTTCTTAAATCTTTCCGAATGCTCATGCAAAGTTTTTCTAGTCATTTGTCTAATCCCACAAATTTCCTTCCTGATTGTTGCTACTTTAGATGTTGGGAAAAACTTTTCTAAGAATTTCACTTCCATCTATTCCAAGTAGTGACAGAACCAGTAGAAAGGTAATATAACCAATCCTTTGCTATGCTATCAATTGAGAATGGAAAAGCCCTTAGGTTAATATGATTTCCAAGGATACCCTGTGGCTTCATAGTAGAACAAACAACATTGAATTCATGAAGGTGCCTATGAGGATCTTCACTTAAAAGATCATGAAATCTCGGTGTATCAATCTAGATTTAAGCTCAAAATCAACAGCAAGATGGGGATATTGAATACAAAAGGGTTGGTAAGTCACATCAGGGGTAGCAAGCTCTTTTAAAATTCTATCAGCCATACTAACAAGATTATCCACAATAAGATTATCAATCACAGAAATATCAACAGGGACAAGAATATTAAAAACAAGAGCAAAAATATCAATGTAAATGGAACCATCAATAAGAACAAAAAGACTATCACTGTCACTATGGCCTACAGGGGCACTTGCAACATTATTTGCACTATGACAATGCCACCTCCTAATCTAAAAGTTCTTTTAATCTCAAGATCTAATGCAAAAAATTTAAGCACAGAGGAGGATCTAATCATACACTAATAATAGGACCATAACATACAAAAACAACAAACTATAATGATATATATATAATAAATAGCACTAAAACACTAAACTACCAACTTAAAAATGACAAAATAAGTAAGAACAATCTATTAAATAATTTTTAAAAAATTTGGGACCACTATAGTTGTGATCCAAATAACCTTAGTACTTGAAAAATGGAATAAAATCTTCAAAATTGGAAAAAGTGACCAAGGAAGCGGAATTTGGCTAAAACAAAACTGAAACTAACGCCTTTAGCATGAATAATGATCACAGAGCCTAAAACTATAACCAAACGAAGTTTGAAGGCAATTAGATATTGCACAGTTTTTGGTGGGCCTCACAAACAAAACCAAAATCACAAAAAACATAATACACAGACAAACTAAAGTAAGAAACAATATAAACAGCCTAAACATATACAAGAATGCGCCTAAAATAACTAAGAACACTAGTGGTTTCCCTGGCGACGATGCTAAAATTTTACGCGTGCGCTTATAGTTGGTAGCCAAATTAAAAATCCAAGTTCGAGTTTTCAAATTAAGGATCGTATTCTTAGAGAATCATTTGTACAAATCTCAATCAATTTAGGCTAAGGGAATGGGGTTTTCAGCAAAATCAATAACAATAGAGTAACTAAGAGTAAATAAACACAATAAATAGGTAAAACATAAATCAATTAGTGGCGTAAAAGCAACCAACCTAGGAACTATCTGACATCAGATGATTTTATCCTCGATCCAAAGACAAAATTTAATTCTAGTTCTGTCAATTAACTAGATTAACCCTAAAATTTCAAGATTAGCCTACCTAATTAATTAATCTAGTTGAACCCTAGCTAGGTGATACGAACCCCGCCAACATTGTGACGAAACCCGTAACGAAATTGTTTAAGGATCGTTTCTATTTCAGGCTTGGATGGACAACCCAGCACCTATATTGAGGTGTGAACCTTGGTATAATGAAGATGCCACAATCAAGGATGGATGCTTGATTGATAAGTCGGATAGCTCTCAAAGAACTACAGAGAAGATGCAAACTCACAATTTTAGTTTAAATGCATATTCTCCTTTCTTATTGAATCCAAGAGGCCTATTTAAAGGCAATACAAAATAAGGAAAACCTGTTCAAGCAGAAAATAAAAGAAATAAAATGTAATCTAATCAAATCTGCTTAATTCTAAAATTTGGAAAAGGAAATAGTTGACTAATCTTAATTGCAATCTTTCCTAAAATATCCTAATCAATTTGTTGGCCAGCTTGGGCGTGAATCATGTTGATTATTGTTGGTTCACCAAGCTCCATGGGCTTCCACAAATTGGCTTGCTCCAATGCTTCTTGCACCAGCCCATTTAGGGCTTCCTTGAACCTCTTTGCCCTAGCTCTTGTCATGGGACTGAGTGGCACTTCAAGTGGGTCTCTACTCCACTTGGCAGCATCATTTCCTTGTGCAGTGCTGGCAGCAATGTGTCCATTAGCAGCAGCAGCATCTCCACTGGCAGTGCTGGCAATGATGCCTCCCATGGCAGCAATGGTGGTTACGTGTCCATTAGTTGGTATCAGAGACTGCTTCTAGTCTCAGGTTTGCTTATCTTTAAATTGTATTTTTTTTCTTTGAGTTATTTCAATTCTGAATTTCTTCTACTCCATTCAGAAATCTGATCAAAAAAATAAAATAAAATTAGAACAGCAAAAGAAATTGTCCAGTTTCGGCTATTGCATTCCTAGTTTCCAGATTTTTGTTTGCTTGAATTCTGCTTATTTACTTTCCAGAATTCAGACTCGGTTATTGCCAATTATTTGCTCCAGATTTTGACCACTTAATTCTTGCACCATTGTTCCAGAAAATTCAGATCTGTTTGGTGTTATTTTGGGTGTAACTTGTGCCCAGAAATTCTGTATTTTTCCAGAATTAATTGACCTTATTTGAGTGCACCTTGTGCCCAGAAAATTCTGCACTTTTCCAGATTTAATTGATCTTGTTTGGGTGTGAATTGTGCCCATAAAATTCTGAATTTTTTCCAGATTTAATTGTCTTATTTCGGGTGTGAATTGTGGCCCGAAAATTCTGTAATTTTCCAGAATTGATTGACCTTAGTCTGTTGTAAACCTTGCCCAGAAAAAAATTCTGTTTTGGTTGAGTAGCTTGATAAGAACTCTTGAGAGGATAAAGAGTGGAAAAAGGCAAGAGTGACATACATTACGGAGAACAAAAGCCAAATTATTCTCCTTTTAAACACGAGTGAATTAGAGTGCCAATCCTTGAGAGGAAACACTAACATTGTATTTTACTAACATTCTTCCTGCAGCAAACATGTCTCATGAAAGTGCTTCAATAGGTGGAAGGGGATGTGTAGATCCACAACCGATGGTGGAGGCAGTGACAAGGGAAGTGGGGAGAATGATGAGGGCAGAACTGGAAGCCTTGCATGACAGAATTGATCGCATAGAAAATGCCCGAAGGGAGCCACCTCGCATGCCTAAAGGAGTTCGAGCTCCACCAAGAGGAGCAAGGGCTGAACTTGAGGAGTATGAAGGGGAAGGCTTTGATGATGAGGATGATCAGGGGTCAACAATAGACCATAGGAGGTATGGTGGGCGGATTAGAGAAGTTAGGAACTGAGAGGATAACAATTTGAGTAGCATTAAAATGACAATCCCATCATTCCAAGGGAAAAATGATCCAGAAGTTTACCTGGAGTGGGAGAAGAAGGTGGAGTTGGTGTTCGATTGCCACCATTATTCAGAGGTAAAGAAGGTAAAATTGGCTGCTACAAATTTTTCTGATTATGCTATTATTTGGTGGGATCAGTTGATAATGAACAAGAGAAGAAGTGGGGAGCATCCAATAGAAACTTGGGAGGAAATGAAGGCTGTGATGAAGAAGCCGTTCGTGCCTAATTACTACTACCGGGAGCTATATAATAGGTTGCAAAACCTTAGGCAAGGAAACCAAAGTGTGGAGGAGTACTCTAAGGAGATGGAGGTCACTATGATCAGGGCTAATATTGAAGAAGATCTAGAGGCGACAATGGCAAGATTTTTGGCTGGTTTGAATCAGGAAATCCAAAATGTAGTTGAATTACAGCATTATGTGGAGCTGGAAGATATGGTACACATGGCTATAAAAATTGAGAGGCAACTCAAGAGGGGAAACAGCTCACGTGCTAGCCATATCCCAAGCCCACCAGCTTGGAAGTCTAGCCAATGGAAGAGGGATGACAAGCTGTCCATGCCAAAGCCTAATCTAGAACACAAGTCAACAGTGGCTAACCAAGGGACTCAAGGTAAGCTAGATCTCTCTTACCCTCAAAACCGTGACATTAGATGCTATAAATGTCAAGGCAGGGGTCATCTAGCTAATCAATGCCCGAATAAAAGAGTAATGGTGCTTAGAGATAATGGCGAAATTGAGACTGACCAAGAGTCAGATGATGACTCTATGACACCACTGGAGGATGCCGATGATGATGAAGAGAGTGCTGCCCAAGGAGAGTTGTTAGTAGCAAGAAGGGCTTTAAGTGTGCAAGTCTGTGTAGAGGATGAAGAGCAGCGGGACAACATTTTTCACACTAGATGCCATGTCCAAGACAAAGTGTGTAGTGTGATCATTAATGGGGGAAGCTGTACAAATGTTGTTAGCTTAACCATGGTAGAAAAATTAGCCCTTCCAACCATGAAGCACCCTCGGCCTTACAAGCTACAATGGCTGAATAACAGTGGGGAGGTGAATATGCTTAAACAAGTGCTAGTGCCATTTCGCATTGGGAAGTATGAGGATGAAGTCTTGTGTGATGTGGTGCCCATGCAAGCTGGGCATTTACTGTTAGTGAGACCGTGGCAATTTGATAAGCGAGTTAAGCATGACAGTTACACCAACAAGTACTCATTTGTTCACAATCAAAGGACAATTACTCTTGTACCATTAACACCACAACAGGTCTATGAAGACCAAGTGAGGCTGCAAAAATCAAGTGAACAAGATAAGAAAGAAAATGGCAGAAAAAAATTGAGGGAAAATCAAAAAGAAAAAGAGAGAGAGATAAAAAAAGATGAGAGTAAGGTGAAGGCAAAAACAAATGTGTATGCCAAAGCAAGTGAGATCAAGAGGGCTTTAAATTTAAATAAACCAATGCTTGTACTTATGTACAAAGAAGCATTCCTGAATACTAACCAATTAAACGATGCTTTGCCACCTTCAATTGTCTCTATTTTGCAGGATTTTAAGGATGTCTTTCCTGAAGAGGTTCCTAAAGGACTACCTCCAATCCGTGGAATTGAACATCAGATTGACTTTGTTCCAGGAGCTGCCATTCTGTTAGATCTTATTTTAGTCACATTTTAACCCCATATTTTCTTAGTTTAGTGGCACATTCTTAAGCGATTTCATTTGATTTAAACCACTTTTTAGATTTTGAATTCATATGGATGATGATATAACTTGAGCTTAATTGTATGTTGATGAGTGTAATTTATATAGATATTTTTGTATGAATTCCCTTGCATTTAAGTCTTAAATTAAGGTAAATTAAGGTGCATTTAATGTCTTGTTACTATTTTGTAGGAACCAAGCACCAAAAAGAACCAAATGCAGGAAAACAAAAAATTACAAAAATGCCACTCGCCGTGGCAAGGTCCTTAGCTCGCCACGCCTTGGTGAGCTACCCGAGTCGCCGTGGCGAGTTGGATGACTTCTGGAGCTGTTTTGAAGAGTTCTGAACCAATAAGGCTTCCAGGAATCCTTCTCCCACAAGAACCAAGACTCCAAGGCATAGAAGACTCTCCAGAATTATTATTCAAGTGGGATTGAAGTCTTGAAAGCATAGGACTACAAGAGTCCTAGTTTGAGTGGGATTAAAGTTGTTAAAACCTACTATAATGATGTGTCCTAGTTAGACCATGATTAGGAATGACTTCGTAATTAAAGTTGTAATTTATCTAAGAGTCATAATTCAAGAAGGACTAGGAAGAGGATTGTTCTAATTAGAATTCTAATTAAAATATGATTAGGATTACATTATAACTAAGAATTGTAATGCAACTTAGAGTCCTAGATTGAGTCTAACTAGGGGTGGATATATTATAAATAGCCAAGGGGGCTAGAGAGGAGGAAACAATGCCAATACCACATCATCCACGCCACAACACTTCACATTCAGAGCTGCTGCCAGATCTGGAACTCCTCCACGCACACCACCAAGAGCCACGCATCAAGAGCTGCAGAGATCCATTGTCCCTTTTGCCGAAACTAATATTTTCTATTTTGTTTATTTTTGTTCAAGCGACCATGCTTTCAATCCAGAATTTTGCTGGATCTGTTAGCATGGTAGCTTAATTTCTTTTATGCTTAGCTAGACATATCTAAGCCATGATACTAAGTTTGTGAGATAAGTTTATGATTTGAATGTTTGATAAATTGATTTTGAGTATTCTGAAATTATTTGACAGCATTGTTATTGAATCTATTTAGATCTATTTGGAGTAGCTAACCAACCTATTTGAATGATTCATATTATTAGCCAATTAAGTAAGTCTGGAACCTTAATTAATCGGCACAAGTAACAACTAGCTAATCCTAGAATTAGGTTAATTAGAATAATTTCATATCTAAATTACATAAAGCCGTTGGTGGACCTTTATGGTTCAGGTTAGATGATGTTTTCCATAGATCTTAATGCTCCAAGTTTGGTTAAATCTCATGCGGTAGTGTATTGGGGTTATTGGACTTGGTAGGTTTTATGCTCAGACGTTCTAGTATTAAAATAAACGGTAAGGGAAGTCTAGCTATTCAAAATTAATTTATCTATGTGTCAATGATCGAATTTGTGTTATCATGGTGAGGATATGTCGATGCTAAGCATGCCTTATAAATTCTGTTACTTAATCTACTCAATTTACTTGTCTTTATTTTTTTTTACTCTCTTTTGTTTACTTGCTGCCCAGAATTTTTATTTCAGCAATTGCCTACTCAAACCCCCCCTTTATTGTGTTCTAGTTAGTTTATATTTCGAAATTCTTCTAGTTAGTAGTTTTATTTTTCCGTTATTTCAATTTGTAGTTTACTTTCTTTTACATCAATCTTAATAGATTAAATACACGCTTCCTCATGGGATCGATCCTACTTGCCCTAACTATATTATATTTTTAGGAAGTAGTGAATTAATTTGTGAGGCTACGACACCTCTCTACAAATTTTGGTGCTGTTGCCGGGGAAGCAACTATTTAATTTTTTAGGATTGTTAGTATTTTATGTGTTGTCTTTGTTCTGAATTTTATAGGTTTCATTGATTTATGTTAAGAAGTGGAAAAATAATTTCCAGCAAACAAGACCAAACAGAATTAGAAGAAAGATTGAACATTAACCCACTATTCGAACCTGTCACTACACCGAAAAGGGAGATGGCAACTTTGAAGCAATTGGCAGAACCAGACTTAACAATTCAGCCATTTGCAATCACATATCCTGCCCTTGCTGTTCCTTTGAAGCTTAATTCTGGGTTCATCAACTTGCTGCCCAAATTCCATGGAAAACTAGGAGGAGATGCATACCGTCATATCAATGAGTTTATGATCACTTGCTCAACCATTTAGCAAGAGGGAGTTATCGAAGATCAAGTGAAGCTGCGAGCCTTTCCTTTCACGTTGCAAGATGCAGCCAAAGATTAGTTGTACTACCTAATGCTTGGATCTATCACCTCATGGCAGCAACTTCACAAATGTTTCTGGAAATTTTTTTTCCAGCATCCCGTATTGCTTCCATTCGAAAAGAAATATGCGGAATTAAGAAAATTAGAGGTGAGACTTTATATGAGTATTGGGAGCGCTTCAACAAATTGTGTGCTTCATGTCTAAAGCACCAAATTAGCGACCAACTTCTTATACAATATTTTTATGAAGGATTAGCACCCCATGACAGAGGAATGATCGATGCTGCAAGTGGTGGAGCCCTCGTAGACAAAACACCTGCACAAGCCCGAGCTTTAATTGACAACATGGCTCAAAATTCTCAACAATTCGGGGAAAGAAGTGGTTCTTTCTTGTGCCTTGCTAATGCTGCAAGCAACCCTAATGCACAACTTACCTAATTGCAAGCCATAATAAATCAAATGTTACTCAGCTCAGCTACAGCGCCTATTTGTGGTATATGCACAGCTCCAGGACACTTGACTGATTTATGTCCCAATTTACAACAACCGGGAAAGGTAAATGCCATGTACAATAACAAAAGGTATGATCCCTTTGCTCCTACCTACAATGAGGGGTGGAGAGATCACCCAAATCTCAGATATGGACCACCCAGAAATAATCCACCAGGATTTGATCAAGTTCAACACCCTCCGCCACAAGTTCAAGCTGCTAACAAAACTGAGTTGATGTTTGAACAACTTATGAAACAAATGGGCTCTGTGCAAACTGAATTCAAGAAAGATTTCAGTGATTTTAGGCGTGATTCAGAAAGCAAATTCCAAACTCTAGAAGGCCAAATCAAGCAACTACACACTCGCGTCTCCAGTAATGAAGTAACTCTTGGGAACCTCCAAGCTCAAATGAATAATAGGCTCCCTTCCCAACTGTTTGCCAACCCTAAGGGAATAGTGAATGCTATCATGACCACTGTGAAACCAAGAGAGAGGGAAGATGAAAATTGGTACATCCCAAAGCCACCATTCCCTCAAAGGTTCATGACAAAGGAGCAACTGCAGCACTACTGCCAGCACCTGAACAACCTGAACAGCAGCTGCAAAAAGTACTGAAACAGCCCAGTTCTGGGCAGCTGCAAGAGCAATGCTGCCAAGCCAATTATGGACAACAAAATAGCAGCAATAAGACGCCATTCCAGCAGCAGAAAAAGGAAGAAACAAAGCTGGAAAAATCTGAAGAAAGAAGGTATATTTAGAAGCCTCCATTCCCTCAAGATTCATGTAAAAGAAGCACGAGGAGGCCAATCAAGAAATTCTGGAAACTTTCCGAAAGGTTGAGGTAAATATTCCACTGCTGGATGCTATTAAGCAAGTTCCAAGGTATGCTAAATTTCTTAAAGAGCTTTGCACTTCTAAAAGAAAATTAATTGGCAATGAGAAAATTAGTGTAGGCGAAAATGTTTATGCTATTTTTCAAAAGAAAATTCCCACAAAATGCCAAGATCCAGGGATGTTTTCTATCCCCTGTAAAATTGGTAATACTTCTTTTGGAAATGATATGATAGACCTAGGAGCTTCAATTAATGTCATGCCTAGAAATATTTATGAAAAATTGAACCTAGGGAATTTAAAGGAAATTGGCTTAATAATTCAACTAGCTGATAGAAGTAATGTTTACCTAGATGGAGTCATAGAAGATATACTTGTGCAAGTCTATGGATTAGTATTCCCTACTGATTTTTATGTGTTAGATATGGGAGATGAGGGTAAACTAGGGGACATTCCACTGCTTCTAGGGAGGCCATTCTTAAAAACTTCAAGGACTAAAATTGATGTGCATAATGGTAGTTTAACTATGGAATTTGATAGTGAGGTTATTAAATTTAATATATTTGATGCCATGAGATATCCTACTGGTGTTAACTACTTATATGCATTGGATGTGGTTGATGAAATTTCTGAAGAAGGTTATCAATTAGAAAAATCTGATAAATTAAAAACTGTCATGGCTAAAAGCATGGTTAATAGGGATTTGGCTAAAACTGATTTCATGTTGCATGATGCTTTGGTAGATAAAAATTCTGCATTGAATTCCTCACAACAAGTGCATGCAGATTCATATTTATTTCTCCCTACACATGTTAAAAGTGTTTCATCACATGTTTCACCTCCTACGCTAGATTTAAAACCCTTGCCTAAAAATTTAAGGGAACATGAAAAAGCTAGTGGGTGGAAATTGTCTGACATAAAAAGTTTACATCCTACATTAGGCACCCATAAGATAGCTCTAGAACCTAATGCAAACCCCAAGCCAAAATCAAAAGCATTGCATGATGCTAAGTTAACTAGGAAAGAGTTTCATGTAGGCAAAAAAGTGCTGCTATATAAATCAAAACCGTGGTTATTTCCTAGGGAACTTAAGTCAAGATGGCTTGGTCCTTTTGTTGTCACTCATGTTCATCCTCACGGGGCTATAAAGATTAGGAGCCTCAACACTAGCAAAATTTTTAAAGCAAATAGACATAGGTTGAAACATTTTTATGAAGGTGATGCTGCCTGCATGGTGGAAGGAATTCGGCTGGAAGTTCCTTGAGCCAAAAGATGGTCGAGCCATTGACATAAAACAAAGGCGCTTCATGGGAGGCAACCCATGTTAATTTCAGGGAAGTTTGCATTTTTAATTTTGTCTATTTTTATTTTTATTTCTGCCATGTTTTGTTACTTTTAGTTTTGTCAAATTTTCCATTTTAGTAGTCTTTATTTTTCTTGCATTAGGGACAATGCAAAATTTAAGTGTGGGGGGGAGAATGGAAAATTCTGCATATTTGCATGACTTAACTACTCTCTACAGCTAAATTCTTGCATCCGTCCTCAAAATTCTGCACTCCAGAGAAAACAAGAAAATCTCTTGAAAGTGTAGTCTCATATTAAATATGTATAACCCATGGCATAAGTGAACATGGCTGAGTGGACCCTATCTCAAACCTATACATTGTATAATGTGATTGATCATGAGATCCAAGTGAGCTATTTGAGCCGAGTGAAGGTTGGGACATTCATGCCAACTTGAGAGTTCATATAATATTTTTCTTCATGTGTGTATTTTGTTCAATCTAGAGTATAAACTTCTGAAATTTGCTCTAAGCCTTGCCACATGTTCAGAGTCATATCTGCATGCTTGAAAGTGATATGGGCACTTAGGTAACCAATTGAGCCTTTCACAGCCACCTTGCATAACTACCACTAGTTGACCACTTTTGAACCTTAGCCTTCCTTTCTTTTAAACACATCATAAGCCATACACCATTCTTTTGATTTAACCATATTTTTGAACCAAACATCTTGAAGGAATATGTGAATTTGAGACATCAAATTGTAGCCTAGTTAGTAACTAGGGAAGTGGGAAGAAAGAGACTCAAAAGATATGAAAATCTCCTAAAGCCAAGTGCAGAAAAAGTCCAAAAAAAATGAAAGAAAAAAATTAATTCAGAAAAAAAAAAATTCTGGAAACAAACTCTGCAAGAAAAGAAAAAGAAACGAAAAAGAAGGGAGAATAAAAATATGTAGTATGAGGCTTGATAGTGGAAAATGAATGAGCTTGAAAAGAGTATGCTTTGAATTCACATAATTCCTTCTTAGTAGTTTAACCATTGATCCCATCATCCATTAATCCTTTTTACCTTACCAAAAGCCCCATTACAACCAAGGAAAAGTCCTTTTGATTCAAGTATGCAATGTATTCTAAGAGGTGGAGGTAAGACTGAAAATCAAATTTTGGCAGCTCTTGCTTTGATTATGAACTTGAGAGAAATGCTTTGAACCCAAACACTTGAGAGAACTTGAGCATAAACACATATATCCAGTGAGGATCATCCACATTATGCATTGTGAAATCTGAGTTAAGAGTCTTTGCTTAATGACATAATTGCTTATGTTTGTGAGGTGATGACTTGCTTGATATGGTGATTTACAATTCTCAAGGGAGCTTTATTTCTTTTATCCTTAGTTTGATCGAGGATGATCAAGAGTTTAAGTGTGGGGGAATTTGTTAGATCTTATTTTAGTCACATTTTAACCCCATATTTTCTTAGTTTAGTGGCACATTCTTAGGCTATTTCATTTGATTTAAACCACTTTTTAGATTCTTGAATTCATATGGATGATGATATAAATTGAGCTTAATTGTATGTTGATGAGTGTAATTTATATAGCTATTTTGGTATGAATTATCTTGCATTTAAGTCTTAAATTAAGGTAAATTAAGGTGCATTTAATGTCTTGTTACTATTTTGTAGGAACCAAGCACCAAAAAGAACCAAATGCAGGAAAACAAAAAATTACAAAAATGCCACTCGCCGTGGCGAGGTCCTTAGCTCGCCATGGCGAGCTCTACCTGAGAAGAACAAGCTCAATTCTGCCTTAGCTCTCCGTGGTGAGCTACCCGAGTCACCGTGGCGAGCTGGATGACTTCTGGAGCTGTTTTGAAGTGTTCTGAACTGATAAGGCTTCCAGGAATCCTTCTCCCACAAGAACCAAGACTCCAAGGCATAGAAGACTCTCTAGAATTATTATTCAAGTGGGATTGAAGTCTTGAAAGCATAGGACTACAAGAGTCCTAGTTTGAGTGGGATTAAAGTTGTTAAAACCTACTATAATGATGTGTCCTAGTTAGACCATGATTCGGAATGACTTTGTAATTAAAGTTATAATTTATCTAAGAGTCATAATTCAAGAAGGACTAGGAAGAGGATTGTTCTAATTAGAATCCTAATTAAAGTATGATTAGGATTACATTATAACTAAGAATTGTAATGCAACTTAGAGTCCTAGATTGAGTCTAACTAGGAGTGGATATATTATAAATAGCCAAGAGGGCTAGAGAGGAGGAAACGACGCCAATACCACATCATCCACGCCACAACACTTCACATTCAGAGCAGCTGCCAGATCTGGAACTCCTCCACGCACACCACCAAGAGCCACGCATCAAGAGCTGCAGAGATCCATTGTCCCTTTTGCCGAAACTAGTATTTTCTCTTTTGTTTATTTTTGTTCAAGCGACCATGCTTTCAATCCAGAATTTTGCTGGATCTGTTAGCATGGTAGCTTAATTTCTTTTATGCTTAGCTGGACATATGTAAGCCATGATACCAAGTTTGTGAGACAAGTTTATGATTTGAATGTTTAATAAATTGATTTTGAGTATTCTAAAATTATTTGACAGCATTGTTATTGAATCTATTTAGATCTGTTTGGAGTAGCTAACCAACCTATTTGAATGATTCATATTGTTAGCCAATTAAGTAAGTCTGGAACCTTAATTAATCGGCACAAGTAACAATTAGTTAATCCTAGAATTAGGTTAATTAGAATAATTTCATATCTGAATTACATAAAGCCGCTGGTGGACCTTTATGGTTCAGGTTAGATGATGTTTTTCATAGATCTTAATGCTCCAAGTTTGGTTAAATCTCATGCGCTAGTGTATTGGGGGTATTGGACTTGGTAGGTTTTATGCTCATACGTTCTAGTATTAAAACAAACGGTAAGGGAAGATAGGGAATTTTTTCGTACAAAGTTCTACAGTCTAGCTATTCAAAATTAATTTATCTATGTGTCAATGATCGAATTTGTGTTATCATGGTGAGGATATGTCGATGCTAAGCATGCCTTATAAATTCTATTACTTAATCTACTCAATTTACTTGTCTTTATTTTTCTTTACTCTCTTTTGTTTACTTGCTGCCCAGAATTTTTATTTCAGCAATTACCTACTCAAAACCCCCCTTTATTGTGTTCTAGTTAGGTTATATTTCGAAATTCTTCTAGTTAGTAGTTTTATTTTTCCGTTATTTCAATTCTTAGTTTACTTTCTTTTACATCAATCTTAATAGATTAAATACACGCTTCCTCGTGGGATCGATCCTACTTGCCCTAACTATATTATATTTTTAGGAAGGTAGTGAATTAATTTGTGAGGCTACGACACCTCTCTACACATTCCAAACTGACCAGCCGATAGAGCTAATCCTGAAGAAACAAAGGAGCTATAGAGGCAAGTTGATGAATTGATGGAGAAAGGATACGTGAGGGAAAGCATGAGTCCTTGTGCTGTTCCAGTAATTTTGGTACCTAAGAAGGATGGAACGTGGAGGATGTGTGTTGAATGCCAAGCCATAAACAACATCACGGTAAAGTATCGTCACCCTATTCCTCGCTTAGATGATATGTTAGATGAGTTGCATGGTTCTAGTGTATTTTCTAAGATTGATTTGAAAAGTGGTTATCACCAAATTAGGATGCATGAAGGAGATGAATGGAAAACAGCATTTAAGACAAAATATGGGTTGTATGAATGGTTAGTCATGCCATTTGGGTTAACTAATGCTCCTAGTACATTCATGAGATTGATGAACCATGTCTTACGTGCATTTATTGGGAAATTTGTGGTTGTTTATTTGATGATATTCTCATTTATAGCCACAATTTAAATGATCATTTGTTACATTTAAGAGCTGTCATTGAAGTGCTTAGAAAGGAGAAATTGTATACTAACCTAAAGAAGTGCACATTTTGCACCGATAAGATTGTGTTTCTTGGTTTTGTTGTTAGTGCACAAGGCATACAGGTTGATGAAGAAAAGATCCGAGCCATCCAAGAGTGGCCAAGTCCAACAAATGTAAGCCATGTTTGAAGTTTTCATGGGCTTGCTAGCTTCTATCGGCGGTTCGTGAAGGATTTCAGCACCATAGCTGCACCAATTACCGAAGTAATCAAGAAGAATGTTGTGTTCAATTGGGGAGAGGAACAAGACAAGGCGTTCCAACTACTTAAGGAAAAATTAACTCATGCTCCTTTACTTGTTTTACCCGATTTTACTAATACTTTTGAGATTGAATGCGATGCTTCAGGTCTAGGTATTGGTGTTGTTCTTATGCAAGGAGGCAAACCAATTGCATACTTTAGTGAGAAGCTAAGTGTGGCTGCCTTAAAGTACCCTACTTATGACAAGGAGCTGTATGCATTGGTTCGGACATTGGGGACTTGGCAGCACTATCTTTGGCCTAAGGAGTTCGTAATTCACACGGATCATGAGTCCTTAAAACATCTTAAAGGCCAACACAAACTGAACAATATGCTAAGTAAGCAAACAAAGGGCGTCATTCAGTTATCTTTGAGCCCGGGGATTGGGTGTGGGTTCACATGTGAAAGGAATGCTTCCCACAACAAAGGAAATCAAAGCTACTACCTCAAGGGGATGGTCCGTTTCAAGTCATTGAAAGGATTAATGACAATGCTTACAAGATAGATTTGCCTGGTGAGTATAATGTCAGTGCTCCTTTTAATATTTCTGACTTAAGCGATTTTGATGCAGGTGATGATTTAACGTCAAATCCTTTTCAAGAGGAGGGGAATGATGGAAACGTAACCACCATTGCTGCCAAGGGAGGCGTCATTGCCAGCACTGCCAGTGGAGATGCTGCTGCTGCCAATGGACACGTTGCTGCCAGCACTACACAAGGAAATGATGCTGCCAAATGGAGTAGAGACCCACTTGAAGTGCCACTCGGTCCCATGACAAGAGCTAGGGCAAACAGGTTCAAGGAAGCCCTAAATGGGCTGGTGCAAGAAGCATTAGAGCAAGCCAATTAATGGAAGCCCATGGAGCTTGGTCAACCGACAATAATCAACATGATTCACGCCCAAGCTGGCCAACAAATTGATTAGGATATTTTAGGAAAGATTGTAATTAGGATTAGTCAACTATTTCCTTTTCCTAATTTTAGAATTAAGCAGATTTGATTATATTACATTTTATTTCTTTTATTTTCTGCTTGAACAAGTTTTCCTTATTTTGTATTGCCTTTAAATAGGCCTCTTGGATTCAATAAGAAAGGAGAATATGCATTTAAACCAAAATTGTGAGTTTGCATCTTCTCTGTAGTTCTTTGAGAGCTATCCGACTTATCAATCAAGCATCCATCCTTGATTGTGGCATCTTCATTATACCAAGGTTCACACCTCAATATAGATGCTGGGTTGCGGTTTATCCATCCAAGCCTGAAATAGAAACGATCCTTAAACAATTTCGTTACAGGTTTCGTCACAATGTTGGCGGGGTTCGTATCACTAGGCCAAGATTCTTGCACTTAGCTTGGCAATCCCTACTACAAAATTGCATAGGTTATGGCTATTGGAACCAAACCCAACCCCAAACATAATTATAGCACGGGATTAGAGCATCCAAGGCCTAAAATTCAAACTTTTATATAACCAAATTGAGTTCTATGTCATGGAAATTACTCCTAGGGTGACAAGACCTAGAAAATCCACAAGCCTATCCAAGAATCATGTATAAAAATCATCATACATAATTTTAGAGAGAGAAAAAAGGAATAAAGAAGCATAACCTTCATTAAATTCAAAACAAATATAACATTGGTCTCTAGAATCAAACTGATAGTTTTTAAGTCATTGTAGATTAATTACAGAAGCTTCTAGCCTTCCATTTTCATGGAGGCAGCCATAGGAGAGAAGGAAATAAGCTAAAATCTAAAGTGAGAGTGTATGAGGTGTGAATGAATGAGGGAGGAAGAAGATGGGCTGAAAATATCTAGGGTATTGAGGATAAAATTACAAAAATGCCATTAATGAGGCAAAATGACAACCTTGCCCCTCATTTATGTTGCCAAATGCCTATCTTACCCTTTGGAGTTGGAAAATTCCCATTTATGCCCTCACTTCATAAATTTATGAAGATTTATTGCTCTAATCCTAAGCTTGGACATAAATCCTAACACGTTCTAAGATCTCTTAGGTCTAGTCTTGAAATCAAAAATTCCCTAACAATTAAAATTGGACCTTAAAGTAGGAAATATAATATGAAATACAATAAATTTTAATCATATCTCAATGATATAGATAGTTGCTAATTAAAAAGTTAAATATGTTAGAGTTAAGTATAAAAGTACAAAGATAAACATTAAAAAGTGTTTATCATTGACTATTTGGCATGATTGGTTAAGCCATGTCAAGTCAATATGATACGAAAGATGATTAAGAATCACATAATCACATGTTGAAGAACCTGAAGATTCTTATATTCTAGTGAATTCTAATGTCTTGTTTTTCTCAAAGACAATTCATTAAAATGTTCTAAAGTCAAACTTGGACAAAATCCTTTGGTTTTATAGGATACATACATGTGTACACCCATCGTGTGGACTTGTTAGGTGTTTTATGATTGAATTGTCGCATTGACTAAATGCTTATATGTTGGTTTATTAGAACTTGCAACATTAAATTTACCAGATTATACATCCAACTGATTTTGATTGGTATATTTACAAACAATAGCACTTGTACGCATCATGCCATAAAGCTATGATAAATTCTCCTTTTGTTTATAGTTGGCTTATAGTTAGGCATCAAGTATTTGCCATTTGAGAATTTTAGAAATGTTATAAATTCTCCACCATAGTACATTATGACGGGACATCTTGAGGTTAGGAATATAAAAATCTCTACGTGTAAGTTTTTCTAATAACAAGAGGAGCAAATAAGTAGATGGAAAAGAAATAATAGTTGAAATAAATTATCATCATAGGAATCAATTGACTCTCATTCAAGATAATATGAACTTGAAGTTTGTGAGATCATTTAGCCAAATCTAAAGATGTTTACTAATCCATGAGAATGGCTAAATAATAAGTTCTAACTACTAATCTCCAATGTCCCTGTCAAATAAACAAGCTTGACGCATGCATGAAGCATGAAAAATCTGTTGGACATCTAAAGATGTTTACTAACCCATGAGAATGGTTAAATAATAAGCTCTAACTACTAATGCTCCAATGTTCCTGTCAAACAAATAAGCGTGATGCATGCATGAAGCATGAAAAATCTGTTGGACATCTAAAGATGTTTACTAATACATGAGAATCTAAATAATAAGTTCCAATTACTAATGCTCAAATGTCCCTGTCAAACAAACAAACTTGATGCATGCATGAAGCATGAAAAATCTGTTGGACAATTGTCAATACATGAAGCATGGCTAGCCTTCCAATGCCAAGGATGAACATCATCAAAAATTAAAGAAAAATGAGCTCAAAATCAAGATGACATATTCGAGGATGTGACAATTTCAAAGAAGTGCCTAGAGATAATAACAAAAGAGTCCTTAGATATAATTACCATATTAGTTTCAAAAAAACTTCAAGTACTTGAAAATTGTGAAAAATGAAGATATCTCAATGAACTATTTCATGGAACTAATAAAAAGACCACAACGATGATAGTATACTTATAATTTAGTGTGAAAATAAAGTGAATAATAATGAGGATCATGCAGTGAAGTTCGCAAACAAAGAATTGATTGGCCAAAATAAAAAGACACATTTTAAGTATGATTAAACTCTATTACAAAGCAAAAAGCTTTAGGACTTGAAGTCCTACACTAGAAGTGTAAAAGCTAGTGTTATGCGAAAATGAAATAAGAAATGTGAATTCATGAGGCAAAATGAAAATGATTAAATTATGACACATATATATATAGCACAACTTTTTGCTTAAGAATTTTCACATAGGCCCAGCATTGATCTTGAAGAGAAATATTTACTTGTGGTCGATGCATATACTTTTTGATACTTGATTAATCTAGCAGTATATGAAAGAATTGATTTGTGTCTAATAGATTTTGATATAGCCTATTTGTGTGGAAATCTCTGAAGGATTTTATTTGCTTGAAGCAAACAATTCAAATTCCTAATATGAGTAGTCAATCATATCAAATAAATCTCCTTATAGAATGAAGTAATCTAGAGATATATGATATAATCGCCTCAATGAGAATTTGAAAAAAGGAAGGATATAATTTGATCCTTTATGAAAGATATGAATATGAGTTTTTGTAATTACTTTTTATACATGATTTGAGCATCATTGGAACTCACTGTAGAACTTCCAAAAGGTTATAAATTGTTTGAAGAAATAGTTTAAAGCCTTAGAAGAGAAAATGTTTTGTCTTGGTTTAGTTTACAAATTGCACCTTCAAAGAATAGAACTTCATGCACCAAGAGCTTTCAAAAAAATAAATAAATAAATAAATAAAAAGGTGCTGAGGTGGTTCAATATGGATATAACTTAACATATTCAAGAGACATGTGGACTAGCCTCTTTTGAAAGAACTCCAACCATATTCTTTGAAGACAGTGTAGCTCAATTGAATGAAGGATATCACATAGCAGATCATACAAAGCACATTTGACCAAAGTTTTTCTCCACCCATGATCTTCAAACGAAATGAGATATTGATATTCAACAAATTCGTCCAAGTGATAACTTGACATATCTATTCACCAAGGCACTACCAAGATCAACAATTGAAAGATTGGTATACAAGATTGGAATGTTTTAACTCAAAAAATCTTCACTGATGTCATGAACAAGAGGAGTGTACAAGGAATGGTGTACTTTTTTCCTTCACTAAGGTTTTTGTCCCATTGGATTTCCTTATTAAGGTTTTAATGAGGCATATTCCTTGTACAATGGACACTCAAGGGGGAGTGCTATGAATCCATCGTTATTGTTTATGTCCATTTAACTTCTCAACTCTCAAGCCACCATAGTGGGTGTCCATTTGGTTTCTCTACTTCCAAATCCATTGAATACTCTTTGTAACTTTTGACCTTTGGGTTAGCTATAATTGAATTTAGATAATAACTCTTGGCTATTGCAATGCCTACCATTATGATTGTATGCATATAAATAGTGGGTTCCATGGATCATTTGTACAGAAGCAAGAAATCTAACAACAAGACTCACATATTCTCTCATCTATTGTGCTCTCTCTCTTGCTTTCATTTTACCTTAGTTTCATAACAGGGGTACACTTTTCTATCACTAAATAAATAAATTAACATAACTCATTTAAAACAATAAATGAATAAATAAGGTTCACACAAAAAAAATTAATTATTTAAAAAATCTGTTAAAAGTATGCTGACTTGGAATGACTAGTTAGCCTGATTTATTGACTCACTTTAGATTACGTATAGATGTATAGATTTATGAAGTACTGAAAACTCCTTCCTCATTGATAGAAGTCTTCTCCATTATACTCTAATTTGTGAGGTTATAGTTTTTACAAAAACAATATCCCCTTCTTTTAAAACAAAAATTTCTAATCTATTTTTGTTCCTTTCCTGGACCTAATTTGTGTGTTTTTCACGTTTAGAAAGAAGAACATGACATGAGATAGTGCTATCAACTACATGCTGGATGAAGCATGTCTAGGAGTTGTTCCCTCCAACTATTTCTTAAAAGTTTTTTTATTTCCTTGTTAAGATAAATTTTTGAAGTTATAGATTTTAAGTGACTGGGCCCTTCAACTATTATCGATGTGGTAAGTCACAATGAACTCTCTTTAGTGGTATCCATCTCAATCAATTGCGCTTTTCTCAAATGAGAAGTTTGAGTGATGGAACTTCCCTTTTCTCTTTCCTTTTATTTTCATTTTTCCTTCTTATATTTGCTTCTTATTTTCTTTAGTTTTCTACTCTCTCTCTGTTTGATTGGAATTCCAGTTTCTAATATAGGCTCAATTATCACTCATTTTCCATTTTAACTCAAGCTCTTTGATATGTCTTTTGCTACTTCTTGTTATTCTTCCCACAAGACCACTACAGTTCGCTTATGTTCACCTTTAGTTCAATTCAAGCACTTTTCCTCTTTCATTTTGAACTTCATGTTGCCCCTTCATAGGCAGTGAATCTTCTGTTGAAGTTACTTGCATTTTACTCATATTATCAAATCCATAATTAATAGGGAGATAAACATTTGACCAAAGGATATTAATTCAATTACCTAATCCTTTTTAGTGAGATGTGTGAAGGAAACAAATTAACTAAAATAGTTAACTTCTTTTATATATAGTTTTTTAAGGAAACAAGGACATGCTCATAACAAAAGCAGGCAATGGCAGAACTATACATGATATGACAACTTTGCCCAAGTTTGAGAATTTCATCCAATTGGACTGTGAAGAGCTCCCTAGAGCATCACTACTCTGGGTGGTTTCCAAATTAAATTGTGGTTTCGTAGCTAAGCTCAACTCGAGTTGAATCTTTGAAGAATCAAATAAGTATGTCTTAGTTATTTCTAGTTATAAGAAGAGGGATTTGACTAGATAAAATAAAAAAATGCAACTAAAATAAAATATGTACAGAACACCAAAAGAAATAAAACAACAAAATAGTGATTAGATGATTCAGATAAGTGTTAAAAAAGAAATGTTGACAAATAAGATATTGTGAATGATACCTTCAGATAAGTGTTAAGTAAATTGATTGATTCAGATGAGTAGAACATGAATCATGCATGTAACAAGGACAAATCCAAATTTGAATTGAATAATTAATGTATAAATAAGGACTAAACAAGACCATAGAATTTAGAATACTCAATTGAAGAATGTAAATTTTATAGCATCGTATGATTATCTTTTTTAAAACTACTAGGTTATCCATTCCATTCACCATTAGGTATGAGTTTCTTATTTTGAAAATGCATACAGATGGGTTAGCTGGTTTAATTAACTTCTCTAGGTGTCTTTTATGGGGTATGTTGAGAAATTGTAATTTTGGATTATTTGTTACTAAATTAACCTATGATAGAACAGCTAGCAAAAACAATTTTGTCAATGGATTTTCTCTTGGTTAGTCTTTTCGCCTCATGCTTTTGCTTCCTCATGGATTTCTCTCGTGCCAGCTTGTTGACGTAGTATCTCTATTTATCTATGGATCTCCTTGTCATCTAAGTTTTGATCTTACCATTTTTAGTACATATAATTTCCCTTCACTGGCCTTTCGACCTAGGACCTTCACATGCTTCTTTTGGGCATTCAGCTTTACTTGTGAATTTTATTGTTCATTTATGTGACTTTCAACTTGTTGCTACTCTTGCCCTTGATTTGCATGTTGGTATTAGATCCACATTTGCATTGCTAATTATAAACTACTATTCATATGCATTGTCAAGCTCAGAGTTTTATCGTGGGTGGCTATGTTTTAATAGAATCTCTATCCTAACTACTACCCCACATTTCCCTTACAAAAATTGTATGCTAGAGATCTTGGGCCTTTCTCCATTCCATTATTAGATCTCATTTTAGTCACATTTCAACCCCATATTTCTTGGTTTACTGACACATTCTTAAGCTATTTCATTTTATTTAAATCACTTTTTAGGTTCTTGAATTCATATGGATGATAATATAAATTGAGCTTACTTGTATGTTGATGAGTGTAATTTATATAGATATTTTGGTATGAATTCCCTTGCATTTAAGTCTCAAATTAAGGTAAATTAAGGTGCTTTTAATGTCTTGTTACTATTTTGTAGGAACCAAGCACCAAAAAGAACCAAATGCAGGAAAACAGAAAATTACAAAAATGCCACTCGCCGTGGCGAAGTCTTTAGCTCACCATGGCGAGCTCTACCCGAGAAGAACAAGATCAATTCTGCCTTAAGGCGAGCTACTTGAGTCGTCATGGCGAGCTGGATGACTTCTGGAGCTGTTTTGAAGGGTTTTGAACTAATAAGGTTTCCGGGAATCCATCTCCAACAAGAACTAAGACTCCAAGACATAGAAGACTCTAAAGAATTATTATTCAAGTGGGATTGAAGTCTTGAAAGCATGAGACTACATGGAATCCTAGTTGGAGTGAAACCAAAAGAGATATGCAACCACAGGAACTAAATACTCAAGAGTCCTAGTTTGAGTGGGATTAAAGTTGTTAAATCCTACTATAATGATGTGTCCTACTTAGACCATGATTAGGAATGACTTTGTAATTTTATCTAAGAGTCATAATTCAAGTAGGACTAGGAAGAGGATTGTTCTAATTAAAATCCTAATTAAAGTATGATTAGGATTACATTATAACTAAGAATTGTAATGCAACTTAGAGTCCTATATTGAGTCTAAACTAGGAGTGGATATATTAGAAATAGCCAAGGGAGCTGGAGAGGAACTCAACCACGCCACAACACATCACATTCAGAGCTGCTGCCAGATCTGGAACTCACCCACGCACACCACCAAGAGCCACACATCAAGAGCCAAAGACATCCATTGTCCCTTTTGCCGAAACTAGTATTTTCTCTTTTGTTTATTTTTGTTCAAGCGACCATGCTTTCAATCCAAAGCTTTGCTGGATCTGTTAGTATGGTAGCTTAATTCCTTTTATGCTTAGCTAGACATATTTAAGCCATGATACTAAATTTGTGAGACAAGATTATGGTTTGAATATTTGATAAATTTATTTTGAGTATTCTGTAATTATTTGACAGCATTGTTATTGAAGCTATTTAGATTTGTTTGGAGTAGCTAACCAACCTATTTAAATGATTCATATTGTTAGCCAATTAAGTAAGTCTGAAACCTTAATTAATCGGCACAAGTAACAACTAGTTAATCCTAGAATTAGGTTAATTAGAATAATTTCATATTTGAATTACATAAAGCCGCTGGTGGACCTTTATGGTTCAGGTTAGATGATGTTTTCCATAGATCTTAATGCTCTAAGTTCAGTTAAATCTCATGCGTTGGTGTATTGGGGTTATTGGACTTGGTAGGTTTTATGCTCAGACGTTCTAGTATTAAAACAAACAGTAAGGGAAAATAGGGAATTTTGTCGTACAAAGTTCTACAGTCTAGCTATTCGAAATTAATTTACCTATGTGTCAATAATCGAATTTGTGTTATCATGGTGAGGATTTGTCGATGCTAAGCATGCCTGATTAATTCTATTACTCAATCTACTCAATTTACTTGCTCTACTTCTCTTTATTCTCTTTTATTGACTTGTAAATCTGCCCAGAATTTTTAGTAGTAGTTCATAATCAAACCCCCCCTTTTTCATGTGTTTAGGTATAGTAGAAATTAGGTTAGTAGTTTATTTTTCTGTTGTTTCTTTTCTTTTAAAAGCATTCCTATTGGATTAAATACACGCTTCCTCATGAGATTGATCTTACTTGCCCTAACTATATTATAATTTTAGGAAGTAGTGAATTAATTTGTGAGGCTACGACACCTCTCTACATCCATGCTTTATTATCAGGCTTGTTTCCATTCCTAATTATGTTATTGGACCTTTAGCTGTCATTGATTTTGTTATTATGGCTTTACTCCTTAATACATGTGGGTCTTATGCATATTTACATGATTTCCCTAGTAATTTGATTATTGACCTTGTTTTGAATGTGGAGAATTTAACACATTGCGAAGGCCCATTAGAGCCTCTCAAGTTGCATTTAGTTGTTTCAGCATGTGTCAGGTATTCTAAAGCTCTATTAATATTCATGTTCCATGCCTGCCACACAAGAGACAAGTCATGAAGGATGTATATGTTGGCTTTTCTACTGCTTCTCCTAGATACAATGTGAAGTGGCAGTAGTTATCATTTTCTACTGCTCTTTCGATTGCCGATGACACTTCCTATTCATTGCTTGCCGTACTTGTTACTTACCTTTTGCTTCTTTGGAGGTGAGTCCTTCCCAAACAGGGGGGAACAATGTAGTTGAGTAAAGTAGAGTATCTGTGTTTTACTTGAACTTTAATTAGGATTTTACTTACGGCTTAAGTTATTTTGAGCCTTTTATTTTATTTTTGAGCATTTATTTTATGTTAGGATATCTTGTTCCAGTACAAGAATAATATTATTTAATTAATTTGGGTGTTTGATTATTTTGCCTTTAAATAGACTGCTATGTAAACAATTAAGAACCTTTTGATAAACCTTTTTGATGAATTGAATTTCAAATAATTTTCTCCAAAAGGCAGATGCATTGCTCTTATTTTTAGAAGAGTACTTTGCCTATAAGACTATCTTAGGGTTTTCTTTCTTTCCTTCCTTTTGTTTTTAAATAACACTCAAATGTGTGTATATTGATGAGTGAAAATTATATAAATATTTTGATGAGTGAAAATTATATAAATGTTTTTATATGAATTCCCTTACATTTTAGTCTTAAATTCTGCCAGAACATGATGCTTTTAAGGTTAAATTGGTGTTTTACAGGACCCAAGCATCAAGAGACAACAAAAGATGAAAAATGGCAAATTTGGCACAAAGGGCGCCACAGTGCCCAAATCCTTGTGCTGTGGCGCCACATACCAGAAAGCAAGTGGAAGCATGCTGTTAACCCACGCCATGGCGCCAGACTTAAGGCCATAGTGCCTTGTTCCAGAATTTAGGCGAGATTGAAGAGTTCCAAGCCAAGTGGACTTCCTAGAAGCCATATCCTACAAGGATGGAGACTCCCAAGCTAAGAAGACTTCCTAGAATCCATGTTTGAGCTGAATTAAAGTCTTGAAAGTATAAAGCCACTTAGAGACCTAGTCTAAATTAAATTAGGAATAATTTGTAACTAGGATTATCCTTAGATTACGAGTCCTAGTTGAAGTGAAATTGAAGCTACCAAAGTAGATTATGCTCTTTATCTTCCTAATCTGAGTGGGATTGATGCTTCTAAATCCTTCTAGAATATTAAATGTCTAGTTATAGTAAAGTTAGGATTATATACATTATAAATAGGCAGCTAGGGGTGGCACAAAGGGGAGTGGAATGAGGGGAAGAAGTGGCAAGTCGAAGGGAAGCATGAACTCACGAAGCAAGCAATGAGTTTCTTCTACTTTTACTTTTATGCTTTATTTCATGAGTAACTAATTCTTTTCTAGGGCCTAAGGTGTAGCCCTATCCTATGTAGAAACTTGAATGATGATTTTATGAAAACTTCATGTTTTATTCAATTGAGATTTAGCTCTCTAAGCTTTATGCCTTTACTAATAACACCAATTAGTGGGGAAATCCATGGGTTAGCTATGAGACTAGAAGGAGATTAGTTGATCTAGATTATGAGAATTAAATCCATAGAGGAACTTAGGATAGGAATATACCGAGGACCCTGTGTAGCCACATGGGAACTATGGATGTGCTCCATAAAATCCCTAGAGGGAGGCCACAGAATTTAATGTAATTGCAGCTATTGCAACTCGCATAGGAATATAGCAGGGTTGGTAGTTGTGATTAGATTTGTTTCGACCTCGGAAGAGGCTTATTGAATGCATTAGGGATCCTGGCTAGCAATTGATAGAACTAAACTTTATAATTGAATCATGAGAGTTAATACATAGGATGGTGGTGAAATCTGAATCCCTAGGTTTTTTTATTTTATTATCCTCATCTATTTTCTTCTTCTTATTATTCTACCTCTCATTCACTTCTTATTTACTTTATTGCTTTCTTTTATTTACTTTCAATCTTGTTACATCACTAGCTTTCGACCACTTGAGTAATATTTCAGTTATAGTATTATAGTACTCAATTCACAATCTCTGTGGGTGCAATAGCCCCGAAATACTTGTAGGCTACATTGATAGTGTATACTTGCATTGTGTTCCTATTCATAAAAATATACATAACATCCCATTATTTTCACGCATATATCATATAGTTTTGGGAACGATCATATATGTACACTATTATCATATATATTTATAGACTGTGTATATGCGGATATGCATATATAACTAATGTGTGGGGGAAACTGCAAAATTAGGTTTAGGAGAAACTTGGGAGAACTAAAAAACATTTCAAATTCCTTACCCTCTAAAGCTAATACTACTCCCAAACACGAGAGAGGTATATGTTATACTCTCAAATTCCTCTCCCTCCCAAATCAAACTAACTCGCAAACACACCCTTAAGGTTTTGGTAAGATTCATGGTTACATTGTTGCCCATTAAGTCTCTTTTGCGGAAGAGATGATGTCTGTTGGATCTATGGGGATGATGTATCTAGAGAGAGTTAATGCATGGAATTTAATTGTTTGCAACTTTCCAAGAAGGTTGGAGACTTAGTAGGTCAGTACGGAAGATCTTTATAGATTTCATTATCGTTTTTGAAGATTTCTTCATGTTAAGTACGCTTCCTTTTCTTTCCTTTTGACTCCTAAAGAGTATTTTTAAAGTTGGATAGGTTCATAAAGTTTTACATTTGTGGATTTTACATATAAAGCATAGAGAGTTTAATTGGTAGTAAGTAGCATTGAAGTCATTTAGAGTCCAAGTGATATTTGTAGCATAAATTTGCTTTCTAAATATTAGCTCACAACTGATGCCACTAAATTGTAAACCCAACCAAAATAGAAAATAGAAGGGCAAATAAAATATACCCCTTGTCAGTCAAATCTAAACCCCCCATAAATCTGTCATGAGTTCCAATTTAATTTATAACCAAATATATGCACCTTTACATTTGTTATGAGTTCCAATTTAATTTATAACCAATCACAATACATGAAATATTACATAATCAGAAGTGTATAAATCCCATTTATGATATTTAAAACTTTAAAATTATTCTTTTGGTCCTCATAGGTTTTTGGAAGTTAAGTTTTTGTCCTTACATGTTCAAAACCAATAAAACAGTCGTTATAGTTTTCAAAAAAATTAAATCTTCGTCCTTACTGTTAGTGTCCATAGAAGTGTCTGTCTTTTGTAAATTTAACAAAAGGTTAAATTATACTTTTAGTCTTTATTGTTTTCTTAAGTTGAATTTTAGTCCTTATACATTCAAAGCTTATAAAATTTCATCCTCATAGTTTTCAAAAGAATTAGCATTTTATTCTTGCCATCAGTGTCCAATACAAGTCTCCATTTCGTGCAAGCTCTCTCATGTCTTTCATACTTTTGTGCTCTGCTTTTCTTTGTAAAGAAAGCCATATCCTTTTTATTTCTTAACCTTGGCGCTCACTTATTTCTCTTGTTCTGCTTCTCAAAGGTGATTTAAATAGAATTTTTGACATTAGTAGTTACTAGGAACAATTTATTGTGTCTTTTGGATTTGAATATTACAATTGTGTGGTTTGAGGGGTTAGAGCAAAAAAATAGGACAGACATAAGAGAACTTGCACATAAAAGAGACTTATCTCAAACAACAAGGATGAAATGTTAGTTTTTTAAAATATATATGGACTATTTAATAAGTTTTAGAAGTATAAGGACTACAACTTAATTTTTGAAAAATTGAAGTAATTCAAAAAATCATTCATTTCTGTTAATGGTTTTTCTAATATAAAAAAATGTTAACCTCAGCCATTAGTAATCAATGATTTTTTATGCAATTAATAAAAATATTAAATAGTATTTAATTACTTATTAATACTTAGGTTGTAAAATTTAGGGATTTAGAATTTAGGGTTAATGTTAGGGTATTTAGGGTTTAGATTTCAATGGTTTTAGGGTTTTTGTGTATGTTTAGGATTTAGTGTTAAGATTTAGGACTTATGTTTGTAGAGTTTATATTTAGGGGTTAGGGTTCAAGTTAGGATTTGGTGTTTAAGTTTTTATGGTTTATATTTAAGGGTTAGGTTGATGTTAGGATTTAGGGTTTATATTTAGGGGTTAGGGTTCATGTTAGGATAGATTGTTTATATTTTTAGAGTTTTAGTGATTTATAGTTTTAAGTGTCAATGATTTAACGGTTTAGACTTGGGATTTAAATTTTAAATTTATGCTTACTTAATTTAATCAATGAGTGAGAAAAAGAACTAGTGGCTTTTTAATGTAGTTGATGACCTTTAATATATTATAGATTCTTATACGGCTGAGGTTAGCAGAACCGCAAAAAATAATATGTAATCTGTGAAGTAATTTATAAAAGTAGAATTGCTTGCAATATTGTCATCTAAGTTGAGCAACCAATAGGGATTTGGTTTACCTGAAGGAATTAGTCCACACAACACATTGAAACAAAGTTCAAATTCTTACTAGGAGAAACACCCACATTTATAGCCAAATAGTGGCTCAAACAATATTGTCTCCAATTAGAGGATTGCATTGCTTTTCATTTAACTCATTTCCCTAAAAAAGGATAACTTGAAAAGGACATAATAAATGATGGAAACAACTAGTAACTGCCATTATGTGAGATACAAATTTCTATATTGTTCTTTATTGAATTGATTTTAGAATAATTGAAAATGCATAAAACTCATAAGGAAGCGAATAACTAGAAATAAAGGAATTCAATAGGATTTGGATTTGGTTCTTTTACAAGATGCACTAAACAAAACTCGGACTAAAAAGGTATTATCAATAACAACTTAAAATATGCTTTAAGTTACTCCCTTGTTAATTTTTATTTGTCGCTTAAGATCAAATCATGCAGATTAAGGCATGCATTTATTGTTCTTGATTAAAGCAAATTTATCATCCAACTTCCTATTTTACCCTTCTCTGATTTTATTCTCCAAGTCTCTATTATTACAGATAAATAGTAATAATCATTTTGTTTCGAAATGACAAATAGAAAGTAACAGAGGGAGTACTTTCATGAAGAAGATGAACCAAACATGAATCATGTACCCTGGCAAATTCCAAATTTGGATTGAATAATTGATGCATTGATATGGACTAAACAAAATCAAAGAATTTATAACCAAAATTAAAGAATCTATATATCATTGGACCATATGCTTCAATTTGCTTCAAATTTCAATAATGTCGTATGCATCTAATGGTCACAAACTAATCTGAGTTCTCATGGGCAAGACCAAACTATTATAAAGAGGAAGGCTTTTTGCAGTCCAATTGACAAGTCATTGATAAATTTTGAAATAGAAATGGTTGATATATATGTAGATTGAGGAAGGTTATTGTGTGCGGTCATCACTTCCGTTCTTGTGGAACAAGCTATAAGGTTCTTTTTTCTTAGTGGTCTCCACCATAACATGTTGAACAGTGAACATTACAGCTTCTTCTACAGGAACAAAAGTGGTAGACTGAAAACCTTGGTGTTGAATATTAGCCTGTATCATAGATCAACCTTTATATGCAGTCATCTTTTTTCTTCCTACGAAGGAAGCAGTAAGGTTCTTTTACTCTATTGCCTTCTCCACCATTATGATGATAGTGAATCTATCAGGTTTTTCTACTGGAAGAGAAGTGGTAGAATGAAAACCTCGATCATGAATATTAGACATTTTTTAGTACAACTGTTGTATTTAGTTATCATTTTTCTACATTTGAAAGAAGCTACAATGTTCATTTCTGAGATGGATCCATAAATCAAATTAAAGGGGTGAGACAGAAAGAAAAGTTTTACACAAAATACAGGGATAATGAAGGGGTAAATTGTGCAAAAATCCTATCAATTTCATTTTAGTTAAAAATATCCTATCTATTTTACATATAAATTGTGGAGGGGGCCATGGTCATTGCTTGCACCCTCTATATGCCATCATTAGTTCAATTAGTAAGTGGCCTCCTACAATACGAGAGGATGAGAATGAACCCTGACGACAGCTTCTCGTTTGCAAGAAAAGATGAGGTAGACTTTTCAAACAGTAGGTCAATTTCTAGAAAGTCTTGGTCATACAAAACATCCATTTCATAGATCAACTCTAATACGCATAGATGTGTTTTGTTCTTATGTAAGAGAATGCACGGTTATTTTATTTTATCATTATTATTAGAGCATCCCAACTCACTTCCTTTTTCAAAATTTTACAGACAACTCAAAATACATTGTCTTAATCAGTATCTTTATGAGTAAATCATCACTTTCTCATGACATGGTAGCATTCTAGATTAGTCAAGGATCAGCATTATCAAACTCTAGGACCACAATGGAGGTGCAAAAAGGGTTATAAGGGATCAGGGATAGAACTAAAAAAATTAACCAGGGGCAAAATTTAAGACATATTAATCAAAATTAATATTGACTCACTTATACTGTTGATAATTGTATAAAGTTTAGTGATGCAAATAAGGAACTCTAGGGTTTTTAAACTAGGGTTTATCTTGAACTAGGACTTATCTATTTGGATAATTATAAGCTAGGGTTTATCTAAATTCCATTTTAGATAATTATGTATTTTTTTATTATTATCTAGATTAGGTTTATCTTTTATTCAGTTGTACTATGTTGCTTAAAAATAGGCTTTCCCTGTATTTAGTTGATTGAGACTTTATGCATTTGAGTATTATATATATTTTTCATTTAAAGATTATTAGAGAAAAATCAAGGGAGTACCTAACCCTAGAGGAGAACTTTAGATTTCTTTACAGGGCAGTACCTTGCCTAAAAGAGTACTTTAGGATTTTCTATACTTTGTTTTACATCAATTTGGTATTTAGAGCTAAAGTTTGATATGCTATTTTGTTGTTCATTGATTCAACTCTCCTCATGTTTGTATCTATTTATTCAGTTCCAAACAAACTAGTTTTTTTTTTTTTTTCCTCTACACCCCAAACTTTCTACCCCTCGTACCCTTCATCACCGCCACATTGCATTCTTCTCAATTCTAAACACATTTCCATTTGTTTCCTTTTAGCACCCCTTAAGAGAACCTTTGCATAGTGTCTTCCTGATCCATACAAAAGCTCTCAAGAAAACCTTTCTATAGGAATCCATGGAAGGCCTAAAAAAATTGACAACAAGGCAAAGGCAAAGGCAAAGCCTAAGGGCCTAAAGGTGACAATGTTTGCAAAACCACCGGTTTGTTTTGGTGGCATTGCCACTTTTCAACTCTCCAAAGAAGAGTTCTTCCAACCTAGAGGGAATGATGTAAAATAGGAATTCTAGGGTTTCTTGGGGATTAGGTTTAATCTTTTAAACCAGGGTATATCTTGAACTAGGACTTATCTATTTAGATAATTATAAGCTAGGATTTATCTTAAATTGCATTTTAGATTATTATGTATTTTCTTATTATTATCTAGATTAAAGTTTATCTTTCATTCAGTTGAACTATGTTGCCTATAAATAGGCCTCTTCTGTATCCAGTTGATTCTGATTTTATGCATTTGAATATTACACATATTTTTCATTCAGAGAGTATTTGAATAGAGTTAAGAGAGTACCTTGCCCTAGAGGAGTACTTTAGGTTTCTATTCATGGGAGTACCCTTCCTAAGGGAGTACCTTGGGGTTTTCTATTGCTTCATTTTACATCATTTAGTTTAACAGAAAAAAAAAATATCTAGTACCAAAAGGAAAATAAAATTTACTACAAAAATACACATGCCTACTTTTGATTCAAGAAATATACATACAAATAATGATGCACTTCAATTGAGCCATCAAGATCACGAGCACCTTTTCTATCAAATCATACAATATTCCACATTATAAGCATAAGCTTTACTATGGTTAAATGGAGTCATAGTTATCTTGCACATATCTCCACATTGATTATGACTAATTATAGACAGTTACCACTAGGACAAGCAAATATGATTATTTCTGTTATATTTATACTATTGGTATCTTTGGACCTTTTAAATACGAGACTAATTCATATTTAAAACTAGGAGTAATAAACAATAAAACCTTTCAACAAGTGTAAATCCAAAATTTCTTTTATCTTTATGTTTATTATATTCAAATTCGGCCAATTAGCCAAGTAGAACTAAAATGTATATAATGTTACACTCATACATTTGTAATTTGATATAAAACAACTTTTTGGTGTGTCAAAGTAAAAAATAATACTTTTAATAAAAAATTTAGGATTTGAAGAGGCTTCTCTTTTTGTTAAGATGGTACGCATATAGGTAAAGCCTTAGGAATGATTTTTATGTATCATACGCCCACTCACACGTGAAAACCCTTTGATTTTGAGTTTAAATGCGGACAAAACACATGTTCTCCAATACTATGTGTTGAATTTTTAATTTAGTTATTAGAGCCCTTGCTACCATATTTAAAACTTATTCATGAAAGAATAAAACAAAAGAAGACTATTATTTTGTTTAACTTCTAGAGCCTTTATGAGAAATTTGTACATGTACGAAATAATTTTTAAACATAAACCTTTTTAGAATGATCAAGGAATTAAACTTTGTGCAAGAAAAATAAAAACCAAAAAAATTACAAGGTGATATCAAAGGAAAAAATGCTTTTAAGTCTAGCAATCAATCTCTTCAAAACAAAATTAAGTAGAACTATACATCTTACATAGGAATAAAACATAATAATGCATAATAGATTTGATCTTTGATATGGATGCTTTTTATGACCAATAATTTCTAAAAATTGACACACCTTTTTAGACGGTTTGGACTCTACCTCTTCTCTTTGTGTAGACAGAAGCTGCAAGGATCAATATCATCCTCTCATATTACTTGGGAACTTATACTATTTAAAGAAGTGATAACGAAATTTTAGCTATGATGCTACGCTTTATCTTGCATCTATTATAGTATCATTTAATTGACATTAATTGGCAATTTCGCAGCCATTGATGTTTTGGGGAGGTTCAATGTTACACTATTGTCCATTATATCACTTTTGTGGGAAGAGATGATGCTCGTTGGATCTAGGGAGGATTGATAAACACTTTTTAATATTTATTTTTAGACTCTTATACTTCAATCTTTTATCATTGAGGTACAATTGAAAAAAAATTGAAATTTATATTAATTTTCTCATTTTAAAGTTCAATTTATTTGTTATGAAACTTTTATTTTTAAAAACTAGACCTAGGAAATCCCAGTACATGTTGGGTGAATTACTATATCCTAGCTAGAGATTGGAGCAATAAATAGTCATGAATTTGTGAAGTGATGACACCCACTATGCCATAAAAGCTTTTCTTTAGCAATTTAAAAGTACTTTTTGACAGCAGTTCTTGGCGCTGTCTATTTTAGCCACTTGAATAAATTGCATACTTTTAGACGGAGGTCTAAAAACCGCTGTCAATAACTTAAGACAGCAGTTGACTGTATGATTGCGGTCTTTTCGTGGTGTGTGCAGGCCTATAAGACACCACCATCTTTTAAATAGACAACAGTTAAACAGCCAAGCACTTCGGAAAATACAATATGTACATTTAGACAATGTTTTTATTTTTAACGGTTGTCCATGCTTATATATATATTTTTAACAGTTGACAGCAGTTCTAAGCACTGTCTATTTTAGCCACTAGAGTAAATTGCATACTTTTAGACAGAGGTCTAAGAACCGCTGTCAATAATCGACTTAAGACAGCAGTTGACTGTATGATTGCAGTATTTTCTTGGTGTGTCCAGGCTTATAAGACACCACCATCTTTTAAATAGACAACAGTTAAACTGCCAACCACTTTGGAAAATACAATATGTTCATTTTGGACAATGTTTTTATTTTTAACAGTTGTCCATGCTTATATATATATATATATATATATATATATATATATATATATATATATATATATATTTTAATACGTAATGTATTATATGTTTTACAATCCTCTGCATATGCAATTTACAGTCCTCCCACTCTGAACAAAGAAACAAATACAAATTCAGTATGGTAAGTTGTAGTAGTGAAGTTTTTCCAAAAAAGTAACTTTGCAGCATAATCTGACAAGAGAGAAACTAAAGTTAAATGTTGCATCTAAAACAAGTAGATAGCTATATGTAATTACAACAAATCACTTTCACCAGCATCCTATATATGATGCCTATATAGGAAGATATATACATTTATTAATTTATTTTGAGCATCTTGCAACTCATCATTGCTTTTGCACTCCTTGATTGGAAACCACTATTCTGAGGCCATTGCACCATTTTGTAAAACCCATGGGGATGGTATTTTTTTTATTTTTTGGCCGTAGATAGGAAAAGGGCAGGATGAAGTGAGAGCTACAATCGTAGTCCTAGAGAGATTTAGAATTGGGTGAGAAATCTTCCAGAACCCTTTGGAGGGAGTGGTGAACCACCAGATCAAATGCCGCTTCTAGAAAGTGGGGAAGGTTATTGAATATGATTGATGGTTTAGGCAATGGAATTAACATGCTCTTGACATATATAGGGATTTAAGCACAATTTAATAATATGGCAACACTGAAAGTTGTGGAGAATAATCTTTGGGACCTTCCAAAATCGTTGACACTTCCTGTTCATTGCATGCCATAGTTTTGGATCATCATTTAGCTATCTTTTGATTCTTTGGGGGCGACTCCTTCGCACACGAGGGAATGATGTGAGTTGAGTAGTAGAGTATTAGAGTTTTTATTTGAACTTTAATTAGGGTTTTACTTATGGCTTATTTTATATTTGGGCCTTATATTTTGTTGTTGAGCTATTTTTTTATGTTAGGATATCTTGTTCCAATACTAGAATAATATTATTTAACTAGTTTGGCTATTTGCTTATTTTGCCTTTGAATAAACTACTATGTAAACAATTGAGAATCATTTGATAAACCCTTTTCATGAATTGAACTTTAAAAAATTTTCTCCAAGAAGTATCTGCATTGCTCTTATTTTTAGAGGAGTAACTTGCCTAGAAGACTATCTTAGAGTTTTCTTTCTTTCTTTGCGTTTGTTTTACATTATTTTGTCTTTTTCAAATCACTCTTGAATGTGTGTATATGTCCATTATTATTATATATGTATATAAATTGTGTGTATGTGGATATGCATATATATTAACTATGTAGATATGTATATAGACAATGCTATATACGCATATTGTTAAATTTTATGAATTGTTACATGAAGAAAAACGAGAAAATATAATTTTAAATTTTAACAAGGGTATATAAATAAATATTAGTTTTCCTTCTAAAATGCCCGATTTG
This sequence comes from Bauhinia variegata, assembly GCA_022379115.2. NCBI lineage: Eukaryota > Viridiplantae > Streptophyta > Magnoliopsida > Fabales > Fabaceae > Bauhinia > Bauhinia variegata. Next base: position 338,059 of record CM039437.1, on the reverse strand, counting down.
GGAAACTACAAAATTAGCTTTAGGAGACATTTGAGAGAACTATAAAAGAATTTCAAATTACTTACCCTCCTAAACTAATACTACTCCCAAACTCATACTCTCAAATTCCTTTGCCTTCATTTCCCTCCCAATTTAAACTAACTCGCAAACACAACCTTAGGGTTTTGGGGAGATCCAAGGTTACATTGTTGCCCATTAAATCTGTTTTGGGGGAAGAGATAATGTCTCTTGGGGATGATATGTCTAGAGAGAGTTAATGCATGGGATTTAATTGTTTGCAACTTTCCATGAAGGTAGGAAATTAGTAGCTCAGCATGGAAGATCTTTCTGGAGTTCGTTATCATTTTTGAATATTTCTTCATGTTAAGTGCGCTTCCTTTTCTTTCCTTCTTACTCCTAAAGAGTAATATTTCTTCATCCGTGTCTGTAGAAGTCTGTCTTTTGCAAATTTAACAAAATCTTAAATTATTCTTTTAGCCTTTACAATTTTCTAAAAGTTAAATTTTAGTTCTTAACATCCAAAATCTATAAAATTTCATCCTTATAATTTTCAAAAACTTAACGTTTCATCCTTGCCATCAGTGTCCAATACATGTCTCCATTTTGTGCAAGCTCTTTCATGTCTCTTCTATTTTTGTGCTTTGCTTCTCTTTGTAAAGAAATCAATATCCTTTTTATTTCTTAACCTTGGTACTCGCTTATTACTCTTGTTCCCAAAGGTGTCGATTTTTATAGAAATTTTGAAATTGGTAGTTACTTGGAACAATTAAGTGTGTCCTAGGGCTAAGCATAGGTTGGTTAAGATCGGTTTTGATCATATTTTTAACCGACCAACACTAACTAAGTATTATTTTATCTAACCAATAACCAACTAACTAAACATTATAACTGACTTTTCAGTTTAAACTGGTTAAATAACCGGTTTAGTTAGTTAAAAATTAACCAACAAAACTGACAATGACAATTGATTTTGGAAAGAAACAGCTTTTAAAAATGTCAACCTTATTGTGTTCATCAGTGCTTTGCCAGATTCTTTGGTGTGGACTACATCAAAGTCCATAAAACTATTAGAGCCTGTTACAAAAACTTCATACCAAAAAATGCACTTGTCAATACATGTGTGCTCAGTAGTTACACCAACAACCTAACAAGGATATACTATTGAAGGAAAGAACCCCAACTGATTCTGTATTATCTTGTAATTACATAAATAATCTTGTGTAATCTTCTGCAGTTATCACCTTTGATATATTTACCTAGAATAGCTCCTACATTAGCTCCCTGACATAACCAGCAGTTGTATATATGTCTTGTAATCTTGACTGAAATATACAGATACAGAAATATTCTACACCATAATTCTGTTTATGGTATCAGAGCAACACGCTCCTGAGACCTGAGAACATAATACAACCATTACCTCATGGCTGGTGATGAAGATCGTTTGATCATCAAACAAGACAAGGCTTTGAACGCTTCTAGGACTGCAGAACCATGGGAGAACTTCAACCACTCGCTCTTTCTCCATCATTTGGATCAACCTGGGGCAGTGCTTGTCTCACAACCATTGATGGAAGATAACTACACAACGTGGGCACAATCAATGGACATGGCGCTCACTATCAAAAACAAGAAGGGTTTCATTGATGAACAGAACCAATGGGATCGATGTAATACTCTTTTCAAAACTTGGTCTGGCAGCCATGTCAAAAGAGAATCAAAGCAGCGTTGTTCACTGCAAGGATGCTAGAGGTATGTGGCTAGAATTGCAAGAGAGATTCTCTCAGACTAATACAGTTTTGTTGTTCAATATAGAAAATGCTATACATGGATGCGAATAAGGATCAAGCACAGTCAATTCTTTCTACACGAAACTCAAGGGTCTATGGGATGAAAAGGATGCTCTTTGTTCTTTTCCTCCCTGTACCTGTGAGGCTGCAACAGAGGTCAAATCTCTCATTGAAACCCAAAAGACTATGAAGTTCCTCATGGGACTAAACGATAGTTTTGCACAAACCCGCAGCACCGTAATAGGGATGGACCTTCTTCCAAATCTCAACAAGGCTTATGCAATGGTGTTACACCAGAAAAAATAGGCAGAAACTGCCGCTAACAGATCCACAACTCCATCAGAATCATCTGCCTTTGCAGTCAAGCGAGTGAACAAAGGTTATAGTCCTAGAGGAGGAGAAACCCGCAACCTCAATCCTAGTGCGGGAACAACAAAATTCTGTGAGAAGTGTGGTATGGACAATCACGTTGCACGATATTGCAGGGCACACTTGAAGTGCACATACTGTGAGGGCAAAGGGCACACCTATGTATATTGCCGTAAAAGGAAGAATGATAATGCTACTGCTGAAGGTGGACAAATTCAACCTAAGGCAAATCATGTTGAAGCACAGAATGATAACAAGGAAGCTGCCTCTGGAAATTTTCCATTCACAAGAGAGGAGTGTCATCATCTCCTCAACCAACTCATCAATCAAACAAAGCCTGCATCTGCCAATTTGATCAGTAACTCTGAAGAACTCTCAGGTAAAATCCACTGCCTTGCACAAAATAGTAAAGAGCCAATTTGGATCATAGATAGTGGGGCTAGCAATCATATTGTTTACAGCCCTAGCCTACTTACCTCATTTAAATTAGTACCAAATCGAAAGGTTAAACTCCCTGATGGAACTACAACACATGTCACTCATATGGGCACCGTTGCTTTCTCTCCCCACTTTGTTCTTCATAATGTTCTTTGTGTTCTTCTGTTTTATCTTAATTTGATTTCAGTAAGCAAACTAGCCTTCGACTTTTCCTATGTTACCATTTTTCTCAAACAAATCTGTTTCATACAGGACCTACGATCGGGGAGGATAATTGGGATAGGAACTGAGAAAGAGGGACTCTACCACCTCAATCTGCAACGGGAAGGAACATGCAATGTGGTTCATGCGAGTTTAGGCAACCTATGGCACCAACGGCTTGGCCACCCCTCAAATAAAGTTTCTTCATTATTTTCTTTTCTCACAAATAAAGCTTGTGATTCAAACTCTTGCTCTATTTGTCATTTAGCCAAACTTACTAGACAGTCATTTCCATTAAGTGTTAATTGTAGTGCATCTTGTTTCGATTTAATTCATGTTGACATTTGGGGTGGTTATCATGTTCCAACTTATTCAGGTGCAAAGTATTTTTTGACTATGTTGATGACCATTCACGTAGCACTTGGGTGTATTTGATGGCACAAAAATGAGAAGCACGCACTTTACTCATCCATTTCATCCATTTAGACGAAACTCAGTTTGGTAAAATTATCAAAGTTGTTAGAAGTGATAACGAGCCAGAATTCAAAATTTCCAATTTTTATTCTTCTAAAGGCATCATTCACCAAACTAGCTGTGTCAACACACCTCAACAAAATGATGTGGTTGAGCGTCAACATCAACATATATTAAACGTCGCTAAGGCTCTTCTTTTCCAAGCACATTTACCAAAATCTTTTTGGGGGATGCAATACTCACTGCAACTTACTTGATCAATAGGACACCAACCCTAAATCTTCAAGGTAAGACACCATTTGAAAAGCTTTTTAACAAAGAGCCTAACTATTCTCATTTGAAGGTTTTTGGTTGTAAATGTTTTGTGTCCACCCATCCTACACGTCCTTCAAAATTTGATCCAAGGCCAACTGAATGTATTTTTGTTGGCTACCCAAATGGGAAAAAGGGATACAAAGTATATGATTTGACAACCAAGCAACCCCTCATTTCAAGGGATGTGATTTTCATTGAACAAGAATTTCCTTTCCAAACAAATTACGTTACTTCTTCATCTCAAAATAATTTGTTTCCTTCTTTGACTTATTCGCCACATTATGATGCCTTTCACACTCAAACACCTATAATCTCTCCTTCGAATCCTACACAAGAGTCATTGACGTCACTTCCTTCTAATTCTCCAAGTTCCAACGATAATACCTCTCTTTCTCCAAATTCCCAAACTTCCACTGACAACATTTTCCCTATAGAACACAGCTCATCACTTTCATCTCCAAGCTATGCTGTACCATGCCTCCGCAAGTCCACTCGTGCCACCAAAATCCCCACTGCATTGCAGGACTTCCACATTGAAGCTGCCCTTCCCTCATGTCCTGCTCTACCATCTTCTTCGGACGAGGGTCACTCTCCTAGTACGGCTCATCATATCTCCTAGGTTCTTTCTTATGCCAACCTTTCTCCCTCTCACAGAACATTTGCTACTAATCTTTCTCTACACAGAGAGCCAACTTCCTTTTTTTAGGCAGTCAAAGATCCCAAATGGAGAGAAGCTATGCAGCTTGAAATTCATGCACGACAAGCCAACCATACATGGAGTCTCATTCCTCCTCCAGCCCACAAACAACCAATTGGCTGTAAATGGGTGTATAAGATCAAGTATAACCCAGATAGAACAATTGAGAGGTATAAAGCGCGATTAGTTGTAAAAGGATATAGTCAAGTCGAAGGTCTTGATTATCGAGAAGCATTTGCACCAGTCGTCAAGCTCACCACAATCCGGTTATTACTCAGCATTGCAGCTCAACAGAATTGGCACCTCCACCAATTAGACGTTAACAATGCGTTTCTTAATGGGGACCTTCATGAAGATGTTTACATGCAACGTCCACCGGGTTTCAAACAAAAGGGGGAGTGCAGAATCTGTAAATTACACAAGTCACTATATGGCCTGAAGCAAGCTTCCAAGCAGTGGTTCTTGAAGCTCTCAAGCTCGCTGGCTTTCGACAATCACGTTCTGACTATTCCTTATTTGTCCGAAACCAGCAAGGTATTTTTAAAGCTTTGTTGATTTATGTAGATGACGTGATTCTAGCAGGCAATAGTCTAGATGACATCACAAGAACCAAGAATTTTTTGTCAAGTTGTTTTAAGTTAAAGGATATGGGGCAGCTGAAATACTTCCTCGGATTGGAAGTAGCAAGGTCTAAATGAGGCATTGTGTTGAGTCAAAGAAAGTATGCACTAGAGATACTTGAAGACACAGGCTTCCTTGGCTCGAAACCTTCAAAGTTCCCGATTGACCAGAATAACACTCTCACGAAAGGAGAAGGGAAGTTGATAGAAGATGCATCTCAGTACAGGAGGCTTGTTGGATGCCTCATTTATCTAACTGTTACACGGGCGGACCTTGTGTATGCAGTTCATATTCTCAGTCAATTCATGGACAAACCGAGACAGCCTCATTTAGATGCAGCATACAAGGTGCTGAGATACCTCAAGCAAACCCCAGGTCAGGGGATTTTTCTACCTTCTAAAGGAACATTGGAATTCAAGGCATATTGTGATGCGGATTGGGCGTTCTGTAAGGACACAAGGAGGTTGACAACAGGTTACTGCATCTTTCTTGGAGATGCTCCCATTTCGTGGAAGACTAAGAAGCAAACTACAGTTTCGCGTTCAAGTGCGGAAGCGGAGTACCGGTCTATGGCCACCACTTGCTGTGAGATTACTTGGCTGCTAAACCTCTTGAATGATCTGAATGTAAAACAGTGCAACCAGTTAAGTTGTTTTGTGACAACAAGGCAACCATACACATAGCATCTAATCCCGTCTTTCATGAAAGGACCAAGCACATCGAGATCGATTGCCATGTTGTACGAGAGAAGGTGCAAAGAGGATTAGTTCAAACAGTGCATGTCAAGACAAAAGAGCAACCAGCAGACATCTTTACCAAACCCATCAGCTCAAATCAGTTTACTACGTTATTGTGCAAGTTAGGAATAATCAACATCTACACTCCTAACTTGAGGGGGAGTATTGAAGGAAAGAACCCCAACTAATTCTGTATTATCTTGTAATTACATAAATAATCTTGTGTAATCTTCTACAGTTATCACCTTTGATATATTTACCTAGAGTAGCTCCTAGATTAGCTCCTTGACATAACCAGTAGTTGTATATATGTCTTGTAATCTTGATTGAAATATACAGATACATAAATATTTTACACCATAATTCTGTTTAATATCTAAAATACAACAGATCTCAACATCAGGAACAATAATTACACAACACCTCTGCAGCATCTGAACTCTGAAATTAACTCATATAGATAGGAATGCATACTAGATTTGGAGTAGCTCAGCCCAGCCCAAGTATAACATAAGATTTTCATGAAAACTAGTTTATAGCGAACAAGGCAGAGTTCTATAAATTCATATTATTGCACATTGGAAATCAAGCATGTCATAATTTTGAATAAGGCCTCCCTCCCCACCTATTGAATTTCAACAACAGATGACACAGACTTCCACACATCCATTGCAATTACCAGGTAATCAGAATAGCTTTCTCTATGAGTTCAAAACTCAAAAGATACAATCACTTATCATATTTCTCAATCTACTAAAAGGTTAATTATGACAACAATACTATTTCAATGGCCTATGAGTAACTGATTCAAACCTCAGTATTTACGTGAGTTGCCGATCTTGATATTTTAGTAGAAAAAAGGACTCAAAGCTACCATGCCATGCTACCTGATTTTATCGCCAATGACATAAATATATTGCCATTACTAGGATATGACATTCACTTGAAATGCAAGCTTCGATTAGAAGTTTAGAATGGTTGTCTCCAGGGTGATTATTCATATTACCCTTGGCCATCCTACTAAAAGTAGGTCAAAGAAGTATTCCCTTAAGCCAAAGGAGGGGGGAAGGGAATCAATACAATGCATATGCAACGCTGGCCGAAGCTATATGAGATCCATTAACTAACCTGAAGGTGAAGGAGGAGCACCACGTCCCATAGCTGCCAACTGATAACATGAGTAGGAAAAACAAATTTTCGGACAGACTGCAGCTGAAAGAAAGGTTTTATCCCCAATCTCTGTGAGCACTGTCATGGCCAGAGACTTGCCCTAGATTGTATCATATATATATGCAAATTGTGTTTATGTGAAAGAGAATAAGGGAAAAGAAAGTCAGCACACCATAGCAAGATGACAAACTATTAACTAATCTTCATGATTTAAAGATATGCTCTTGAGTGAGAATGCCAGTTCGAAACATCTTACTAGAGCCATGTAACTAGATGCCTGTCGGAAGTAATTCAGATTACAATTTTACAAACTGATCCCATGAATTATTTGGTTTTGAAAGCTAAACAGATGAATCAAGAAAAATTTCAGTAAATTCTTTTCTTTTCTTCATTTCTGGAAAGATGAGGAATCATGTTAAAACATACATGTTTAAAATCATGACAATTTCCAATCAATTTCAAGAACCGGTAAGCATGACACTAAATGTTGGTACCAAATAATGACTGAATTAAAATACTAAGTTTCATCCATTCTTATAAAAATACAAGTAACCTGATTATATGCAAGAATGATCAAAGTTTACTTCCAAAGCCTGAGAATCACTAATGCAGATAGTTTAAACCAAATGCATTTCAATCTACCTGATGATCTCTTATTTGAATGTTACAATTGTCTGGTTTAGGGATTGTTACTGAGCATAAAAATAGAACAGACATAAGAGAACTTGCACAAAAGGGAGACTTCTATTAGACAATGAAGATCAAATGTTAGTTTTTTAAAAACTATAAGGACTATTTTATAAGTTTTGGAAGTATAATGACTAAAACATAACTTTTGAAAATTTGAAGTAATACAAAACTCATTCATTTTAGTTAATGATTTTTCTAGTGTAAGAAAATATTTAATCTTTGAAGTAATTTATAAAAGTAAAAATGGTTGCAATATCATCATCTAAGTTGAGCAACCAATATGGGTTTAGTTTGCTTGAAGGAATTAATCCCTACAACACATTGATCCAAAGTTCGAATCCTTATTGAGAGAGACGCTCACATTTAGAGCTCAATAGTGCCTCAAACAATATCACCTCTAATTGGAGGATTGCATTGTTTTTCATTTAACTCGTTTTTGCTAAAATAAAGGAAAAGATGACTTGAAAAGGAAATAATAAATGATGGAAACAGCTACCATTACATAAGATACAAATTTTGAGTTGTTCTTTATTGAATTAATTTTATAAGAATTGAAAAGGCATAAAACTCATAACAAAGCAAATAAATACAAAAATAAAGGAATTGAATTGGATTTAGATATGGTCATTTTACAAGATGCATTAAACAAAAACACAAACTAAAAAGATATTGTGAATAACAACTTTAAATGAGCTTTAAGTTATTCCCTCCATTACATTTTATTTGTCACTTAAGGTCAAATCAAGCAGATTAAGGCATGTGTTTATTATTTTTGATTAAAACAAATTTACCATCTAACTTTTTGTTCTACCCTTCTGTAATGTTACTCTCAAGACTCTATTATTATAATTACTCATTTACCAATGTATAGATAAGGGGTAAGAGTGGAAAATTAACAATGAATGTCGTCTTAAATTTTTAAAATGATAGATAAACAGTAATAAAAAATTTCTTTCAAAACAACAAATATAAGGTCACGGAGGGAGTACCTTCATTAATAAGATCAACCAAACATGAATCATCTAACTTGACAAAGTCCAAATTTGGAGTGAATAATTAATACATAGATATGGACTAAACAAAACCAAAGAATTTATAACCAAAATAAAGAATCTATATAATATTGGACCATATGCTCCAATTTACTTCAAATTTCAACAATGCATGCATCTAATGGTGACAAACTACTCTCAGTTCTCATGGATATGACCAAACTAGCTATTATAAAATGGATGGCCTTTTGCGATCCAATTGACAAGCCATTGATAAATATTGAAATAATAAATGGTTGATGTATATGTAGATTGAGGAAGGTTATCTTATGCATGACACGCACACCTATGGCGTTGCTACTATAGGTGCTGGTCAAATTAAAAATTCAAGTTTGAGTTTTGAACCAAAGGTTGTGTTCTCAAATAATCACTAGTACAGGTCTCAGTCAACACAGGCTAAGGGAAAGGGGGTTTTTAGCAAAATCAATAGAAATAATAGTAAATAAAAGCAATAAGAGGTAAAACAGAAGTCAACCAATGATGAAAATGCAATCAACTTAGGATCTATTTGACATCTAATGATTCTATCCTTGACCATATATAAAATTGAATTCTAATTATGTCAATTAACTATATTAACCCTGACATCTCAAGATTAACTTACCTAATTAATTAATCTAGTTGAACCCTAACTAAGCTGGGATCCCCGCAATTAGTTCAACAATTCCTACTACACAATCGCATAGGTTATCGCCACTGGAACCAAACCCAACCCCCACCATCATCACAACAAGGGATTAGAGCATTCAAGACCAAAAATACAAATTTCTATCCAACCAAATCAAGTTCTACTCCGTGAAAATTACTCCTAGGGTGATTAGACCTACAAAACCCACAAATTCATCCAAGCATCATGCGTAAAAATCATCATACACAATCTTAGAGAGAGAGAAAAAAGAGTAGAGAAGCATAAATTTCATTAAATTCAAAATAAACACAATATTGTCTCAAGAATCAAACCGATAGTCTTCAAGTCATCCCAGGTTAATTACAGAAGCTTCTAACCTTCCATTTTCATGGAGGAAGCCATGGGAGAAGAAGAAACAAACTCAAACCTAGTGAGAGAAGAACGAGGCAGCTATGGGAAATAGGAGAGGGCCTAGTCGAATTTCACCTAGGGTTTATGAGAGAAAATTATAAAAATGTCATTAATGAGGTCCAAATTATGACTTTAACCCTTATTTAAGTTGCCAAATGCCTATTTTGCCCTTTTGAGTAGAGAAAATCTCCTTTATGCCTCCATTTCATGAATTTATGAAGATTACTACTCCAATCCTAAGCTTGGACATAAATCCCAACATGATTTGAGGCCTCCCAAGACTAATCCTAAAATTAAAAATTCCTAACAAGTAAAATTAGATTTTAAAGTGGGAAAATTAATATGAAATACAATAAATTCTAATTATACCTCAATGATAAAAATAGATGCTAAATAAACAATTAAATGCAAGTTTGAAAATGATAGAATTAAGTATAAGAGTACAAAGATAATCACTAAAAAGTGTTTATAAAATCCCCCCACACTTATCCCTTGCATGTCTCTGGCAAGATAGAACTATACTTTAAAGAACAAGAGGAAAATGACAATATGCAAAAAGCTAAGAACAAAGCAAGGGCCACCAATCATTTTGTTTGCACTGCCAATTTGTTTGTGAACTATAAACCTATAACTAACTCTTATGTGCAGTTGCCCAATGGAACCAAAGCACAAGTTTCACACATTGGTCAAGTCATAATATCTAAACATGTTGTATTACATGATGTACTTCTAGTTCCTTATTTTTCTTATAATCTCTTGTTTGCTAACAAGTTAACCAAATATGGTGAAATTGCTCTTGTTGTTCTATGCCATCTTTACTTTCTTCAAGACTTCTCCAATTGGAAGACAATTGGTACAACTAGGGTGCATGCATGTCTCTTTTGTTTGCTTCACCAACCTACACAAGCAATGACGAGTTTTGGCTTAAGTCAGCAAAAGCCTAGTTATACTCCTATGTCACACTCCAATTCTAATAATCTCATTTACAATAAAAATATGGATAAGCTTGATTTTGTACAAAATATGGCACCAACGTTTAGGACATCCCTTGATCATTCCCAAAACTATATGATATATATGTGAAAAATATGGGATGCTATGTTTATTTTATGAATAGGAACCCAATGCAAGTATACACTACACAAGTATTTTGGTGTTGTTGTACCCAAAGGGATTGTGAATTGATTACTAGAATATTGTAACTGCAGTATTACTCAAGCGTTTGGAATCTAGTGATATATGCAAAGTAAAAGTAAATGAAAGAGAATAGTAAAGTAAATAAGAAGTAATTGATAATAAGAATGATAATAAGAAAAAAAATAGGTGAGGGGTATAAGAGAGAGAAAAAAACCTAGGGATTTAGATTTCACTGCTATCCTATGCATTAACTTTCATGATTCAATTATGAAGTTCAGTTCTATCAATTGCTAGCTAGGATCCCTAATGCATTCAATAAGCCTCTCCCGAGGTTGAATCAAATCTAATCACAACTACCAACCTTGCTATATTCCTATGCGAGTTGCAATAGAAGCAATTGCATTAAGTTCTGTGGCCTCCCTTTAGGGATTCTATGGAGCACATCCATAGTTCCCATGTGGCTACACAGGGTCCTCGGTATATTCCTGTCCTAAGCTCCACTATGGATTTAATTCTTGTGGTCAAGATTAACTAATCTCCTCTTGGTCCCATAGTTAACCCATGAACTCCCCCCTAATTAGTAAAGGCATAAGTTCAGAGAGCTAAACCTCAATTGAATAAAACTTAAAGCTGTCATAAAATCATCTTTCAAGTTTCTACATAGGATAAGGCTATATCTTAGCCCCTAGAAAAACTTAGTCACTCATGAAGTAAAGCATAAAAGAAATAAAAGTAAAAGAAACTCATTGCTGCCCAAGCCTTGCCGCCTTGCCACATGTCTACCTCCATCACGCCATCTTCACTTCATTGTACTTGGTGGAACTCTTCGTGGGACTCCCCTTTGTGCCACGCCTAGCTGCCTTTTTATAATACATATAATCCTAATATGGCTATAAGTAGGTGTTTAATATTCTAGCAGGTTTTAGAGACACCAATCCAACTTACATTAGCAAAATAAAGAGGATAAGAGCCTAATCTACTTTGGTAGCTTAGTTTCACTTCATTTAAGACTCTTATCCTAGTTACAAATTCATTCCCAATTTAGCTTAAACTAGGTCTCTAAGTGGCTTTACAAGACTTCAATTCAGCTCAATCTTGGATTCTAGGAAGTCTTCTTTGCTTGGGAGTCTCAATCCTTATAGGCTATGGCCTCTAGGAAGTCCAATTGGCTTGAAGCATTCCATTCACACCTCAATTCTGGTATGCAGCACTGCAGCCTTCATCCTGGGTGCCATGGCATGACTTGGCTTGCTTTCCTCATGTTGCATTCTGATATATGGTGCCATGGCGCAAAGTCTTGGGTGCCACAGCACCCTTTGCACAAAAATCTCCATTTTCCAACTCATATTTCTCATGCTACCCATCCTTTTTAGTTATTGCATGCTAACACTTGGGAACCATATGCAAAACTTGATTTGCATGGGAATCAATATTTCTTAGCTATATTCGATGATTTTACTAGAGTAACTTGTGTCTATCACCTTAAGTGTAAGGCACAAGTGGGCCCTTACCTACAAAATTTATACATGCTAATACAAAACCAATTTGATACATTAGTAAAACAAATAAGAACAGATAATGGGACTGAATTTTTCATCCAAGAAATTTGTCATAAATTGAGCATTGTTCACCATAAATCTTGCCCTCATACTCTACAACAAAAAAGGAATAGTGGAAAGGAAACACCAACACTTAATAGTTGTCTCCAGAGCCTTGTTGTTTCATGCTTCACTGCCTATTTAGTTTTGGGGGGAAGCAATTCTCACGACAACCTACTTGGTTAATAGAACCCCTACACCTTTGCTTAACAACATAAGTCCATATGAAAAATTGTGCCAACAAAAACCTCCCTCTCATCATCTTCAAGTGCTTGGGTGCCTTGCTTTTTCTGTCATAACAAACTCACACAAGATAAAATTTAGCCCGAGAGCCAAAATTTGCATCTTCCTAGGGTATCCAATTGGGACCAAAGGGTATAAGTTGTATGACCTCTCTTCTTATCAAATAATGTCTAGAGATGTTCAATGCTATGAACATATATTTCCTTATTCTTCTCAATCACACGTGTCTTTGGATGGTCTGCAAAATGTTGTATCAGATTCTTCTATTCTTGATATTCATTCTTTTTGTTTTGCTCCATCTAATTCATCACATGATTCTCTTCCTATTGACACCAACTCATTCTCACACAAATACACAAGTGAATGGTTTTCCACATAACAGCACTACACTTTTAAGAGAAAGTAATAGGCTTACAAAATTTCCTCAATACTTATTAGATTATAACCTCTCATTCCTTCAGCAAACACTACTATTTTTTACCCTCTATTAGACTACCTTAACCACTACTACCTATCTTCCAAACACTATGCTTTCTCTATGTCTTTTTTGCATTCCAATGACCCTATTACATATAGTGAAGCTATCCTTCATGATCATTGGAGAAAGGCAATGGCAGAAGAGTTACTTGCATTGGAACAAAATGGGATATGGGTGGTCATTCCACTACTTATAGGCAAAAAACCTTTGAGTTCAAGGTGGGTCTTCAAAACCAAATTTCATGTAGATGGCTCAATCAAAAGGTATAAAGCATGACTAGTAGCAAAAGGTTATAATCAACAAGAGGGTTTTGACTACAAGGAAACATTTAGTCCTATAGTTTAGTAAAGCATTGTGCGCATTTTCCTATCTCTTGCAACTATATTCAATAGGAAGCTTGCTCAATTAGACATTAACAATGCCTTCTTAAATATAGACTTAGTTGAAGATATTTATATGGCTATTCCTCAAGGTTACACACTGGCTACCCTCCTAATTTCAAACAAAAAGCATAAACTCGTGCATAAACTCATGAAGTCCCTGTATGGCCTCAAGCAAGCCTCAAGGCAATGGAACATCAAGCTTATTGAGTTCTTACTTTGAAATGACTTTAAGCAGTCTAAGAATGATTACTCTCTTTTTATTAGAAATGATCAATGAAAATCTGCTACTTTGTTAGTATATGTTGAAGATATTGTCATTGCAGCCTAACACCTGTGCCTATAGTGTCGCTACTATAGGTGGCAATCAAATTAAAATTCAAGTTTAAGTTTTCAACCGATGGTCATACTCTCAAAGAATCACTAGTATAAGTCTCAATCAAATCAAGCTAAGGGAATGGGGGTTTTAGTAGAACCAAAATCAACAAAGTAACTAATAGTAAATGCTTTTATAGATGCTTTTGTACATGGTTGCCACCATGAAACTTAAGTGTAGATGCTTTTTCTACTCAACCTAGGATAACTTGAAGACCATAGGTTGGATTCTTGGGACAAGTATTGTATTTATTTTGAATTTAAGGAATTTTGAATGTGTATAGAGATTTGTATGCATCATTCCTGCTTAGGATTGTGATTTTTCTAGGCTTGATCGCCCTAGAACTAGTTTCCATGGAGTAAAATTTGATTTAGTTGGATTAAAATTCAGTTTTAAGTCTTGCAAGCCCTATAAACTCTTGTTATAATTATGGTTGGGACTAGGTTTGGTTCCATTGGCCATATTCTGTGCAATTGGGCAGTAGAAATTGCCAAGCTAAGTGTTGGGATCTTAACTTAGTTAATGTTCAACCAGATTAATTACATAGTTTAGTCAATCTTGAATTTTACGGTTAATCTAGTTAATTTGGATAATTGGACTAAAATTAAAACTACAGGGCAAGGATAGAATCACTAAATGTTAGATAGCTCCAAGATTGGTTGCCTTTTCACCTTGGTTCATTTCGACGTTACTCATGTGTTGCAATTTAATTTCAATTTTAGCGCATTTTAATAACTTAGTTGTAGAAACCCTCTTTTTCGTAGCCTAAATTAATTAAGGCCATGAACATGAACCATGTTAAAATTTTAAACTTGGATTTTTAATTTGGCTGCTACCTATAGTAGCGATGCTATAGGTGTGGGCGTCAAGGATTATATGTATAGAGTTAATGCATGGGATTTAATTGTTTGCAACTTCCATAAAGGTTGGTGAGTTAGTAGGTCGACATGGAAGAATTTTTTGGATTTCATAAGGACTTTTGAAGATTTCATCAAGTACAGTACAGTTCCTTCTCTTAATAACAATTTCAACATATTGTATAGGTTGCCATGTGTTGCTTTCGCATATTTTAAGCCCAAAAAGCTTATGTGTGCAGTGGCATGTTAGATATAATATAAAAGTAGTTTGGGCCTTCTTCTAAAAGTATACATTGAACTAATTGTTGACAAGTTAGTTGGCATGGAAGATCTTTTGGGATTTTGTTAGGGTTTTTGTACGATTTCTTCATGATAAGTATGCTTGCTATTCTTTCCTTCTTACACCTAAAAAGTAATTTGGAAGTACGATAAGTTTATAAACTTTAAGATTAGTGGGTTGTGCATTTCTAGCCTTGAGAGTTTAACTGGCAGTAGCATTGATGTGATGAAAACAAATCAAAAATAGATGGGCCTATAAAAAATACTTGTATGTCAAAATTAAACCCCCATAAATCCATTTTTTTTTTTTTATTGTAGTGCATGACCTATAAAATAGAAGGGCAAGATTATTGGAAAATTTCAGTTCAGCAAGGCCTATAAAACAAAAGTGCAGGATTATTAGTAAATTTAACTTTAAAATAGGAAAACAACGAATTTAAATAACAATATTATTTGCTTTTATCTTCTATAAACAAGGAATTACTACAGTCGATTTGGTAGAAGTTGGGCACCCATTTGGTCTACCACGTAGTCAGCAATGTGCTGATGGGAAAATCAACCATTAGTAACATGGCCAGGAAAATATCGTCATAATAATAGGGCTTAGCCTTTACGAAAATTGCTTTCTCAATTTGGTTGTTGCCTCTTTCCACTATTGGGTCTCCAAATATGGGAATTTTGATTTCTTAGCATTGTTTGTGTTAAAGTTAGTGATCGTTATGATGAGCACCAAAATGAAGTATATGGTGTGTGAGATTTTTCGCTTCAACAAGTCATGCTTGCTTTTAGAGGTCATATATTTGTTAAAAAATGCAGATTTCCTTTTATTTCAAGTTTTATTTGGTGTGCATGAGCAACCTCTAGGGTTCCATATTGTGTTACTTTCAACGGATAATATGTAAATTTTAGGGTTTTAAACTGTTGTTTTTGACAAATATAAGTCATCGATGAATGAATATTTTATGGTATAATCGTAAATCTTTTTTGAGGCCTCTAATTATTGTTGCAAAGGAATGGGATAGCCACTTATTTCTATAAATCTTTATCATGCCAAAAATTAAAGAAAAAAATTGCATGTTAGCAATTAATGCTAATTGAAAAAAAGTGGTTTTCTCATGAAGTCATTCATATCTATATCTATATAGAAATGAACTACCAAAAAAAGATCAATTAGTTGGTCAGAGTAAAGAATTAATTAATGACATGCATGCCTATAGCTTTGTAACTATAGGTGTCACTAAAATTAAAAATTCAAGATCAAGCTTTCAACATAGGTTGTACTCATGGAGAATAAACTAGTACGAGTCTCAATTTTCTAATTGAAATTGGGTGATTTTTAGCAACAAAATAACTAAACACAATTAAACCAATAATTAAACATGACAACAAGTAAACATTGAGATTAATAAGTGATCAAATGTAACCAATCTAGGTATTTTCTGACCTCCAACACCGTGACACACTGCCCAAAAGAAACCTTTGACTAATCTTTCTCTAAGATGTGGTACTTTTGTCACAAAGTCTAATTTTCTCCACGACTTGCATTTCAACCCAATGTTAGTCCATCTGCAAAATTTTCAATGGCTAGAAAATGACTTCAAGTCATGTTTGTGACCTCCGTTTCACAGCATACAGTCTAGAATGCGAATTCCTTTTACGCTCCATTTGTTTTAATAGAAAATATTTTTGTAGAAGAAATTAAGTTGGACTTACTCTATGACATGGCTTAGTTCCTTCTGGTGCTGTGCTTGTAGCAGATTGAAGTCCAGCATTGCAAATTGTAATAACAGATCAGTTTGTGACACCTCTCTTGAGTATGCAGAATTGTAGTATCTGGCCTCTAATCTTGGCATACTCTTGCGAAATGGACAATTTAGAGCGTGGATTACTTTTTCTTTAACATGAGGGCACATATCACTCAAACTCTTCAGGTGAAAGGTGCTGAGTTCTAGTGCTTGATCAAGAACATCTTCTCCATGGATTCTAAGATTCACAGCTTCGTATAAGCTTAACATGCCCAAAACATCATTGACCAATGCTACTTTGGAGTTACCATTATCTTCTCCGAATTGCTCAAATATATCTGAAATAACCAGTTGTGATAAGAGATTATAAGCAAACTCTTTTGTGTAGAAAACAATGAAGTTATAAACAGGAATTAAATTTACCACAAGATATGATATATCCATGTTGTCTGAGCAACCAAAACCAAAGGGAAACAGTGTAAAGATCACCAACATCTTTGTCATTATAAGGAGGACTCTTGTGCATGTCTTGTAGTATCTCCTCAATCTCACTTTCAAAATAATAAGAAACTCCCAAGCGTTGAATGTTATCAACCAAATTTAACTTTTGTGAAGGCTTTTCTGAATGGCTTTGTAGCACACTCCTTACTTTTTCCTTCATGTTCTGAAGATGTTGATGAATATGGGATCCATCATTCTGCAGTTTTAAAATTTAAATATTAAAATAAACATAGATGATGGCAAGTCGGTGCAGAGAATTATAAAAGAAAAATGTAAAGTACATATGTATAAATGAGTGTGCATGTAACACCAATTTTTGAAATAAATATCACCAAAATGTATGTAAACGTGATACATTAACAAATGTGTTAGGATGATGTACGTTGAGAGTGGGTACACATGAGAGGAAATGATTTCCTCAAACACTAGGACTAAAATCTGCCGTAGGACGCATTATTTCTGAGGTGCTTGAGATGAAACTATAATCTGCAAATGGTATGGAAGACTCTTAAATAATAGTGAGCCTTTAGATTTGTGTGATCCCAAAGCTAAAGTGCCTAGCTATTTGTAATGCTCAGCTGGAGAGTAGGTAAATGAAATATCTAGGCCTTACTTATTTGATGAGAATGGCATCCACCACAAGTTCACAAGATATTCTGAATTTTTTAATCTTGATTGTTGAGGGCAGTCTATTTTCTCTCCACTACACATAACAGTTTAAGCTTGAGTTAAGAAGATGATGTTAAGTTCACAAAGTATGTCCTCTCACTAATCGGTGTGCAAGGAATCTTATGCAAATTTCAGAACAAGTTGGGAGGTTCCAACAGTATTGATCAGTAGCTTGGGTTTGTTACAAGAGAGCTACTAGGCTACCTCTCATGCACAATATACGTTTGTGACAAGGGAGCTCTACTAGGCTACCTGTCATGCACCCTATTCATTCATCCAACTATTTAATAACAATACTTAAGAATGATAGAGGGTAACTTGGATAATATGTCTTTCATGAATTTTACATAGCTGGGCATCTATTCCAAAGCTTCTGCAAAAGGAATGTTAATATGTAATTTTTTAAATACCTCTAGAAATTTTGCAAATTGTTTTTCTAGCTTTTGTTTTCTGAATCTGTTTGGGAATGGCAGAGGTGGCTTGTATGGTGGAGGGTTGTCTGGAAAAAGCTTGGATCTTGGCTTCTCCACTGACTCCTTCAGTTTTGGCCTCTCCTCTAGTATGTCTTCAAGTGCTTTTTCAGCTTCAATTTCAGCTCCTTTCTCTTCTTCATGCGTGGGTTCTTGGACAGCTTCTAGTGTCTTCCCACTTCTCAGAGTGATGGCTTTGACATCTCTTAGATTTGCTTCAGTGGTGCTTGGTAATGCTCCAGGCTACCTTGTGGTAAGAAGTTGAGAAATTTTACCCACCTGGTTCTCTAATTGCTTGATGGAAGCATTTGTAGTCACCATGAATTGATTGGTCTTCTCGGTAAGATTAGCTTGAGATGCTGCTAGTTTATCCATGGCATCTTCTAAATTCATTCTTGGAGTTGCTGTTGTTGTTGATGATAAGGAGGTGCTGCCTGTCCTGGATTTTTCCATGAAAAATTTGGATGATTTCTCTAGCCTGGGTTGTAGGTCTTGGAGTAGGGATTATTATTTTCCACATAGTTCACCTCTTCAGCTTCTTCTTGCATAGCCTCCATAGAATTTCCTTTGAGTAAAGCAGAGTGGAGTAAAAGTACCTAGTCTAACTTAGTTGAAAGTTTGGCAAGTGCATCATTATCTTGAATACCTACCACCTTCTTGTCATTGTCTCTCCTAGAGCTCCAATCAGAGGCATTTGTAGTGACCTCTTCAAGTAGCTCATAGGCTTCGGCATAGTCTTTGTTCAGAAAGGCTCCTCCAGCTGCTGCATCTACCACGGTCTTTGTATTAGGGCCTAATCCTCCATAGAATACTTGCATAACTAGCCAGTCTTGCATGCCATGGTGTGGACACTTCCTTAGCAGTTCTTTGAATATTTCCCATGCATCATAGAGGGATTCTCTATCAAATTGGTTGAAGTTGACAATTTCAGTTCTCACCTTGGTGGTCTTCAAAAGGGGAAAGTATTTAGTGAGGAATTTCTGGGCTAAGGCATCCCATGTATCAACTGAACCAGGTGGCAAAGAATTTAGCCACCTTCTTGCTTCATCTCTAAGTGAAAAAGAGAAGAGTCTAAGCTTGATTGCTTCTTCCAACACTCCATTATATTTGAATGTGTCACAAATTTCGAGAAAAGTGGAGACATGCAAATTTGGATAGTCATTCGGTGCCCCAGAAAGTTGATTGTTCTGAACCATTTGAATTAGGGCAGGTTTGATCTCAAAGTTGTTTGCCTCCACTACTAGATTTCGAATACTTGACATAACATTTTGGATCTTTGGTACAGCAAAGGTGCGAAGAGGGATGTGTCCCTTATTTGGTTGGTTGTTTGGTGCCGCCATTCTTTCCAGTTCTAGTTGCAAGTTCCAGACTACTCTCTTTACTCTTAGATTTCTTTTGATTATTTTCTCGATTTTTGGATCAAGAGGGAGTAAATTTCTAGATCTTGCTCTTCTCATGCACCAGAAAATTCTTCTGAAAAGAAAAGATAAGAAGTTTCCAAAGTAACAGAATAAAATAAAATTTTGCTTGAATCAACACTTTGTTAATTCTTCTAATATCAATAAAACAATCCCCGGCAACGGCGCCAAAAACTTGATTGTTCCTTAGTGAGTGTCACAAATGAATGGAATTAAGGTGTGAGTGTGGCATGAATGAATGGGTGTGTGTGGAACAATATGTGATGTGTGGAACACAGTGCAAGTATATACTATCAGTGTAGTGTGCAAGTACTCCGGGGGTTGTCGTACCCAAGGGATTGTTATTGATTACCAGAATAATGTAACTCCAGTATTGTTCAAGCGATCGAATTGTGATGAAGTAAGCAAAATAATAAATTGCAAAAAGTACGTAAACAATAGAAAAAAATTATATAGCAAAATAGAAATTATGATGAGAGATTTAGGGATTCAGATTTCACCACAATCTTCATGTATAGACTTCCTTGATTTAATTATGCAGTTGTAGAATTACCAATTGCTAGCTAGGATTCCCTAATTTAATTAATCAGTCTTGGTATTAGGTCAGATCAAATCTAATTATAATTACCAACCCTACTACTGGTCTGTGCGAGTTGTAGCAACTATAATTGCATTAGGATCTATGGACATCCCTTTAGGGTGATTAGGGGAACGCCCTAATTCCCATATGGCTACACAGGGGTCTTGGTACTGGTCTGTCCTTAACTTCACTATGGATTTAATTCTCTTGGTCTAGATTAACTAATCTCCGATCGGTATCATAGCTAACCCACAGATTTTCCCCAATTGATTGGCCAGATTAATCAAGAGTAAAGTGCAGAAAAATAAATCTTAATTGAATAAAACATAAACTGTCATAAATTCCTCAATTAGTCTATACATGAAGATTGGGCTACATCTTAGCCCTAGAAAGAAAGTTTAGTTGCACATGGTGATAAGAAAACACATAATGATAAAATCAGAAAACATGAAAGAGTAAAAGAAAGAACTTGGAAGGACGCCTTGCTCTTGAATCTGTTGCTGCTCTGTTCTCCTTCTTCTCCTCTTGTGTTCAGCCCTCCTAGCCTATTTATAATGTTTCTAACCCTACTTTAACTATGATAATTAATTGGGCTTCACACTTTGAGGCTTGGGCTTGCTTGAAAGCCTATTTTGGAGAGTCTTATGGGTTATGGACATCCGATCTTTGATTGGCAAGCTTCCCCGAAGGGTCCACTAGGCTTGGAAGTCTTCAAATAGCTCAGGTTAGGGTTCTGGGCGCCACGGCACCGCCATGGCGCAGCCCTATAGGCGACACAGCGCCGGGTGGCAGAACCTTTGCTTCTTCAGCTTCTAGCCTTCCTTGTCCTGTGTACCTGCAAAACCATGAAAACTAATCAACAGCCAAGTGTTTTACCATGATTGGGACATGAAATATAAGGGATTTGATGCTAAATAATCCGTATAAAATGTAATTATCATCACCCTTCTCTCTAGAGTCTCAAGGCATTGTGTCTACAGCTTCATATTGTGTCATCCTTAGATTATGGGTTGTGTCAATTTGCCAAACATCATAGTGTGTCTTTGAGTCCTCGAGTCAATAAGCATGCTACACCCCCATTTGTGCTTGTCCATTCTGATGTTTAGGGTTCGTGTCCTATGATTTCTCAAACTAGTTTCAAATATTTTATTACTTTCATTGATGACTATTCTCGTGTCACTTGGTTATATTTATTGAAAAATTAATCTAAAGTTTTTTCTCATTTTTGTGCCTTTCATGTTAAAGTTCAAACACAGTTTCATACCTCTATTCAAACTTTACATAGTGATAATGCCACGGAATATATGTCTGTATCTTTTCAAGCTTACATGCTTCAACATGGAATTCTTCATGAATCCTCGTGTGCTAACACACCAACTCAGAATGGTGTTGCTGAACACAAGAAATAGCATCTCCTAGAGGTTGCTCAAGCTCTTTCATTTCAGAATAAAGTTCCTAAACCATTTTGGGTTGATGTTGTTTCCACCGCTTGTTTTCTAATTAACCATATGCCCTCGGTGGTTCTCAGTTGTAAATTTCTTTTCTCTATCTTATTCCCTGATAAATCCTTGTTTCCAGTTGAACTCCATATCTTTGGTTATACTTGCTTTGTTCGTGATAATAGGCCTCATGTGACATAATTGGATCCTAAATCCTTTAAATGTGTCTTTCTTGGTTATTCTCATCTCCAAAAAAGGGTATCGTTGTTTTTCTCTTTCTTTGTGTCGATATTTTGTTTCTCGTGATGTCACCTTTCATGAACAGACTTCCTTCTTCGCATCTTCCCCAACTACTCCTCAAGAAGGGTCTTATAGAGTTATCAGTTCCAATGCCAGCTCCTATTTCAATACTTGACACAACTCCCACATTGCCTCGCCTGACCATCGTTTATCAACGGTATTGTCATCCTACCCCAGAGACTATAGATTCTAGTCCTCTGCTACCACTGCCGCAAGAAGATCCAACCTTGAGTCCTCCCATTCTTACATCCCCATCTCACTAGCCATCTAGTTCCCTTGATCTGCTCATTGCTCTTCCAAAAGGTAAATGCTCTCGCACCTATCCTATTGTTTCAATTATTTCTTATGCTGGACTTTCTACCTTGTCATCTTCCTTTGTTGCCAACCTAGACTTTATCTCTGTATGGATTGACACAGAGTCCTCGGGCTTGGTTTGATAAGTTCACATAGGTGGTCTTGCAGTATGGGATGGATAAATGCAAGTCCGATCACACAGTATTTTACCAATGTTTTGGAAAAAGTATCATCCTTCTTGCAGTATATGTGGATGATATAGTGGTTATTGGGGATGATCATGGTGGTGTCTCAGATCTGAAGAAATTCCTCCAGTCGCATTTCCGAACTAAGGATCAAGGTCCACTACAGTACTTTTTAGGAAAGGAGATCCTTCAAAGCAAGAAAGGAATATTCCTAAGCCAAAAGAAGTATGTTCTTGATCTTCTCAAAGAAATTAGCAAATTAGGGGCAAAACCATGCAGTACTCTAATGCCCCCCAACCTACATCTAAAGAAGACAGTGAGCTACTTGCAAAACCAAAGAGATATAGGCGATTAGTTGGGAAATTGAATTATTTAATAGTCACCTAACTTGATATAGCATTTGCGGTTAGTGTTGCCAATAGGTTCATATCATCTCCCACAGTCAATCACTGGGCACTCTTGGAACAAATTCTATGTTATCTAAAGGGAGCACCAAGATGGGGCCTCTTGTATAGGAAGCACAGGCATGCTAAGGTTGAGTGTTTTATTGATGTAGATTATGCAGGGTAAAAGAATGACTGAAGATCTACCTCAGGGTATAGCATATTTGTGGGAGGAAACTTAGCTTCTTAGCAAAGTAAGAAAAAAAATGTAGTATCTAGGTCAACAGCCAAATTAGAATACCAAACTATGGCTAATTCAGTTGCCGAGATTGTATGGATACACTAATTACTCAAGGGAGTTAGTTATGAGCTCTCTCTCCTTGTACAATTATGGTGTGATAATCAGGTAGCTCTACACATTGCCTCTAATCTAGTGTTTCATGAGCTCACAAAATACATTGAGATTGATTGTCATTCTATTTGAGACAAAATAAAAAATGGATTCATCACTACTAAACGTGTCCAAATGGAGGACTAGCTTGAAGACATTTTCACCAAGGCGCTAAATGGAGTACACATTAACTACGTTTGTAAAAAGTTGGGCATGACTAACATATATGCTCCAACTAGAGGGGGAGTGTTGACGATGTAAATAGATAGAGATAAGTTCAAAACTAGGTTATTTTATTTATTTCTTGGTCTAACTCAAACTCTTTATATTTTTTTCTTAGTCTGACCTAGACTTTGCTTCTTAGTCTAACCTAGACTGTCTCTGTATAAATATGTACCTCAGGCACTCAGAAATAGCATATAGAAATATTGAGATCTCTTTCTCTACAATTATCAATCTTCAATAAAGAGAGATATGCTATTTTACGAAAAGATATGATTCTTCAATGAACATGGAAACATCTTTAATAGAGATATACAACCTTACAAATGAAAACATTTCATCAACCTATACAACTTTTCAGTAATGATTATTAAAATTAACCATTTCATAAAAAGTTATATTTTTTTAAAATGTGTAGAATTATCATGAAGAAACAATGATAGAGATAGGACAAGAGAATTAGGAGGGCTGAGCTTAAAATGCATATAAATGCAATAATTAAAGAACATGAGTTATTAGAGATATATCTTCTCATTTTGAAAATCCCCTCACATTAATTGTGTTGTTTAAAGCCAGAATCTGTATAGAATAAAGACTAGGTCTGACCAGAATGGGCACAAAAGATGAGAAGTGAGAAGCGTTAGCTATACTGCTAGTCCATGATAATACCCTGTAAATATCCACATTTTGTGATAGCTTGAGGTTCTGTTGGGTACTATTAAGGAAAATGTTGTAATTTTTGGAATAGAGTTATAACAAACTTTCTATAAATCAACTCTTACACCTCATACTTATAGAGATGAATAACAGATTGGTTCTTCCACTTTACCTGTCTAATTTGTTGCTCTGCAGTAGACTAGAAGTGTGAAGAAGCAGGAAAGAAGTATTCTTAAGTGTGATGATATTATATTTGGTGCTACTAATAAGAGTTTGAGAAGTTAATGAAATGAGAATTTGAAATGAGCATGTTGAGAGAATTGACATTCTTCCTTGGACTTTAAATCAAGTAACTCTCAAATGACATTTTTATCCATCAAAAAAAGTACACTAAAAAGTTCATCAAAAAGTATGGGTTGAAAAATGGGAAAGGAATACCACTCTTATTCTTCCTGTGTATATTAACAAGATCGTAAATAATAAAGAGAAACAGATTCGAAACATATAATGTCTCTATTTTCGACAGAATGCATTTATTCGATCTAAAAAATGGATTGGATTCAATCGATCAATTTTTTTGTATCTAGTCAACTAAAAATCCAAGCCACTTTAGGAATAAAATATGGCTACCACAACCAAACAGGAAAAGAAGTATTTTTAAGTGCAATGCTCAGATCTGATTGTATAGCAGTTCAGAATACAAAGCTATACAAACAGCAGACAGTGATCTAATGTAACTAATCTAAAGTATATGGTTGTGTCTGATCTGTAGTAGCATATTACAGATCTAGCTCTTTATCATTGAGAAGAAGGGAGAAATTAGGATAACATGGTAAAGCATAACCGGAAAACTGAAAGAAGGGTACTTTCATCGTGAATCTAAAACAAGAGAAGTTGCAGAAGTCACAAAGCAGAAGAACCGGAGAAAAGACAAAGCATTTGATGGTAAAGTTGGAGGGTTCTAACTAACGGCCCAGATTTTTTCTGGCTGGCATATTATTTTAATAAAAAAAAACAACACATACTTCTGCCAGTGTCCTAAACAAAAATGTTATTTGTACACTTGTTCATGTGCATCTCCTATTACATTCTGTGTTTTGTAATTATTTATAAGAATAAAAATATATACAAAAAAACAACAGAGATAAAAAAAAAAAAGATAAGAAAAATGCATAAAAGGAAAATATACGTAAAAATTTATATACACAAACATATGTACATATAGCATATCTTTACCCAATAACGCTCCTCTCAGATATACTGTGTATTTCTGGTATTATTTTATGATTTTTATTAATAAAAAAGAAAACATAAAATAGAATAAAATGTAGTACAAATATGTCTTAAAATGGAGATATAATTTGTTAATGTACATAAATTAAGTAAACTAGCTTCTCTTTATAAAACTTATTTTCTAAAAAAAATTAAAATATGACATACAAGTTTAGATGACTAAAGTATACATAAGTGACTCAAAACCTAAACTTGTACAAAATTGCCCCATAAGCCGTGTATAGCCTCACACATGGAGAGAGATGCGTTAACCACTAACAGCTCAAGATTTAACTGAAGGGTATGCGATCCTTCTTTAACCACTAACCTTAGCTTTGCTTAAACTTGAACAACAAAAATTGCTAAAAATTTTCTGTCACTCCACGCCAGAATCAATGGTAATATAGCATAATCTAACAAATAACTCAGGATGAACTGAGCACTACCAGAAAAAATCCCAAGTTAATTTTCAGAAAGCTCGTGAAGTTCAAGTTTATGATTTACCTCCTTTTTCCCTAGGAATTCTCCAAAAGAGATTAAGCCAAGTGTTAAACTGCTGCTAAAGCATCAACTTGAAGTTAGTTTTCGTGCCGCTTTGTTGTGTTGTGCAAGAAGCATTACCTCCAAGCTCAAGATACTTCATTAGTTTTATCTTCTTCCTTTCACTTTTCCTTCTTCACCTTCCATGGCCGCTGAAGCAACTTTCATGGCAGTTCCTTCTACCTATAAGAATTTAGAAGACTCTACTTTACAAGTCAACCTAGCAGAAAAGAAGTTTACCCGTGATCACTTTTAGAAGACTGCTCTGCGCTTGCAATTAGAGTTAGCATGCCAGAAAGGAGATGTCAGACAATGTTCGATTGGATTTTGCATCCTCTAAACCTGATCGTGCTATAGACGTATTGATTGATTAAAAAACACAGGACGAGGTTCTATTAATTGATTCAGTTTTTGCTACTTGTAATTAGTAAAATCACAGAACAATAGGAAAGCAGAGAAGACAATGGTGAAATGGAAATGACATGTATTATTCTCTATCCAAAGAGGAAGAGACTTGCTTCAAGATGGTTGTCAATGATTACAAAATGTGTCAGCAAGGGAAGAGTGCAGTCTCAATGATGCTCTACAATATTTTCAAGCGGTGGAGCTTCGACGATGGGTTGGGCATTGATTTTCGGATCAATTGTGCATAGGTCCATCTCCATTTTAGGTCCATCATTCACCTCTGAGTCGATTTTTTGAATTTTATGACCTGTAACAATCCCCCACTCTTTAGGAACTCCTTGCCCTCAAGGAGATTAGCAGAGCCAACCATCTCAGGAAACCAGAGCTTAGCTTTCACCGGAAATCTCTGGTAGAACTGGCGAACTTCCAGCCATCTAGCTTCTTCTTTCGGTGAATGAGCCCAGTGAATCAAAAGTTCAGCGATTAGCTTATTTCCCTTCTTCCTCACAGGACGATCTAAAATCTCCTCTGAAAGACAAGGCATGTTGCCATTTGCTGTAATGGGTGGAAGGTGTATAAGATGTTTCAAGGACTCTTGATCAATTTTAATGATAAAGTGATGCCCCATTAGATAATCTGACCGTTTTTCCATAGCAAACGTATGGGCAAATAATTCCTTGTCAAAAGCAGACAGGTTGCAATAGGATTGTCCTATAGCTTTACTTAATCCTTTGTTTCGTAGCCCTCTGATGCATAAAGGGGAAATGTGTTTTATATTATATCGAACTTACTACAAGTAGTTTCACTGCTGGATGAATTTTAGAGATGGCTTGATTGATTTATACTCTAAAATAAGTTGTTTTACATGAGAATTGAGGCATTGCTACCCTTTAACTACTTAGTTTTGTGCATCACTGCATCCTCGTTTATTGGGTTTTCTGCATTTATAGAATGTCAGTTGGAGAGAAGCACTTAAGGTGTTAGATGAATATCTTATCAAGGCCAGAGCCTATATGAGAAAGAACTTTGTGGTTGTCATGTCTAGGTAATAAGGGGAGAGAGAGAAAAGGGGGGGGGGGGGGCGCGGGGCTCTATTCTTCTGTCACGTATTCCACTGCTCTTGATCAACGTAATTTACTATCTATACATCATCTTCATCTCTCTTTTCTTTTCTCTTTGGCTTATCTTCTGTTTTCCAACATTTGAAGGTTGCTCTGATTGTACTGCTCTTGATAGAGGTTATAAGTATTTTTTTCCTTCTTAGGGAGAACTAAATAGGAGAAAGAGAGGCTTGTGGAGTTTTAGTTATACATGCTGCAAATAAGGTGTTTGATAATAGGTTAAAGAGAATTGATATGGTTGAAAAGTTTCACATTAATGCTTTGTGCAAATGTGTAAAACTGTAATTGGCATTTTTCATTGTCATGACCATCAATGAATATTTTTTTTTATGGACCATTAATGAACTTTTTTATGAGACCATTAATTAAAAAAAACAAAACATGTAACTAGAAATGTAGCAAATAATGCTTCAAAATAAATTTTATAATAAAATACTAGAGTTTTAAACTCACATTATATACGCGTATAATATTTACTTATATAAAATTGTTCCACTCACCTAAATATTTCCCTATATAATTTGTTTCACCTGTTTAAATATAATATTTTTAAATTTTAAAAGATGGTAAAGTAAAATAAATAAATAAATAAGAAAAAAAAACTCACAACAGCATATACAATGTCATGCTTTTAAAAACGTAAAATTAAACACGTGTCATGAGAAAAAAAAGTGAGCCCATAAGTGCATGGTAGTAATACCTTACCTATTAGATTAGATTAGACTAGACGTTATATCAAACTAAATATTTTTTGTTATTAAATTAATTATAGTATATAAATCATAAGTACATCCAATTAATAATTAAATTATTTCTTCTAATATTTTATGTTGTGAAAATCATAAAATATCTACCGTACATTTTTTGTGGGGAAAGTAAAATATGGTATTATATATACAAGAAAGAATTTAGATTTAGTCACTTAGACTTTTTATGCATTTTTTACTATATATTTAAGATAAATTTTTTTCAAATATTAAAAAATTTAAATTATTAAATTTGAAATAAACATAAAAGTTAATAACTTTCTTTTATCATAAAGTCATTAAATTCAGATAAAAAAATACAAAAAGACAGCTACAAGAAGGATGTAAAATAAGATTTTTTTTTTTTTAAAAAAAGATGTGGTTGATTTTGAATCAGCAGAAATTTTTTCAGTTAAATAACACATGCGTTTAGTTTTAATATAATTGTCATAAACTTTCTTGTCCACCCAAGCTAGGCTAGTTTAGCCTCATAGATGTTCGCTGAAAAGCGAATAATATTTTTTAAAAAAATCCAAAAACCAAAAAAAATAAATAAATTGATGAAGTGACTTGTGGTTGGCTTCGTACGAAGAAACAATTAAATGATGCTACGAGGCTCCTATTTTCGAAGGACGGCTCAGTGGACGTAGGTGTGGCGTGCATTTATTGTAATACGGGAGCTGTAAGGACGGGAAATTAAGAATGGAATTTTATGATTATTGATCAGAAAATTTTCAGAAAGTGTAATTGATTAAAAAAAAAACTTAAAAGCTTTTTGCATTGACGTTTCCTATATTCCCATCAACGTGAAGAGAATCATAGAAGTTCAGAGGACAGCAAGAAAAGGTCAGCTATCTTCATTTGACTTCACATACATGCATAGTTAAACCATCTTCTTTTAAAATTTGTTCCTCAACTACAGACCCTGAAAATGATTTCTCCAGGCTTATACAAATGCGTTAGAACTTGAGCTTCCCATCTACGTGAAGAGAATTCTAGGCTCAGAAGACAGCAAGAAATGGTCAGCAATCTTCAACTTTTTTTTTTTTTTTTTTTTCTCTGTTGTTATCAATGAATCTTTCAGCTTGTAGAAAAAGTCTATTAAAAGGATGCTTTATTTTTTAAGTAGAGATTTTGTTAAAGTCATGAAAGGAAAGGGCAATGTTGCTATCAATATTGGTTTGGAAGTACTTTCAAGTGTTGATATGTGTAGGAGTATGGTATTCTTTATTTTTGGAAAAAGCTTATAGGTTTAGTATGATAGAACCATTCCCTCTAATGTAGACAAAACCACCATGTACTGATGTTTTTGTATAAAATTTGAACTGAACGAATGCAAAAGAAGTAGAATGTATTTGTTGGTAAGTCTATCATGGAAATATTGTCTGTGTCTTGGTAGGGATCAGGTAGGTTTAGTATGATAGAACCATTACTTCTACCGTAGATAAAACCACCATGTATTGATGTTTTTGTATAAAATTTGAACTGAACGATTGCAAAAGAAGTAGAATGTATTTGTTGGTAAGTCTATCATGGAAATATTGTTTGTGTCTTGGTAGGGATCAAGTAGGTCTTCGTCAAATAGCACTGGGTCTACAAGAAAGAACAAAGGGTTGGTCAGGTACTATTCCGACACTAAAGTTAGTACAAAAAACTAAAGAAACGATTATTAGAACACAAAGAGATTAGGATTTCTTTAGGACTTGCCTCCCTCATTAAAGAGGTCTCCTTTTTATGTTGTTTTGGCCTTAAGGATGCTTGCGTCATTCTGATAGGGGGTGTGAGCATGAATCTAGGTCTTTGACCTTTTGGGCCTGATCCTCACTTTGCACGAGCCGTAACTGATGACCTCGGTCTACATCAATGGATCTAGTACACATCAATATTCATAAAAACACAATAGCTCTTTACATATATGCTATATCATTTTTCTCCTCCCTTGATATTTTAACAACATTAAGAACTTAGATGTCTTTGGATCAATTTCGATGTGCAAACTAATAAAAAATAAACAAAAAGAGTAAATTCATAAGCCTAATGTGAGAATAGACTTGTGAAATGCTTGAGTACATGTTTTACTGAATCTGAATCAATTTATTTCATCACTTGTAATTGTTTGTATTCTCATATTTTTTCAGATAAAAAAACTAAGAATGGAAAAGTCTCCAACAAATGCTGGCTGCATGTTATATTTGCCTCTTGGAAAATGTCAACCAAGCTTCAATTTAGAAAAGGCAGTTTGCAATCATGGGTTCTTTATGATGTCCCCAAACAAGTGGATTCCATCAACTAAAACTCTACAACGCCCCCTACGACTTGCAAACTTTACTTCAAGTGTTATTGTCTCTATCTCCCACCCATCTTGTGATGCCCCTCTCCATATCTATGTTCATGGAATCGAAACTCTCTCATTAGAAGATAAGAATATAATACTGGTATATAATTTTAACCCTTTTAATATGTTTAGCATATTTACGTTTTGTCTTTCTTTTGATATTAGCATGTTCAATGATCGGATGTTTCCAGCACTTCTTTGTTGCAGTGTTTTTTTTTCTTTTAATAATTACATGTTTGGATTACTCCTTATTGGTTATGCTCTGAAAGTTCATAAATATAAGAAAATTTGATACCTCATAATTTTTGACACTTGAATGGATACAACCAAAGAGAAATTTTTTATTCGAGAATTTTTGTTTACCAGAAACAGGTGACTCGAATGCTGAGAATGTCAAATAAAGATGTAAAAACAGTGGAGGAGTTTCAGAAACTCTATCCAGAGGCAAAAGAATCAGGTTTCGGCAGACTTTTTCGCTCTCCTTGTCTTTTTGAGGACATTGTTAAGTCAATGCTCCTCTGCTACAGTCGGTATGTCATTCTCAACATTTTTCTATTAGTTGATATTTTCGTTTAGATTTTTATTTGTTGCTGATTTAGTTATGCTTTCTTAAATCATAGAATCCTACTAAGTTTCAATTATTAAAGAAACTAGTATTTACTTCAAAATTGAAATTAAAGATGCGACACTCAGTGGCTTTTCTTATTAGTATATAACACTTTTTTTTAAAAAAAAATAAAAATATTTATGAATTAATTAGCTAATATCTCCACATATATCACCAAATTGAAACTAAAAAAAAAAAAACTCTAGAGATGACCCCTTGAAATAATGCAGATCTTCAAGATAATAATCTGTTATTAATCATTCAATATTGCTTTAATTTTATTAAATATTTGTTCTTAGTTAACCTTTCATATAAGCTTGTAACTCTAATGTCATGCGTTAATATTTTCTAGGTGGGATAGGACATTAAAGATGGCTAAATCTCTTTGTTCTCTTCAATTCCAACTAAGCAATGGCTCTTCCTTGTCGAAACCTAATGCTGAAGATCAAGTCAGCCAAAGTCCAACAAGTAAAAGAAAACGAAAACAAAAAGGGCCAGTAAACAAAAACATTGAAGAAGGGAGAAATTGCAACGATAAACTCATAGGAAACTTTCCTAGCTCAAAAGAACTAGCTAGCCTCGATGAATATAATCTAAATCAGCATTGCGGCCTTGGTTATCGAGCAAGTTATATCATTAGTCTAGCTAAAAGGATAGAGAAAGGCACACTCAACCTTAAGAAACTTGAAGAAGAATGTGATTTTGGGTCATATGAGGAAGTTTATCGTAAATTGAACAACCTAGAAGGAGTTGGCCCTTTTACAAGTTCAAACATTTTAATGTGTTTGGGATGTTATCAAAAAATTCCAGCTGATACAGAAACAAGGAGGCATTTGCAAGAGGTTTTTATATACAATTTCTAAGTTTATTTACTTTGAAAGATTTTCTATATTTAAAATTAAAACACCATTTGAATTTTTATTACTTCATGTTTCTTAGTTTAATTTTTTTTTTTTTTTTTTTTGGTTATAGGTACATGGAATGAGTGATTGCAAGAAAGGAACAATTATCAAAATTTCTGAAGAAATTTATAAGAAATATGCACCATTCCAATGTCTTGCCTATTGGTACTGATCTTTGAATATTTTAAACGGGCAATTTTAGTGGGCACAAAATTTGACTGTCTTTAAATTTCCTTTCCATTCGCAGGTTTGAGCTTTTGAATTCTTATGAGAAGAGATTTGGGAAGTTGTGCGAATTGAATGAATCAGACTATTATAAGATTACAGGAAGTATTGCATGAGAATGGTAATTAATTTACATATCTAAGATCATCATATATCATTTTATATTGTTTCTTTTGTTGCTGTCATCATTATTATTTTAACATATCTACATTTTTTCTATCCACCTTATTTTTTCTAATCAGGGAATTGCGGCATTATGTTAATATTTCTCATAGTAATTTTCCTTTTCCAAATGTTGGTTCAATTTGCAGGATCTTTGCATGGATAGATTTGGTAAACTTTTTTAAGAAGAGAGTCAAATTGTGTAAAACACTAAGCTTTGGAGGGGAATAGATAGCTACTGTCATTTGAATCCTTAATGCGAAAACTTAAACTCAGAATGGAGTTTGGTGATTAGTAGTTATGCTACATCAAGATATTAGCCTTATTAATTAGGTCAAATTATTTGTCTGTTATTTTATTCCTTGCTATTCCTTAATTATCATAAGTGTTGCTTTTACTCCATTAGTTATTTACTTAATGCAACTCATTTCTTTTATAGAACATTAAAGTGTTTTTTTTTTTTTTTCCCAATCTTTCAAAATTTCTTCAATGGAACATCTAATTATTTTTGTCTGAAACAAAATGTATAAAATCTTTTTAGTTAAAGAAATGAAAATAACAACTTGTGAAAAAAAATCTGGAATCTGAAAAGGTAATGGCAAATACAACCATGTGCTAAGTAAACAATGATTAGTATCTATGATCCATTAACGAGAATATAACTAGTGACTAGTGACTAATTAGAACTTAAACAAAATGACCATGTTAGGAAAATCCAATCAGCAATTGCAAGGATATTCCCAATCAAAGAGCACTAGCATTGCAATGAATTTACTCAACCAAATTGAAAAATTATGTCCAAGCTAGTAGTAAATTTTTTGATAACAAGACAATCCAAAGTCCAGCAGTTTCGCATATCAGTAAAATCTGTATTTGCATTGTATAGTCAAACATTGAGTGTAAGTATATTGCCACAAATAATCAACCAATGACTTGTTCCCAATTTATTTCTCTTCTCCTTTTTAATAGACCTTCAAGTAATCGGGTTGCTCATTCTCAAGGTCAAGTGAATTTATAACTCACGAATACATTGTATAATAATATATTGGTTTGATGAATAGTGAGAGAATCCTATTTTCTTTCCAAAAATGCGGGCAAGCATAAGAAAGAGAACACTGAGAGACATAATGCGCGGCTTAATTATAAGTTGAGTGAAAGTGATTGTCTAAGAATAAATAGGACACCTAAAAAAATTTTTGAAATAAATTTTTGTTCAGAAAATATATAGAACTTAGTTTGATAAGTTTGTTAAAACCAAATTAAGCTCGATTTCTAGTATAAAATAAAACTCGATTTCTAGTATAAAATAAAACTTAGTTTAAAGTTGTAGGAAATGACTAAGTGATATGCCAATGTAATAGAGATGTTGAAAATCAATATATGAGCAAGCAAAATAAAAGAGTAAGGAAGAAGAAAATAACCAAGTGCTGATTTATAATTGTTCAGTCATAAATAATGACGACATATATCTATTTATCTCAAATACCTTTGAGAGAGTTCTCTGCTATTTTTAATTTAGTTTATAGTATCCAAACGCCTTTAGTACAACTTATCTTGGTTTTCTGGATTACCCAAGAACCTTAAAACAACTCCCAATGCTCACAAACTGAGCTAGGTTTTATGAAGCACCAAGAACCTTACAACAAGTATCAATGATTCAAACAGAACCTCTCTATAAAATTGAATGAGAGATTAGAGGTAGGAGGCGAGAAACTTCTTACAAGAGATTATTACAATTGATTTTCCAGTTAAGCTCAAGAACATCCTAGAATAATTTGCAAGTATATTAGAGAATTTATGAGACTATGTATGATCGGATTTTTACACTTCTTGATTACTTTGAAGTGTTTGGTCACTCCTCGTTTTATAGCCAAATTTTAAGTTGCCCTTGCAAGGAAAATTTGAATTTTCAAATTTGGTCTCTTCTACAGTTAATTCAGCCATGTTGTTCCAATTGTAGAGTACAATGTTTGTGGCTTTTTTATATACATATATTACATTCTAAAAATTATTACCAATATATACCATATTTATAAATATTTACCAATATACCACATAACTAGATATCACAATATTATCTAAATAATATCACATCACCTAGTTACATTTTTTGATTAAAAATTTATCAATTCACAAATATTATAGTACAATAATGTGATCTTCACAAATATCGAAGTTCTATAATCCGATATTACTTATACTATGTTCTATGTAATATTCGGTGAAGAGAAGAGTGAAATGCTCACCACTTCACTTTTCAGATTTAATAAAAAGAAAACTATAATTAAATTATTTATTTTTAATTTTTTATTTTCAATGATTTATTTATTAATAAAATCACATTATTATTTAATTATATATTTTATTTTAATTAATTACTGATTTAGATAAATTAAAAGGTATAATAAATTTAATAATAAATTTAAATTAAACAAAGTAAAGTTGTAAGAGAGTAATGTAATTTTATTAAAAGTTATATATATTAGTAAATATTTATAAAAACACTATATAGTGGTGATAATTTTTAACATGTAATATATGTGTGTAGAAAATTTCATAGATATTCTTTTTTATATTTTATTTATAAAAAAATAAAATTTTGCAAAGTGTGGTCTGGTAAATGAAGCGACATCTCACTTTACCCTTTTTATGAAAATTTGTATTTTTATGTTTTATTTTATTTTTTATTTGTAAAAAATAATAATTTGAAAAGTGACGTGGTAAGCATTTCACTCTTTTCTCTCCATGAAAAATTACATAAAATATAATACAAGTAATATTGCATTATGGTATTATGATATTTGTGAATATCACTTTATTACACTACAATATCAATGAGTTGATAATTTTTAACCAAAAAATATCATTAAGTGACGTGATATTATTCAAATATTTTATAATATTTGATTATATAGTATATATTAACATATACTTATGAAAAAATATATATTAATAATAATTTTTAGCACGTGATATATGTGTGTAAATTTCTTAATATTTGTAGAGATTACAGTTGACTTTCAAAGTGCATATTATCTCAAGCAACTTTGTCCTATATGTAAGTTGGATGCAGCTTTTAACGGTGGCAATATAAACATTTGTCTCTATCTGGTTGTCTTTCCAGAGAGAAAGTTACTAATCAGAGTGGCAGCATAAATGGATTCTAAAGTCGGTCTGAAAATTTGCCTTGCTCATAAATTGTCTTGATAAAAGCTTTCTGAAGTTGCAGCTCTTCTGTCTTATTCTTTTGTTCATATTTGCTTGTATGGGCATGGCAAGAAATCAACCACCAAATATAGACTTTAAAGGCCATTTCTGAACACAATCTGACCTAATAATAAGAATAACTATCCTCTAAAAATAAAAACAACACATGCCCCTTATTAAAAAAGAAAATAGTAGCATACACCCCATTTGTTCATCCTAGCCACGGAGAAAAGCTTGATGCATGCAAAATCGGAGAGTTTTCTTGGCACATGCACCTTACTTTGTTCATTCTCTATGCTTCTAGTGCACTTGAGCTTCAAAAATAAAAGAAGAGACAATTAAAATCAAGTCAAATCATGATTTTCTATAAATATGATTGCTAGTTTGTTTTTCTAACATGCCCTAATGAATTAGGGTCCCTTCTATTTATAGCCTTCTTTGGGTGTGGTCCCGTTGGGTGTTGGGATGGACCTTGTATGGCCTATTCAAAGAATTTAAGATAAGGTTCACATCGTCTGGGGGAATGGGCCACATATGGCCCATTTAGGGAGTTTAGGATATGGTCCATATCAGCAATCCCCCCGGGCTTCCAATGGGTTTGGGATGCCCGAGTTGAAAAGTTTAATTCATGACCACTCAAGGTGGGAAGATTTTTGTTAGGCTTCAATAAGGGGAATGTAATCCACTTTTAGCCGCCTTCATTGATTATTTTGCCAGGAAATGGCTTTTCATTTTGCTCTTGTAAACACGCAATTTTACCCTAAGGGTCTAAGTGTTTTTTTGGTGGGTGTGCAATGCTTCGTGATTCGGCACACATTTAAAATTTTCTTGTTACTATTGTCTCAATTACTATGGTATGACTTTTTGATTCTCAAGACACGCTACCTATTCATTGTTGTTTTCCTTTCCAAGGCTTATTTGATGATGTTAGCCTCTTTTTTTCACATTGTGTATATAAGGGCCAATTTGCCCTATTTGCCACTTTTGCCTTCTTTCTTCTCTGCATTCATTTTCTATGGTACAGCCGCTCACTAAATTTTGTCTTTCTCTGGTGCTATTTGCCAATTTTTGCACTTTCTTCTTCCTTGTTTGAACACATTTTCTTGCTTAAGTTAGCTTATTTCCCTTTGTTTGCTTTCATTTCTCTGGTTTTTCTTCTTTTCTTTGCCTACTTCCTTTTCCCTTTTTTTCGCATGCTGTCGCTGTTGATACTAGCGTCCACTGTTTCCTGTGTGGTTGACTTCATACTATATAGGTTAGCATTTTGGTAGGGTGTCGCATTGCGACTTTAGGTTTGCTAATAGAGCTTCATAGGGAGTAGGGTCATTTCCATGGAGAGTTTTGCCACTAATTTGAGCATCGCCACAACCCGAGACATGCCTCAAACTCCTAGGGCAAGGGTGGCTCCTATTGGTGATGAAAAAAAATAGGGTTGGGCATTGAAGGCTAAACGTAAATGGTAGACTCGTCAGGGGATACCCAGTAATTCGGAGTGGGCATATCTAGGTACCATTATCACGACGATCTTAGCTCAGAGAACACTCCTTCAACTAGCTACTTAAGCAATGCCTAGTGGGTCTCTAAGGAGGTTGTGGAGATCATTTCATTACTGAATGTGGAGAGCCTCCGAGCTATTAAGGACACTTTGTATGAGGTTTCGGTGCATCAGTTCAATGTCGAGGTTTGTCCTCCTGAGGTTGGCATCTATGAAGGTCGGTATGGAGATAAGTTTTTCACATGTAATCTATATTACTCCTACCATTGAGGTGTAATGCTTCCTTTTATTGAATTTAAGACGAAGGTTTTGGAGACTCTTTAGAGTGCCCTAACTCAACTGCACCCCAATGCCTGGGCAACACTCCACGCTTTCCAGGGCATATACACTAGCTTAGGTAGACCTACATGTCTAGATGTTTTCTTATATTTTTATTTTCGAAAGAATCTGAGGAAGCATGAGGTTAGTTACTTGTACTTTTTCGCAAAGAAGAGTAGGTCCTTGACTCTTCCAATCAAGGATTTAACCAAACATTTTAAGAGGTGCTTTCAGGTTAATGAGCTCCTAGCGGGTCATTCATTCTTTATTGATGAAGGGGTAAACAAAAAATTTTGCTTTAGTGGCATCTACATTTCGGTAAGGTGGATGAGATATTGAGTGCCAACTGTAGGCCAGCAATGACCTATTTGGTAAAAGGAGTTAGAGGCGAGGGCTTACACCAACCTGAAGAGGCTGGTCTATTGGGCTCTTCAATTCATTGGTGTGTGAATGCCCTTCTTATGAACTCTTCCCTTTTATTCTTACTATTCCTAATCTCCTCTTATTTGTTTTACAAACTGGTGAGCCATGCCTAACATTCGAAAGTTTATATAGTGGTCGGGTAGTAAGGTGGAGGACCTAAACAAGAAGAGGAAGATTGGAGATTCTTCCGTTCCTATGGCGAGTGTTGCCAACTACTTTCCTAAATAGCCATATTGCATTATTTACCAGTGCTAAACCCCATTAGGCCTCTTATTAGTGCTTGTTTAAACTCATCCTAAGCCTAAATGCAAAACCATGTTCTTCTAACCCTTATGTTCTTGTCTGACCTTCTGGCCTCCCCCTTCATGCACATTCATTCACATCTCACCCTCTCTCCTAGGTTTTTACTTCATTTATCTTCCTACATGGGTGCCACCATGAAACTTTAGTGTAGAAGCTTTTGTACTCAACCTAGGATAACTTGAAGACCACAGGTTGGATTCTTGAGACAAGTATTGTATTTATTTTAAATTTAAGGAATTTTATGAATGTCTAATTCTTGTTTCTCTCACTAGGATTGTGTATAGAGATTTGTATGCATAATTCCTGCTTAGGATTGTGATTTTTCTATGCTCAATCACACTAGAACTAGTTTCCATGGAGTAAAATTTGATTTAGTTGGATCAAAATTCAATTTTTAAGTCTTGCAAACCCTATAAACCCTTGCTATGATTATAGTTGGGGCTAGGTTTGTTAAGGTTCAACTAGATTAATTAGGTTGTCTAGTCAATATTGAGATTTTAGGGTCATCTAGTTAATTTACATAATTAGACTAAAACTAAATCTATAGGTCAAGGATAGAATCACTAGATGTTAGATAATTTCAAGATTGATTGCCTTTTCACCTTGGTTCATTTCAATTTTACTCATGTGCTGCAATTTAATTTCAGTTTTAGCGCATTTTAATAACTTAGTTGTAGAAACCCTATTTTCCATAGCCTAAATTAATTAAGGCCCATACTAGTTGATTCTCTATGAATATGAACTGTGTTAAAATTTTTTACTTGGATTTTTAATTTGGGTACCACCATTAGTAGTGATGCTATAGGTGTGGGCATCAAGGATTATGTGTATCGAGTTAATGCATGGGATTTAATTGTTTGCAACTTCCATAAAGGTTGGTAGTTAGTAGGTTGACATGGAAGATTTTTTTGGATTTCATAAGGATTTTTGAAGATTTCGTCAAGTATGCTTCCTTCTCTTAATAACAATTTCAGCATATTGTATAAGTGGCCATGTGTTGCTTTCGCATATTTTAAGCCCAAAAAGTTTCTGTGTGCAGTGGCATGTTGGATATAATATAAAAGTAGTTTGGGCCTTTTTCTAAAATCTTAGTTAGCATGGAAGATCTTTTGGGATTTCATTAGGGTTTTTGTACGATTTTTTCATGATAAGTATGCTTGCTATTCTTTCCTTCTTACACCTAAAAAGTAATTTGGAAGTATGATAAGTTTATAAACTTTAAGATTAGTGGGTTGTGCATTTCTAGCCCTGAGATTTCAATTGGCAGTAGCATTAATGTGATAAAACCAATCAAAAATAGATGGGCCTACAAAAAAATACTTGTATGTCAAAATTATACCCCCATAAGTCCTTTTTTCTTGTAGTGCATGACCTATAAAATAGAAGGGCAACATTTTCAGTAAATTTAACTTCAAAATAGGAAAACAATGAATTTAAATAACAGTATTGTTGGCTTTTATCTTCCGTAAACAAGGAATTACTACAGTTCGATTTGGTAGAACTTGGGCACCCATTTGGCCTACCACATAGTCAGCAATGTGCTGATGGGAAAATCAACCATTAGTAACATGGCCAGGAAAATATTTGTCACACTAATGGCGCTTAGCCTTTACCAAAATTGCTTCCTCAATTTAGTTATTGCCTCTTTCCACGATTGAGTCTCCAAATATGGGAATTTTGATTTCTTAACATTGTTTGTGTTAAAGTTAGTAAGGGTTATGATGAGCACCAAAATGAAGTTTGTGGTGAGTGACATTTTTCACTTCAAAAAGTCGTGCTTGCTTTTAGAGGTCATATGTGTGGTTACAAATGCAGATTTCCTTTTATTTCAAGTTTTATTTGGTGTGAATGAGCAACCATTAGGGTTTTAAATTGTTGTTTTTGACAAATATAAGTCATCCATGAATGAATATTTTATCGTATAATTGTAAATCTTTTTTGAGGGCTCTAATTATTGTGGCAAAGGAATGGGATAGCCACTTATTTCTATAAACTTTTATCATACCAAAAATTAAAGAAAAACATTGCACGTTAGCAATTAACGCTAATTGAAAAAAAGTGGTTTTCTCATGAATTCATTCATATCTATATCTATATATAAAGGAAGTTCCAAAAAATGATCAATTAGTTGGTCAGAGTCAACAATTAATTATGACACGCACGTCTATAGAGTTGTAACTATAGGTGTCGATAAAATTAAAAATCCAAGTTCAAGCTTTCATCATGGGTCGTATTCATGAAACTAAACTAGTACGAGTCTTAATTTTCTAGGTTGAAATTGGGTGATTTTTAGCAACAAAGTAACTAAATTAAACTAACAATTAAACATGACAACAAGTAAACATTGAGATTAATAAGTGATCAAATGTAACCAATCTAGGAATTCTTGACCTCCAATGACTATCCTCAAACTAAGATTGCATTTTTAATTTAATTAATGGAGATTAAATTGAGATTTACTCAATGGTAAATCTCAATGGGCCATGAGCAAACTTTAGGATTTTTACTAGAACACTGCCAAACATATTCTAAACAATAACCCATGAGTAAAATAGGCATCTAGTAAGTTTAAATTCTGAAACTCACTTAATCTTATGAAGATTCAGCAATAGATGAATCCTAGTCACTTAAAACCAAAGTAATAATCATGGAATAACCCATCCACAATTATTACAACCATAAATCTACCATAAAACAAGAATAACCTATCAAGAATATGACAAAATTATGAAGAAAACAGAGCAAATCAGCAGCCATGCAATTCAACAGTAAACACATATATTCATTGAAATAAAATGCCAAACATTACAATATACAAGTTTCAAAAGTCACCCAATGGCCTTCAAGCTCCATTTGTTTTATGGTGTTTCAAATACCATTATTAATAATATTTGTTACCAAGTAATGTCTATTTTATACCATTATTAATATCATTATTAGGTTGTTTCCAATTAAAAAAAATGTCAACCCTTAAAGTCTTTTTTCTTTAAGTGACTTTTTCCTTCATAAATAGGTATATAGATTATGGCCTTTTCACAAAATAGCAATGATCTCTATTTTCTAATTTTTTTCTATGTATTTTTGGTATTAAATAAGCTTGAGAAGATACTCTGTATTTGATTGCAATTCTTATTTTTTAAATTAAATAATTAAAGCTTCTTATTATATCACCGGATAATAACATCTTCAAAACTCATCATAAGTTTTTTTTTTTTCCCTTGCTTTTGGATTTCCTTTTCTAAACTTTAAGAAGTCCGTGAATTTCTTCACTTTTCAATTACAAAAGTATATTATAAAATCTAACCCACAACATAACGTAGGAATTGAAGTCTAGTAATTGATTAAATGACTGTAATTTCCATGTTAACTATTACTTTTTTTAATTTTTAAATTACTGATTGCACAATCCCAAGCATATAATTGAATTCTAGGTGCCCACTGTGGCACAACATAACACCAAAAACATTGGCAGAATTGCAAAGGTTTGGATACCAATGGAGGGAAAACTGTATACTTGAAACATATGTTTAGTTGATTGTTTCTTTTATTATTTAAAAATAATAGTAATCTATAAAGAAAAATTTAAGCAGCATCTTAACCAAATAAAGTTTAAATGAAAAACAAATTTTCACCTGTAAAGAGATTTATAGTGTGTTTGAGAAAGTTAAATTATAATTTATCTAGAGATTATAACATTTTGACCTTGATCAAAAAGCTAGTAGAGCTATTTGGTAAACTGAAATTAGAGAGATTATGGCTTTTGAAAACTACTTCAAGTAACGTATTTTTTTTGAAGCTAGTTGCCAATATTTTAATCACATTTTTATCTTTAACTTATTTAACAAATAACAATACTTATCCTTCTTTGTTTTCCTCTTCTCTGTTATCAGTTCTCCTCTCATTCTATTTAATTATTTAATTAATCAATTGATGATAAATAAATAAAAATATAACTAATAATTTAATTAATTGCTTCATAATAAATAAATAAAAATATATGTAATTATTTAATTAATTTGTTGATGATGAATTAAAAAACAAATAAAATGAGTTATATTTAGTCTTAATATTATAGCCATATGTTTGCATATCATTTTACGTTATTTAACATATTTTAGCTAATTGTATAGTTAGTTGTATCAAATAGCTCTAATTCAATAAACTAGCCTCATAACTATAAGCTCCCAACTACAATCTCATAACTTTAAGCTAATTTCACAACTATTAGCTACAATCTCGTAGCTATCAACTATTTTTGCCAAATAGACTCTCAATAAAAGATGGAAACAATTTACATCAACTGTCATTCTATTATTTGGAAAATAAATTCTGCCATTCCATGATTGGTACTAATTTTGATTGCGTTTTTCATTTAAATTGATTCACAAATTTGGAATGACAAAAAATATAAAGAAGCGAATAAACTCTGAATTAAAATAAAAATAATAGGAATTGTATTTGATATAAAAAGAAACATTGACTTAAAAGATATTGTCAAGGATACCTTTAAGTATTGCAAGATTCAGATGAAGCAAACAAGAATGATGCATGTACCAGGATGAAATCTAATTTTTAATTGAATAATTAATGCATAGATAAGGACTAAACGTAGGCAAAGAATTTAGACTACCTTAGAATCGCATCGTTCGGTTTGTTCCAAATTTCTATCTTACATATGCATCTAATCAG
The DNA here is from genome assembly GCA_022379115.2 of Bauhinia variegata. NCBI lineage: Eukaryota > Viridiplantae > Streptophyta > Magnoliopsida > Fabales > Fabaceae > Bauhinia > Bauhinia variegata. The sequence goes on along the minus strand of CM039437.1, from coordinate 295,114 downwards.
TATAAATAGGAAGCCATTTTACATTCCTAACCACGTTATTCTTTACAATCATCTCTTTCCTTCTTGTGGAGGAAGCACTAAGGTTCTTTTACTTTGGTGTTCTCCACCACTACATGGTGAACAATGAACCTTACTGCTTCTTCTACAGGAAGAAAAGCAGTAGACTTGAAGCTTTGTGAAGGGATAGTTTCAAGAAAATCTTGGTAGTGAATAGCACCCATGCCACGAATCTATGAGAGACTAATTTTCATTGCTATAGGTTCTTCTACAAGAAGAGGAATGGTTTATTAATTTCTAGAAATTCATTTTCATAAAAGCATCCATTCACACGTTAACTCTAGTATGAATTTATATATATTTTTCATCCTTATGTAAGAAGATGTATTGTTCTTTTTACTCTTCTGTATTTCTTAACCATATTCATCTACAAGGAAATATATTTTTTTTCTTGTATTTCTTGCACAAATTTGTTGTCATTTTTGAAATTCTTTCATGTGCATAAATCTATAGTTTATTTATTTTTTAAAAAAAATGAGGCTTAATTTTGTATGCTCTTCCATACCTATCCCTCTCTTCCACTGTTTGGGTAATTTCTGTATAGTTTTAGGATTTGGTTCCGTCATCCTATCAGTGTCTCTAGAAAAATTGACAGTCAAACTATCTCTAATTGACTTGAAAATTGGCAAGGTGCTAGTACAATGCATCATAGCATAGCAAAGTAGAACGTAGTTGGCAAGACACCCAAAATTCACCATAACATTCCGAGAATCGTCAAATTTAGATTAACATTGGTGCAAAAATTTTACATTTAAATCACCTGTTATAGATAATTATTTCTTTTATCATTAAAATAATAATAGTAATCTATATATAAATAAATTTATAAAAAATTAATGATTACAATATCAACATCTAAATAAAGCAAAACTGTTTAAGTTAGTATCATATTAGAAATTTGACCAACATCTTAACCAAAAATTTATTTTAAGAAAAGTAAATTTCACTTGAAAAGGGGTTTAATAAATGATAGAAACAATAAGCAACAACTCTCATTCTGTTATAGGGGAAAAATTCTGCCATTCCACCATGTCATACAATTTTGATTTCATTATTTACTTAAATTAATTTACCTATAATTTGGAATGACAAAATAAAATAATAAAGAAGCCAAAAAACTTTGAACCAAAGAGAATTCAATGGCTTGTCAAGGTTACGTTCAGACATTGTCATAGAAAGAAACATTGATATAAGATGTTGTCAGGGATTACTTCATATAAGTGTTAAATTAATTGCATGGTTCAGATGATCCAAACATGAATCATGCATATAACATGGACAAATCCAAAATTTTAATTGAATAATTAATGTATGGAAAAGGATAAAACAAAGTCAACTGTTTTATTCTACCCAATTGAAAAATATAAATATCATAGCAACATATGGTTATCTTTTAAAAAGCACTAGGTTATCCATTCCATTCATTGTTAGGTATGCGTTTCTTATTTTGAAAATACATATAGATGGGTTAGCTATTTTAGTTGACTTCCTTAGCTGTCTTGTATGTGATAAGTTGAGAACTTGAAGTTTTGGGTTATTTGTTATTAAAATTACCTATGATAGACCTGTTAGCAAAAGCCCGATGAATATTGTACATGGATTTTCTCTTGGTAAGTCTTTTGACATCATGCATTTGCTTACTCTGATAGATATAAAATTCTAAGGATGGCTTAAACGATGAAGGAGAAAAGAGAAGATAAGGTTGTAATGCATATTTTATTCTGAATTGTAACAGTCTTAAATAGATAGACTTCTAAACAAAAATTCCTAAAAATCTGCTCCACTAATTACTGAAAAATAGCAAATAACAAATCACTTAGCTAAAATATAGTAACTGAGATAACAAACTAGATAACCCTAAGACTTGGTCAAGCAGTCCACTTCTCCTTATATTCAGCAGATATGTGAGGCATACATCAACACTCCTCCTTGCATCAGTAGCTGCTGCAAACTCCTAACTTCTCTCGTAGAAACTCAAATCTACCTTTTGGAAGAGCCTTAGTAAAAATATCAGCCAATTGATCATTTGTCTTGCAGTAAAGCAAACAGACTTCACCATTTCTCTGAACTTCTCTAAGGAAATAGAGCTTAATTTTGAAGTGCTTGGTTTTTCCATGGAAGACTGGGTTGTTGGATATTGCAATGGCTGCCTGATTGTCCACAAACACTTTAGTTCCCTCTTCTTGATTCTCATTCAATTCAGCTAATATATTTTTCAGCCATAAGACTTGATTTACAGCTGAAGTTGCTGCAATAAATTTTGCTTCTGCAGTAGATTGAGCAACAATCTCTTGCTTCTTAGAGCTCCATGAGAATACACCAGAACCAAGTGTGAACAGTACCCTGAGGTACTTTTCATACCATCTACAGACCCTGCCCAATCACTATCAGAGAAACCATGGAAATTAAAATCATGACCATAATTAAATAGCACTCCATAATTAATTGTTCCTTTGACATATCTCAGGACAAGTTTTGCTGCCTTGAAATGTTTCTCACTTGCACAATGGAGAAATCTTGATAACACTTACAGCTTGCAAAATATCTGGTCTGGTTGCTGTTAGGTACATTAAACAGCCTATGAGACTTCTGTAGACAGCTTCATCAACCTTTTCAACATCATCTTCCTTGCAGAGTTTCTCCTTTTGATTCATGGGAGTGCTCATTGGCTTGCAATCCTCCATCTGGAATTTTTTAAGAATTTCTTTGGCATATTTTTTTTGACATAAGAAGACACCTTGCCAATCTTTCCTGATTTCCATTCCAAGAAAGTATGTCATTTTCCCCAAGTCAGTCATTTCAAAGACCTTTATCATCTCCTGCTTGAATCCCTCGATAAGACTGGTATTGCTGCCTGTTATCAAGAGATCATCCACATACAAAGAAATGATTAAAATATCAATATTTGAGTGTTTAACATATAGGGTTGGCTCACTTAAACTCCTTGTGAAGCCAATACTTAGAAGATATTCATCAATTCTGCTATACCAGGCCCTTGGAGCCTGCTTTAAACCATACAAGGCTTTTTTTCGTAAATAAACCTTGTCTTCTTGCCCTTCTACTACAAATCCCTTTGGTTGTTCAACATATATTTCCTCCTGCAGATAACCATTAAGAAAGGCAAATTTTACATCAAGCTGAAATACTTTCCACCCTTTTTACGCAGCTAATGCAAGAAGCATTCGAATAGTGTCAAGCCTTGCAACAGGAGCAAATGTTTCTGAAAAATCAATGCCAGACACTTGTGCAAACCCTTTCACCACAAGTCTAGCCTTGTACTTGTTTATAGAACCATCTGCATTCAATTTAGTTCTAAATACCCATTTGACTCCAATAACCTTCCTATGTTGAGGCCTTTCAACAAGCTGCCAGGTTTCATTTTTCTCAATCATGTTCAGCTCCTCCTTCATTGCAGCTATCCACTTTGGATCATTTTCAGCTTCAACGAATCTTGTAGGATCAGCCATAGCTATATTGCAACTTTCATATATATCAGAAAGTAGTCTAGTGCCTCTTACTGGAGGATCATCAACAGTTCACCTTGTTCCAGAGGGTAATTGTTAATCTTCTCTCCTCCTTTTGCTTCCCAATTCCACTGCTCCTCTTCTACAAAATGAACATCTCTACTTACTAGAATTTTTCCAGTTTGTGGCTAAAAAATTCTATAAGCCTTAGAGACATTGCTGTAGCCTATGAAAATGCCAAGATCTGCCCTTTTGTCAAGCTTGTCTATCTTTACCTAAGGTACATGTGAGAAACAAATACAACCAAAAACTTTAAGTTTTGTAGAGAAGGCTTATGATCATACCATGCTTCAAATGGAGTCTTTCCTTTTACAGCTTTTGTAGGAAGCTTATTCAACAGAAAAACAGCTGTGTGCGCTGCCTCTGCCCAGAATTTTTTAAGAAGGCCTTTCTCATGCAGCATGCATAAAACCATCTCCATTATAGTTCTGTTCTTCCTCTCACTAACTCCATTCTGCTGTGGAGTATAAGGAATAGTGAGTTGGTGTTCAATTCCTGCTTCCTCACAAAACAAATTAAATTGTTTTGATGTGTACTCCTTCCCATTGTCTGATCTCAAAGTCTGAATTTTGCAGTTGCTTTGGTTCTCAATCCAGACTTTGAATTTCATGAACACTTCTGCAACCTCTTACTTAAACTTTAGGAAGTAAATCCAACACATTCTGGTTAGATCATCAATAAATATAATATAATACTTACTTCCTTTTAATGATGGTTCAGTTTGAGGTCCACAAAGATCAGTATGGATAAGTTGTAGCTTTTTTGATGCTGTCCATGTAGCTCATGAGAATGGCAGCCTTGTTTGTTTGCCATATTCTAGTTGTCTTTTCAATCTCTAGATCCAAAGGGATTAAAGTTTGCTTCATGCACCAGAAAATTTTTTTGTGGACACTATCAGTGTAGCTTGCAAGTATTCTGGGGTTGTCGTACCTAAGAGATTGTTCTTGATTACCAGAGTAGTATAACTCCAATATTGCTCAAGCAGTCAAATTAGAGTGATAATAGCAAATTAAAGTAGAAAAGAAGGAAGCATAAAAGAAGAAAATAAGAACAAAAACGTGTGAAGAGGAAATTCAATGATAAAAGCCTAAGGATTTAGATTTCAACACAACTCCTTTGTATATACTTTCATGGTTTAGTTATAACTTTCCATAATTATCAATTGCTAGCCAAGACTCCATAATCTCATCAATCAGCCTTGGCGTGAGGTCAAATCGACTCTAATTATAATTACCAACCCTGCTACGGGCGTGTGCGAGTTATAATAACCATAATTGTATTAGGTTCCATGGACAACCCTTTAGGGTATTCTAGGGGATCTCCTTAGCTCCCATGTGACTATAGAAGGTCTTTGGTACAAGACCGTCCTCTAATCCCCATGGATTTAACTTTCATAGTCTAAGTTAACTAATCATCTTCCGAGTCATAAAAAACCCACAAGTTTCTTCCAACTAATTAGCCAAATTAGTCAAGAGTGAAGTGCAGAAAATTAAACCTCAATTGAATAAAAGATAGAATTGTTATAACATTATCAATCATGTCTATACAAGAAATTGGGCTACATCTTAGCCCCTAGAAAGAAAATTAGTTACATATAGTGTAATTTAAACACATAATGTAAAAGAAAGAAAACATGAATGGAAAAAGGAGTAGAAGAAAGTGTGCCCTTACTCTCTACCTAGCTGCCCATTTATAATATATATAATCCTAATTTTACTCTAATAAGGGATACAACAATTTAGTAGGGTTTAAAGACTTCAATCCCACTCAAACTAGGATAATAGAGAATTTAATTAGGTTTGGCAACTTCAGTTTCACTCCCACTAGGACTCTTGAGAGTTTGATTCCTATGGTTGCATATCTCTTCTAGTTTTACTCAAACTAGGACTCTAAGTAGTCCCATGTTTCCAAGACTTCAATTCCACTTGAACAAGGATTCTGGAGAGTCTTCTAAGCTTAGGACTTCTAATCCTTGCATGACACAACTTCCTGGAAGTTCACTTGGCTTGGGAGTCTTCAATCTAGCATAGGAAAGGCTCTAAGGCACCACTGCATGACTTTTGGGTGCCACGGCGCCCAAGCTAGTGCAAAATTAACATTTTCCTTCATTTGGCTCCTTTCGGTTCTTGTTTCTACAAAATAGAGAAATGACATTAAAGTCATGTAGTGGCTGTGAATACATGCCAAAATATCTATATAATTTACACTCATCACTTGGCTAGGGGTGACACATTTCAACAGTGGCTGTGAATACCCCCTTCTATAAAGCTTCCCCTTGTAAATGCAATAGAATGAAGAGACTCGAGTTATTCTTTTAACTCGGCTTGGTCTTGGGCGAGTTTTCCTTCTTCCAAGTATTGTATGATGGGAGTCATCCGCTTTGGGTCTTCTTGGGTAGTCATTACTCTGGCTACTTCTAGCTTTTTGGTCAATACACTAGGCCTTGCTTCCTTAGTATATGCTTTATTTCCTTTTTATTGAATTCCATCATTAGGCTTTTGACCAAATGTGTGCTTTCTTCTTTTGCTTGACATTGCCCATTCACCTGACTAGTAAGCAATTAATGCCTCATACTCAGCTTGGTTATTTTTGGTGGGGAAAGTAAACTTGAGAGCATATTCTATGGTTACTTTATCCAGTCTTTCTATTAGGATTCATGCTCCAGAGCCTTTCTCCCTCGATGACCCATCCACATATACCAACCAATGAGTCCTATATGATCGACCTTGCTTCACTCCTTTCTGACATAAGGAGGTGAACTCCAGCAAGAAATCAGCCAATATTTGTGCTTTGCCTCCCCTCCCTTATTCCATCAGCCTCTGTGCCCCCTAAGTTTCCCATCTATAAATTTTAACTATTTTGAAGTTTTAACCTTTGTATATACATATTCAATTTTAACTACTTCTAACTTTCAAATATACATATGCTATATTAGCTATTTTGTAGTTCGTTTATGATCTTTACTTCCTTTCTCTTTTTTCTTTCCTCTACTTGTTTAGGGGGTTTTTGGTATCAAAGCGTAGGGGAAAGTAGGGATGGAAACTACATTTTGATTTAATAAATTTGTAGTAATGTTTTGAACTTTATATCTCTTTATGAGTATGAATATATTCATGGGAGACCGATAACATGCGCGATGATATGAGTTTTTCAAGGGGGTTAAGTCCGGTTTAGGCCAAGGAATGACATTTTAAGGCACCTATGTCATTCGTGCTCTCATATCCATTAGTAAGATGGTGGCTCGGAAACCAAAATGTCATTCATATTGATAGTTAGATATTTTATTCAACAAATTACTCTAATTTATTGGTCTGATTTATGGTTTAGATTTATGCTTATGGAGTATAGTGTTTAGATTTGTTTTAAGGTTTAAGATCTCAAACCCTAAAACTCTAAGCCCTAAAACATAAAATCCTAAACTCTAAATAAAAAAATCCTAATCCCGAAAACTTAAACCCAAAAAAGTTAAGTCATAAAAAATAAATGCTAAAACATAAACCCAAAATCCCTAAACATTGACCATAAAGCCCAAATTTTAAAACCCTAAAGTCTAAATCTTACATAAATATTAGTGATTGTAGTTAATACAATCATAATAAATTATATCTTTATATTTTCAACGAAATTTATTGACGGTTTTTCGATCATATGCATGGGTGCATAGGTTAAGCCTCACTAATTAGATCATTTTGCATTAAAATTTTATTAAAAATTACCTATAGATTATTAATATTGGATTTTCTCCTATTTCTTTCATTCTCTCTCTTCTTGCAAATTTTTCATAACACCCTAAAGTTAATAGTCTTTTTTTTTTCTTTTTCTTTTTTTCTCTAAACCCAAATCATTAATCATAAACCTTAAAATACTATTCTAAACTCTAAGAAATGAGGACCATGAATTACCTAAATTTTAAATCATAAAACCTAGATCCTAAATTTGTAAACCCTAAACCTCTAAATTATAAATACAAACCCTAAACTTTAAAATTATAAACCCTAAGTCCTAAAATTCTAAATCATAAATTTTAAATCATAAACTCTAAGCCTTAAACTCTAAAGCCATTATATGTGATTTAGGGTGTATGGTTTGGAATTTAGGGTTTGTGATTTTAGAGTTTAAGATTTATCAGTTATAGTTTAAGATTTTAGTATTTAGAGCTTATAATTTTGTGGTTTTATTTTTAAAGGTTAAAATTAAGAATTAAGAATTTGGAATTTAGAGTTTAGAGAAAAATATATAAAAAAAAGAATATTAACTTAAGGGTATTATGGAAAAATAAGAGAATGAAATAAATAGGAAAAAAATTAAATATTAATTATTGACACACACGCCTATAGCATCGCTATTATAGGTAGCGGTCAAATTAAAAATCCGAGTTTGAGTTTTCAACCAAGGGTCATGTTCTCAGAAAATTACTAGTATATGTCTTAGTCAGATTAGGCTAAGGGAATAGAGGTTTTCAGCATAATCAATAGCAATAACAGTAAATAAAAGTAATAACGGGTAAAACAAAAGTCGATCGATGATGAAAATGCAATCAACCTAGGAATTATCTGACATCTAATGATTTTATCCTTGACCCAAAGATAAAATTGCCAATTAACTAGATTAACCTACCTAATTAATTAATTTAGTTGAACTTTAACTAAGCTAGGATCCCTGCACTTAGCTCAGCAATTCTTATTATGCAATTGCATAGGTTATGGCCATTGGAACAAAACACAACACTAACTATAATCATAGCATGAGATTAGAGCATCCAAGATCTAAAAATTTGAATATATGTCTAACCAAATTAAGTTGTACTTCGTGGAAATTACTCCTAGGATGATCAAACCTAGGAACCCCACAAACTCATGCAGAAATCATGCATAAAAATTATTATACACAACTCTAGAGAGAGAAACAAGGAGTAGAGAAAAATAACCTTTAGTAAATTCAAAATAAATGCAATAATGGTCTCAAGAATCAAATTGATAGTCTTCATGTCATCCCAAGTTGATTACAAAAAACTTCTAGCCTTCCATTTTCATGGAAGTAACCATGGGAGAAGAGGAAAAATGCTAAAACCTAGTGAGAGAAGAAGGAGGCAGCTACGGTTGAGGAAAAGGGGATATGGCCGAAAAATCCCTAGGTTAACGAGGGACAAAATTACAAAAGTGCTATTAATGCTGCCCAAAATATGAAAATGCCATTAATGAGGCCCAAATTACAACCTTGCCCCTCACTTAGTTGCCAAATGCCTATTTTACCCTTTTGAGTTGAGAAAATCTCCTTTATGCCCTCACTTCATGAATTTATGAAGATTATTGTTCTAATCCTAAGCTTGGACATAAATCCCAACCCTCCCAAGTCTAATCCTAAAATTAAAAATTCCTCACAAGTAAAATTAGACCTTAAAGTAAAAAAATTAATATGAAATACAATAAATTATAACTAGACCTCAATGATAAAAATATATGCTAATTTAATAATTAAATGTAAGTTTGAAATGCTAGAATTAAGTATAAGAATACAAAGATAAACACTGAAAAGTGTTTATCAATTATCTATAATTAATAGGACTACTTTTTAATGAGATGTCAAAGTAACATAGTGTAATTAATTGGGTTCAAATTATGTATGGGTGCATAGGATAGAAAATTTAATCTATTAATTCTTATTGTATGCCCATGGATACACATTAGAAAAGCAAGTTCTCAATAGCTAGTTAATGAACAAAACACATATAAGAGCCATTTTAATACTTAAGCCACAACACATATAAATATAATTCATATTACAAAGAAAAAAAAAAAACATTCATCCATGGAAGATTCATAACATGCCACACATGTTGACCAATCATAAATATGGATCTAACATATAACCTCTTTCCTTTTGAACATAGAGATGACCATCACATTAGCATATCTCTATGGAACATAATTTTCCTTCCATGGAAATAAAATTTACGTAGTATCATAGCATTCATAGAGTAGTCATTATTATTTTACATCTATGGAAGATTGAAATAACGTACATCCACGGAGGTATTAATGTGCATCCAAGGGTGATATAACATATGCACCTTGAAAGATTAAATTTCAAAAAAAAAAAAAAATCCATGAGGCTAAAGAAAAGTGCTACCTACCTGTTCAAGGATCTCGGACAATTCTTTCTCCTTCTTGTTGTCCTACTATATAATCTTTTCAAGTTATGTATTCTCTTAAGGTGTGATAGTACTTTCCTACTTCTCTTCTTTCTGCTCTTTTTCTCTCACTTATTTTATCTTTCTGGCTACCTTTCTTTTATCTGATGATGATGGTATGTAGTTTTGTACAAATGAGAAAGAGTACTAGTGGAATGGTTTCCTCTAATTATGTTAGCTAGCCAACTAGGAGAGCCAACAATATACTCCTCAGCTCCCATTTATAAGATACATCCTAAATTTTTTTGTTGTCTTATATATACGACACATTTTTTGAGTAGAAAACATTTATAATTTATTTCTAACTACACCATTCTCTCTTTCTTCAACATTATTGTTATTGAAATGCTATCATTCTTATTCTTTTGGCTCTTTCATGGCTTAATTAAGGATAATTTTCAAATGTTTGATAAAAATTGAAAACATCAAGACACTTAACTACTCTTAGCTAATTTCCTCAGTCTATGTGATTCAGTTAAAAGTATCATCAAAATAGGACTGAAGAGAGTATAAGATTAGTGCATACTGGGTGTCATCAAATTGAGTTGTCCGTGTGATTGGGTCATTTGTTTGAGTTTTCTTCAATTCCCATTCATAGGAAGTTGATGTAATTGTGAGTGAGCGTGTGTAACTATGTTGATTAGGTTTATGTGGCCATAGCATGAATTGCTTCTTTGTCACCATGTATTAGGAGTCATTAAAGCATATTCTTAGATGATTATTAGGTTTCAAGTGTTGTCATTATTTAACAATTAAATTATATGCATGCAATTCTCATTGAGTTGTTTATATTTATTTTAATAATTATTATTTTTTATTAGGCCTTACAATGTCACATCATATTTCACTTCTTTATGCAATTCTTATACCTTTTTATTCCAATAATACAACTCTTACGAAGTTTCTCAAATAGGTCCCACACCTTATTCCACATCTTTATATTTATTGTAAAGATAACCTACATAATAAATTGTATAACTACGTATGGAGTTGCTATCATAACAACCCATGTACTGACATGGAGTTATAAGGGTTGCACTCTCTATAGATCTTAAGTGCCACTAGACTAGGTGTCTTTAGTGAAATTGACAAGGTGGCAATACCATGATTCTTGCTCCGAGGGGTGGGCATGGGAAGGGACGTCTTGGTATTCTGTCCCGGCCCAAAAGATTCGAGACAATTTCATAACGGGATAATTCAGGACTCGGGACGGAACTAGGATATAATTTTGTGCCCCGATTAATTATCGGGATGAGACCAAGACAAGCAAAATCCCATCCCAGTCTTGTCCCAAATTTTATATAAATGTGTCCCATCTCGAAATTGTCTCCCTAAGTATATATATTTATCATGCTTATTACTTTTTACACCTCTATTTTTGTTGTTTACACACCACCTTTCTTTTCTGCTTGCTTTCAAAACCCCACTTATTACTTTATACACCCACTTATCATTTTTTTTAAAAAAAAAATTAACAAGGATGGGACAGGATAAACGAGTCAAGACGGGAATCAAGACAAGATAAGGACGGAACCAGGAGAACGCTATATAAAATTAAGACGAGACGAGACGGGACAAAAAAAATTCGAGATGGGAAAAAAATCTAAAAAAAAACTTTCAAGACAGGATCAGACGGCCAAAATCCCAGCCCGTCTTGCCCGTGCCCACCTACTTGCTCCGTATTATTGTTGTCCTTTTATAGTCTTAATGTTGAGTTAACTCTAAAATTTCTTACCTCCAATAACTTAAATTTGAGCCAGTTATCACACAACACAAAGATTAACTAAAAAACCATTTTGGTCCCTCTTAGATTGGAGTTGTCACAAAATTGTCCCTCTTGGATAGGCTGTCACAAAATATTTCCTCTTATATTTCAAATAGTAACAAATCAGTCTATGTTATAACATCGTTAAAAATGGTTGACCTCGCCTAATGTTTTGATACATGGACTATTACACAGTAAATTTTGACGTTGTGGACTATGACTAGACACCTTGAGTCAGCCTCCAGCTTCTTACCCAAAATTCCTTCTTCGTGTTTTTAAGTTGCGAAAATAAAATTAGAAAGATCTATCCCCGAAACATTTTATCTTCTTCTGACGTAATGGGGCATGAATTTTCTCAACTTCCTTTGTCGCTTCACTCTTCTGATGGGGCTGTCTGAAAACCTTTCTATTCGTTGCATAGTCATTTACAAGAACCCGAGAATCCTATCAAACAGAGGAAATTAACTTATAGTATAGAAATATAGGAAAATTAATTAAGAATTAGACTTACAATTTCCACTTTATAAAAGGTGATTGTTGTGGTAAAGCATGAAAGTTGATTTGTTGATCATTAGTTTACAATTGAGGACAAGGGGATAGTACTCTTAATTTGCATATTATCTTGTTGGGTAATTCCTATGCAAAATTGAAAGAAAAAGAACATAATTGTCTAATGTAGAATCAAATTTAAAATTTATTCACAAATTCTCTCGTTTAACTTGTGCTCTGGACAATCATATTGAATGTCGTTAATTACTGTGCCAGAGTTGCTCTGGACTAAATTGCTTAATCTCTTGGTTATACTCTGTATTTCATGTTCCACTGAATCTTCATAAATGGTTCTAACTCTATATCCTAAACTCAATTAAACAGTATTCCATGCCAATGTCAAACACTACCCTTAACCAGTTAAGAGTTTCATCGAGCACTCTATAGACCAAATCTGGATGATAGGAACCATCTTGCCTGGTCCCTCTGAGAATTTTGATCAGTACAATGAGCAAGGTTAACTGGTTAAGCATTCTGTCTCACAAAATGCAATGAACACAAATTATGATATTTGAGATGCCTCCATTTTAGAGCTTCCTTGTAAGTTGGAGTTCTTAGCTTTTTGAGAATTCAATTTATAGAGCATTACGTATAGAATTCGGATATAATACTATTAATTCAAATCAGCATTTATATGCGGTTGCCCTTAATGGCCAGAGAATTCCACTGATGTTTGAAGAGATGAAGTTCTGGGGATTCTTGAAGAACACGCAAGAAGGAATTTTAAGTAGTCATAGTCCACATCATCATGATTTACTGTGTGATAGTCCATGTGTCAAAATATTTAGCCACGTCAGCAACATTTTAATGGTGTTATAAGAGAGAGAATGATCTGTTACAATTTTAAATATAAGAGAAACTATTTTGTAACAACATTATTCTAATGGACTAAAATAATATTTTAGTCAACAAATACTTTATTCTTTATTAAATTCTTGTACGTCACATTGTGACACATTATTTCAACTTACTTGACACAATTCAAACAACTTTTTAGCAATACGACTCTTAATAACTTCACAGAATAAACACACAATAAGTTCGCCTCAACCTCTATGTCTTTCTCTTTTATCCTTGATTTTCTATTTTCACTTTTTACTTTTTTTTTTTTTTTAATGTATAGGCCCACTTAAAAACATTGCCTATATATGCATTTTGTTTTTTCACACATGGCACATTCTAGTAGTACACTTAGTAAAAAGAGTAGTTCTTATAAGAAAAAGGTTCTAAGCATCTATTGGTCCTTGGTTGTTTTAGGAACCAAACACTTCATAATGACCAATGGCCATAAATTACAACAAAGTAATTTTCTGAACAAACACTATAGGTATTGTACTAGTTTTTTCCCCCTTTTTAGGTTTTTGTATCCTTCCATGGAAGTAATGCTTGAGGCTCTGGTCAATGTCTACCTTCAATTAAGAATCCGAACAATGGGGTTCATAATCACTATACGAGGACTAGCCCTTCAACTCCCATTGGTTGGGTATTGTTAGTTGAGTAGTGTAAAAATATTTTATTTGAGGGTGATAAGAAAAAAAAAAATTAGTCTAATCTTGTGAAATCGGGTAGCTCCTCTCTCCCTAAATTTTTGCTGATTAAAAAGAAAAGTTAAAAAACCATTGGGCAATTTTTGTATTTTGTTTAAGCACAACATTTGAAATCGCCTTAAGGAATAATATTTGATTTATTCACACACTAATTTTTTTTTCTTTGCGACAAAAGCGGATAAAGAAAAGGAGAAAAGATAGAAACACTAACCTTAGATAAAGAACTCCCGCATCAGCCAACAATACAAAATTTAAACTTAAAATTACTTCAAATTAAAAGTACAACTATCAATAATGAAGAGTTTATTCTAATAATCTGAACATTCTCATCTGTGATAATAATAATATAAAAATCCTCATAAAAAAATAATAATATAAAAATTTAATGTAAATCCGAACTCATTCAAACTAAAAATACTTAAAGGATAAGTATCCTGGAATTTATTTATTTATATAATTTTTAAAATAGATAGACTTCATCTTCATCCATTCACATAAGTTATTGTTTTAAACAAAAACTCTTTCCATCTTGCATTTCATATGTAAACTTTTCATAGTCTTCTTTCAAGACATGATATATGCTTCAATGGTAACCTTCATTAATTTATAGGTGCACGTATTTGTTTCAATTTACGTTGTAATTAGTGTTTATACCATAAAAATAAGTGTTTTAAGTGGCCTGCAATAATATGATATGGAAATAACAATGTATAATGTGGTTTAGCTGAGCCCATCGATTAAAGAATTTTTGTAATGAGAGATTAGAACTCATGGAAATGAATATATTGATAGAGGAGATAACCTAATTTCTCCACTTCTCAAACTAGATTAGTTCTACTAAAAAAATAATATTGGTATGGGGAAATTTTCAAAGCAATACGAATTTATTTATGTTACTAAAAATAATTTTAATCTACCGATGAAAGAAACTTAAGCTTTCTTTTTAAAAAAAAAAAAAAAACAGTTCAAAAATTTCAAATGATTTAAAATGATCTAACCTATCTGGTTTGAGATTAATAATGGAATAGGGTTCCCAATCAATAATCAATAATAATAAGAAGAAGAAGAAGAAGAAGAACAGCGCAACAGAATCCATATGTGTGTTTCTGATAAAAAATAATTAAATAAATAAAGATTCATGTGTGTTAATAACTATCTCTAGAGGATTCACGTGTGCGTTTGTGTTTCAGAAAAAACACTAAGGTCTTTTCCTTCGTATTATCAGTTCAAAATAAATCACATATTCCATAAAAAAAATAACAGAAAAAAATTAAAATAAATTAACGAAGAATTTATATTAATATTCTGAACATTTTCATCCTCAATAAGAAATAATTATCATTTTCATAAGTATTGCACAGAAGATATTTAATACTCCAAAAAAGAAGAAGAAGAAGATATTCAATATCAAGAATGGGAAGAAGAAGAAGATATTCAATATCAAGAATGGAATTCAACTTGAAATTCAAAAAACTCATTCAAACGAAAAAATACAAGAAGATAAACATCGTCTTGATTTAAAAAGAAAAAGATAGGTTTCCTCCCAAAAGAAATTAATATTTTTTTTAAAAAAAAAAATAGAGATTGACATCTTCCATTCACATCAGTAATTATCTATTTAAACAAAACTCCTTTTATCTCAAGCTTCATAACTACTTTCTTCACAGTCTCATTCTTTTCTCACCGCCTCAACGCTCTCTCTCCTTTGCAAGCTTCCAAACATGGCGCAGCCCAACGCGGAAACTCAGCAAGTTGATCAGAGTCTCATCTCGTTTTCAACAGGAGCATTTTCAGACCCACCAGCCCCTTTCTCTCCTCCTTCGGAGGAAAGAGAACATAACCAACACAAAGCTTATTTAATGTCGTTTCCACCTGGGTACAGGTTTTGCCCAACTGATGAAGAGTTGATTCGTTGTTACTTGACCAAGAAAATCAAGAATGAAAAGCTACCACCCAGTATTATTGTGGAAGAAAATATTTACCGTTTTCATCCAGAAAATTTGGCAGGTAAAAGATTAGATTAATGTATTAATATTGATGTTCTTGTCCTAGCTATTACTTATTAAGTTTTTTTTTTTTTTTTTTCCAATTTTTTCTGAAAGAACCCTAAATCCTAGTTAGTATTCTTCCAAGATCATTGATATTTATTTTATTTTGATTAATAAGCATGAACGCTTCGTTGATTTTTTTTTTTTTTTTTTGATGAACAGCAATGTACCAGGATTTTAAAGGGAAATATGGGTGGTATTTTTTCACTCCGAGGGATAGAAAGTATCCAAATGGCAAAAGGCCAAAAAGATCAGCTGCGGATGGTTATTGGAAGGCTACTGGATCTGATAAGTCAATTTATCGCAAAGGTTCTGTTCTTGTTGGGTACAAGAAGGCATTGGTTTTTTACGTAGGGAAAGCTCCAAAGGGTGACAAGACTAATTGGATCATGCATGAGTATAGAATGAACCAGCCTCCTCGAACTAGAGTCAATTCCAATGATATGAGGGTAATTTCATACTCTTGTGACCTTTTGGCTTAATTTGAAGATTACGTTTTAATTTATTATCAGGCATTAATTGCATTTGCACCCCTTGACTATCTTCTTTTCTACAATGAATCTTGGTTTGATATATTAAAAAAGAGATAAATCTATCTATTTTCTTTTTGTGAAGGTTATGCATTAAGCGATCCTTTTATACACACGACTTTATTTCTTTAAATTATGTAATTAGAGTGTGTTTATAGATATTATAATTTAGTGACTTCTACAAGGTTGAGATTAAGATTTTCTATGAAGAAAATTATTGCCAACAAATTATCCACCATATAATACTAATTCTATTACATATACATTAATTATGCATTTTAAACCATGAGCAATTTTCATTGATTAGCCAATCATGGAGATTTCGGTTACTTCTCTCATTGTTTCTTTATATGTAAAACAAAAAATATTAATAGTAATAATTCATATGATGAACTAACATTCTCTTGTTTCATTCTTGAATCTTCATAGCTGGATGACTGGGTTTTGTGTAAGATTCATAAGAAAAATGAGAATACAAAGGGGAAGAAAGATGTCGAAGCCAAGGATCAAAGGACTGAGGATAGAGCTAATAATGAAAATAATGAGACAGTTGCTGAATTTAATCCTAACATTCTAGCTGCATCACAGACGAAGGGAGAAGAAGCAATTAATGGGTATCTTCATCAGTCATCTCAAATGGCTCCACCTCTGATTTTGCCTCCGATTCAAGCTTCAGCTTTAATTTACCGTCCACACCCTCAATTGCCAAGGTATCCTTTGTTCACAAGTGTGGAAGAACAATTCATGCATGAGAATATGTACCATAGCAGGCTATCACAGTTTGATCCTTTGTCCAATAACTACAGCAATGCAAGTTGGCCACAACAGATTGATCCTTTGCCCAACAACCATAACAATTCAAGCAGATCACCACAAATTGATCCTTTACCCAATAACCACAGCAATTCAAGCAGATTACCACAAATTGATCCTTTGCCCAATAACCACAGCAATTCAAGCAGATTACCACAAATTGATCCTTTGCCCAATAACTATAGCTATGTGAATGGGCCACCACGGATTGATCCTTTGCACAGTCATACGTACTACTACAGTGATGAGCATCAATGCAATTATGTTTTGCCTCAGAATTTTGCTAATGATCCTCTAAATAATCCTATATGGGGTATTTATGATGATGCTGATTACCAAAGTGAGGAAGACGATTCAAAGAAATAGGAGGATAATTCTGATAACAATAGTGAAGAATAAAGGCAAGTAGTTTTTCAAGGTATTCTATTATATTTTTGCCTAGTAATGTTCTTAATAGTTTTCCAAATAAATAAGCATTGTTAGAATATTTCAAGACTTTAATTAGTATCTATTATGATTATGACTATGATTTACATTATTAATTGTTATTTTTATTTCTTGTGCATAAGCATAAATGTGTATCATTATATCCCATCCGAGAGTGCGGAGTCTCATTAATTTCCGCGAGAGAGATAATAATGTCATTATCTATATATTTTAATCTTTAGAATTTTAATTGATTAATTTATTTTTAAAATAGATATTTTTCTTCCTTAATAAATGACATTTGAACACGGGTATTTTCTATGAAACTTATAATTGACAATCACTTGGCTGATTAATTAAACTACTTCTTTCTTGGGCTAGAATGGTAATTTATTTTAATTTTCAAGTTCAAGTGGTCCAAGTTCAACCTTTTTTTTTTTCTTTCAACTTGTGTTCAAATTTGCAGAAAACAATATAACATGTGCAAAATTACTGCTTCTTTGCTCAAGACATCATAAGACATTATTATATATCAATGATAACCTTCGTCAATTTATAGGTTACGTTAAGGTGTTTTAATTGTCCCGAAATAATATTTTATATAAAGAATTTTTTTTTATTTGATATGAAGAAACTTTCAAAACAACACGAATTTATTTTTTTTAACAGAAGCCACCAATACCCCTACCCCATTTAGTTACTCAATATTAATAAAACAATTTTGGTTAAAAAGGGTTTTATTATTCAAAAAATAAATCTAACTTTTTTATAAACAACGTCTTTACGCTAAATAAACAAAAGAAAAGAAATTTAAAAAAAAAAAAAGAAAAAAGAAGAGGTATAAGTTGGCTGGCTGCTTGGTAAGTGTCAATGGGCAGTTACATGACCATCCAATTGATTCCTTTATATAAGGGAGAGGATTTAAGGAAGACCTTTTGTTGGGTATTGCGTCTCTACGTTTGCATACTTGAAATAATCTCTCGTACTGATAGAATCCATTAGAGTGGTAATCTTCTTAGGTTACTCTTCTAGATTATTACTAGATAAAATGGTTAAAGGGAGACTTTGAAAGAACGGAGACTTTGAAAGAAACAGTTACAGCAAATGAGAAATTGTATGTACTATTCTACGTAACTCTAGTAAACCTACATGGAAACACTTTTATGAGTAGTAGTATTAAAATCTTTCTATCTAGTGGTTCTAAGTACTGAATTTAGATCATCCTTAGGGCAAATTTAAATATGGATTATACCTTTTCTCGGTGATAATTAGAGCAATGGTTTGTGTGTGTTTTTTTTTTTTTTTTCGGTTAGGGCTTGAAGGTTCAAAAATGCCATAGGAGAGGGGCCAAAATCTTAACTTTTTCTTTAATCCTCAAAGACAAAACACCATTTCAGAACCAAAACTTTCGGTATGCAAATCTCTACCATGTCTATCTAACAATAATAAATAGCAAACCCAAGGCATTGTATGTTCTTCCGAACATTCACTCGGATAACAAGCCTAGAGACCAACTATATATATTGCAACTTCGAATTATCCAAGGAAAAGAACAAAATAATGCATTCCACAGGATCTGATCTAATTGCTTCTTCATATCCGTTGGACAACAAATCAATCCATAACCGTGTGGCCATTTCCTCGGCTAATAATAACCAAACTGAAGTTCAAACTCTCATGAGTGGAAGTTAGGCGAAAAAGAAAGAGAATGTTCCCTTTTACTAATGACCAAGGAACAAAATAATCTAGAAAGCCAAATACTTATTCTTGCTCTTTTTATATATATCATTATATTTCTGCATCCAAAGAATCTGACCAAATAAAGTATCAACCACAATTTTCCTTTGATGGTAGAAACGAATTAATGTTGCGTAAAAAAGTGCAACTTAACTAAACCATATCCAAAACCCATTATCCTCAAAATCTAAATCCATTAGTACAATTGGTGAGACAGATCCTTTTGAAAACCAACAGCAAATATATGCAGATAGAAATTACCTGATAACAAACTACGAATAATATTTGATTGGATAACGAAAAATTGATTTTCCAATCAAATAACACAATCCAATCAATCAATAATCATGACAAATGAACATAAACGTGTTACCAACTGGAAAGTCAACCAAACAATAACCATATAATTATCATAACATTTCCCAATAATTAATCAATCCATGAAACAAAAACAAATCATTCCAAAGAACTAAATATGGGAGGATTTGATGCTACTTGTTGGGAATTTGGAGAAATATCAAATACCAAATTCACAATAATATATCGATATTAGTTCAGAGGAGCTGAGAATAGAAGCATAAGCATATGTGAATCCATTAGAGTGCTAATCTTCTTGGATTGATCTTCTAGGTTATCACTAGGGAGAACAGCCCAAAGCAGTCTCTAAGAGTGGTTACAACATATGGGAAACTATATGCACTATTCTGAAAATCCTAGTTAACCTTGGACAATAACCATCCTTAAATAATATTCCCAATACTTAGCACATCATAAAATATGGGTAACTTTTATTGGGTCTTAGCACATCATTCTCATAACAAATTAAATTGAACCCATTATTCTTTATTTCTTTATTAGATCAGTTTAATTGAGCTTGACAAAAATAGTGACAACACTCGTAGTTTGTTACATGTATAACCTATACATTGGAATCTTTTCAACAGTTATTGTTGTGATTAGACCTCTGCTCTGGCTACCATCAAAGTGCATGAACCCAGGTGATGTTTCCAAAACTACCTTCAGAACTCATCAAGGGCATTATGAGTTCCTTGTCATGCCCTTTGGACTCTATAATGCCCCCTTTACATTTTAGGCAACTATGCATTCAGTTCTTCACCCTTTTCTCTAAAAAGTTCTAGTTTCTTTTTTATGATATTCTAGTGTATAGCTCTACACTGGATGATCATGTGACACACCTACACACTGTCATTACCTATTTATTAGAGCACAAATTTTACTTGAACTAGGGAAAATGTTCATTTGCTCAAAACTCAATAGAATAACTTGGACACATTATCTCTAAAACAAGGATTGAGTCTGATTCGAGTAAAATTGAAGCAATGGTCAATTGGCCTATTCTAGTTAACTTGAAGCAATTAAGAGCTTTCCTTGGCCTAACTGGACTTTACGAACAATTTCTCAACAAGTATGCTTCTATTGATGCGCCGTTAACTGATTTACTGAAGAAGGACTCCTTTCAGTGGTCTTTAGCAACCCAAACTTCCTTTGAGCAATTAAAAAAAAACAATGACATCTGCATTGATATTGCATCTTCCTAATTTTCAGCAACAATTTGATGTGGAGACATATGCATCTGAGGTTGGTATGAGTGCAGTTTTGTCACAAGAAGGCCATACTATATGTTTCTTCAGTAAGAAGTTTTGTCAAAAACTTCTTAATGCATCTACTTATGTTAGAGAGTTACACACTATAATTGAAGTAGTGAAGAAATGGCATACATATCTCCTTAGCAGGAAATTCTCTCTCTCTCTCTCTCTCTCTCTATATATATATATATATATATATATATATATATATATATATATATATACAGACCAAAAAAGCTTAAGGGAGTTGATGACCTAGTTAATTTAAACACTAAAACAACAACACTATTTGTCCAAACTTTTGCGATTTGATTATGACATCAGATATAGACTGGGAAAGTAGAATGCTTCTGCTGATGGCCTTTCAAGATGCCATGACTCAGATATTTCTCTCAATTTTTTTGAAAGCTTACCTTCAAGCATAGGGGGATTAACAATACCACATTTTGACCTCATCACTAAGCTCAAAAACTCCTACTTCTCTGATCAACACTCGCATAAATTAATTTCAGACATAAAGAGAACTTTTCCTCTCATCCCAGTTCACTTTGGTTCAAGATTTACTCCTCTACAAAGGGAAATTGTACCTAGGACCACAATCACCATTCAAGGAAGTACTTCTTGAAGAATTTCACTCATCACCCATAGGTGGCCACATGGGGTTTCATAAAACTTATGGTCGCATCTATTAAAATTTTCATTAGGAAGGCCTAAAGAAAGGTGTTGAGGCTTTCATTCATGCTTGTGCAATCTATCAACAGGTAAAAACACCAACACATACTCCTTATGATACTCTACAACCCCTCCCAATTCCACAAGGTATATAGGAGGATATTTCACTCGACTTCATTGTTGGTCTTCCCCCTTAAAGAGACAATACAATGTTACTAGTAGTAGTAGATCGTTTTTCTAAAGCTGCCCATTTTGGAATGCTACCAACTCATTTCGCTATTGCCATAGTGGTAAATTTATTTTGTCACATAGTCTGCAAACATCATAGAATGCCTCGAAGCATCATCTTCGATTGTGATCCTATGTTTTTGAGTAGATTTTGGCGAGACCTTTTTAAGGCTAATGGCACAAAGCTTCGTATGTCTTTAGCCTATCACCCCCAAAGCAATGGATAGATTGAGGTTATGAATAGAGTTCTACAACAATAATTGTGAGCTTTTGTGCACAATCAACCCTCCCAATGGGGTAAGTACTTATTGTGGGAAGAATGGAGCTATAATATTTCGATTCACTCAACTACAAGCCTCACACCATTCTAAGTTGTCTACGGCAAGCCCCCACCAACTCTTTTGTAGTATTGCGAACGAAACAGCAATCTTGAAGCTCTTAATTCTTAACTTTTATCCAAAGATGCTATTATTTTGAAGCTTCGTAGTAAATTGGTCAAAGCCCAACAACTAATGAAAATGTATGCAGATAAAAGTCGCTCCTTTCAAACTAGGCAATCTTGTATGGGTTAAACTTAGATCTTATAAACAAGTATCAGCAGCTAGTCATCATGTGCAGAAACTTGCCAAGAGATTTTATGGCCCTTATCATATCACTAGATGCATTGGTGATATTGCATATGAGTTAGCACTTCTCCCTGGTTATCAAATTCACGCAATCTTCCATGCTTCATTACTCATACCATATACAGGCTCCGTTGACATTCAACCACTGCCATTGCCTATGCGAGCACATTTATCCCAACCCATCTTACAACCATTGGTTGTGCTAGACCACAACCCTACAACTAACCAAATTTTGGTTCAATGGCAAGGCCTTTACCTTGAAGATTCCACTTGGGAAGATCTTATGCTATTCAAGCAAACCTACCCAAATTTCCACCTTGAGGACAAGGTGCTACTCGATCGGGGAGGGGATGATAGGTATGAGGATGGGCCAGAAGTAGAAGTCCAAGACCCAAATGAGAAAGCAATCCACAAGGTTCCCTAAACTGAAGCTAAATGTAATACCACTAGAACCAAATGGTTAAAAGACTATGTAGTGCAATGAGCTGTTGTGGAGTATGTGGGAAAGACAGCTTCTAGAAGTAGTGATGTGTGTGATGCTCCTGAATTAGTGCTTTGGGTGTAACGAATTATACTATCAAGAGTACCAATGATTAGCAAATGAAAGGAAGAAAAATGATTATTTGCAATTTACTCTTTCTATCGTTTTTATCCTTGAATTTTTCTTGATTATTTTTTCTCTCTTCTTAGTTGTTGTGCCTATTTTCCTACCATTCAAACAGCTTTGTCTAAAATACTCATATTTTTAACATAATCGTAGTTAAAAATTATTTCTAGCATAATAGTTATTGATATCACACACAAAAGTAATTATTGAAGCGATCTAATAATTTATCTTCCATACAATGTTTTTTTTTTACTATCAAAACAATGATTTTTACTTTTTGCATTAGCTCAGTGATATAACTTTATTAGCTCAACATTTTCATTTTAATCTTGTCAATTCCATTATAGCCATTAAATTTTTGAGTAGCTAGTATTTTTTTGGATAAAATATGTGTCTTTTTCCTTAGAAATGGTATTTTGTTTGATTTATTTTCAAAAATTTTGAAAGAATAAAATTAATATAAAATAAAAATCCATATTTGACATTTTAATTTTTTAATCTTAGTTTATTCAATTATTATAATTAATTTAAAATGTTCTTGAATTTTAAGACTTGTCCCAATTGTTCTCCTAGCCTATATTTATCCATTTTTCAATTTCAAATTTTAATTTTTTTAACTTTAAAATGGGAAGAGGAAAATTTTGGAAATAAAACATCACTTTGGTTATGTTGTATAATAAATCAAACGCTTCAATAAAAAAAAAAAAAAAAATAATAAAATATCCCAAGTCATTGTAGTGTGAAAAGAAAAAGAAACCTAGTGCTCGCTCAAGCACAAAAAATAGAGATGGCAACCTGGAGGCAATTGCGAAGGAGTTAGTAGGAGGAAAACAAAATTGGAGAGAAGAGGCCCTGTTCTCTTTGTGAAAGGAGAGAAGGGGCTTTTCTCTGAGATAGTTTTCACAAGGGAGGGATAAGAGTGGGAAGCCAATTTAGAGAGCAACTGGAAAGAAAGCTAATCGAGAGACTAGTGGGAGAAGAGCGAAGCAAGTAGTGTGAAGGGTGAGAGAGGAAAGAGGAAATAGAAGCAAAAACAAGGAAGGTAGATTTCTAAGTAGTGAGAAGCACACACGAGCGAGGAGAATCGAGGAAAGGGAGGCCGATTGAGGACATGAATTCGTGAATGATCAACTGACTGGTTTGTTTCTCAACTCCTGTTTGCAACGACTAATCGTTCTGTGATTAATTAACTTGATTCTAAAATTCTTGAATTCTCTGAGTTTCTAGAAATTACCTCCATGAATTTTTGTTTCTAAGTTTTTTAACTTTAAGAAAATTTGATTTACAGATTGTAATTTTGCCCTAGATTGCTGGTCATTCTTGTTGATGCTTAAGCTAAGTCTCAAATTTTGCTATAACTATGTTTTGTCTTTTGATTTTTTTTTCTTCTGTGATTATATACTAATTCCATGACTCATTTAGTTCTGTAAATACAAGTTCCTTCTGCCAGGATCTCTAGCCCAAACTCAGTTCCCTTGCAATGAGGGGAATTTCCATCCATCGCATTGCAGGCCCAGAGTAACTCGATTTTGAGCTTCAAGTGCAGTAAGTTTTTCTAAATGTTATTTCCCATTGCATTATATCTATTTGCCTTAACAATTTGTAAAATGGGTATAAATTAGAATATTTTATTCTTTTTATTGTCAGGTATAACTTCTTTCTAATGTTGCTTCTCCTTTGACATACAGACTTAGTTTCTGCCACTCAGTGTTATTTAGTCAGTGATTGTTGTTTCTCTGTTTCTTTGCAAGCCTACAAGTTAACTGCCAGATGTTGGGTTTTGAAAGAAATTAAGAATGAACTTTTTTCGAACTGATGCTGAGTCAATTTTGTCAAAAATGAAGCATCAAGAGAAACAGATTAAACTTAAAAGAAGGTGCTTTTTGTATGTTTATTTTTAGGTTACTGGTTGAATTTTCTTTTCAGTTCTTAGAGTGCTTGTCATGGTTTGAGCTTTTCTTTTTGGTAATTGATAAGAATATATGCTTTAATGGATTCCCTTCTATTCATTGTCAAATCAAATATTCTTCGATGCAGGTGGTTGGTGGGTCTTCCTGCTTCCGAATACAAACGTAACAAGTTTAAAAGGCTTAGGTTTTTAAAAAATAGGTTCGTGTGTTTGCTTCTGTAAGTTCATCTTTTGAAAATTCTTTTTTCAGATGTAGGTGTAACAAATGATTTATCTTTTGCAGGATGTTGCCTGAGTCTGTAATGAGGGAAGATGATGTAAGTTTTTCTTTTCTTGTAGAAATATAACTGATAATCGTTTTGGTTTTTTAAATGGACTACTCTGAAATTGGACTTTTTTTCTTTGCTTGATGTCATCTTGAAGATGAAAACGATTTCAGTTTTGAAATACAAGATTAACTTAGATTTGCAACAACAACAACAAAAAAAAAGGGGGAAGAAGAGTTTAAAAAGAAAAAAGAAAAAAAAATACAACAACAACTAAAAATACAAGAGCATTACTAGCGAAGGAAGGCTAAACTTGCCATTAGTTGAGCCACGACCTTAGAGTCGCATCAAGATTGGTGGCCTCAAAAGGGGTATGTGTCTCTTCGACTCCAGAAGGGAGATCAACCTCTTGGGTAGTCGGACCATTGACACTACACCCAAACAAGAACCAGAATCAGGGCTCGAAAGGCTTGCAAGAACCACAAAAAAACATAAGTAAAACCAACAAGATTTAGAGAAAATAAGAGTGAAGCTTTTCTTTTTACCTTCTTATTGTGAAGCAACCGAGACAAAGATCCCACGATCCTTCTTGGTTATCATCTTGATCCTCATTCTTCAAGTTAATGGAGGACAAACTGGATCCTCCGGAGGATCAACAAAAGGTGTGGTCAACACAAGAGGGGTACCTTCAAATCCATGTCGGGTCGAAGGGGGAAGATCAGCAGCATTTACTTGCTCAGGCGCAAGTGCAAGAGCAAGAGGAGAACTAGCAATGCCAACATTGACTAACTCGATCGCTAGATCAGAAGCTTAAGGGCTTCAGAAAGGGCAGGTCGAGACTTCTTTGGAAGTCAGCAATGCTCGCAAAAGGAAGAGTCTCTAGTCTTCCTCTTCTTCTTCCTCAATTACTCTACCTCACTCCCCGACCTTTCTATGAACTTCTTGATGTTAGGCATGGTTCATTGGTCTACAAAACAAGTAAGAAGAGAGAACAAAAATAAGTAAAGAAAAGAAAAAGCTCATAAGAAAAACATTTACACCAATAAAATGAAAAGCCCAGTAGATCACCCTTTTTGGGTCAGTGTAAACCCTTGCCTTAAGTTCTTTTACTAAATAGGTCGCCGCAGGCCCAAGGTCAGCACTCGAGATCTCATCAACCCTAACCAAAATGGCTTTGCCATCGAAGAGGAAATTTAGGCTTACCCTTTTCATTGAGAAAAAATGTCTGACCTAACAATGGCTCAGTAACTCTAAAGAACCACTTATTAAAATGTTTAGCCAATTCCTTGGCCCGAAATATCAAGGATCTCCCTTTCTTTGTGGAGTACAAGTAGCCCAGCTCGTCTTCTTTGGGTTCTTCAAAAAGTAAAAGTAAAAGAAAATATCCAGGCAGATAGGTTTATTCATACTGGCACAGATGCTTTGGAAGGCATAGAGTGTTGTCCAGGCATTCGGATGCAGTTGGGTCAAGGCAATTTGGAGGGTCTCCAGGATTTCCATCTCAAAATCAGTTAAAGGGAAGAAGAAGCCACACCAATCAGAATAATATAGGTTCTACGTGAAAAACGTATCCCTGAACTGACCTTCCCAAGCACTAACCCCAGACACACGAACAAAGTATCCTTAATAGACTAGAGGTTCTATGCATTCAGCAATGAGTTGGTCTTGAGAACCTCCTTAGAGACCCACCAAGTACTGCTTAGGTCACTACTGGAGCGAGTGTCCTCCAAGCTAAGATTGTCATAACGAGGGTAATCAGATGAGTAGGTGACTCTGACCTTATTCACCTCATGGTCACTGACAAAAGCCAACCTCACCTCGAGTGTGATTTAAGAAGCATCCTGAGCCATTGTATTATTCAGATCGGGAACGGAGCTATTCATGGAAGCAACTTTACCTCCTACAAAGTATTGTTAGTCACTCCACAATCACAACGTGACACCCTACTAAAGTACTTACCATCTACCTAGCACGACGAGCTAGCCACACAAAGAAATGAACACCAATGAAAATAGCAACAACAATAGAAAAAAAAAAAAAGGAAAGGAAAGAAGGAGGAAGAGGGAAAGAGAGAAGCTGAAAAATGAAAAAAAGAAGAAAGGAGCCAACTTGAACAAGAAAACGTCAGCAGACAAATGCAAAGCTCAAAAATTAATAGGAGATAGTACTGGAGAAAGACAAGAACCAGTGGGCGACAAGAGCAAAGAAGACAAGCAAAGAGGAGCAAATAGACAAAAATGGCAAAATAGGGCAAGTGGGCCTTTATGTATAAAGCAGAAAAGGAGGGGGCTAACGTCACAGGATAAACCTTAGAGGGTGAAATGACAACAATTGGTTGCGTGTTTCGAAGAATGAGAGGTCACGCCGTAATAATTAAAATGGCAATAAAGAAAGGTAACAGTAAAAATTTAAATGCGGATCGAATAAAGAAGCATTACACACTCATTGAAAATATCCCCTTTCTTGCCTTCAGTGAATAGGGCCAAAGTTCTCTAGCTTGGGCATCTAAATCCACTAGATACCTAAGTTAGGGGGTTGATGATGTGGACTAATTTTCCCACATAGGGCGAGCATGGCCCAAGGCTTAAGATCCAAGGCCCAAGACCAGAAAGGTAAAAGGCCTAGCAATCCTACACCCATAAATAAGGAGTACAAACCATACCCAAAGGGAGCTAGGACAAAAAAAACATCCTACCACGTGTTAACCATCAATAGAGTTGAACCCCAAATTTTTGTTATCATAGGAAGGATCTACATGGCGAAGGTGTGCATTGTCATGGCAAAATAGGTGAATAGACATGAACATGTTTGAAGTGTCTATAAGGGGAAAGGGGGAAGTATGAGCGTTATGTATTATTGATAATATTAAACTATTATATACATTGAGTTATGCACATCCTTTCAATGAATTGGTAACTAGCCATGATTAAGTTATTACTGGATTTTTCTTATGCACATAGAAATTGCATGCTGGAGTAAATTTTAGGCTGTGTCTACACATAAACTTTCTATATGTAGAAAGGCAGAAGGCAGAGGTCGAATCATTCAAGGATCGTGAAAGGAGGTATGACATGCTTTCATTATGGATTAACATAGGACATATTTCATGGTTATCAATGTATGTAGGGTCGAATGTTGTTTTTTCTTATAACTGATTTTATTGAACTTTTATTGTCCAGACTTCATTTTGGATGAATGACATTACACTTTTTATGCAGAATGGCCTAGGTAACAACATATAATGTACAGATAATATGTGAACACAAAATGTCACGGGATTCAAAGATTCAATAATCACATACAAAACTAAAGTTCTCTCTATCATAAATGACATCAATTGCATTATTGGGTTTGCAATACTTGTTAAGCTTGAAAAATAATTCTTCCCCACTCTCAACACACTCAATAACATTTAGAGCACATGCCTCTTCAATCTCATGTTTAACCTCTTTGAATATCTCCTATGTGTAAATCTTTGCAGCCTCATGCTCAATTTTGTAAAGAGATGGAGTCATGATAGGTTCCAAAAATGTGCTCTTAAAATCAACAATTGTCTCATTGTTCCTATATTCCCATAATGCTTGATCATAATTATGCATAAACTCCATAATGGTACTTTTCCTCCTAACGTACATCTTTATGAGCAAATTAATGGCTTCACATTGAGAAGTAGTTTGTATACAACCAAGAACTTGTTAAGAAGATATGTAGTCGCCCACAATCAACTATTATGCTTTAAGAGTTAATGCTTGGTTAAAATACCCAAAAATCAATAACAAACAACACTATGCTGTACAATATAAATAGTTTATGATTGAATTACATCACTATGTCTTGCAAAGCAGTAACAACATCAAAGCAGTACAATATAAATACTGTGTCTTTCAAAGGAGCAACAAAAGGGTATACAAAATCTAAACAAGGTTTGACAAGTCATTGTTTAATTTGTCTATTTTTCTTCAAAAACTTAATTCTAAAAATGTAAAAAGAGATTTGGTTAAAAATCAAGCATTCAACTCACATTTGAATACATGAAGATAAGCCCTCTCTTTTCTAACCTTGAAGAAAATGACATCAAAATCTAGTCCGAAGAGTCACGATGATATTTTGGCTTAATGCGATAGAAATGACGAACAATACTCTAAAGAAAGCACTCTTGCTCTAAGACGGCACACACTTCTTCGACACATTGCTCAAGATGGGTATTTTTGAACTACTACAGCCTCACAGTTTCAAAGAAGTTCCTCTAACTCTAATGGTTGAAGAAGATAATGCCTACCAAATTACAACAAACATAGTTTCCTTACTACACTTGTAGGACAAAAGTGTAAAATTATAAAATTTCTAAAACAATTGACTCATGTATGACCTATTGTGAATCCATAGTATGTGTCATTAAACCATTAGTCAATTCTAAGAGGGTTCTCACACCCCTCCAAATCTAAGGGTACCAAAGAAATCCCTAAAAAATAAAAACCTCCACATGTAGAAGGAGTTTTATAAGGTCCCTATAAATCACAATGCACTAATTCAAGAACACCACTAGCTTTAAAATCACTTAATGGAAAATTTTCTTTGGTCTACTTGGCTTTTAAACAAACATCACAAGCCTTATTTGAGTTTTTCATCTTACCAACATTGGGCAGTTGCTCTATGATCTTGAAGGATGGGTGACCCAATCTTTTGTGCCACAAATTAGCTTCTACAATCCCTTCTGGCTTTTATGCTTTTTCCTTCAGAATCCCTCAATAGAAGTAGAGCTCATCCCGTAGTTCACTCACACCAATCAGAGTTCTCAAGGTATGGTCCTACACAACACAATTTTTTAGTGAATTGTACTGTACAATCATTTCCATCCACTAATTGGGACACATACATTAGATCACATTCTAGCTTTGAGACACAAAAAACATGTCTAAGTTGCAACCCTCCCTCTAACCGTATGGTTCCTTCCTTCACTACCTATGGAAGCTTCCCATTGGGAAGCCCAACTAGAACTAGGTGTATTTCACACAAATTTTTTAAGGTCCCCTATCATGTGGTTAGTGGCTCCACTACTGATGATCCACATACCACAAGACCTTTTACCTATCACCATCTAATTTGAAGTGCTCCTTTAGTGGGCGTTCAATGTCTCAACTAGAGTTTGCCATTGCTCTAGGAACAAGCCCATGACTACTACTTTGTCAACATTAGTCCCAGAAAACAACATCGTTAATTTCTCCTGGTTGCTCCAAAGGCCCTACCATCGTCGGGTATCTTATTGTGCAAATAGGTTTTTTTTCCCCTTCACCCTATGAGCCATAAAACGATTGATGTCTGAATGTGAATCTCGTCATTTATACACAAGTTTAAAACAAATAATAAACTCTTAGCTGAACTAAAGTATTCTTAGCTGAACTAAAGTACCTATTTGAAAAACAAACATCTGAATGTTAACCCATCAACAAAGCCAAAATTCACTAAAGCAAATATTGAAAGGATCAGCCGAATAACTAATACAAGCAATTTTTCAAACTCAATTTAGATACTAGACAAAATCTCTGGGGTGAAGGTGCAAAACAGTATAAGAACAATCACTAATGAAATGGATGCAAACATGAACTCAGTCAAAACCTACTATCAACAGAGAACAAAAAGCCAAATTCAACTAATTTGAACTCGTAATAACTAAAGGCCAAGACTAAGCATCATCATCCAGTACAAATGAATCGAGAATTTAAACTTACCAATTATCCAAAATCGCACATGATAGCCCTACTTTCTTCAATCGATGTTCGTACCTTTTTTCTTTCGCTCTCTACTTTGATTCTTCCCTATTCTCGCTCTCTCCCTATCTCTGTGGCCTTTTCTCACTCTCTAGCACTCTCTATACTCTTCACTCCCTCACCTAGCACTTCCACACTAATTTTTCTTCTCTTCACGCCCCGCAAATTTCGCTTCGCTCTCCACTTTCCGTTGCCTCTCCTTCCCTCACTTTGCCATCCTTCTCTTTTCCTTTTTTTTTTTCTCTCTTTTTTTCTTTTTTCCCTTTCTTTTCTGTTTTTCCTTTCGCGACTATTCTTTCTTTCCCTCTTTCCCGTTGTTGTTTTCTTTTTCTTCCTTTATTTTTTTCTATTTTTATTTTTCTTTTTTCTTTTTTTTTTCCTTTTCTCTCCTTTTTTTTTTTTTTTTCTTTCTTCTCTTTTCCCTGCTGTCTCTATTTCCTTTTCTTTTCTTTCTTTTTCCTTTTTTTTTAAAAAATATATATATAAAAAAATAAGATTAAATAAAATAAAATAAAAAATGAAAATAAAAATGAAAATGAAGCAGAAAAACAAGGTAAATAATTAGTTAAATAAATAAAAAATAAAATAAAAACTTAAACAAAATATAGTGTCTACAGTTTATCTTTTTTTACATATTTTTCTTATAGGGATGAGGGAGAAGCTATGCTTATTGGGCGTCTCTTGTAAAAAATATGTAAAGATAAAAAAGAATACTTATTTTAGCCGAAAAAATCACATGTTATTCAAAAATGAACAAACTGTTAAAGATGGGGAAAAGTCAATAGACGGAATTTATAACTTTTTAAAACTAAATTGGCTCAAGAAAATATTTTGATGTCTAAAAATCAGTTACAAAGAAATCTTAACAAAAGAAATTTAACAAATGAAAATTAATGACATTAAAACATTAACAGCATAAAAAAATTCGATGGATTAAACTTAAAATTGATCAGACTAAGCTAGTTCAAGAATATATTATTTTTTTTAGAAAGGGATTTAATGGTTCAAAATTAATGGCTTGACATTTAATGATTGGAAATCAACATTGGTCAAGCCAAAACCTTCTTCTAAAAGAAATTTGATGGTTAAAAATTAATAGTAAAAAACTTAACGGCAAGAAAACTTTAACAGATAAAAATTAATGGCAAGAAGTTTAAAATGATGCTAATCAAAGGATAAATTTTGAAATTGATCAAATTAAGTTGGTTCAAAATGTCTCTCAGAAAGAAATTTAACAATTAAAAATTAAAAACAATTTTAAAAAATTTGATGGCAGAAAAATAAACTTTTAATTTGACTTTAAATTGAATGGTTGGGTCTTATCGACAAGAAAATAGTTTTGAAAGATTTGATGGCAGAAAAATAAATTTTTGAATTGAATGACCAAGTTCTATTAATAAAAAAATAATTTATTGATTTCTTTTCTTTAAACTAAAAATCTCAAACAAAATAAGTATAGCTTCTCTCTTTTTCTTGTAAGAAAAACATGTAAAGAGGAACAAATTGTAAACACTATATTTTGTTTAAGGTTTTATTTTTTTTTACTTTTATTTTTATTTCATCTTATTTTATTTTATTTTATTTTATTTTTTTAAAAAATAGAATAAAAAAATTATTATAATTATTATTCCTGCATAATATATTTCAAAAAATATATATATGTAAATAAGAAAAAAAAACGTAAAAGAAGAAAATGAAGGAAAAAGAAAGAGAACAACAAAGGAAAGAAATGACAGAAATAAGAAGAAAAAGAAAAGAAAAAGAGGTCGGAAGGAAAAGCAAAGCAGAGTGCTGAGGAGGCAAGGGAGAAGCGTGAAAGGAAAGGACAGCGGTGGAGGGGAGGACTTTTGGGGATTCATTTTTCTCTCTAAGGGTTTCAGGAAGCTGAAGGCAAAAGAGGGAGACTAGGAGAAGAAGGGTCGATAAGTAGAAAGCGAGAGAGAGTTAGAAATTGAAGAGATAGAAAAGAGAAGCCATAGAAATTGTTTTCGGGTATGAATCTTTGCTGCTTCCCTCCTTGAATGTTCTGTGGTATAATTGTTACTCTCCAATTTTATTTTGAAGTTCCTCGACATTTTGGGAATTTTTTCTATGATCGATTGGTGTTCAGAGGGGATAAATAATTTGGGATTGTTCTAATCTTTCGTTAATCCTGTCCTTCGATCTCGTCCTTAATTCTGGTTTCCCTGTTGGTTTCTGGTTTTTTTCTGTGCACGTTAAGTGGTTTCCTCTGATACATGTTTGATGTCTAAGCTTCATTTGAGGAGATGAATGATTGCAATTTCTATGATAATGCAATTAGTTTCTGTTTGGTTTGAGCCTTGCTGTGAAGGTGATTTTAGGGATGTTAGGCGTGTGTGTGAATGGAGAGATGTGTGATGGAGCCCCCCTGCCAAGTCTTATGTAGGGCTTGAGGTTTGGGCCCCATGGGTTTGGTCCATAACAAGACTTATTTAATTAGAACATGTTTATCTGAGTTTAGCAGTTCCATTGGGTGTATGTGAATTGATTTCTCAGTTCTATTTGCGATTTGGAATGGACTGTTCTGGATTATGATAGGCGTTTGGCTCATGTCTTTGAGTACTTTTGTCACAGTCAAATGAATTTTCGTTAGCTTTGCTCACAGCTAGTCATGATATTTTCTCTGTCAAATCTTTCTGATATATCTTGTTGGCAATTCTGTTATTTGTTGGTTTGAATGCGTTGTCTGTGTTTTTAGTTCTCATGAATTTCCTTGTGTCCGTTCTCTTAACTTCTGGTTTCCGGATTCTGTGGTGTCAAGATATTTGGTTATTTTGATTATCAAATGCTTGTAATTTTGGGTGATGTGTTCAGCTTGGAGGGAATAAAAATTGGCTGCCTTGGTCTTTGAATCATAAGCTTTTTATAATCTGGTTTTGAGAAGGCATGAACTGATTTAATCTTTCTAAATTTTCGTTTGCTTCCTGTTTGTTCTGATGATCTTATTAGATGATTCCAACCCTTGGACAATGCATTATGGTTTGTTGTGTTTCTGATGTTCTTTACATGAAATTTGTTGATATAATTCGCATATACTGCTTGATAAAATGCTTGGGTTTGAAGTTGAGGTAGAGAAAGCATTTGATGAATCAATTCTCTTGCTTTGTTTGAATCTTCGCATGATAGCAGAAAGTGGGCTAATATTCTTGTGTTGGTTTCGTCTCCCTCTTCATGAACCGATTTGATTGATGTTAGGGACTTGTATGCTCTTTCAAGACCTCTTTTTATTCTTGTCTGTCATTGCTTATTGTGGACTGATATTTTAATTCAATTTGGAGATTCCTTTTCGCCATTTGGGATGATGAAAAGCATGTGTATCTTGATGCTTTGTTGCTGTTTTTTTGGATCCCCATGTTTTTATTTGCTTAAATGATTTCTCGGGTCATATGCATCATGACAAATCCATTTTGGTGATTCCATATTAAATGATTAAGGTTGCTGAGATTCCACTCTCCTTGATTGCTGTCATATTTGTTTTGGGATACTTTTGCATTCATTTTGCCTCTGTTTTATCATTCCATTCTGGTTTGAAGCTCGTTTCATGCTCTGTTGCTGTGCAGTTGTGACTTTGGGGTTTGTTTGTACTTTCACTGCTCTATTACTTTGGTTAGAAAAGAATGAAAGGGAATGTGCGAATTCTTGGTGATTTTACTCATGCGTTTATGTGGTG
Source organism: Bauhinia variegata (assembly GCA_022379115.2). Lineage (NCBI taxonomy): Eukaryota > Viridiplantae > Streptophyta > Magnoliopsida > Fabales > Fabaceae > Bauhinia > Bauhinia variegata. The sequence continues at coordinate 260,554 of CM039437.1, read as the reverse complement.
TATGAATCTTGTGACTCTCATTTTAATGATTTTCATGTTGACTTGGTTTGAATAATTGGGGCCATTTAATTATGGAAGTCCAAATTACACATTGATATGGCGGTAAGATGTAAAGAGTTCTACCTCTGTTTCATGATTGCATTCTGGTTTGATGCTGGAATTTCCTGGGTTTTGAGAGTGGAATATTTTTATCATGCCTGTTCTGGATGATTGTGCAGTGTTTGAGTTATGCAAATCTTTTCAATTCATCCTGCTCTATAATGGTGTGAAATCTGGCCTTTGTGAATGAAGCTGTTTGGGTCTTTGAGTATTTAATTTGACGAATTTGCAGAGTGGGTTTTGCTTGGACTGACAGTTAAAACAGCTTATCATGCCCCTCCTTGTCTGTCAGAAAAATAAAACAAAAATTAAGAATGCAGTTGAAGACCTTGAACCGCAACATAATTAAGCAGAAAGCAATGCTGCAGGAACCATGTCTTTGAGAACTAGGACAGGACCAGTAACTATTGCGTTGGGTTTAAACGTGAGGGATAATAAAAAAGGGATTTCTTGTGTGAAATGTCCACTAGGCACAGTTCTGTTACAGCAAAGAAAGCATTGATTGGAATAAGATAATGAGAAAATCTGGAATATATTCTTTATTCACAGATTAACCTTTCTAATTCTTTAGAATGAAAAGTGTGGTGTCAAGTGTCAACTTCCAGATTTCGGCCCATTGAATTTCTCTATACTAATTGAATTTTGACTTGGATACAACGCTGAGATTGAGATTGGAAATAATGAGAACTTGTATTTGAAAAGTCTTTTTGTTGAAACTGAGTCCATGATGTGTTCATTTCTGGGATGCATTATTTTCATTATTTTTCATGGTGAGTAGCCCATATGTCTTGTGATGAATAAATTGATGAAGAAATGCACTTCAACAGCAAACATTTTCTTGATCTCAACTTGTTTCTTTAGTTGAATGTTGGCTTCTAAAATCTGTGTATGTCCTTGAAATAGCCTTGATGCATGCTTCCTAGTTCCCTGTTAATTAGGTGAGCTGTTACGTTAATTCAGAAATTCATTTTGCTTAATGGAAATCGAAGAATTCATGAATCTTGATGCCTTATGACTGCGAGCCAAGCTGTTTGATTAAATCAAATTGGTCAAGATGTGATCATGCTACTTTTCCCATGTAATTTTCTTGTATCCCACTCCCAAATTCTAAATTGTAATTAGCATGCATACACATTAGGATGCATTTGGATCTTTAGGGTCCCAAGGGTCCCAAGGCCCCTCACTTATCATGAAAGGGTGGGTGGTCCGGTCTTTTATAAGACTGAGCTTGTACTATCCGACCTAGGTGAGGATAAGCGCTACCTAGAGGGACAGTTTATCTGTCTTGGAAGATGGAAGGACTCTAAATTCATTTAGAGAATTAATACATACATATTTATTTTCTCGTTATTTTATAAAAAATTGCAATGTTATTTCAGCACTAAATAAAATACAATTTTGGGTCATATCGTTATTTTGCATAACTAATTTGGGTAACCGTTTTTGACGGATGTTGTGGGTGCCTAACACCGTCCTTATGCATAACCAACTCCCGAACTCACCTCTGGTTCATATTCTGACGCCTTTCCAATAATAAATTTTTTTTAAATAAATAGGGTTTCTAATTGTATCCTAATTCTTAAACAATTGGTGGCGACTTCATAATAATTTTAATTCTTTTTTAATAAAGTTGTTCCATTCTTTGTCGTAGCGTTTTTACCCCCAAAGGGTACGTTATGACATTATCTTCATGAATTTCTGTTTCTGGGTTTTTTTACTTTAAGAAAATTTGATTTACAGATTGTAATTTTGCCATAGATTGCTGGTCATTCTTGTTGATGCTTAAGCTAAGTTTGAAATTTTGCTGTAACTATGTTTTGTCTTTTGATTTTTTTTCTTCTGTGATTATATACTAATTCCATGACTCATTTAGTTATGCAAATACAGGTTCCTTCTGCCAGGATCTCTAGCCCAAACTCAGTTCCCTTGCAATTAGGGGAATTTCCATTCACTGCATTGCAGCCCAGGGTAACTCGATTTTGAGCTTCAAGTGTAGTAAGTTTTTCTAAATGTTGTTTCTCGTTGCATTATGTTTGTTTGTTTTAATAATTTGTAAAATGGGTATAAATTATAATATTTTATTCTTTTTATTGTTAGGTATAACTTCTTTCTAATGTTGCTTCTCCTTTTGACATACAGACCCAGTTTCTGCCACTCAGTGTTATTTAGTCAGTGATTGTTGTTTCTCTGCAAGCCTACAAGTTAACTGCCAGAGGTTGGGTTTTGAAAGAAATTAAGAATGAACTTTTTTCGAACTGATGCTGAGTCAATTTTGTCAGAAATGAAGCATCAAGAGAAACAAATTAAACTTAAAAGAAGGTGCTTTTTGTATGTTTATTTTTAGGTTACTGGTTGAATTTTCTTTTCAGTTCTTAGAGTGCTTGTCATGGTTTGAGCTTTTCTTTTTGGTAATTGATAAGAATATATGCTTTAATGGATTCCCTTCTATTCATTCTCAAATCAAATATTCTTCGATGCAGGTGGTTGGTGGGTCTTCCCGCTTCCGAATACAAACGTAACAAGTTTAAAAGGCTTAGGTTTTTAAAAAATAGGTTCGTGTGTTTGCTTCTGTAAGTTCATCTTCTGAAAATTCTTTTTTCAGATGTAGGTGTAACAAATGATTTATCTTTTGCAGGATGTTGCCTGAGTCTGTAATGAGGGAAGATGATGTAAGTTTTTCTTTTCTTGTAGAAATATAATTGATAATCGTTTTGGTTTTTTAAGTGGATTACTCTGGAATTGGACTTTTTTTCTTTGCTTGATGTCATGTTGAAGATGAAAACGGTTTCGGCTTTGAAATAAGATTAGCTTAGATTTGAATCATATTGGTGATGTAACATATTGATATGAGATAAAAAAAATTTCTTGAGATTCATGAAAGTAGGAGATTATCGTTATCATGGAAACTAAATTCTGCTCCCCAAATAAGCATTATCTTGGCTGGGAAACAACATTGGAGATTTCTTATGATGGTTGTTTTTGTATATTTCCTTATTATATGTGTTGCATAGTATTGTTGCTACTTGCTAGAGTTTCTTTCTTATAAGCTGATAAGAAAATCTAATAACTATTTCAGATATTTTACGAGTCAGTAAAAGCTTACATTGAAGGAGGCTTTGGAGCCACTGAAAGGGAGAATCATGTTGTTGTTCAGGAGGAAATCCAATCAATTGATGTATTCAGCATAAAAAGGATAATATCTTCATGTCTGGATAATTTGACCACCAAAGGTCTCTACCTTCTTGCTATGATACTTACTGGTGACTCGGTAAAATTTGAGAAAACTCGTTGCAAGATGAAAAAGATTATCAAAAGTTATCTTTCAAGTGTTCCTAGTAGGAAAAACCTCAACCATAATCAGCTGGAGATTTTTAAACGTATTTTTGATGTTCTCTCCAGTCCACAAAGCTTTCGTGTTAATTGTAAGACATGTACTTCAAGATCTGAATCTTGCCATGCCATTGTATTGAAAGTACTGGATGGACTTGAAGACTTACCATGCCAAACCCTGGTGGCAATGCGTAGAAAGCTTAAAGGGCTAAGATCTGTGCCTCAGTTACAACCCAAGAGACTGGGATGGTCAAAAGATCACTTGGTCAGGCAAGTAAGGAAAATCAGTGAGGAGATGCTTTCTCAACATGAAGGAGACGAGCTACAGGAACCATTAGCCAAAGCCATGACAATAGCAGATTTATCACAAAAACTAACAATTGGTTGTCACGATTTATTTTCAGAGGAATTTTTTCAATTCTCACCTGAAATAAAGTACTTGCAGAAAGACATTATGGAAGCTATATGGTTGGTGAAAACTGTGGTGAGAATATCAGTACTAAAAAAATTGCAGCTTCTTATTGAACCTGATGCTCAAATCCCAAATAGGACTTTGCGGACAGCATTTGTAAAATTGTTGACTGAATATCTTTTTGAGTGTAGTGATATGGATAGCGTTCCAAAGTCACTATCAAAAATCCTAGATGCTATTAGTAAGAGTTATAGGGGCACACATCAAGGATTTTTCCAGAAGGAGAACTTTGAAGAAGTAGGTTGCATATTAAATGTGAGTGCTCAGACAAAACAGATTGTTTTAGATTTGTTGCCTGATGTTGAGTTTGATCAAGATTTTATGGATGCATATATGGAGGAATTGGAAGAGAGTGACGAGGGTAACAGCGATGAGGATGAAGACAACAGTCAGCTTCAGGAGGATAGGCTGTCCAAAGATGAGCAATCTGGTCCAGCGGATTCTAATTATGGTGTAGAGAGCATTGGGGAGTTTGTCCCATCTGCGTTCCATCAGCTTGCGTCAACTCCTGAAAGGAATAGCTTGTTCAGTCCATTTAGACCTGGTGGAAACTCAAATCGTGATTCAGTTAGGCAGCCACCAAAAGAGGAAGCACTTAACTTAGACGAAGACCAATACCAAGGAGAAAGCAAAGAACAATCTGGAACATACAGAGGCTGCAAAAGTTATGATTCTAGAGTTTCACCAGAGAGAGGATTAGATGAAAATCTTTATAATAGGTGTGATTGGTTTGAATTTAGTGCTGGGATAGGTCCGCAAAATGGAGGAGCTACATGTGATATTTCAGAATTCAAACCTACCAAAGACAGTTTAAGCAAGAATAAATACCTTGCTGTTCAAGATGTTTGTGATAATACAAGTATGCTTGCATATAATCTGATTGGTCATTTAATGGAGGAGTTTGCCAAACTTGAAGGTTTAAGTCTAAACCAAAGTCAGAATTTCTACCTTAGACGTGATAAACAAACTGAAGATGTACAAGGTATGAAGACTTTTAGACATTTAGACATTCTATCATTTATAAAATATACAAATTCGTCTTATCTACTGAATAGCATGTTCTTGCTTGGACATATTTTATTATCTGAATGTTTTGTCTATGGCATTATTGTTTTGGATTTTGGGCTCGCAAATGAGGAGGAACCTCTTCTGATCGTTGTTGCATGGATTGAAGTGGCCACTCTTATCTAGTGTAGAACAAATTTATGTATTTCCTAGCTTCCCTTTGTATTTCCTTGGAAGATATTTTGTAGAAGAATAAGATTATGATCATAATTTTATAAACATAATATGCATACTAGAGTCCTGCCCAACGGGGTCTTTATCTTAATAGATAATATATTAATCCGTCTGACAATTTTTTTCTTTTTTTAATTTAAAATGGAGATTCCAGGGGTTGCATACCTTAACATGCTATCTGCTGGAATAAACATGTGGTCACTTTGATTCTCAAGTTTATTTCCATGTTGCAGGAAAAAAGCAGTCATCATCTGTGAATGATGCAAGAGGTTCAGCCATTGTTCAAGTAATTAAACAGTTGATCCCTTCTTTTCCAGATAGGTAAGTTTTGCTGTCTCCAAATCGATTCATCTGAAATTGAATTATTTGTAATGGCCGCATCATTTTCTTTTCGCCCTTGAGTCCCTTTTTTTTTTTTTTTGTGGCTTTTTGAAAGCTTCTAGCTGCTTTTATAGACTATTAAGATTGGTTTATGAAAAATAGCAGAAGCATTTTTAGAAGTTAAAAAGATACTTTTGGAAGAAGAACACAACGGGTTGTTTCTAATAAGTAAAAACAGAAGGAGGTCATAGTTTTTATAAAAAACAATACCTCTAGAAGTTAAAAGAAGTTATTTTTAGCTTTTGTATCCACTTTTACTTTTATACCTTAAAAGTATTTTTTAAAAAATTAATTCAATCGAACCCCTAGATATATATATATAGAACTCCATGCTCAGCAAGCAGTTTAAATTTCTAATGATGAGTAACTGTTGCGTTTTGTACACTGCAGTGGCGCAGAAAGATTGAAGATGTTGATGGGCTGATGAAAACATTTCAGAAAAGGGAAATAGCATTAATACCTTTTTTTGCATATAGAGCAGTTTAAGTTTACCCCCTTGTAAGTTTTTAGCACAGAAGCATCGGTACAGCAATGTTATAGCAGTGACTGTACCGCAAAGGAAAATGCTAACTTCATATCCATTTATGCACATTTTTTCTCTACACCCCATATTTTGTAATGATTACATGTTAAAAAAAATATATTAAAAAAAATGAATGGGCACAAGTGAATTTACATATAGCACTGAATGGGCACAAGTGAATTTACATATAGCACCACCACATACTAAGCATCATAGTATGTGTTCCTTAACTTATGGCTTTGCATCTTTGTATCATAGGAGTGGACATCCTCTCCCAATTTGGGTGTCTCAAATAGAGGGTGTGCATGCATGAGATTTTGTCTATTCTTGTTTTATCTCGAACTTCATGGGGACAAAATAATCTGTCTAAGTCTTATCTTTAAAAGCTTTATGTCTTGTTCCATCTTAATATAATATATTATTAACTAAGTATTATTTTGAATCTTGTCTTGATCTCATTCTATCTTGACATTATAATAGAAAAAAAGAATTATTGGAGCAAGCTGTGCAATGAACAAACATATTAAGAGTACCCAGAGGAACAAGTCTAAAGTACAACATTAAAAAAAGGAATAATATAAGGCAACTTTGTAATGAGAACACAAAGGTTTCTCTTTATTGGATTCGAAGTGAATTTTTGTCTACTTGTGGTGTCTGGAAGTCTTTTTAACATTATATATTCCATCTTCCAGCTAGTGATTTGTTGGCAATTCCTACTTTCTTTTTCCTCGGTTCTTATTTAGGGATTGGCTAACCTTTCACATTGTGTAATTGGGAGATATATTGCGACAAAATGGGGACAATTATCAGAAAATTATTGGACAAGACGTATAATTATATATTATCACATTATATATATCTATATTTATATCAACATTATAAGAGTTACATCAAAATTTGCCTCTTAATGGGTTGGAAATTGCACCTTAATTTGGATGCTTTTTTTTTTTAATTTAAATTTAATTTTTTGAATTTATGTAGATTTTATTAATCTTTTTGTAAATGAACTTTTAAAATCAGTATGAAAACTAATATAAAAAGTCTTTGTAACATTATCTGCATCTTATTGATACGAAAATCAATGTAAAAAGTCAAATAAATTTGACTCAATTTTAAAATTTTTTTCTTTTTTTTTTTTCAGTAGTGAATATATAACCCACAAAATGATTTCTTATTATAATCTAAAAGGACTTATAATAACGCCTTAAAAGCAGTATTTTCTTTTTTTAAAAAAAAAGCATTGTTATAAAAAAAGCATGCAGTGCTATGTAAGAGCCACTAAATGATTTCTTATTACAATCTATAAAAAGTTACTCATAACCTTAAAAACAGAATTTTTTTTTTAAAAAAATGTTATAAAAAGTATGCAGCGTTATCAATTGATACTGATTTAATTTCTCAACTCCCAAGCCATTATATAGTTGTTCATTTAATTTTTCGATTCTCAAAATCCTTTGAATCTTTTATGTAACTCTTATTAAATTATCTATCATTGAATTTAAATTATAATTTTTCGTTTTTGATATGTTTATTATTATAATTATATGCCTGTAAATAAAGAGTTTTATAAATCTTTTATATACTAACAAGAATCAAATGACAAGACTTCTATTTTCTTATGGATTGTACTCTCTCTTTCGCTTTCAATATACTTTAGTTTCACATCACATAGGAACTTGTCATGGCACTCTATTTTTGGATAAAACAGCAAGACCTTTTTTTTTTTAAAAAAAAAAATGACAGTGTTTCTATGCTAAAGCACTATCTTTTCCTTCATAACTATAGCACTTATAAATGCTATATTTTTGGCATGGTGAATTTGTCAACACATTTAGTTTGGAAGGGTTATAAATGAAACTATGCAAGGCCCACACTTCTTGTTGGTGTATCATGATGTCTTACAGTACGAAATTATGAACTAGCAAGTTGGTCATATAAGTGTAGGACACCATGTGACACCACCACAACTATGATTACCACTTTTATGGTACATCCCTTTCGTGAGGTACTTTCTATTTAATAAAGTTGGGTTATGCTATTATTTATTTATTTTTTTTGTGGTCTATCTAAATTTGTGTTACTTTCTATTTTCAACAACTTTTGGGTAGAGTATTGCTCAATAGTTAGTTATAGATATAACTTAGTTGAATTGAATTTACTTATACAATGAAATTAAGTTCAATAAGTACTCTTACAAAAAATTTACAAAAGATCATCCTCAATTCAATAAAGATCAACTTAAATAATATGCTTCCACCTCTATATTCTTATGAATAAACTCATATGGGTACTATGATTATGAGAATTTGGTGTATGATAATTTCTCCAAATTTCTAACAATCATGATATGAATTGGACTCTCATAAATTTTAATATGGTATTAAAGTTATCTGGTATCACGATTTATTTGACGATTCAAGTAGTAAACCTAACACAAGAAATGAAAACAAAAACACAAAAGCTATATTTTAGCTTGGGAAAGACCAATTATACACCAATTTCTTCACTATCTCATTACACACATTTTATTTTAAGTGTATTTATAAATATAAAATTATTAATAAAAAGTAATATATATATATATATATATATATATATATATATATATATATATATATATATATATATATATATATATATAAGTAAGAGTAGATGAAGAAATTAATAAAATGGGTGTAGTTTCACGGTGTGTCATATTTCTAAATTTCAAATTAAATGGGGCCCTAATAAATCTTGTACATTTGCATCTAAGGCCACGTTTCCTTTTTCCCTTAAAAACATTTTGTCCTCTTGTTTCCTATTATTATCCTCATCTTTATAGGTCATTTATTTCTTTAGGACTTCATCCTCTGCAAAATTATAAATATTTACTTTCAAAAGGAAAAAAAAATAGAAAACTTGTTCCTTTTTAAGTTATAATAACAAGAACATTATATTTCCAACTTTCCACCTGGCAAAAACATATGGGACACTAGTAATATTGTCAGTTCATAGTTACTTGCATTATTAATTTTATATATTAAATGTACACTCATTTTTTTTTATAGTTATATTTCACTAATAAAATTATAAAAATAAAAAATTATAAAAAATAAATAAATAAATAAATAAATAAATAAATATATATATATATATATATATATATATATATATAATATCACTTACTAAAAAAGAGATATATTATAAACATACGTACATATTTATATTTATTATTTTATACAATTGTTTTATATCTTACTTTTATTCTTCTGGTTTACAATTTTAATAAATAAACTTAAAGCAAGGGATATATGGGTACGTGCAAAGGGGTGTGGGGACATCTTTTCGCAAGTATATTGGACAATCAAATAGCTTTAAATGTATGAAAGTGGCCACAAACAAATCTAAGAAAGGAGTAAAGTTAGGCCTAAAATATGGAAGAGAAGAGAGAAATGGCGAGTGAGAAGAGTAAGATTCTTGTGTTTGGAGGAACTAGATACATAGGCAAGTATATGGTGAAGGCAAGCATCTCTTTGGGTCATCAAACTTTGGTATATTCTCACCCAATTAATCACAAAACTTCTTCCTCTCAGATACAACTTTGCCAAGAATTCATCTCCATCGGTGCCACTTTGATCCATGTTAGTTTTCTTGCTCTCCCCTTTCTCCCTTTTACACACTATACACAGGAACTGATGTTATTTGCAATAGTTATCTGTTCATTTTATTGACTTGATTTTTTGAAATTGAATCAAAATCATGAGAGTTTGGGAGGAAAAATATGTACATTCCATTCCATTCTATTTTTTGATTTGGTTTATTAATCTACACTTTGAGAGAGTCATTTATTATCTTTTCCTTAAAAATATATTTTTACTCATTATTTTGATATTTTAAATTGAGATTCAACTTTTTAACTTAGCATATTTTGTTATTCATCCACTGTTTAGTAGATAAATAACCTAAATTAATTCAATAAATGTGTTTTAGATAATATTATTTTTAGGTTGTTTATATAAATAATCTAAATGTGTCTAACAAAAATCTTGCCCAATAAAAAATCTAATTCTATGATATTTCAAATTGTTGTTATGTTTAATAGAATATTTTATGCTCAATTATTAAATTGTTAACAAAGTACAAGTGCAGGGAGAGTTGGAATATGACCAGATTGTAACAGCTATTAAGAAAGTAGACATTGTGATATCAACACTGGCTTACCCTCAAGTGCTAGATCAGCTCAAAATCATTGATGCCATTAAAACTGCTGGTAATATAAAGGGTAGGAATACTTTCTTTAAAATCTTCTATGTTACATATTTTGTATCTTAAAAGTAATAATCTTAGGTATTCTTTTAATGCATTAAGTTTTTGGATTAAATCAATTTTTCATATAAATATCAAACTTTTTTTGACTTCATAATTTAAAAACCAAATCTATCTTCTTTTGCTATTTTTTTTAATTAAATCAAAAATATATGTTAAAAGGTACTTCTATATATCTTAGTTTCAGAGTCAGTGAGTGACCTTTGCCGATCAATTTTAGTATGAAATATAATGCATAAGAATGTTTTGATTCAAAATACCTAAAACTAATTGAATCAACTCACTTCTTTCTATATATTGACTTTGTGTTTGTCTTCTTTGAGCGAAGTGGGACTTTGTCCTCGCTTCTCTATTTTCCCAAACTCACGTTGGATTTCTCTGAGTGGGCCAGATTCTTGTTGGGATTTTTTTGGGGTAGAATATATAGCTTGAGAATATTTGAATCTAAAACGTCTAAAACAATTTAAACTTACACACCTTGTCTTCTTTAGATAAGGTCGGACTTTGTCCTCGCCTATTTTTCAACATATATAATGATAAAAATAAGCCGACTATTCAGTAATCACAAATGGAACTGATATCAAATATGCAAAACTAATTATTGAATTGATCTAGATCCTCTTTTTTTTTTTTGTTGTTGTATTTTTGGTTTTGTATGAATTTTTAACTCAAACAATGACGAATCCAGATTTTTTTTTCGTGACAGCAATATATATATACATATATACATATATATATATATATATATATATATATATATATATATATATATATATATATATATATATATATATGTGTGTGTGTGTGTATATTGAATGTAGTATATTGAGTCCTATAACCGCACTGAGACTGAGAGGTTAAGAAAACATATCAATTGTTAAAAATTAAAGCACAATCTACCCACAAAAAAAAAAGAAAAAGTTATAAGACAAACAAATACGGAATAAAAAGAAAAAAGTGGAAGGAAGGTCCTAGATTTTGGAATTTTTTTTTTTTTCGATAACCAAGTTTGAGTTTGTATACTTTTGTCTTTTAATACTTCTTATATTTCAAAATATTTGTTGTTTAAACTTATTTAACAAGAATTAAGAAAGCATTATTATATATTAAATATATCACTTCTTGAACAAATAACCTTTATTAATTGAGTCACAAATAGAGGAAAAGAGAAAGAAAATTAATAGTAACATAAAAAGAGAAAACTAGTCAACAAAAGAGGTGATAAGAATTAGGAGTAATTATAGTTGGTCAGGAAAATCCTAATATAATTATATATACACTTCTTAAATAAGCGTATAAAAAAAATTGACCAGTTTTTAAAATTTTGAAACAATAAAAACTTTTAAAAAAATACTCTAAATTAATATTTTGAAATGGTTGTAGAACTTCACTCCGTCAAGAAAGTGGGGGCATGCTTCAAATTTTTATTTTATACGAGGTGAGATGTAATTACTTAAGAGTAAGTCTTAAACACTTACTCCTTTCTATAATTTTATCAAAATGATGATTTTCATCAATCCAACTCTTAAATCATGTAATGTAATGACATAGATAATTTATGTCAAATTTTACATAAATTCAAAATTGTAAGTATTCAACTAAAATAAAGTATTTTATTTATAATTTAAAATATTTTTTATCAATTAACATAAGATCATACGATGAAGTATTAGTCCATTTTAAAATTTTTATAAATTTTTCTTTTACATATAATATGAGATACTTCAATTATAGTTGGATATATTAAATTAACGTTTTAAAATAAGTTATAAGAGAAAGTAAATATAATAAGATTTATTTTTGGATTAAGCGAATTCCTCTGTATTTCTTATATATATATATATTCAATAAAAAGAAGTTGTGGAGGCAGTTGCGACCAGAAGAATGTATGTAGATTTGTACTTGCTCACAAGCTATGGAAATAATGTTAGTACCTTTTTTAATCAGAAGTTGTTTAGTTTCCAAACATTGTTAAGGAAAAAAACTGTACAGATAATTTCAATTATCTATTTTTTTTTTTCCAAAGTTAAAATTTCATTGAATGATACAAGTAGAGACCTTACAAAATTTAATTAGGACTCTCACAATACAAAAGAATTGTAGGAGATCTCCCAAAAGAATTGGCTATTAATTGAAGCCAAAGACTACTCCTATATAGGACATTAGTTTACAAAAAGATTAGTAATGTTTACACAAAAACCTCTGAGTGGTCTTTCTCCACCTTGTTAGCTACTTCCTCACTAGTCCGGCTGATGTCATTGAAGATTAGATCATTTCTCCTTTTCCAAATTCTCCACAGGGTAAAAAGGCCAAGGAAATAAGATTCATGCTATCTATCTCCCTCTTGAGTAGGTTCCAAACTAGCAATCACCATTCTCGAAAGGATGTAGCACTGAAATATGTTAGTCTAAGGCTTAGCTTTGTTACGAACAATATCTCTTGTGCTTTAGGGCAAAGTGCGGCCATATGGAGGGTAGATTCTTCTGCTTCTCTGCAAGATTTGCAATAGCTATCCTCACAGTTCAGGCGATGAGCAATAGCTGTCTTTGTTGGTAAGGCATCACGCAGGGCTCTCCACAGAAATAATTTGATCTTACTTGGGGCAAGTATTTTCCACACTCCTTCCACATCTTGGAATAAACATTAGAGGGGTCTGGAGAGTTGGGAAAAACATTCTTTGTAGCTTCCTTATACCCTACTGACACCATTTATCTTGTAAAGTTGGAAGCATGCCAAATAGCCAAGTCTTCTTTCTCACTGACTACAATATCTAGTATATTTTGGGCATCTCCTTGAGCCACAACATTTCTTACAACTCTTTCATCCCATGTACGTTGTTGTGTATGGAGTTGAGCTACCCAAATCCACTCCATCTCTCTTTCCTCTCTTGTCCAAGGAAGGAAGGGGTAAGAGGTTAGCAATCATGGATCATGAAACAGTCTAAGGCTTGTAGTCTTCCCTACCCTCCATTTCCTTTGTCGCTCTATTAATTTTTTTCCCCTCTTGAAGGCTTCTCCACGCCCAGGACACATTTCCTTTAGGGTTGGCTTGCATGAAATTAGAGTGGGGAAAATATTTCCCTTTGAACAGCTTGAAAAAAGTGAATGTTCTCCATTGGCTAGCCTTCAACTACATTTATCTAATAAAGCCATGTTGAATGCATTTAAAACCAAGCCCTCCTTCTTCCTTATTCCTACAAATGGTTCCTTAATCTACCCAATGAAATTTTCTTGTGCTTTATTGGTTGTTCCGCTAAAAATGCCTTACCACTTTTTCTAATTCCTGGCAAGGCCCATTCGGGAGTTCAAAATAACCCATAGTGTACACTGGGAGAGAATGATAACAACTTTAATTAGTATCTGTTTACCTCCATATGATAGAAAGTTGTGCATCCAACTACTAAGTCTCTTCATGACTCTATCATTTATAAAGGTAAAGGTTTTCTTCTTAGATCTATTAACTATTGATGGTAGACCTAGATATTTTTCTTGTCCTCCAATATGAAAAATGCCCAATTGTGCTGCAATATTTTCTCTAATGTCATGGGGGGTGATAATTACATTTTATATAGATTATTTAGTATTAGTTCCCTTGTAATTCAAGTCCCAATCATGGTAAAAACACTTGGCTGTAGATTAGATTTCACTGCTTTGCAGGTATACAGGGCAAGAAAGGCAAAAAGCTGGAGAAATGGCATTCTGCCATGGGGCGGCGCCCAGGGTCTTGCGCCATGGCGCCATATCCCAGATTGTAGCATGGAAATTCAACCATTGGGGTGTCGTGGCCCCCAGGACCCGCATCAGAGCAGTTTGAGGACTTCTAAGCCCAGCAGACCTCCGGGGAGGCGTGCCCTTCAAAGATCGGAAGTCTATAACCTAGAAGACTCTCCGAAATAGGCTTTCAAGCTGAGCCCAAGTCTCGAAGTGTGAAGCCCAACTTAAACTATAGTTAAAGTAGGATTAGGATTCACTTGTATGTAGTTTATTATTATTAATTAGAATCCTACTTAGAGTGGGAGGAGGATTAGAAACATTATAAATAGGCTAGGACGGCTGAACACAAGAGAGGAAGAGGAGAACAGTAGCAATCCATTCAGATTCAAGAGCAAGGCGTCACCCAAGTTTCTTCTTTTACTCTTTCATGTTTTCTTATTTTATCATTATGTGTTATTTCATTATCATGTGTAACTAAACCTCATTCTAGGTCTAAGATGTAGCCCGATCTGATTGTATAGACAATTTGAGGAAGTTATGACAGTTAGGTTTTATTCAAATGAGATTTACTTTTCTGCATTTTACTCTTGATTAATCTGGCCAATTAATTGGGGGAAATCTGTGGGGTAGCTATGAGACCGACCGGAGATTAGTTAATCTAGACCTAGAAAATTAAATCCATAGTGGAGCTAAGGACAGACCAGTACCGAGGACTTGTGTAGCCACATGGGAATTAGGGCGTTCCTCTAATCTCCCTAAAGGGATGTCTATAGGTCTTAATGCAATTATAGTTGCTACAACTCGCATAGACCCGTAGCAGGGTTGGTAATTGTAATTAGATTTGATCTGACTTAATACCAAGGCTGATTAATTACATTAGGGAATCCTGGCTAGCAATTGATAATTCTATAAATGCATAACTGAATCAAGGAAATCTATACATGAAGATTGTGGTGAAATCTGAATCCCTAGATCTCTTATCATTACTTTCTCAATCAATCTTGCTATATATATATTTCTGTTATTGCTTATTTACTTCTGCAATTAATTACCTTGTCTATTTCATCACAATTCGATCGCTTGAACAATACGGGAGTTATATTATTCTGGTAATCAATAACAATCCCTTGGGTATGACAACCCCTAGCATACTTGCTCACTACACTGATAGTGTATACTTGCACTGTGTTTCAAATTATCACATATTGTTCCATATAGACACACCCATTCACGCCCCATATCCATTCCAATTCCATTCACTCACGCCACTCATCTAAGGAGCAATCAAGTTTTTAGCGCCATTGCTGGGGATTGTTTTATTAATATTAGAAGAATTACCAAAGTGTTGATTTAAGCAATATTTTATTTTATTATTCTGTTTACTTTGAAAATTTTTCTCTACTCTTTTCAAAAAAAAATTCTGGTGCATGAGAAGAACAAGATCCAAAAATTTACTCCCTCTTGATCTAGAAATCGAAAAGACAATTAAAAGAAATCTGAGAGCAAAGAGAGTAGTTCGGAACTTGCGACCAGAACTGGAAAGGATGGCAGCACCAAACAACCAACCGAATGAGGGACACATCCCTCTTCGCACCTTTGCTGTCCCAAAAATCCAAAACGCCATGTCAAGTATCCGAAATCCAGCAGTGGAGGCGAACAACTTTGAGATCAAACCTGCCCTGATTTAGATGGTCCAGAACAATCAATTTTCTGGAGCACCGAATGAAGATCCAAATTTGCACCTCTCCACTTTTCTAGAAATCTGTGACACATTCAAATATAATGGAGTGTCGGAAGAAGCAATCAAGCTTAGACTCTTCTCTTTTTCACTTAGAGATGGAGCAAGAAGGTGGCTAAATTCTTTGCCACCCGGTTCAATTGACACATGGGACTCCTTAGCCCAGAAATTTCTCACTAAATATTTTCCCCCTTCGAAGACCACCAAACTGAGAACTGAAATTGTTAACTTCAATCAATTTGATAGAGAATCTCTTTATGATGCGTGGGAAAGATTCAAGGAACTACTAAGAAAGTGTCCACACCATGGCATGCAAGACTGGCTAGTCATGCAAGTATTCTATGGAGGATTAGGTCCTAATACAAAGACCGTGGTAGATGCAGCAGCCGGAGGAGCTTTTTTGAACAAAGACTATGCTGAAGCCTATGAGCTACTTGAAGAGGTCACTACAAATGCCTCTGATTGGAGCTCCAGGAGGGATAATGACAAGAAGGTAGCTGGTATTCAAGATAATGATGCACTTGCCAAACTTTCAGCTAAGTTAGACCAGGTACTTTTACTCCACTCTGCTCTACTCAAGGGAAATTCTATGGAGGCTATGCAAGAAGAAGCCGAAGAGGTGAATTATGTGGGAAATAATAATCCCTACTCCAAGACCTACAACCCAGGCTAGAGGAATTATCCAAATTTTTCATGGTAGAATCCAGGACAGGCAGCACCTCCTTATCACCACCAACAATAACAACTTCCAAGAATGAATTTAGAATATGCCATAGCTAAATTGGCAGCATCTCAAGCTGATCTTACCGAGAAGACCAATCAATTCATGGTGACAACAAATGCTTCCATCAAGCAATTAGAGAACTAGGTGGGTCAAATTTCTTAACTTCTTACCACAAGGCAGCCTGGAGCATTACCAAGTACAACTGAAGCAAATCCAAGAGATGTCAAGGCCATTACTCTGAGAAGTGGGAAGACACTAGATGATGTCCAAGAACCCACACCTAAAGGAGGAAAAGAAGCTGAATTGGAAGCTGAAAAAGCACCTGAAGACATACCATAAGAGAGACCAAAACCGCAAGAGCTAATGGAGAAGCCAAGATCCAAGCTTTTTCCATACAACCCTCCACCATACAAGCCACCTTTACCATTCCCAAACAGATTCAAAAAACAAAAGCTGCAAAAACAATTTGCAAAGTTTCTAGAGGTATTTAAAAAATTGCTAACATTCCTTTTGCAGAAGCTTTGGAACAAATGCCCAGCTATGTAAAATTCATGAAAGACATATTATCTAACAAGAGGAAGCTGCAAGACTATGAGACAGTTGCACTTACTGAAGAGTGCAGTGCTATACTTCAAAAGAAGCGACCACAGAAGCTTGAAGATCCTGGAAGCTTCACCATTCCATGCGTGATAGGCCAGGAATTTTTTAGCAAGGCGTTATGTGACTTGGGAGCTAGCATAAACTTAATATCACTCTCTGTCTACAAGAAGCTGAATATTGGAGAAGCCAAGCGCACTACTGTATCTCTGCAACTGGCAGATAGATCCATCAAATATCCCAGAGGTATAGTAGCAGATGTTTTAGTTAAAGTTGACAAATTCATCTTCCTTGCAGATTTCATAGTACTAGATATGGAAGAAGATCAGGAGATCCCTATCATCCTGGGAAGACCATTTTTAGCAACCGGGAGAGCCCTGATTGATGTGCAAAAAGGGAATCTAACACTTAGAGTGCAGGAAAAAGAAGTCACATTTGATATTCTCAAGGCACTAAAGCATCCGGCTGATGAAGAAGCATGTTTTAGAGTAGATCTCATAGAGCAATGCGTCCAAGAGATAAAGGAAAATGCAAAATTTTTAGAACCACTTGAAGCATGCCTAGCTGGAATGTCTCCAGAAGAAAATCCTGACATTGAAGAGTACATTCAACAGCTTGAAGCAACTCCACCTATATTCATCAAGAAGCCTATCGAAGCACTGAAAGAACAAGGAGACAATGTCGAACCTTCAAGTGAGAAAGCACCCAAATTAGAGCTAAAGCCATTACCTGAACATTTAAAGTACTGGTACTTGGGAGAATTAGAAACTCTACCAGTAATCCTTTCTGCTTCCTTAACTAAAGAACAGGAAGAAAAGCTTCTTAGGGTACTCAAAGCAAACAAAAATGCAATAAGGTGGACCATTGCTGACATTAAAGGCATGAATCCCACCTTATGCATGGACAAAATCTACATGGAAGAAAATTTCAAGCCCTCAGTAGAGCATCAGAGAAGACTGAATCCTCAAATGAAAGAAGTAGTCAGAAAAGAAGTACAAAAATGGCTAGATGCAGGTATAATTTATCCTATTTCTGACAGCTCATGGGTGAGTCCTGTGCAGGTAGTACCAAAGAAAGGAGGAATTACTGTGGTGAAAAATGACAACAATGAACTAATTCCTACCAGAACAGTGACTGGATGGAGAGTGTGCATTGACTACAGGAAGCTGAACAAAGCAACAAGAAAAGATCACTTTCCCTTGCCATTTATTGATCAGATGTTGGACAGACTAGCAGGACATCCCTTCTATTATTTTCTAGATGGATACTCAGGCTATAATCAAATTGCCATAGCACCTGAAAACCAAGAGAAGACAACATTTACATGTCCCTATGGCACCTTTGCATTTAGGAGGATGCCATTTGGGTTGTGTAATGCACCTGCAACTTTTCAAAGGCTCATGATGGCACTATTTTCTGATATGGTGGAAAATTTCATAGAGATTTTCATGGATGATTTCTCAGTATTTGGGAATTCATTTGATTCCTGCCTTGACAACCTAGCACTAGTACTCAAAAGGTGCCAAGAAACAAATTTGGTGCTGAATTGGGAAAAATGCCACTTCATGGTAACAGAAGGTATTGTTCTAGGCCACAGAATATCACTAGAAGGCATACAGGTGGACAAAGCTAAAGTGGAGCTGATTGAGAGACTTCCTCCCCCTTCCACTGTCAAAGGAGTGCGAAGCTTTCTAGGACATGCGGGATTCTACAGAAGATTCATTAAGGACTTCTCAAAAATCACAAAACCACTTGCAACCTCCTCTTGAAGGAAGCAGAATTTTCTTTCACAAAAGAATGCACAAATGCATTCGAAACTTTGAAGAAAGCTCTTGTCACTGCACCCATCATAATCATGCCAAAATGGGGAAACCCTTTTGAAATAATGTGTGATGCAAGTGTCCATGCAGTGGGAGCTATTTTGGGACAGACAAGAGACAAGATTTTTAGAGCTATCTACTACATAAGCAAGACTCTTAATCCTGCTCAAATCAACTATGCAACAACAGAAAAAGAATTGTTAGTTGTGGTATTTGCTTTTGACAAATTCAGACCATATCTTATTGGCAATAAGACCATAGTTTACACTGACCATGAAGCATTAAAGTACCTCCTGAACAAGAAAGATGCCAAGCCAAGATTAATCAGATGGATTCTTTTATTACAAGATTTCGACTTGGAGATCAAAGACAAAAAGGGAAAAGACAACTTGATAGCAAATCATCTCTCAAGACTTGAAAGTAATATGGTGAACAAAATTCCAGTAGCGGATCACTTCCCTGATGAACAAGTCTTCTCCAGAACAAAGGTTGCAAGCAATGAAAGGAGAAAAAGATGCAATGAAGATCCATGGTATATTGATTATGTCAACTACCTAACAGGCCATGAACTCCCACCTGAAGTAACTTATCAACAAAGGAAGAAATTTTTATCTGAGGTAAAATATTATTTTTGGGATAACCTTGTACTTTATCGCAAATGCAGTGATCATATGATCAGAAGATGTGTCCCAGAAGAAGAATATTCTTCCATCTTAGAAGGCTGCCATTCAAGTAATTATGTAGGGCATTATGCAGCTCACAAAACAGCCAATAAAGTGCTTCAATCTAGGTTCTATTGGCCAACACTTTTCAAAGATGCACAATCCTTCGTGGAAAGATGTGACAAATGTCAAAGAGCTGGAAACCTGTCCAAGAGATATGAGATGCCTTAGAATCCCATCCTTGAAGTTGAATTGTTCGATGTATGGGGCATTGACTTTATGGGACCATTCCCGCCATCCTATGGGAATCTTTACATCCTAGTTGCAGTGGATTATGTATCCAAATGGGTAGAAGTTATCCCATCATCTACAAATGATTCCAAAGTGGTACAAAGATTTTTGAAAAAGAACGTCTTTACCCGCTTTGGAGTACCCAAAACGCTAATCAGTGATGGAGGGAAGCACTTTTGCAACCAGCATCTCAAGGCTCTCCTTGTCAAATATGGAGTAAGTCACAAAATTGCCACCTCCTATCACCCACAAACCAGTGGGCAAGTAGAGGTATCCAATAGGGAGCTGAAAAGAATATTGGAGAAAACCGTCCACTCTAACAGGAGAGATTAGTCTCTCAAGCTAGATGACGCACTCTGGGCATACAGAACAGCATTCAAGACACCCTTAGGCATGTCACCATATAACATGGTCTTCGGGAAGGAGTGCCACTTACCAGTCGATTTAGAACACAAAGCATACTGGGCAGTCAAGTTTCTGAATTTTGATCCAAGAGCGGCCGGGCAAATCAGAATGCTTCAACTCAATGCACTTGATGAATTCAGAAGAGAAGCTTATGAAAATACTTGCATTTACAAAGAAAAGGTCAAGGTATGGCATGACCGGAAAATTGTATGAAAGGAATTATATCCTGGGCAAAAGGTGCTGTTATTTAACTCAAGATTGAAGCTTCATCCGAGCAAACTAAAATCTAGATGGTACGGTCCGCACATGATGTGAGAATTATGGGTGGAAGAAAAGGATGTAGAATGGATGTGAAATAGAGATGGAATGAAGTGCAAGCATACACTATCAATGTAGCCAGCAAGTATTCTGGGGTTGTCGTACCCAAGGGATTGTTATTGATTACTAGAGTATATTAACTCCAATAATGCTCAAGCGATCGAATAAGAGTGATAGCAGCAGTAGATCATAAAATAAAACAGCAGTAAAATAGATAAGAGATTTGTGAGTGAGAGTTCAGAGAATTACGGCCTAGGGATTTAGATTTCACCACAAGTCCTTGGTATAGACTTTCATGATTCAGTTATGACTTTCCACAATTATTAATTGCTAGTCAGGATTCCCTAATCTAATTATCCTACCTTGGCGTGAGGTCGGAATAACCCTAATTACAATTACCAACCCTGCTACGGGCCAGTGCGAGTTGTAATAACCATAATTGCATTAAGTTCCATGGACATTCCTTTCGGGTAATCTAGGGGATCTCCCTAGCTCCCTTGTAACTACATAGAATTCTGGGTATAGACAGCCTCAAAACCCTATGGATTTAACCCCCGTGGTCTAGGTTAACTAATCATCTTCCGAGTCATAGAGAACCCACAGATTTCTCCAACTAATTGGCCAGAAAAGTTAAGAGTGAAGTGCATAAAATTAAACCTCAATTAAATAAAAGATGGAATTGTCATAACATTATCAATCATGTCTATACAAGTACTTGGGCTACATCTTAGCCCCTAGAGAAGAAATTAGTTACACATAACAGTAAAAGAAAACATAATGCTGAAATAAAAGAACATAGAGATGGATGGGAATGACGCCTTGCTTGCTTGTTGCTTTGTGGACTCTTGGATGCGTGGATGGATGGATTGGTTGCTTCTCAGCCCTCCTTCCTATTTATAATCCCTCCATTCCTAGTTAGATTCATTCTAGGGCTCTAAGTTTAATTACAATTCTTAGTTATAATGTAATCCTAATCATACTTTAATTAGGATTCTAAGTAGAACAAACCTCTTCCTAGTCTTACTTGAATTATGACTCTTAGATAATTATAACTTTAATTACAAAGTCATTCCTAATTATACTCTAACTAGGACATTAAATTCTAGTAGGATTTAACAACTTTAATCCCACTCAAACTAGGACTCTTGAGAATTTAATTCCTATGGTTGCATATCTCTTTTAGTTCCACTCCAACTAGGATTCCATGTAGTCCCATGCTTTCAACACTTCAATCCCACTTGAATAATAATTCTGGAGAGTCTTCTAAGTCTTGGAATCTTGATTCTTGTAGGACACTACTTCCCGGAAGTCAATTTGGTTTAGAACTCTTCAAAACAGCTCCAGAGGTCATCCAGCTCACCACGGCGAAGGCCTCGACTCACCACGGCGAAGCATGGCAGAATGGCTAAGTTCCTCTTGGGTTCACCTCGCCACGGCGAGGAAGGGAGCTCGCCACGGCGAGCTTTGGCAGAATTGCTATTTTTGTTTTTCTGCTTTGGTTCCTTTTGGTGCTTGGTTCCTATAAAATAGTAAAATGACATTAAAAGCACCTTAATCTATATTAATTTAGGACTTAAATGCAAGGGAATTCATGCCAAAATATCTATATAAATTACACTCATCAAACTCTCCCACACTTAGCTTTTTGCTCTTCCTCGAGTAAAACTAAAGAGAAATAAAATAAGCAAGGCAGCAAGACTTTCAAAAATTGACTTACTAACTATATTGGCTTCAGAATTATTCACTTGGGATTCATGGGAAATCAATAATCATATCACAATACTCATTTCAAGATGGAATAGTCCCCCACCCAAGGTAACTCTCAAAATAAACAATGGTTAAGCTCAATTTCTCACTTAAGTGGATATTAAAAGTTGCCATATAAATGGGGTATCAAATCATGGAAGGCCATTAGAAAGATATAAGGTATAAAGTGAGTGCACATGTACATAATAACTTATCAAGTTTCATGAAATTAAATGCAAAGAAGATGAATTTCCTCACATGAATAAATTCACTATAATCTCTCAAGTGTTTAGAGGGTTAATCATACACTCAAGTCAATGCAATTGGAAATTTTTCCATAGGCTTGCTCATATATCAAATCTCCACCACTTTAATAATAAACCATAAACAGTAATCAAAGGGTCTTTTAAGGGTTGTAATGGGGCTTTAGGAAGGTGAAAGAGTTTAATGGTAGTGAATATCAAGGGTAAAATACACCAAGAAGAGACTTTGTGAATATAAGGCTACCCTTTAGCTCACTTTTCCAGATTTTCTTTTTCTTTTTCTTTTCTGGATTTTTCCTTTTTCTTGGGAGATTTTCACATCTTTTTGAGGCTCTTTCTTTCCACTTCCCTAGTTACTAACTAGGCAACAATTCCATGCCTTAGATTCACACAATCCTTCAAAGTGTTGGGTTCAAAATATAGGTAAATCAAAGGAAGGATATATGGCTTGAAATGTGATTAATTGAAATGAAGGCTAAAGCTCAAAAAGGGTCAACTAGTGGTAATTATGCAAGGTGGGCTATAAAAGGCTAAAATGGCTAAACCTAGGTGCCCTAATCATCTTAATGTCATGATTTCATTGTGGTCTCAACATGTATAATAGAGCAAGTTCTAGAAAAATCAAAAAAATTGCATGACACACAGAACAATTTAAGAGCTTCAAATATGCAACTCTTATGGCTCAAAAGCTCACAATTGGCTAATATTCCTCCTCATGCATTCTCATTCATTCCACTATCAAAGAAATTATGCACAAAATGAGAATTATCAATATGGGATCTCTCATAATCAAAGTTAGCTCAAAATTTCCAAAGGCTTTCCAATAATCAAAGGAATAGGATAAAATGAATAATGATGCATTGTTTCCATATCAAATCAATTTTCCTCATCCCATGATATCATCAATTAAGCAAAATTTTCATCTTGCCATGGTTCTCAGTCAAAACACACAATCACACAATCATGCAAAAAATAAAAGAAATTTATGCAAAATAAAACAAATACTACTACTACTCAAATACTCAATTACTAGGCTACTTAATTATTCAACTAAACACATGTGTCCCTCCCCCACACTTAAAATTTACAGTGTCCTCAAGGCAAAATAAAAAAAGTAAAGGAAAGGGCCAACCTGATAGAAGTAGCCCACTCGGAGTCGTCCATGGCATGTGATGAATTATTATTTTTTTCTTACTTCTTGGGCAGTAGGAGGGGCTGCTAGAAGTTCATAGGCATTGTAAGGGGTGCTGAGGTACTGTAAAAAAAATTTCAAAAATTTGAAAAAAAAAAAAATTTCGATTTTTTTTTTGGGTCATGAACAGTAACTCTCGCTGTGGCGAGCTTTGGCAGAATTGATTCTTGAAGAGCTCACCGTGGAGAGCTAATACTTCGCCATGGCGAGTAGAACTTCGATTTTTGCCCTTTTTTGTCCCGAAATTAATCATTTATGCTTCCATTTGATACTTAACACCTGCATAGCTTCAAATAATTGTTTGAGTGGCTCTAAGTAGTAGAAATTACTGACTAAATTAAAGAAACAAAGTGCAAAATTAAACACACAAAAAGAAGGAAAAGAGAAAGGAAGAAAAACCGTTGGGTTGCCTCCCAACAAGCGCTTAGTTTATAGTCCTCAGCTTGACTATCTTAGAAACTTCATGGCATATCTAGAGGGATGTAGGGAGAGATCATAAGCTCTCCAATTCCCTTTCCTTTCTTGCTTGGGTAGCCAACCATCTTTAATATCTTTTTAAGGCAAGTTGGGAATCCAGAACAACACCACTTTGGAATTCTCTTGCCTTTCTTCTTTTTATTCTTGGCTTTCTTCTTCTTTACCTTTGAAGTAGGTTGGACAGCAGGTTGGATTAGTTTCACAGCTTTGACTTCAACCTTCTCTTCTTGGGGCTTTTCATTTGTATTGCATGGCTCAGGGTCTTCAAAAAGTTTGAAAGTGGCATGATCTTCATTGACCCTCAATCTGAGCTCTCCAACAGCTAGATCTATTATGGCTCTACCGGTTGCCAAGAAAGATCTTCCCAATATTAAGGGGATGTCTGCATCCTCTCCCATATCAAGTACTACGCAGTCCACTGGGAAGATGAATTTACCTACTCTGATCAGGACGTTTTCCACCAAACCATATGGGAGTTTAATGGATCTATCAGCAAACTCTATAATCATCTTGGTTGGCTTTACTTTCCTAATGCCCAATTTCTTGAACAAAGAGAGAGGCATTAGATTCACACTAGCCCCTAGATCACACAATGCCTTACCCACATCCGTGTTACCTATTTTGCAGGGTACAATGAATTTTCTTAGGTCTTTTGCCTTTGTTGGTAACATCCCTTGGAGGATTGCACTGTACTCTTCAGTGAGTGCAATTGTTTCATGGTCTTCCAGAGATTTGGCAGTTTCTTGGTCCAGCTTATGCTTTCTGAACCTATTAGGAAAAGGAAGAGGCAGCTTGTATGGTGGAAGATTGTCAGGAAAAAGTATGGACTTTGGCTTCTCCTCCTGCTTCTGCGGTTTTGGCCTCTCCTATGGTGTGCATTTAGGTGCTTTCTCAGGTTTAGGTTCAGGTTGTTTTGCTTCTCCTTCAGGTGTGGGCTTCTCTTCTTTCTCCCCTTCAGCTGTGGGAGTTTCTTTCAAGTCAATTCAGCTACCTTCCCACTTCTCAGAAAAATAGCATTGACATGCTCTCTTGGATTTACTTCAGTGGTGCTAGGGAGTGAGCCAGGTTGTCTTGTTGTCAGATGTTGAGAGATCTGCCCCACCTGGTTCTCCAGTTGCTTTATGGAAGCATTAGTAGTGACCATGAATTGATTGGTCCTCTCAGTAGGTCTGCTTGTGATGCTGCCAGCTTGGTCATTGCTTCTTCTAAATTCATCCTTGGAGGTTGTTGTTGTTGAAAAGGCAGCACTCCTTGATCTGAATTCTTCCATGAAAAATTGGGGTGATTTCTCTACCCATTATTGTAGGTGCTGGAGTAGGAATTATGATTCCCTAGATAGTTCATCTCCTCAGCTTCTTCTTGCACGCCTCCCATGGAATTTCCTTTGAGTAAAGCAAAAAGTACTTGATCCAATTTGGATGAAAGTTTTGCAATTGCATCAGTATCTTGAATACCAGCTACTTTCTTGTCATTATCCCTCCTAGAGCTCCAATCAGAGGCATTTGTGGTGACCTCTTCAAGCAACTCATAGGCTTCAGCATAATCCTTGTTTAGAAATGCTCCTCCAGCTACTGCATCTACCATAGTCTTTGTGTTTGTGCTCAGTCCGCCATAAAATACTTGCATAACAAGCCAATCTTGCATGCCATGATGTGGACACTTCCTTAGCAGCTCCTTGAATCTTTCCCAAGCATCATAGAGAGATTCTCTATCAAATTGTGTGAAATTCACAATTTCAGTTCTTAGCTTAGTAGTCTTCGAAGGAGGGAAGTATTTAGTAAGAAATTTTTAGGCTAAAGAGTCCCATGTGTCAACTGAATCGGGTGGCAAAGAATTTAGCCACCTTCTTGCTCCATCACTGAGTGCAAAAGAGAAAAGTCGAAGCTTGATTGCTTCCTCTGACACTCCATTGTATTTTAATGTGGCACAGATCTCAAGAAAAGTAGAGAGGTGCAGATTTGGATCTTCATTCGGTGCTCCAGAAAATTGATTATTCTGGACCATCTGAATTAGAGCTAGTTTGATTTCAAAGTTGTTCGCCTCTACTGCTGGATTTCGGATGCTTGACATTGCGTTTTGAATTTTTGGGACAGCGAAGGTGCGAAGAGGGATGTCTCCCTCGTTCGGTTGCTCGTTTGGGGCTGCCATCCTTTCCAGTCCTGGCTGCAAGTTCCGAACTACTCTTTTTGCTCTCAGATTTCATTTAATTGTCTTTTCGATTTCTAGAACAAAGGGAAGTAAATTTCTGGATCTTGTTCTTCTCATGCACCACAAAAATTCCTGAAAAAGAGAAGAAAAAAATTCAAAGTATAACAGAAAAAAAATAAAAGTGCTTAAGTCACTATCTTGTTAATTCCACTAATATCAATGAAACAATCCCTAGCAACGGTGCCAAAAACTTGATGTGGGAATTATGGGTGGAAGAAAAGGATGTAGAATGGATGTGAAATACAGATGGAATGAAGTGCAAGCGTACACTATCAATGTAGCCAGCAAGTATTCCAGGGTTGTCGTACCCAAGGGATTGTTATTGATTACTAGAGTATATTAACTCCAATATTGCTCAAGTGATCAAATAAGAGTGATAGCAGCAGTAGATCATAAAATAAAACAGCAATAAAATAGATAAGAGATTTGTGAGTGAGAGTTCAGAGAATTACGACCTAGGGATTCAGATTTCACCACAAGTCCTTGGTATAGACTTTCATGATTCAGTTATGACTTTCCACAATTATTAATTGCTAGCCAGGATTCCCTAATCTAATTATCCTACCTTGGCGTGAGGTCAGAATAACCCTAATTACGATTACCAACCCTGCTACGGGCCAATGCGAGTTGTAATAACCATAATTGCATTAAGTTCCATGGACATCCCTTTTGGGTAATCTAGGGGATCTCCCTAACTCCCTTGTAACTACATAGAATTCTGGGTATAGACAGCCTCAAAACCCTATGGATTTAACCTCCGTGGTCTAGGTTAACTAATCATCTTCCGAGTCATAGAGAACCCACAGATTTCTCCAACTAATTGGCCAGAAAAGTTAAGAGTGAAGTGCAGAAAATTAAACCTCAATTAAATAAAAGATGGAATTGTCATAACATCATCAATCATGTCTATACAAGTACTTAGGCTACATCTTAGCCCCTAGAGAAGAAATTAGTTACACATAACGGTAAAAGAAAACATAATGCTGAAATAAAAGAACATGGAGATGGATGGGAATGACGCCTTGCTTGCTTGTTGCTTTGTGGACTCTTGGATGCGTGGATGGATGGATTGGTTGCTTCTTAGCCCTCCTTCCTATTTATAATCCCTCCATTCCTAGTTAGATTCATTCTAGGACTCTAAGTTTAATTACAATTCTTAGTTATAATGTAATCCTAATCATACTTTAATTAGGATTCTAATTAGAACAAACCTCTTCCTAGTCTTACTTGAATTATGACTCTTAGATAATTATAACTTTAATTACAAAGTCATTCCTAATTATACTCTAACTAGGACATTAAATTCTAGTAGGATTTAACAACTTTAATCCCACTCAAACTAGGACTCTTAAGAATTTAATTCCTATGGTTGCATATCTCTTTTAGTTCCACTCCAACTAGGATTCCATGTAGTCCCATGCTTTCAACACTTCAATCCCACTTGAATAATAATTCTAGAGAGTCTTCTAAGTCTTGGAATCTTGATTCTTGTAGGACACTACTTCCCGGAAGTCAATTTGGTTTAGAACTCTTCAAAACAGCTCCAGAGGTCATCCAGCTCACCACGGCGAAGGCCTCGACTCACCACGGCGAAGCATGGCAGAATGGCTAAGTTCCTCTTGGGTTCACCTCGCCACGGCGAGGAAGGGAGCTCGCCACGGGGAGCTTTGGCAGAATTGCTATTTTTGTTTTTCTACTTTGGTTCCTTTTGGTGCTTGATTCCTATAAAATAGTAAAATAACATTAAAAGCACCTTAATCTATACTAATTTAGGACTTAAATGCAAGGGAATTCATGCCAAAATATCTATATAAATTACACTCATCAGTACACAATCACCTCAGTAAACCCATATGGAGCTGTAACAATAACGAAGGATGGACAAACTTTTAAGGTGAATGGACACAGATTGAAGCCCTACTTAATAAGCAAAAACATGCCCGTGCATGTTGTCATCCTTCAAGATAGTCCATAGAGTCAGAGAAAGTCAGGTTGAGGACTATAAACCAAGCGCTTATGGGAGGCAACCCATTGGTTTTTATTTCTATCTCTTTTTGTGTGTGTTTTATTTTTAATTCATTCGACTCATCTATTACTCATGATGTTTTAATCACTTAATTGAAGCCATATAAGGAGTGGACACAACTTGGAGCCAAAACAGAGCAATTCGGACACAAAAAGACTCAAAGGGAAGCATGGAAGGCTACAGGAACAATAATGGGTGCCATGGCACCCATCCACAGAATGAAACCAGCCTTTGGGCACCACGACACAGACTCCCAGCGCCGCGACGTCCACCACTATAGCAAGTGCCAGTTTCTGAAAAAAAAAAAAAAAAAAACAAATTTTTAATTCCCTCTATGTCCTGGCGTCGTGGCGCCCCCTACCCGAATCAAAAATCCCAGCACCCCTTCATTTCCCACACTTCTCCTATTTCAAGCCTTCAACTACCCAACTTCATGTCTTTTGCACTCCCTCGGATTTTTGCCGATTAATCACCTCCAAACCCTTCCCCATTCATTTAAACTTCATTCCATCCGAATAATCTTCAGATTTGAGGAGGAAATCATCACTTTTCACCACTTTCTCTCACTAGAACGTGAATTTTCTCTCTCCTCCATTCTTGAAGATTTTGGTGCGGATTTGGCAAGGAAAGGTTTGCAAACTTACTTCTGGACTCAATAGAGGTATTTTCTCACTTGCCCAATCAATTTAATCGGTGAAATTTCGAAGATTTTTCATTCACACTCTCCCTTGGATAGTTTGGCTGAATTTGGAAAATTTTGGGTGTATGGCTATTTAAATTGGATGCATGTGAGTTCAATCAAGTGAAATATAATTGATTATACTTAGTTGATAGTTGTTGCTCTGAATTGTGAACTGACATCTAGATTTTACATAAACCAAATTTTTCGAAAAACAGAGCATTGTGGGAATTCTGTCTTACTGTGTTTATTTAGTGGAATAGGTGCTGTGTTGGGTATTTTTTCTGTGCAATATTTCAGGTACATTGCCTCTCAAGAGATTAGCCAAGAGGAAGGCATCATCATCTTCACAACTTTCGGAATATGATGCCACTTGCTTTGTTAGCAAAAAGGCAGAGGACAACATGACAGAACTGGACAACGAGCTAACCATCCCTGAGTTTGGCATTAATTTGTCGGAGCCCTGTTTTGCTCCAATTGCTAATCAGATGGCGTAGAGGGGTTGGCTCAAATTCGCTCAACAATCGGAGCCCGCACCAATCAATATAGTGAAGGAGTTCTACGCCAATTTGTTCGAATATCAGACTCCTTATGAAAGCTGGGTTCGAGGCCACAAGGTACCATTTGATTGGTACACCATACACGAAGTTTTTGAGATCCCAACAGACCATGCGGGAGAGCCAGGGTTGAATGAATTCATAGCCAATGGAGACTACAATGCCATTACAAGAGAACTCTGTATTGCGGGCATGCAGTGGGTCACAAGAGAGGGGGAGTTCTATCACTTCCCCAAGACCGAACTTGATAAATTCTACAAGACATGGCTGCACTTCATTGTAAACCGCTTGTTCCCATCCATGCACACATCAGAGGTAACCAAGCTGAGAGCAGAGTTCTTATGGGCCATTCACAACAGGTGGAGGTTCAATGTAGGCCACACCATTGCAGAGCACTTGGAAACCATTCAAAAAATGGTCAACAAGAAGGTGCTCCTATTCCCGCATTTAATTGCTGCCCTATGCAGACACGCGGGAGTTGTATGGGGGAATTCAGAGCCCATGCTCGCACTGGGTAGAAGGTTAAACAAGACCTTCTTTCTCCGCCTGAAGCCACCATACTTGAGAGAAGGCCTAGGAGCTCCACCACCACCGCCAGGCCCACATGCACCACCACCCAACCAGCAAGGGTTTATGGACCCTGCACTCGCCACCAAGCTCAACACATGGATAAATTTCAGCTATCAGTACACCGAAGCAACCACCCAATGGTACCAGATTGCTGAACAATACCTGGAAGTGGGTGCCGTAGGCCATACTGGCTTACCTCCATTCCCACACCTCCCTCGTTCACCACATGCTGCTTCACCCCCCCAAGCTGAAGAAGAAAGCTCAGAGGAGGACTCTGAAGGTTCCGACTAGGCTATCTCTCCAGGTTGGCTCTTTCCTAACTCTATTTTATTTGATGCATTGAGGACAATGCAGATTTTAAGAGTGGGGGAGAGTCGTATTTAATTTAGCCTAGCATTTATCTTTTGATTGAGTAGTAGATTAGTTGAATGTTTTAAAATTGAGTAGTAGATTAGTTGAATGTTTTTAATTGACTGCATGATTGTATGATTTAGTATGATTAGTTTAAAATTTCTGTTTATGAGTAAATGCATGATTGTATGTGTGTTTGATTGACTAAAAGCCGTGGCTCATGATGAAACTAGAATATCACTGATTAAATGGGATGAGGAATATTCGATTATTGTGGAAACAATGCATGATTGTTCATATGTTTTTACTTATGATTGAAAAGCCTCTGGGAATTCTGAGCTTACCCTGAAAATGTGTGAACCTACATTTACTTGTTATTCCCTATATGTGCATTAGTTTATTGAGATATTGGAGGAAACTAAAATGTGAGTGGAAGAATTATCCCCTGGAGAGCTTTTGAGCCAAAGAGCCATATCATTAGAGCTCAGCAACTGTTTGTGAGTGAACAGGGCATCCTTGATTTTTCTAGAACTTGCTCGGTTATACATTTTGAGACCACATGTAAATCACAACTACTAGAATGATTAGGGCACCTAGGATTCCACTCTCTTGCCCATTCTCACCCTTTTGTAGCCAATCTGTTCAAGCCTGTTTGTGATAGTATAGTAAATCATGGCAGAGCTAATTGATAATCAAACCATAGCCATGAAACCTCACAGCATAACATGCAAAAACAGAATATCCAGTTTGGGGATGATCCATATCTATATCCTATACACCAGAACCTTGAAAGTTGAGCTACCCCCTAGTTGACCCTTTTGAGCCTATCACTCCCTTTGTTCTCACCCTATCTCTATCTCTAACCCTTCCTTCAATTCATTCCCCATAAGGACACCAATACCTTGAAGGAATGTGTAAATTCAGGGAAAGTAAAGACTCTGCCCTAGTAGAGAGAAAAAGAGAGAAAAGAATAGCCTCATAATGAGGATTATCTCCCTAGAAAATGAGAGAAATGCTCTGAAAAATTTGAATAAGAAGGGCCAGGAAAAGATAGAAAATGAAGGAAAAGAAAAAGGTCAAAGAACCAAGAGGCCAAGGCAAAAGGGGAGACAACAGAGAAGAAAAGAGGAAGTAAAAGATAAAGTATTTGAGCTAGTGGCTGGAGGATAAGAGAAATAAAGAATAGCTCTGAATTAACATAGTTCCTTCTTAGTATGTCCTAAGCCTTTATCACCTTCACCTAGCCCCATTACAACCCTTTGTAAGACCCTATGATTAGTGTTGTGATTTATTGAAGTGGTGGAGATTTGATATATGAACAAGCCCGTGGAAATTTCTTAGTTTTGCCCTGAATTGAGAGAAAATATAACCCTCCAAACACTTGAGAGATGAGTGAATATCACTCCCAAAAGAGAGAATTCATCCCTCACCACCTACACTCCTTAAAACTTAAGTAACTATTATGCATGTATTCACTCTATTGTATCTTCATTTTGGCTTTTCATGATATCACCTCCCTATTTTACCCTATTACATGGAAACTTTCTTTGTCCATCTCAATTGGTAAGAATTGAACTTGCCCTACTTTGCATTGAGAATTACCTTGGGGTTTTGGGAGTAATTCATTACTTAATTGAATAATCTTGCATTATGAAACAATGATTGAATTCCAAAGATCCCATATGAAGAATTCTGATGCCAAATATGGTTAGTAGGTCTACTATGTGTGGAAGCCTTGTTTTCTTGTGTGAATGTCCTTAATTGATTTTACTCGGGACGAGCAAAACGATAAGTGTGGGGGAGTTTGATAATTACATTTTATATAGATTATTTAGCATCAATTCCCTTGTAATTCAAGTCCCAATCATGGTAAAAACACTTGGTTGTTGATTAGATTTCACTGCTTTGCAGGTACATAGGGAAAGAAAAGCAAAAAGCTGGAGAAATGGCATTCTGCCATGGGGCACCGTGGCGCCCAGGGTCCTGCGCTGTGGCGTCATCTCCCAAATTGCAGCATGGAAATTTAGCCATTGGGGCGCCGTGGCCCCAAGGACCAGCATCAGAGTAGTTTGAGGATTTTTAAGCCTAGCGGACCTCCGGGGAGGTGTGCCCTTCAAATATCAGAAGTCCATAACCTAGAAGACTCTCCGAAATAGGCTTTCAAGCTGAGCCCAGGTCTCAAAGTGTGAAGCCCAACTGAAACCATAGTTAAAGTAGGATTAAGATTCACTTGTATTTTAGTTTATTATTATTAATTAGAATCCTACTTAGAGTGGGAGGAGGATTAGAAACATTATAAATAGGCTAAGAGGGCTGAACACAAGAGAGGAAGAGGAGAACAGCAACAATCCATTCAGATTCAAGAGCAAGGCGTCACCCAAGTTTCTTCTTTTACTCTTTCATGTTTTCTTATTTTATCATTATGTGTTATTTCATTATCATGTGTAACTAAACCTCATTCTAGGGCTAAGATGTAGCCCGATCTGATTGTATAGACAATTTGAGGAAGTTATGACAGTTAGGTTTTATTCAATTGAGATTTACTTTTCTGCACTTTACTCTTGATTAATCTGGCCAATTAATTGGGGGAAATCTGTGGGTTAGCTATGAGATTGACCGGAGATTAGTTAATCTAGACCTAGAAAATTAACTCCATAGTGGAGCCAAGGACAGACCAATACCGAGGACCCTGTGTAACCACAAGGGAATTAGGGCGTTCCTCTAATCTCCTTAAAGGGATGTCCATAGGTCTTAATGCAATTATAGTTGCTACAACTCGCACAGACTAGTAGCAGGGTTGGTAATTGTAATTAGATTTGATCTGACCTAATACCAAGGCTGATTAATTACATTAGGGAATTTGGCTAGCAATTGATAATTCTATAACTGCATAACTGAATCAAGGAAGTCTATACATGAAGATTGTGGTGAAATCTGAATCCCTAGATCTCTTATCATTACTTTCTCAATCAATCTTGCTATATATATATTTCTGTTATTGCTTATTTACTTCTGCAATTAATTACCTTGTCTATTTCATCACAATTCGATCGCTTGAACAATGCTGCAGTTATATTATTTTGGTAATCAATAACAATCCCTTAGGTACGACAACCCCCAGAATACTTGCTCACTACACTGATAGTGTATACTTGCACTATGTTCTAAATTATAACATATTGCTCCATATAGACACACCCATTCATGCCCCATATCCATTCCAATTCCATCCACCCATGCCACTCATCTAAGGAGCAATTAGGGGGTATTGGCACTAAAGAAAAGAGTGGATTTTTGGAGGTTAATTTTCTTCCCACTAATCTATTCATAGTCTCTAAGAGTGTTCAAGATGGATAGTGCTTCTTCATCTTCAGCTTTAGCGAACAATAAGGAATCATCTGCAAATAGAAGATGGTTGATTGACAGGCTCCTTCTACTAATTTTCAATCCTAAAACTAAACTATCCCTTCATGCATTGCTTAAAAGAAAAGATAATCCTTCTGTACATATTAAAAAAAAATAAGGAGAGAGAGGATCCCCTTGACAAAGCCCTCTATTAGGTTTGAAATACCCAAATGAATCACCGTTAACAATGACAAAGAAGGCAGTAGTTATCACGCATTCCATCACCCATCCAATCCATTTGTTGTTAGATCCCATTTTTCCCATCATGAATGTAAGGAGCTCCCATTCCACCCTATCATGTGCTTTTGACATATCCATTTTTGCAGCCATGTAATATTCCTTTCCATCTTTCTTGGTCTTTAAAAAGTGCATAAGTTCATGACCAATAAGGATATTATCCGATATTAGCCTCCCCTTAACAAATGCGCTTTGGTTCTTGCTAATAAGCCTTGGCATCACCTGTTGTAGTTTGCTTGCTAGAATCTTAGAGATTATCTTATATAACACCAAGCATAGACTAATAGGTCTCATGTCATTAACACTTTTGCATTCATCCACTATTGGTATTAGTACTAGTTATGTGTGATTTATGATCCTTAGCATCTTACACAAGTGAAAAAAGCTCTTGATAGCCCTGCACACATCCATCCCAACTATGTCCTAATAGGCTCTCTAAAAGGTCTCTGTGAAGCCATCACTGCTAAGTGCTCCTTCAGGATTAATGGAAAATACTGCCCTTTTTATTTCCTCAATAGACAACTCCTTCATCAAGCGATAGTTGATTGTGGAGCTCAACTTTCTTGGAAAGTTACCAAGAATATCACCCATTGACCTTGGTTCTCTAGAAGTGAAAAAGTTCTAGTAGAAATTGATAGCCTCTTGTGCTATTCTTTCCAAATTTTCCACCCACTCCCCATTAGCATTTTGAATTTTGGATATCATGTTCCTTCTCCTCCTTTGGGTAGTTTGTATATGAAAAAAATTAGTGTTTCTATCACATAATTTTAACCATTTAGTTCTGGACTTTTGCTGCTAGTACTTCTCTTCTTGAATAATCTCAATAGTGAGCTCATTCTCCTTTTTAACCTGCTTCTAGTTTGTGTACCCCTCTTTCATTTTTAAGCTTTTTATTTCTCCTTGCAAGTGATTTATATTTGTTGCTGTATTGTATTGTTTTTCCTTTCTCCATTGAACTAATTTGTGTCTACAACTTTTCAATTTGGAATGAACCCTGCAAGCAAAGGATCCTTGGTCAGTCTCCTCACAAGATTCTATAATCAAATACCTTATTTCAATGTTTTCTGCCCACCTTGCATCAAAGCAAAACCTCTTTTTAGCTTTCTGGCAGTTTAGGGTTATGTCTAGCAAAATTGGAAGATGATCTAAAACCTTGCCATTCAGATGTAATAGTAGGCCATTAGGGAAGGCTGCTTGCCATTCTATGTTAGCAATGACTCTATCCAGTCTCATAGATACTCCCTCCATTCTTCCATTTGTTACTCCATGTGTATTTGTAACCACTAAAGCCCAAATCAGCTAGGTGGTTTGAGAAAATGAAATCTCTGAAGTCCTACATATTTGCTTCTTCTACCTCTATGCCCCTTTCTTTTCATGATTATAGAGAATAGTATTAAAGTCCCATCCAAGCTCTATCTTGCCTCTCATGGTAACGATGACTCTCGCTAGCCTTTGGAATTGTAATCTTCTACTATTTGCATTAGTACTAGCATAGATACCAATGAGGTGGAAAAAACAAAAAACCATTACTAGCATCTTTAATAGTGTAAGAAATGAAGAAGGAATCACATACCAAATTAGATATTTAGATGTTTCCCTTCCAGGCCAAAGCTAGTCCACTTACTCTTCCAATTAGGTCTACCATTTCAGTATTTAAAAATCTACACTTCTTTAGCCACCCCTTGACTTTCCCATTATTATTTTTGGTTTTTGACAAAATCATCATCTTTGAGGAATGGGATCTGCATATCCCTTTCAAGTTGTGGACCATCAGGGAATTCCCCATACCTTGACAGTTCCAAAAGAGCAGCTTCATTGATGATTTGGGTTCCATGTAAGGCTGGGATCCACTACCTCCTTAGAGTTAGTATCATTCTCCAGTAAAGATGCCCTTTTCACATGAGGTTCTCCCTAATCTTCATATTTCCTTGCTCCTTTATTTCATTTTCCCCTTCATCTCGCTGATTTCTAGAGTTCTCGCTAGTAATTGGTTTTCTTGCCATCTTTTTCCATTTCCCTTTTATCACCTTTGTATTTTTATTCTCACCATCTATTTTATGTTTTCCCCTCTGTGTCTGCTTTGTCCTGTGCTTCATTGTCTATCCCTTCCCACCTTTAGTAGTGGCATTGTTTGATTCTTCACAAGTTATAAACTGATAGATATTGTATTCCAGTGTTTTCAAGCTACCCTCCTTATAGCCTTGGTTCTGACTATTTTTTGGTGAAGTTCTAAGAGCTGCCTTTTCACTATTTGAGCTATTTTCATCAGTCACTTTCACCCTGTTTTCTTCTTTATATGTATTCTTCTCTT
This sequence comes from Bauhinia variegata, assembly GCA_022379115.2. NCBI lineage: Eukaryota > Viridiplantae > Streptophyta > Magnoliopsida > Fabales > Fabaceae > Bauhinia > Bauhinia variegata. Next base: position 223,915 of record CM039437.1, on the reverse strand, counting down.
TAGCATTAAGGGTCTCACTCTCAATGTTCTTGTTTGATTTCTCTTTAACTGACAGGGAATCTAGTTTTCTGAGAATTAAATTGACATTTAGTTCTATTACTTCAGGATTTTGAGCTTTTAATTTCCATTTTACTTTTTCCTCCCCACAAACTCTAACTCCAAATATGATCTGTTTTCTTAAAATCTAACTTAGTCTCCTTCCCCTATTTTCCCTCCTTCCACTTCCTGACTTCTTATTGTACAAAATCTCACTTGTGATATGGACATCCCTATTTTCCCTTCTTAAAATCTGGCAATATGGACATCACTTGTGATATTTCTCTTTTTATGGTTTTTAAGAAGGTACACAACAAGAGTAGCTCGTCCCCTCGGGAAAATCTTATTCTTACCCTACCCATTTCCAAAATAGGATTTGAATGCATTACCCCAATGATAAAATGTTAAATACTTAAGAGGAAACACTTGTGAAATTAAATAAATAAAGGTTGAAAATAACATTATATACTTTATTAAGATTTTTTTTATAAATCACTTTACTCAACACTGTATTAAATATTAATTAATTTAGTTTGAGTTGAGCATGACTACAAGAATAACAAATTTCTCTTTATCAAATATTTGTACAACTATATTCCTAAAGTTTAAACTCAACTTTTAATTAAATTAGAATTTCTTACAAATTGACATACGTGTCTGATGGTACTTTAGGAAGATCTTTCTTGAACTTGGCCCTCTCAATTCCTTGTGCAAATTTAGGTTTGTATTGTAATAATGTGTTTTGCTTCAAATTGATTTCTTACTACAATCACTAAACTAGAAATTGCTCATAATAACGCCTTAATATATAGTGTTTCTTGATAAAAAGACTTATAAAACGTGCAAAGATGTCCTATAGTGCTTTCTTAAAGAATTTAATAGTGCTTCTTTAATAGAACATAAAAATTGAAGCATGTTAAACTGTAGGAAATATATATTATTCTCATATTTTATTTTTTATTTTATTTATTATGATAAGTTAAAAATTATATTATTCAATAATTAGTTATAATTATTTAGATTAATTATAATAATAAAATATCAACTATAAGGTTCTAGAAGCGCTATATTTTTTGCTATCGATTTAAAAAGAGGGCCATTTTTAGCATTTAGTTTGGTAGGGTATGAACCGAACTATTCATGGAGCACATTTCGTAGTTGTATATTATAGTGTCGTAGTACCGGATTATGATTGACATGAACAAGTCCTGTTGCTGAGTGTGATGAGGTTTGAAATAAGCAGCTTTTCATAAATTTAGATGTCATGATTCATCTCTTTCATGTGAGGTCCTGTCTATTTAATAAGGTTAAGTCATGATTTTATTTTATTTTTATTATATATTTAAATTTATGTTACCATCTATTTTCAATAACAAATTAGAGCAGATTACTATCTATTTTTATTATAAATTTATAGGCATGAAGAAATTAATAAAATGGGTGTAGTTTCACGGCGTGCCATATTTCTAAATTTCAAATTAAGTGGGGCCCGAATGGAAATTGTACATGTACATCGAACATTACGTTTCTTTCTTCCCTTAAAAACTTTTTGTAATCTTGTTTCTTATTATTTTCCTCATCTTTATAACGCTTGTTTATTTCGTTAGGACTACATCCTCTGTAAACTTATAAATATTTACTTTCCAAAGGAAAAAAAAATAGAAAACTTGTTCCTTTTTAAGTTATAATATCAAGAACATTATCTTTCTACCTTTCCACCTGGCAAAAACATATGAAATTTGGATCTCCTACAGTTATTGCATGCGTGCAGTCAGCTGTAGGCTGTTCAATCTGTGTTTACTGTATAGTTTACAGAGATCGGATAGCTTGCAGTCGACTGCACGACTGCAGGAGATCCGGGTCCATATGAAAACATATGGGACACTAGTACTGTTATCAGTTCAGAGTTACTTGCATTATTAATTTTATATATTAAGTGTACACTCATTTTCTTATAGTTATATTCCACTAATAAAATTATAAAAATATTAAAAAATAAGTATATATATAATATTACTTATTAAAAAAATATACTATAAACATATGTACATATTTACATTTATTATTTTATATATATTTTTATATCTTATTTTTATTCTTCATGTTTACAATTTTAATAAATAAATTAAAAGCAAGGGATATATGGGTACGTGCAAAGGGGTGTGGGGACATCTTTTCAAAAAGTATATTGGACAATCAAATAGCTTTAAATGTATGAAAGTGGCCACAAACAAATCTAAGAAAGGAGTAAAGTTTGGTCTAAAATATTGATGAGAAGAGAGAAATGGCGAGTGAGAAGAGTAAGATTCTTGTGTTTGGAGGAACTAGAAACATAGGCAAGTATATGGTGAAGGCAAGCATCTCTTTGGGTCATCAAACTTTTGCATATTCTCGCCCAATTAATCACAAAACTTCTCCCTCTAAGATACAACTTTGCCAAGAATTCGTCTCCATGGGTGCCACTTTGATCCATGTTAGTTTTCTTGCTCTCCCCTTTCTCCCTCTTTTACACACTATACACAGGAACTGATGTTATTTGCAATAGTTATAGTTCATTTTATTGACTTGACTTTTAGAAATTGAATCAAAATCGTGAGAGTTTGGGAGGAAAAATATGTACATTCCATTCCATTCTATTTTTGATTTGGTTTATTAATCTATACTTTGAGAGAGTCATTTATTATCTTTTCTTTAAAATTATATTTTTACTCGTTGCTTTGATATTTTAAACTGAGATTCAACTTTTCTACTTAGCGTATTTTGTTATTCATCTACTGTTTAGTAGATAAATAACCTAAATCAATTCAGTAAATATATTTTAGATAATATTATTTTTAGATGGTTTATATCAATAATCTAAACGTGTCTAACAAAAATCTTGCCTAATAAAAAATCTAATTCTATGATATTTCAAACTGTTATGTTTAGTTATTAAATTGTTAACAAAGTACAAGTACAAGGAGAGTTGGAATATGACCAGATTGTAACAGTAATTAAGAAAGTAGACATTGTGATATCAAAACTGGCTTACCATCAAGTGCCAGATCAGCTCAAAATCATTGATGCCATTAAAATTGTTGGTAATATAAAGGTTCGGAATAATTTCTTTAAAATCTTCTATTTTGCATATGTTATATCTTAAAACTAGTAATTTTAGGTATTCTTTTAACACATTAAGTTTTTTAGTTAAATTAATTTTTCGATATCAATTTTTTTTTCACTTCATAATTTAAAAACCAAATCTTCTTTCGTTATTTTTTTAATTAAATCAAAATATATGTTAAAAGGGTAATTCTATAAATCTTAGTTTAAGAGTCACGAGTGACCTTTGCTGATCTATTTTAGTATGAAATATATTATATAAGAGTGTTTAGATTCAAAATACTTAAAAATATTTAAAGTGGCTCACTTCTTGTTATATATTGACTTTATGGTTGTCTTCTTTGAGCAATGTGGGACTTTGTCCTCGCTTCTCTAGTTTCCAAAACTCACGTTGGATATCTCTGAGTGGGCCAGATTCTTGTAGGGATGTTTTTGGGGTAGAATATATTGTTGTGACAAAGTAGACACAGAGAATAAAGTAAAGAGAATTGAGAGGAGAGAAAAATAGAGCCTCCAAAAGGGCCAACTTTATTCATCCACTAAGGAGGTATATATATGCATAATGAAAGTGAAACCCTTGCCCTAAAAGGATAATGTTTAAATTACAAATAAATAAATAATGAATAAGCCGTAAAGAATATTCCATTAAATGAGCATCCAATCAAAATATTCATAACACTCCCCTCTTGGATGCTCATTACCAAAGAATGTGCCTCGTTAAAAACCTTACTAGGAAAAACCTTCTAGGACAAAAACTAGTGAGGAAAAAAGTACATAATTCTTTGTATACGCAATCAAATTCTGCCTCATTAAAAACCTTACTAGAAAAACCCAATGAGAAAAAACCATGGTGAAGGGAAAAAGAGTGCAGTGCACATCAATCAAGTTATTTGTGTCGACGAACTCTAATATTATACAAGATCCTTCAAATATTGTAGAAGTTAATACCATGGTAACAAATTTGCTAGAATGTCATATTGACAAACTAGTTAAATTGTACTAGGATTTGGTACTTCAAGACCAAATATTTCTTTATCATTCTCACAAGTTCTAAAGAGAATGTATGTTTGCATTTAGCAATCACAATAGATATAATTTGTATATATATAAAATCACTTTAGCACTTCTACTATATAAGCATTTCAATGCAAGTTGTCTCTATAAGTAATTTATAGCTTTGGAAGCTCTTCAAGAGTTCTAATATTAAATCATCGACACAACTAATATACGGATAAATGGGTTATTTCTATATATATTTCCTTCAACAAAATTTTACTTAAATGATCATATAAATTGTTTTAGGCAAATCAAATCCTTCAGAGATGTCATTATTAAATAAGTTGACTACAACAATATTCATTAGACACAAATAATATCATTCATGTACTTCCAGACTAAATAAGTACCATTAGATACTTGCATCCTCCACAACTAAATATATCTATTTAAAATCAATGCTAGTTATTTATGAAAACCCTTAAGCATCATTTTCATTTTGTATTCACACAAAAACCTGTTTGTCCATAACTGGCTTTACACTTATGGTGTTTAGACTGTAAGTCTAAAACTTTTTCGCCTTTTAAGCAAACATTAATTGCGTCTTTTCAATTTTTTTGGCCAATCATTTCTTTCTTTGCAGATATTTACTAATGATCCTCAATCACATAGCGCGCTACATTATATGTGAACATTGTCAACAATATTGATTTCATTCTGGTTCCATCATAATCTATAGAGATCTCTTTATTTTTATGACTTTCAGGTACTTGAGTTTCCTTTGAAACTAAAACATTAGTTATATCTGAGGACTCTTCTAGAGTTACCTCTGGTAACTCTTCTGGAGCTACTTTATCCTCGATTTGGCCATCTTTGAATCTTAGCTCCTTTTCTTTTTGAGGACTTTATCTTTGGAACCAATATGTTTGTAATTATACTTTAATTGGAGCAGTAGCATTTGGTATACATAATTTTAGTCACTCTTACTAGTCAGGCAATGCATTTGGCAGTTTGTACAAGTGAATTATCAAATGAACTTTTGGTTCATATTTGCTTTGCATGAGGATCAATGTGATAATTCATTCTAAATACTCTCCTTTTCCAACTGCTTATTCTCTCCCCCCTTAATATTGGAATAAATGATTTATTAGAAATACAAGTGGCAAACCAAGCCATAAATAAATATCCCTTTAGTGACTCAATATATATCACTTATATATAGAGATCTATATCCAACATATGTTCTTAACCTCTATTGAGGTCCCATCTTAATAAATTGTAGTGGAGCAATTAATAACTCATTCAAAATTTCATAGATGGGATATACTTGGTTCATGACTATAAAACAATTATAAGAAGGGTTCAAATAATTTGTTGGCATGATACAAGTCAATGCTACAACATGAATAATCATATGTTCCCAAATAAACTTTAGAAGTTTAGATTTCATAAGTAATGGTCTTGCAATTAATTTTAGGTGCCTACAAGTCCATTTTATATATTCCAATAGTCAATCTTGAAGAGTGAATTCACTAACATTAACTAGATGTATTGCTCAACCAGATATAATTAAGGCATCACACTCTTAATTCAATCCATTGAACAAGTAATCTCATAAACTTCAGGTTATGAGTTAATCCAAATATATGATCATTTAGTCAATGCATCGATTAAAATTAAGGAGTATCTAAATGATCCACTTGGTAGGTCTATAGGCCCATAAATATTTTCACCTCCTATACATTCTAAAAGACGAAGGATTCACTCTTACTTTTGCTAATGCAAATAAATTTTCTTTAGGAACAAATAACATATGAGAAACTAAGCATTTCGATTGAAGAATCTTCTGGCTCTTCAATGAAAGTTCACATGATCTTTTTCATTTACTTTTGCATCATTATTGACTCGTGATGGCTCAACCGGTCATGCCAAATAAAATAAACTTATTTTGACTTGTAAACTTATGGTTTACAACAACATATATTTCAATTACATATATGTAGTACAAATTATAGGAAGACACGAATAATTTCTTAATGAAAACATTAACTAGCTCTTTAGGAGCATTTTACCATAATTTTTATTCCTCCAGCTCTTCAGGATCTCTCAATCATCTTTGTACTAGTGAATATAGTAGTAATGTTATTTTGTACAATAGAAATGTAAAATCATATAATATGTGAAATTGATAAAGCTTAAACAAAAGAGCAAATAACTTAGAATTATTTAAAAGTAAATTAACTAAATAAACTAGAACAAAAATTTCTTATGTATACTCTCATTACATTCAAGGAAAAGAAATTTGACACATTTAATTGTCACATTATCATGGCCAAAGTCGAAAACATCATTTGATTGGAGCAAAATTGTCTCAACAATTAAATCTCTTTCTTTGATTGATACTTGAAAAGATGTTTAGATGTACAATAGGTACAAACTCAATGGCCTCAAAATAATAGTGGTTTTTCAAATATCCTTTTACCACTTTTCTTCACTACTCTCTCACTTCTAGTGGGAGGTATTTAGAGTATTATAACTAATACTAGATTTGCCAAGTCATAGCCATATTCGTGCTCATATTTCTTGATAGCTTCTCCATTCACTTCAGGGAATAGAGAAAAATCATTTTGAGATAATGACTTATGCTTTCTAGTAAAGATTTATTTTTCCTTATTGCAATATGATATTTCAAATACTACAAAATAAGAGATAAATCCAACAAAATAACAATGAATAATATCCATAAATTCCCTTTCCTTGAAGGCTGGGACTTGAAATGCATAACCAAAATGTTACACGGGGTCTAAACATAAACTTTGCAAGACACCCTACACTTTTGAATATTTTCAAATTGAGTGCATAATCCTTCCATAATTTAAAATTGTGAAACACATATATAATATGAGAATAGATAACCTCAAATAATACTCAAAAGTATCTCAACATTTGTCATAATAACATGTTGAAAGTAAGATGAAGAAGCACTAAAAGTGCAGTAGATAAATTTGCAATTTTAACTAAAGCTCTTGAATCGAAGGCATAACAATAAACTAAGTATCAACAAATTATTCAACATGATTTAACACATGCCCAAGGTATGGGTTATTTCATAAACCACATGTAATGTGAAGTAGGCTCAAATAGCTAGTTCAAAGTACCATAACATTATACTAAAGGCTTAGTAAAAGAATAAGTTAATTTTAACCACCTAAGTAATATGCATTCAGCAATACAACTCATATAATAGGGCTGACTTAAAATAGCTAAAAATCTAGTGTGAGCATAGAAAATTTACTACATATATATGATTACTATAGCACAATATGAGGTGCACCACATACCTTATAATGATCTTACACCATTTCAAATAAAACATAGAGTTTGGCCACAAAGGGAGAATCCGAAGGCAACCACTAGTGGCAAGCCAAACAACATTAGGGGTATTTACAATAGCAAGCATCATTAAAAGAAATTAAGGAGTAAGATAAGTGAGAAGTCATTATCTGGAAGAATACTAATGTAGAAGCTTTGACACTAATCACTTTGTATGATAACAAGAAGTTATTTTCAGCAAGTAGGGGATACTAACTGCAAGGCTATCAAAGCATTTTAAGTTATAAGATATTCATGGCCTTCATGGCCTTTTCTTGTCCCCATAGAGTAATATCACCAAATAATAATAATAAAAAAATATAATATGCATAACCAAATACTATATATGCAAGAGATGTACAAAGTACTAACCTCAAAGTTTTAGTTTAGAGTAGTGTCGGCCCACGTAGGATGTCCTCTCACAAGTTAGCTCCCATGATATAGCAACATACTTCTATGTGAATAACTTGATCCACTTTGTGCTATTAGTCATGACTCAAGGATCCACTCATTCAATTCAAACAATAACAATAAAAATAAATTGTAAAATAAGATAACTTGTCATAGTTGCATTATTAAAGAAATTAAATTGTCTCATATTTTCATATGGGATATATCAAAGAAATTAAATTATCTCATACTTTTAGACAAGATGTATGAAAGAAATTAAAATGTCCCATACATCTGGATGAGACATATCAAAGGAATCATATTGTCTCATACTTCAGGTTGAGACATATAAAAGAAAATTAATGATCTCATACTTGAGGATGAGACTTTGCAAACAACTTAGAAAATAAATTACTTTCATACTTCTAGATGAGACATATCAAATACTTCTAGATGAGACATATCAAAGAGATCAATTTGTCATTAGCAAAAAAAATGTGTACAAAGATTTAGAAAAAGGGTGAAAGGAAAATTCAAATATGCGTAATTTTATTCCACATATATTTTAGTATAGATAACTTCAAGATCTATTTTGAGTGTAGATAACTTTAGGATCTATTGTTTTATATCAATTGGGTGGATAACTTCAAGATCCACTATATACTATTTGAATGGATAACTTCAGGATTCATTTTATAGAAAATTAATTGTTGATAATAAAATTCCTCATACTTCTAGATGAGGGTGTATCAAATGAATAAAATTGTCTCATACTTCTGGAGGAGACAAATTAAAAAATTATCTCATACTTCTGGATGAAACAAATGAAAAGAATTTCTAATACTTCTAGATGAGACATATCAAAGAGATCAATTTGTCATTAGCAAAAAAAATGTGTACAAAGATTTAGAAAAAGGGTGAAAGGAAAATTCAAATATGCGTAATTTTATTCCACATATATTTTAGTATAGATAACTTCAAGATCTATTTTGAGTGTAGATAACTTTAGGATCTATTGTTTTATATCAATTGGGTGGATAACTTCAAGATCCACTATATACTATTTGAATGGATAACTTCAGGATTCATTTTATAGAAAATTAATTGTTGATAATAAAATTCCTCATACTTCTAGATGAGGGTGTATCAAATGAATAAAATTGTCTCATACTTCTGGAGGAGACAAATTAAAAAATTATCTCATACTTCTGGATGAAACAAATGAAAAGAATTTCTAATACTTCTAGATGAGACAAATTAAAAGGTTAATCTCAAACTTCTGGATGAGACAAATTAAAAGAAATCAAATTTTTCTCATGTTTTTGGATAAGACAAATTAAAGAAATTAAATTTTCTCATACTTCTGGATGAGACAAATTAAAGAAATTAAATTTTCTCATATTTCTGGATGATACAAATTGAAGAATTAAATTGCTCACACACTATAAAATGTGGCACAACTTTTATCATTCAAAGGAATAAAGAATTCCTTAAATAGAATTTTCTTTTTACAGTTATAGTTGGCTTTTTATTTATGCAAAGCTAAATATTTAGTCAAAGCCTTTGGATAGCTCTTATCCCAAAGCCACATGAATATTGCTTCATCACTTCTAGTGGTGAAAATTTTCCTTTCAACCATATTGCTTTGCTACTTCTGGTGGTGGAAATTTTCCTTTCAAGGGCATATGGGTAGACATTAAAGAAATAAAGGAAATAGTTCTAAATTATACAAAAGAAATTAACTTAAAAGAAAAACCTTGCTGCATAGACATGGTGGCATGGATTTGTTGCTTTGTGGCAATATGAGAGTGACGATTCCCTTTTCTTTTATGGTGAACTTGTTTCTTCGATGCAATCATGGTTGGTGGAAACTGAGATGGGGAAATAGTAGAGTCTCTCGTGCTGATAATGTGTTGTGAAAAAGTAGACACAGAGAATAAAGTAAAGAGAATTGAGAGGAGAGAAAAATAGAGCCTCCAAAAAGGCCAACTTTATTCATTCACTAAGGGGGTATATATATCCACAATGAAAGTGAAACCCTAGCCCTAAAAGGATAATGTTTAAATTACAAATAAATAAATAATGAATAAGCCTTAAGGAATATTCCATTAAAAGAGCATCCAATCAAAATATTCATAACATATATAACTTGAGAATATTTGAATCTAAAACATCTAAAACAATTTAAACCTACACACCTTGTCTTCTTTAGATAAGGTCGGACTTTGTCCTCGCCTAGTTTTCAACATATATAATGATAAAAATAAGCCAATTATTCAGTAATTACAGATGGAATTGATATCAAATATGCAAAAGTAATTATTGAATTGATCTAGATCATTTTTTTTTCAGTTCTAAACTTATTTTTGAGGATGTATTTCTGGTTTTGTATGAATTTTTAACTCAAACAATGACGGATCAATTTTTTTTTTTTGTGAGAGCAATATATATATATATATACACTGAATGTAGTATATTGAGTCCTGTAACCGCACTGATAGGTTAAGAAAACATATCAATTGTTAAAATTAAAGCACAATCTATCCAAAAAAGTAAAAAAGTTATAAGACTTACCAATATTGAAAAAAAAAAAGAAAAAAGTTGAAGGAAGACCATAGATTTTAGTATAATTTTTTTTTTCCATAACCAAGTTTGAGTTTGTATACTTTTGTCTTTTAATACTTCTTATATTTCAAAATATTTGTTGTTTAAACTTATTTAACAAGAATTAAGAAATCATTATTATATGTTAAATATATCACTTCTTGAACAAATAACTTTTATTAAGGAAAAGAGAAAGAAAATTAATAGTAATATAAAAAGAGAAAACTAGTTAACAAAAGAGGTGATAAGAATTAGGAGTAATTATAGTTGGTTAGGAAAATCCTAATATAATTATACATACACTTCTTAAATAAGCGTTTAAAAAAATTGACCAATTTTCAAAATTTTAAAACAATAAAACCTTTTAAAAAATATACTCTAAATTAATATTTTGAAATGGTTGTAGAACTTCACTCGGTCAAGAAAGTGGGGGCATGCTTCAAATTTATATTTTTTACTAGGAGAGATGTAATTATTTACGAGTAAGTCTTAAACACTTATTCTTTTTTATAATTTTTTTAAAATGATGATTTTCATCATCCAACTGTTAAGTCATGTTATGTAATGACATCGATAATTTATATCAAATTTTACATAAATTCAAAATTGTACGTATTTAACTAACATAAAGTATTTTATTTATAATTTAAAACATTTTTATCTATTAAAATAAAATCATACGATGAAGTATTAGTCTATTTTAAAATTTTAAATTTTTTTTTTTTTGCATATGATATAAGATACTTCAATTACAGTTGGATATATTAAATTAACATTTTAAAATAAGATATGAGAGAGAGTAAATATAATAAGATTTATTTTTGGATTGAGTGAATTCCTCTCTATTTCTTTAAATATATTAAATTAAAAAAAAGTTGTGGAGGCAGTTGCCACTAGAAGAATGCATGTAGATCTGTACTTGCTCACAAGCTATGGGAATAATGTTAGTGCCTTTTTTAATCAGAACTTGTTTAGTTTCCAAACATTGTTAAGGAAAAAAAAATTGTAAAGACAATTCCAATTATCTAATTTTTTTTTCCAAAGTTAGAATTTCATTGAATGAAACTAGAGACCTTACAAAATTTAATTAGGACTCTCACAATACAAAAGAATTAGCTATTAATTGAAGCCAAAGACTACTCCTATACAAGACATTAGTTTACAAAAAGATTAGTAATGTTTACACAAAAACCTTTGAGTGGTCTTTCTTCACCTTGTTAGTTATTTCCTCACTAGTCTGGCTGATGCCATTGAAGATTAGATCATTTCTCCTTTTCCAAATTCTCCACAAGGTAAAAAGGGCCAAGGAAATAAGATTTATGCTATCTATCTCCCTCTTGAGCAGGTTCCAAACTAGCAATCATCATTCTCAAAAAGGATGTAGCACTAAAATATGTTAGTCTAAGGCTTAGCTTTGTTACGAACTATATCTCTTATGCTTTAGGGCAAAGTGCGGCCATATGGAGGGCAGATTCTTCTGCTTCTTCACAAGATTTGCAATAGCTATCCTCACAATTTAGGCGATGAGCAATAGCTGTCTTTGTTGGTAAGGCATCATGCAGGGCTCTCCACAGAAATAATTTGAACTTACTTGGGGCAAGTATTTTCCACACTTCCTTCCACATCTTGGAATACACATTAGAGGGGTCTGGAGAGTTAGGAAAAACATTTTGTGTAGCTTCCTTATCCCCTACTAACATCATGTATCTTGTGGAGTTGGAAGCATGCCAAACAACCAAGTCTTCTCTCTCACTGACTACAATTTCTAGTATAATTTGGGCATCTCCTTCAACCACTACATTTCTCACAACTTTTTCATCCCATGTATGCTGTTGTGTATGAAGTTGAGCTACCCAAATTGACTTCATCTCTCTTTCCTCTCTTGCCCGAGGAAGGAAGGGGTAAAAGGTTAGCAGTTATGGATTATGAAATAGTCGAAGGCTTGTAGTCTTCCCTACCCTCCATCTCCTTTGTAGCTCTATTATTTTTTTTCCCCTCTTGAAGGCTTCTCCAAGCCTAGGCCACATTTCCTTTGGGGTTGGCTTACATGAAATTAGAGTGGGGAAAATACTCCCTTTGAACAACTATACTCCCTTTGAACAGCTTGAAAAAAGTGAATGTTCTCTATTGGCTATCCTCTAACTGTTTTTAGATAATAAAGCCATGTTGTATGCATTTAAAACAAAGCTCTCCTTCTTCCTTATTCCTACACATGGTTCCTCAATCCACCCAATGAATTTTCCTTGTGCTTTCTTGGTTGTTCCACTAAAAGTGCCTTACCATTTTTCCTAATTCCTAGCAAAGCCCTTTCAGGAGTTTAAAAACAACCCATAGTGTACACTAGGAGAGCAAAAATAATAGCTTTAATAAGTATCTCTTTACCTTCTTATGATAGAAAGTTATACATCCAGCTACTAAGTCTCGTCATAACTCTATCATTTATAAAGGTCAAGGTTTTCTTCTTAGATCTATTAACTTCTGATGGTAGGCCTAGATATTTGTCTTGTCCTCTAATATGAAAAATCCCCAAGTGTGCTGCAATATTTTCTCTAATGTCATGGGGGGTATTGGCACTAAAGAAAAGAGAGGATTTTTGGAGGTTAATTTTCTTCCCACTAATCTGTTCATAGTCTCTAAGAGTGTTCAAGATGGATTGTGCTTCTTCATCTTCAGCTTTAGTGGAAAATAAGGAATCTTCTACAAATAGTAGATGGTTGATTGATAGGCTCCTTCTACTAATTTTTAGTCTTCAAACAAAACTATCCCTTCCTACATTGCTTAGAAGAAAAGATAATCCTTCTGCACATATTAAAAAAAGATAAGGAGAAAGAGGATCCCCTTGACAGAGCCCTCTAGTAGGTTTGAAATACTCAAATGAATCACCATTAACAATGACAAAGAAGGTAGTAGTTGTTACACATTCCATCACCCATCCAATCCATTTGTTGTTAAATCCCATTTTTCCCATCATGAATGTAAGGAACTCTCGTTCCACCGTATCATATGCTTTTGACATATCTATTTTTGCAACTATGTAATAATCCTTTCCATCTTTCTTGGTCTTTAAAAAGTGCATAAGTTCATGATCAATGAGGATATTATCTGATATTAGCCTCCCCTTAACGAATGCGCTTTAGTTCTTGATAATAAGCCTTGGCATCACCTTTTGTAGTTTGCCTACTAGAATCTTAGAGAATATCTTATATAACACTGAGCATAGACTAATAGGCCTCATGTCATTAACACTTTTGCATTCATCCACTTTTGGTATTAGTACTAGTTGTGTGTGATTTATGCTCCTTAGCATCTTACACAAGTGAAAAAAGCTCTTGATAGCCCTGTACACATCCATCCCAACTGTGTCCTAATAGGCTTTATAAAAGGTCTCTGTGAAAGCATCACTACCAGATGCTCCTTTAGGATTAATGGAAAAACACTACCTTTTTTATTTCCTCATTAGACACCTCCTTCGTCAAGCGATAGTTGATTGTAGAGATCAACTTTCTTGGAAAGTTACCAAGAATATCACCTATTGACCTTGGCTCTCTAGAAATGAAAAGGTTATAGTAGAAATTGATAGCCTCTTATGCTATTCTTTCCAAATTGTCCACCTCCTCCCCATTAGCATTTTGAATTTTGGATATCATGTCCCTTCTCCTCCTTTGGGTAGTTTGCATATGGAAATTTTTTTTGTTTCTATCACAAAATTTTAACCATTTAATTCTGGACTTTTGCTGCCAGTACTTCTCTTCTTGAATGATCTCAATAGTGAGCTCTTTCTCCTTCTCTCTAACCTGCTCCTAGTTTGTATACTCCTCTTTCATTTTTAAGCTTTCTATTTCTCCCTACAAGTGATTTATATTTGTTGCTGCATTGTATTGATTTTCCTTTCTCCATTGAACTAATTTGTGTCTACAACTTTTCAATTTGGAATGAACCCTGTAAGCAAAGGATCCTTGGTCAATCTCCTCACAAGATTCTCTAATCAAGTACCTTATTTCAATGTTTTCTACCCACCTTGCATCAAAGCAAAACCTCTTTTTAGCTTTCTTGCAGTTGGGGGTTGAGTCTAGCAAAATTTGAAGATGATCTAAACCTTGCCCATTCAGATGTGATAGTAGGCCATTAGGGAAGGTTGCTTGCCATTCTATGTTAGCAATGACTCTGTCCAGTATCTCATAGATACTCCCTCTAGTCCTCCATTTGTTACTCCATGTATATTTGTAACCAATAAAGCCAAAATTAGCTAGGTGCTTTGAGAAAATGAAATCTCTGAAGTACTGCATATTTGCTTCTTCTACCTCTATGCCCCCTTTCTTTTCATGATTATAGAGAATAGTATTAAAGTCCCATCCAATCATTATCTTGCCTCTCATGGTAACAATGACTCTTGCCAGCCTTTGGAATTGTAATCTTGTACTGGTTGCATTATTACTAGCATAGATACTAATGAGGTGGAAAAAAGAACCATTACTAGCATCATTAATAGTGTAAGAAATGAAGAAGGAATCACATACCAAATTAGATATTGAAATGTTTCCCTTCCAGGCCAAAGCTAGTCCAGCTACTCTTCTAATTAGGTCTACCATTTCAGTATTTAAAAATTTACACTTCTAATGAGACTGATGAGACTTATTTTTGAATCATCTCAAGAACTCCAGCATACATGATTCTTTTCCTCTTCAATTCTTCAAGTTGTGCCATTGTAGCATCTTCTGCTGCAATAAGATCTTCATAGCCAGTTTTGACTAGCTCTAAGGCATCCTAAGAAATGAACAAAGTCTCCATTTTTACTGCCCAAAAATCATATTTTTCTCCTTCAAATAAAGGAACTTGAACATTGCTTTAACTTGTGCTATTGGTTGTTGGAAGGTTGCGTGAGGAAGCCATGACTTTTCTCTTTCACTTTTTCGCTATTCTCTTTCTATTTTTTTTTCCCTCTCTCACTCTTTATTGTATCATATGCAATCTCTCTGTGCAGCCAATATAGCATTAGTGTGTTGGTTATCATACCCTTGAAAACATTGAAAGTATTTGAATATACATCATCCCACTTAAACAATATGAGCACTCACAACTTATCTCTCCTAATAAAAAATTCCACTTGCTCATAGTTTTCCAAAACTGCAATTGTGAGACAAGTATTAAAGTTTTGTAAAAGTCAATAGCAGAAGCATGTAATTCCCTAATATATTATACCCAAACAACTTTTCATTAAAGTAGGGTTAACAAGATACTTTAAAGAAAGACTTCCCAAAACTCTTTATTTTGCTTCAAATTATCACATATGGCAAGGACTATATGATTGGTCAACCAAACAAGTTTCTTATAGGAACAATTACACAAATAAGAATTTGAAGTATGTTTTTTAAAAATGTCATTCAAAGATCAGGATAATATCTTTTTGGTTTAGATACATGCCATTTGTTGGGTATTTCCTGGCCTTGGACCATTACAATTCGACATACACCCTTTCCTAGTACTTCGGTTATTACAAAGGCTCCCTCCCAAGTCGGGGCTAATTTGCCTTCATCTAGATTTTTGCTTGTTGGTGAGACAAATCTTAGTACTAGATCATTTAATTGAAATTCTCTAGGTTGCATGTTTTTGCTGAAGTTCCAAGGTAGAACCCTCATTTCTGCAAGCAACCTCTCATAAGCTCTTAGCCTCTTTTCTTCTAGAAAATCTAAGCTTTCGGCTCAGTTGGTATAGTCTTCGCTATATAACTCTCTCCTTAAGGTTGGCTTGAAATTGCCCATTCACCTGACTGGTAACAAATTGAGAATCTAAGTATATTTTTATTCATTGAGCCTCTATTTCCTTTGCTATTCTTAATTCAGCAATCAACACTTCTTACTCATCTTAGTTATTTGAGGTGGGGAAAGTAAACTTGAGACCGTATTCTATGGTTAATTTATCCAGTTCTTCTATCATGATTCTTGCTCCAGAGCCTTTCCCACTCAACAACCCATCCACATATACTAACCAATGAGTCTTATCTGATCAGCCTTGCTTCACTCCTTCCTGACACGTGGGGGTGAGCTCTACTAGGAAATCAACCAATACTTGTGCTTTTATAGCTCCTTGCAGTGCAAATATTAACCTGTGCTCTGACAGTTCTATGGACCATACCAACATCCAACTCGATAGTTAAGTTTCTGCAATATTTGCTTCAATGGTTGGTTTGTGTGAATGGTTATCTGGTGACTTTGGAAGTATGGTCATAAGAGCCTAACAGCATGTATTAGAGCATAGGCTATCTTCTCAATGTGCTGGTATCTTAACTCTACTCCACTTAAGGTCTTGCTTGTGAAATATACATGGGTTTATATGTTTAAGTGTTCCTTGACAAATGTCAAGCCGACAGCTTGGTCGTAAGCTGGCAAATATATATAGAGCATGTCCCTGGGTGAGGCTGTCACTAAGATTGGCAGTGTTATCAAGAATTTCTTTAGCTCTTTGAAGGCCTTCTAACACTCCTCTATCCATTGAAAATCCTTGACTTTTTCCAAAGCTGAAAAGAATGGCAAGGATTTCTGCATTGATTATGACATAAACTGAGCTAAAGCAGCTATTTTCCCCATTAACTTCCTTACTTCATGTATTGTCTTTGGTGGGTTCATCTGACAAGTAGCCTAACACTTCTCTGGGTTGGCTTTGATTCCCCTTTGGCTTAACATGAACCCAAGAAATTTTCTAGCTAGAGCCCTAAAAGTACATTTGTCAAGGTTAATTTTTATTCCAAAGTCTCGTAGTGTGGAGAAGGTTTCCTTTAGATCTTCGATATGTTGCTCAAAATTGGTTGATTTGGCCAAGATATCATCAACATATATTGGAAGATTCTTCCCTAACTACTCCTCAAACATCTTGTTTTGGATATGTTGCCTCAGTGTTTTTAACCCAAATGACATCACTTTGTAACAACAACAACATCCATCCTCTGTGATAAGACAACAAGAAAAGAAGCATGTAGGCCTAAAATGAAGCAAACATATGTTCTATGGCATTATCATTGCACGGAGTTTGAATAGAAGTATTAAACTATATTTTAACTTCAACATGAAAAGAACATAAATGAGAGAAAACTTCATATGATTTTTCATTAAATATGACCAAGTGACTTGGGAATAATCATCAACAAAAGAAAGAAAGTATTTAAAACCTGTTTAAGAGGTAACAGGACACGAACCTCAAACATCAGAATGGACAAGCATAAATGGGGACGTAGCCCATATATTGACATGAGGACTCAAAGGCACACAATGATGTTTAGCAAATTGACAAGACTCACAATCTAAAGACGACACACTATGAAACTAAGGACACAATGCCTTGAGACTCTAGAGAGAGGGATGACCTAATTGACAATGTGCTTTGAATGGGGACAAGTAACTAGAGCAAACTAGGGACTGTAGTACCAAAGTATCAAAAACATAGAGTCTAGCAGATACATGCCCTCTACCAAGGATCTTCCTCGACAAAAGATCTTGAAAAACACTAGAATTAGGACAAAAAGATCCAGTACAATTCAAGGCCTGGGTGAGTTTATTGACAAAGGGTAGGTTGAATGAGAACTTAGATAAACTTAACACAGATTGCAAAGAGAGAGAGGGTATCAACTTAATAGTACCAGGGCCGAGGATGCGAGAAAGAGATCCATTAACGATGTTAACATAGGAAGAAGGGCTAAAGCGTGAAAAGTAGAGAAAAGATGAGGGTTACTTGTCATGTGGTCTATAACACCAGAATTAATAACCCCATTTGAAGGCGGAAGAGAGAAGACATGTAGTAGAGGGTGCAAAAGCGTTGGTAGAGTCAGTCAACTAGGCATACTTTTCAATTGAAATAATAACAGTCTAGTCATAAGCAACATGAGCAACTAGTTCGTTGTGGTGCTTGGCTTGCAAGTTTGGACATTTGTACTTGGTGTGTCTGATCTCATGACAATAGAAACATTTAGTTTGTCAAAGGATTGACCATGGTGGTCACCTCAAGTCTCCCTCCCCCCATGTGATAGATTTCTGATAGGTTTCCCTAATTGGGAGAAACCAACAGTTAATCCAACAATTGAACCGTCTTGAAATAGGTTAACAAATAAAGGAGCTTAACCCCGAACGCGACCTACCGTTGGAACCAAAGCTATCAAAGAAACATGACCCTAACCGTGACCTACCGGTAGAACCAACACTATAAGGTGTAGTTCTTTACCCAAGAACAAAGGGAAGCTCTCATAATGAGAAAACTCAAATTATCATTCATAAAAGTCTTGTTGTTTCTGAATTACAATGGTCCTATTTATAATACTAAGGGCTGAAACCCTAATAGACTTCTACCATAATAAGACTTCTACTCTAATAAGACTTCTACAATAATAATAAGATAAACTCTTAAAAAGAAATAACCCACAAGCAAATATCACTACTTGGGGAACTAAAAGACATTGTAAATATGACTAAGGGAATTAACAAGGTCATATGAAAATTAAGACCAAAAATACCTACGAAAATAGATAGAAAAATAAGAAAATTGGACTTTATTTAATAGCTAGCTTGGTCCAACTATAATGGGCTTCTAATCTTCATAAGTGTAGCCTATGAATGCATCTTGGACATGCTGATTGGGCTCTTCTTAATTGATCCTTAGCTTGGGCTTAAATCCTCTTCTTCAAGTTGTAGGTAATTGACCTATTTAGGTGCAACCTTTACTTCATGCTGGACTTCCTTCTCTTGGATCTCCATAATTAGGCCTTGTAATGCTTGCATCATTCTCTTTGTCTTGGCCCTAGTCATGGGACCTCCAATTCCTTGTAGGGGATCTTTAAGTTGGCTAGCTGGATCTCTATCATTCCCTCCCTCTTTGAAAGGATTCGTCCTCGAATCTTCAAGGTATGCAACTGATTTCCCTTTAAGAAAAGTGGTCTATCAAGCTTGTCCAATGTAATTCCACATCCGTTGAAGACATGAAAACAATTCAGCTTAGCAATACTGGAAGTTTTAATGAAATCAAATTCCAGTGAATTCAAATCAAATGCAAAGACAAGTATATTCCTTGTTGATACTGAATCAAGAATGAAATGACTTTTAAAATCATGCAAGAAAGGCACAAAAGCATAGTAGGCAAATTCCAACATCTTTACATTAAGGATTGATACTTTCCTTTGACATGAAGAATCAAGAACTATATTATCCTTAAAGTGCAGCAAGGAATCAATAGCGTAAGTCAAGAAAAATTCATCACTTCTTTTCATGACAGTAGGATCATGACAATAGGATTTACATATGTGACCTTCATACATATGAGTTTCAAGCTCCCAAATCAAGGAATTAACATGCCTATTGACAGATTTATGTTTAGCAGTTTCAATTGCATTCAACATGTTAGAACAAGTAACATGATCCTCAAACAATGTATTAACATGCTCAAGTCCTAAAGATTTGGCTCTACTACTAGAAAGTAGAATAAAATCACCTATGCAGAGATATTTATGAGCTATTCCACCACAAATATCAAGCATAATGATAATATTAGGATCATACTCAAACAAGTATTCAAATTTCTCAATCAATTTAGATTTACCTTTAGGATCTATTGCATTTTTCGCCTTTATAACAAATGATGATCCACTAGGCAATTCCTTTGAGAAATCTATATGAAAATTCTGCAAGAAAGAAACATCACTAGAAGAAGAGTTAGGAGATGTAATCATGAAATCATGAGAAAAACTCACACTCTTATCCTCACTTTTTCTTGTGCACTCATGCAAGAATTTTTCTTTTATCTCAAATTTTCTCTCTAGTTCTTTTTCCTCCTCATTCTTTTTCTCCTCACTTTTCTCACCAATCTCACATTCAATCACTGTATTGTTTTCTTTTGAACTCTCACTTTCAATTTTATCACCATTTTCTTTTTCAAAAACTGCCTCATTTTCTTTTGCACTCTCATTCACTATTCTTTCAAAATTTTGCCTTCGAATCTTTTTTTGATCTTCAAGTGCCTCTTTTGGTTTGAGAGAAGTTAACATAATTTTTCGATTATTCATGGATAGGATGTATCTATTTTTCTTATCATGAGTAACCTTTCTTCCAACCTCCCAAGGATGCCCCAAGAGTAAGTGACAATCATACATTGATGCCACATCACAAAGCACTTCATCCTTGTAGTTGCCAATGGAAAATGCAACTAGCACTTGCTTTGTTACCCATATGTCTCCATTGCCTTCCAGCCACTTCAAACTATATGGTTTAGGGTGCTTTAAGGTGGGTAAACTTAGCTTCTCAACCATCAAAGTACTAGCAAAGTTAGCATTCTTCTCACCATCAATGATCATGCTACATACTTTTTCACTCACATGGCATCTAGTTTGGAAATGTTTAGGTTGCCTCTCACCACCAACTCCCTCAAGCTGCCTAATGGGTAGGGCATCTCCATGAATGGGTTCTCTAAAGCCTCTGCTATTATGACCCTTCAATCCTGATATTTTATCTTCACCCTCTTCTTTCTTCTTGAATGCATAATGACTATAGGTTTTGGAAGGGGATCCTAATGTCTCCAACTGCTTGTTTATGGCCTTGAATCCATCTTGGAACTCCTTCATTAACAATTTCAAATCACTTTCAACATCACCTGCACCATTACTCATGATTGATTCTGCATGAAATATGTTAGAAGAGAATAAAAAAAAAATCCTCACACACTCTCTCACGTGTTTACACTCAATTGATAATTTAAACACTTGTGTTTTCACTCAATTTTGGCTTTTTCTCTAATGATAATCACTCTTGGCTTTTACCACTCAAGCTTCACCTTATAAGCTCTTAAGAAGAGAACTTTGATGGTTCTATTCAACAAGAAGCAACGAGGTAGCTAACAATGATAGCTTGACAGCAAGAAGATAGATTAGAAACGAAGCAGAAAAAAAATTCCACAAGGGATATGAAACAAGAATGAATACAAAGGAAAGGGAATTATCAAACTAAAACAAAATAGAAGTGCTGAAATTGTAAGTGCTTAATTCACACCTTCTTCTTTTTTTTTTTGCAGATTTTTTTTTCTAAGTTGTGCAATATGTATTTTGAAGCACAAACTTAATTCTGCCCAATTTTTTTTTTGGCACAATTTCTCACTTTTTCTTTTTGGTGCTTTCTTTTCTCTTTTCTATGTTGAAGCACTCTTTTTTTTTTTGGTGTGTTTTTTTTTTTTGGCACTAATTTTATATATGACCAGCACTCAAATTGAACAAAATAATTGGAAACACAAATGGAAGAAGAACACTCACAAAGGAAATTGAAAAGACACACAAAAGAATGAAAGAAACAAGCACAATGGAATAACAAGAACAAAATAATGAACCAGAATTTTTTTTTTGGGAATTTAAACACAACAGAAGATAAAAAAAAAAAGAAAAAAAAGTAATGGATAGATAACACCTGATTTCAAGAGCCTAAGCTCTGATACCAAATGATGGATTTCTAATAGGATTCCCTAATTGGGAGAAACCAACAGTTAATCCAACAATCGGACCGTCTTGAAATAGGTTAACAAATAAAGGAGCTTGACCCCGAACGTGACCTGTCGTTGGAACCAAAGCTATCAAAGAAGTGTGACCCTAACCGCGACTTGCCGGTAGAACCAACACTATAAGGTGTAGTTCTTTACCCAAGAACAAAGGGAAGCTCTCACAAGAGAAAACTCAAATTATCATTCATAAAAGTCTTGTTGTTTCTGAATTACAATGGTCCTATTTATAATACTAAGGGCTGAAACCCTAATAGACTTCTACCATAATAAGACTTCTACTATAATAAGACTTCTACAATAATAATAAGATAAACTCTTAAAAAGAAATAACCCACAAGCAAATATCACTACTTGGGGAACTAAAAGACATTGTAAATATGACTTAGGGAATTAACAAGGTCATATGAAAATTAAGACCAAAAATACCTACGAAAATAGATAGAAAAATAAGAAAGTTGGACTTTATTTAATAGCTAGTTTGGTCCAACTATAATGGGCTTCTAATCTTCATAAGTGTAGCCTATGAATGCATCTTGGACATGCTGATTGGGTCTTCTTAATTGATCCTTAGCTTGGGCTTAAATCCTCTTCTTCAAGTTGTAGGTAATTGACCTATTTAGGTGCAGCCTCTACTTCATGCTGGACTTCCTTCTCTTGGATCTCCATAATTAGGCCTTGTAATGCTTGCATCATTCTCTTTGTCTTGGCCCTAGTCATGGGACCTCCAATTCCTTGTAGGAGATCTTTAAGTTGGCTAGCTGGATCTCTATCACCATGGGAACCACCATGAGAGTGCCCACTACTAACAAGTGCACTTTGAGGAGACAGAAAGGACTAAGAATCTGCATAACCAAGCTGAGGAGCCCTAGCAAAGGTCTCATGTAGAGATGGAACAACATATTTAGGCAAGATCTATGAGTGAAGAGACTCGTATTCAAGATTTAGGATGGTTAAAAAACTCATAACAACAACTTGTTCACTCATCTTTCACATTGGAACTAATAGGGAAAAGTGAGTTGAGTTCTTATAAGGTGTTTTGAACTTGGTAACATCAGCATGCATACATCGATCATGCTACTCGTATTGGTGGGAAGACTTGCACACATCATAGATTTGGGAGATATTGCTCCACCCAGAATACAGGAAGTTAAGATAATCCATTAGTTCCTTAACAAACTCACAGTGAGAGACCAAGGGAAGTACTTCTATATTGATAGAGTTTTGAATCTGTACAAAAAGATATGCATCATCCTCCAACCATTGCTCACCTATGTCACCGGTAGGTGGGTCAAAAGTGAGATGAGCACCCTTTTGAATACTCTATAAATAAACCCGAATAATCTTCCCCTATTCAAAGTAGTTCGAACCATTAAGTTTAGAATTTGTGATCTGTGTAGTATTTGGAAGCAGGTCAATAGAGGTGGGCTTCTTTTCAGCCATGGCAGATCAAAAGTAGTCACAAATATCATAAGTCAAGAAGAAAATATGAACAAGCCCAACAGAGAAGAAAAATCAACAGAATAGCAGCACCAAACAGAGGTAGAATAATAGAACCAGAATAGCAGCACCAAATAAAATACTAGAACCAGAGACAGGAAATCAAACCAAACAGAGTACCAACAAAGCCAAATAGAACAAAGGCAGCAGACCAAGATGGCAAAAATCACACCAGAAGCCAACAGATAGACTGGCGGTGTCCTTAGGAAGTTGGTGATGAAGAGCAGAAGTAGAGTAGGTGGTGCATGTACCGGCATGTGGCATGGGTAGCAGAAAAGGCGGATAGCGCGTGTGCTGTCATGCACGGCCGAAAGGTGGTCGGAGTTGGTGGGAAGGCCGATCTCAGCCCCAGCAGCCAAACGAGAGGGGCAGTGAGGCAAACAAAGACTCCCAAAGTGGTGTTTAGAGACACGCAAAACCCTCCCCCTTCAACCAAGCGACTTTGGGAAAAAAAAAAATCAACTAAAGAGAACCTTGCTTTGGATACCATGTGAGACAAGGGAAAAACTAAATAGGAATTGTATCTATTATTGAGGAAGTAGAGTATACAAATCAGTCAGAATTAAAAAAGGAAAAAAAAAAAATCAATCAATTACCTAGCACTAAATGTAATCTTGGAAATCCACATTTATTTATATTTACATAGTCAACACTCACCAATTACCATGAGAATCACATGCCTCCATCAGTAAATTTTTACAACTAATCATTAGGTATACATACTTTACATTGTACAGGTAACAAAAAAGCTATTTCGTTAAATAATACTCCATCATAACATACTAGTAAACTAACTTTCCAAACAAGAAAGGACACTAACATTGAAAATGAGGTTGAAAGGTGCTCTTCTAACTAGAAATTTGAGGTAGACGAAATAATCCGGGATGTAATTTCACAAGGCATCAACTTTTACAGTGAAAAAGTACAACCAAACAACAGATGAAGTTAGGTATACCTTGCAACTAATTACTAAATCCATCTAATCAAATAAATAAAGCAAAACATGAGCAATCAATGAAATTAGAAAGTGAAAGTAAAAAAAAAAAAAAGTTAAAACCCAAAAAGGCAGTCAATTTGCATGGCTTACTAGGATCATCTTTGGGGAAAGCCTTCACTGAAGTATATGAAATTATAGTAGAGGTATAGAGACAAAAAGAAACAAAAAAAAAAACAGCATACTGCAAGTAACTTCAGATATATAAGCAACCAGTCACAATGAATGCAACTACATGCACTATACTTTGCAGTAGAACTGGTCTAAGCCTTGCACAGAGCAGAGCAGCGCCCAAACAAGCATTAACAAATTTTGAACTGGGCAAACTAACCATTAAGTCATCTTTCATGCCTAATAACGCATTTTGGCACAACCAGCTACGCATACGAAAATTATAAACTGCTAATAGTTTATGACATAAGCAATTAAGCAAGGAATATAAATATAAAGTTTAATGCAACTCAGAACTAGTTCAAGCATACACAATATTGAATGATAAAAGGCCACAAAGTCTTTAAAACTTCACAACTGGAGTGTTCTACTACATATTTTTTTTATGTCTTGGCTTACAGCAAAATAAAATACTTGGAAGTAATTAGATAGATGAAATGAACAAATGGGTCAAAATCCATGACAAGAAATAGTGGTTAAATGGATATACCATTTTCAAGATGAACAATTCTCAGTAGTAGGAAGATATAGAATGAAAAATTGTACCTAGCCAATGCACAGAGTATGCTTTTTTGAACTAGAAGATCTTTTCAACTTCAGCTCCTGGCAAGAATTGCAAGGTTCTAAATGAGCAACACATTAAGTAAAATGCTAAATACAAGGAAATACCAAGATCTAACCAGTGGCTATATAAAGTCAGAACTGCTTTGTGGCTTTTCGATAAAATAAAATTTGATAATTCAATACACTATACCAGAAGCAACTTCCAGAAAGCTTAATAAAACCTTTTTATATTCCAGTCAGCAGTTAGCACTTGACAGTTCATAACACATGCCATTTTAGTAATCAGATACTCAGAAGTTATGGATATTATTATACATGCCCATGGTAAGGAAGGCTTTGATAATAAACCATATATTTTTCATGGCTATCTGATGAACTAATAAAGTATCATCACTCTGCATTCAAGACTTTGATTTGGAAGTCCAAGACAGAGTTTGGCTGAATTCCACATGTAAGAAAACCACCAGCACCATATGCATAATCAGCAGAGCACTGCAAAATTAACATAAAAGTGAATATCAAGTTATGTTATGTTCTCATTGATAACTCTACACAAGTCACAACAAACACAAAGACATTGGAGGAAATAAAGTTGAAGCTATTCTTTTAACCAGATAGATCAAAGATAATTTGTCACTGAAGTTTGCATATTAGAGTACATTGCATATAAATTGTTAAGGCAACTTTCAATTTAAAAAATGAAAGAGAGTCATTGATAGTTAAATGCCTACTGCTGAACTTGACAATGTGGGAGAGGATGAGAATGAGCACAAGACTGATTGTTCAAAAAAGGTAATGACATATATTAGGAAACGGGTAAGGAAAGCAGTGTCAGAGAATGGGGAATTGGTTGGCAATGATTAGGAGGGACAGTGGTGTGTTTAGGAGTAGTGGGCATGAGGGTACTATCATATTGGATATTTTTGCATTAGCAGTTTGTTATATTGGGAGACTTTCCTTTTGTAGGGCTTAGGCCTGGTGGTTCTTTTTGTGTTTTTTTTTCTTTTGGTTTTCCATGTGGCAACTTGTAATCCTTCTGCATTAGCAAATTTCATCCTTTAACATAAATAACACTACAGTATCCTCAATTATCATATCAAGTTCGACTTGCCGGATTCTGGTGGGTGAGCAATGGAGGCAAGGGTGGATACGCTGGAATGTCAACTTGAAATTATTCAGAGGGAACAGGATGCTAAGTTTAGGGCTGTTGGTGTTAGAATGGAAGAAATAAGGAAAAGATTGGCTGGCTTGGAAGAAATGAAGGAAGACTTTGAAGAAATATGAACGTTCTTTATGTAGTGGATGACAGAACAAGGAAAAGGGTCGAGGGGATTCTAGTAAAGCCCCATTGATACCGGAGGGAGTTACTTGCTCCTTTGATGGGGAACAACCACTAAGAGGGGAGTCGAGTGACTCAATGATAAAGGAGATTGGATTGGATGTTAGCTCAAGAATGCTCTGAAGAGGTTGGAGTTACCAAGTTTTGATGGAGGGGATCCTCTGGGGTGGATTGCAACGGCAGAAAAATATTTTTAGATTTAAGGAAGGAAAACAGAGCTCAAAGTCCCATTAGCCTTCGTGAGCATGGACGAGGTGTTTGAGGAAACAAATACTTGACCTTTCTTAGAAAGTGTTGATTGTAGAGATGGGGCAGCATTGTGAAGACTTAGCAGTGGGTAGTCCTTACAAGCGATTGGCTGGTCTGTGTCAAGGGAGTTGGGTGGAGGAATTTATTAGGCATTTTGAATCGCTATTAGTCCTAGTAGCCAGCTTGCTGGAAGAGCTAGTTTTAGGCTATTTCATGAATAGATTGAATGAGGTGATTAGGCGAAGGGTTCGGACCCTTGAACCTGCCAACATGAACAAGGCAATGGTGTTAACAAGACATTTGGAGCGTGAGCTGTACGGGGATGCCCTTGGTATGCTAGTAAGCAAAGCTCCTTCATTCCACAGCTTCGTTTCAAATTGGGGCAAAGAAGCGGAGCAAACCAATCCTTCTTGGATTGGGTTGAGTACCTGACCCACAAGACAACCCGACATTGTAAGCAGAAGTGGTAATCCAGAACGCAACGTTTCAGCAATGTGGGAAGCACTTCAATCTCCAATCTTTGCGCCCTAGGTATAAAGGCACGAGGCATCTACCATGCCAAGAGTACATCAAGAGGAGAGATGAGGGTAGATGCTTTCAATGTTGTCTACCTTATGGACTTACCCATTGTTGTCCTGAGCGGAGTTTAAGGGTAATTATCTTAGCTAAGGAAGAAGAAGAATGGGATCTAGAAGAGGAATTAGCCCTAGTGGAACTATCTGAGAGCCGCAAGGAAGAATTTGGAAAAGCAATAGCAGAGTGCAACATCCTTGATCTTCCTTTGTACACTATGAGTGGAATTTCAAGGCCAAGAACCGTAAAATTGCTGGGGAAGGTTGGTGAGGAGGACGTGTTAGTGATGATAGATTCAGAAGCAAGTCATAATTTTATTGCAAAGAAGTTTATTTGGAGGCTGGGAATAGAATTGTAGGGGTTAGCACAGTTCAATGTCTGATTGGGGGATTTTCACCAACTTTCAGCTTCGGGTGCGTACAAGGGCCTATCTATTCGTTCGGTGATATCCTATCATTGCTAATTTTCATGTTTTTCCTTTGGAAGGTTTGGATTTAATCCTAGGTACAGCTTGGTTGCAGACACTGGGAGATTAGAGTAAATTGTTGTGCTCTGGTGATGTCTCTTGAAGAAAATAATAGAACTATTAGATTAATGGGAGACCCTACTTTATGTGTATCCCAAGCTTCCAGAAGAGGAGTATTAAATATGATGGGTGTTGAATTTCAAGGGGTATAGTTTTTAAAGGAGAACATGGGAGATAAGGGGTGTTAGGATGCTTCCATTTGGCGCTTTACTAGTCCTCAGTTGGAAAATTCTGAAGGGGATGATTTATCAAGTAAGCAATTCACAAAGCTGAAAAATTTATTAGAGGCTTATATGGGGGTATTCCAAGAACCAAAGGGCATTCCTCCACC
Source organism: Bauhinia variegata (assembly GCA_022379115.2). Taxonomy (NCBI): domain Eukaryota; kingdom Viridiplantae; phylum Streptophyta; class Magnoliopsida; order Fabales; family Fabaceae; genus Bauhinia; species Bauhinia variegata. The sequence goes on along the minus strand of CM039437.1, from coordinate 195,654 downwards.
AAGGGCACTGGACCATGCTATTCCTTTGCAATTGGGAATTGATCATATTAACGTAAGGCCCTATCTCTATGCACACTATCAAAAAAAAAAAAAAAAAAAAATGAAATTAAGAAACTTGTGGAAGATATTTTTGAAGGTAAGAATTATTCGACCCAACATCAGTCCCTACAGCAGTCCGGTGTTGTCAGTGAAGAAGAAATATGGGAGCTAGAGATTTTGCATGGACTAGAGAGCCTTAAACAAGTCCACCGTTCTCGACAAATACCCTATTCCAGTCATAGATGAGTTACAAAAAGAGCTACATGGGTCTTGCTATTACTCAAAAATCATTTTGAGGTTGCGGTACCGCCAGATTCGGGTTAGAGATGAAGATATAACCAAGACAGTTTTTAGGACCCAGCATGAACATTATGAGTTCTTAGTAATACCATTCATGCTATTAAATGCATTGGCTACCTTCCAAGCGATGATGAACGACATTTTCAAACCCTTCCTTAGATGGTTTGTATTAGTGTTATTTGATGACATTCTAATTTATAACAAGAGTTGGGGTGATCACCTTTGTCACTTGCGGGCGGATATGGACAAATCATAGCAAAACAAATTTTTTGCAAACAAAAAGAAATGTCAGTTTATTAGGAAATGTGTTCAATATTTTGGGCATGCCATTTCAGCAGATGAGGTGTAGGTGGATCAAGAAAAGGTTCAAAGTGTGTCAGCTGGCCGACTCCTACTTCAGTAAAATTGGTTAGAGGGATCCTTCATTTAACTAGGTACTACCGAAAGTTCATATAAGACTATGGGGAGATTGCCAAACCTCTTATTGATCTCTTGAAAAAGGGTAATTGTATATGGAACGGAGATGCTCAAAAGGCATTTCAAGAGCTCCAAGGGAAATTAATCATTGCTCCTGTCCACGGAATGCTAGATTTCAACAAACAGTTTGTGATACAGTGTGACGCTTCTGGTAAGGGTATTAGGGCTGTTTTGATGCAAGAGGGGCTGTCGTAATAGGCTTTATTCAAATCCATTTACAAAAACCATTTGATGGCCTTGGCATTATCCATACAGCACTAACAACCATACCTATTGGGCAAGAAATTTCTGGTTAGAACTGATCAGAAAAGCCTCTGACATTTATTAGAACAATGCATTACCGCTGGCAAACACCGAGTAGTTGATGCACTGTCTCACATGGAAAGATTGGGGTGAACTATTGGTTATGTCCAAACCATATTGGATGGAAGTTGAAGAAGTCTAGCAGGTTGTTCTATCCGATCCAAACCTTAGAAAAAAAATTGAGGGTCTAGAATGCAACCTAGAAGCTAGAAGAGGCTATACACTTGTTTAGGGTAGGTTATTCTACAAAGGAAGACTGGTAATTCCAACTTCATTTAAGTGGGTACCCCTTTACTAGAGGAATTTCAGTCAACTCCAACCGGAGAGCATTCAGGGGTGCTGAAAACTTGTCACAAGGTGGTAGCAAATTTGTATTAGCCAGGTATGATGTAGGCAGTCATGAAATATGTGAGAAAATGTAGTATGTGCCAACAAAATAAATATGAGACCAAAGCACCTACAGGGTTGTTACAACCTTTGCCTATTCCTAAGGCTACTTGGAATGATATCAGTTTAGACTTTATCACTGGGCTTCCGCAATTAAAAGAGTATGATGCAATCATGGTGGTGGTTGACTGTTAATCCAAATATGTTCACTTCATTCCCCTCAAGCACCCTATCTCGGGTCAGACCATTGTTGGAATTTTTGTTAAGGAAATAGTAAGGCGCATGGAGTTCCTAGTTCCATCATAAGTAACAGAGATCCCACATTCACAAGTTGATTCTAGATTGAGTTCTTCTAAACACAGGGCACAACTTTGACAATGAGTACCACCTACCATCCAGAAACTGATGGGCAAACTGAGGTCCTCAATAGGGGGCTAGAAACTTATTTGAGGTGCTTCACCATTGAGCAACCCAAATCTTGGGCAGAATAGTTGTCATGGGCAAACTATTTGTATAATAATTCTTTAAACGGAGCATCGGACAACATACCATTTGAGTTGGTCCATGAGTGGAAGCCTCCCACTTTGCTATGATGTCTACCTGGTGAAGGTCTGGTTGAATCTGTGGCAAATGACCCCCTGAACAGGAATGAAATTCTCAAGTAACTTCAACACCATTCGCTTAAGGCTCAGCAATTAATGAGTAAACAAGCAAATAAGCACCGGAGGGAAGTTTCATTTGAGCGAGCGGATTGGGTTTTCTCAAAGCTTAAGCCCCAAAGACAAGTCACTATGGCTAGAAGGATCAATCCTAAGCTCTCCCCAAGGTATTTTGGCCCTTTCCAAGTTCTATCCTATATGGGGAACGTAGCCTACAAACTTCAATTGCTTGAAAGGTCAAGAGTGCACCCCATTTTTCATGTTTCCCTCCATAAGCTGGTTGATGGATAGAGTACTATAGACCTTGAAATTCCTATAGAATTAGAATGGGAAGTCCTTATTGTAGAGCTTGAAGAGGTCCTCAAGTTTTGCACTATTAACAAAAAATCAAGAGATTCCCCAAGTGTTGATTAAGTGGGTTAACCAACCAGTTTCTAGAGCTACTTGGGAAGACGAAGCAGTTATCCTGGGCCAATTCCCTTAATTTAGCCTTGAGGATGAGGCTAATTTTGGATAGGAAGGTATTGATAGGTAAATGCCTATTGATGGGCTTGACAATGAGGGAGAGGTTGAGAAGAGCCCAAGATTGATGGTCTAAAAAAGTTTATGACGTGTATTAGGAAAGGGGTAAGGAAAGTGGCGCTAGAGAATGTGGAATTGGTTGGCAATGATTAAGAGGGACAATGGTGTATTTAGGAGTAGTGGGTATGAGTGTATTGTCATACCGGATATTTTTGCATTAGTAGTTTGTCTTATTGGGAGAGTCCCCTTTGTAGGGCTTAATCCTGGTGGTTCCTTTTGTGCTTTTGTTCTTCTAGTTTTTTGTGTGGCAGGTTGTAATCCTTCTGTGTTAGCAAATTTTATCCTTCAATATAAATAACACCGTGGTATCCTCATTTACCTTATCACTCATTCTAGAGATTGAAGATAATTTGTCAATAAAAAAGATATATTGATGAGCGACAAGAAATAAGCACAAAGAGATACTTATTGGGTCAAGGGCGTCCACTATTATTGCATCATAGGTGCCACTTAGGACAAAGTTCAGAAACAAAAGTTCTTGCCAGTTTCGAAAACGAAAATTGTCATGAGAGTTCCAGCAACGGACATGCCATCTATAACATGAAGCACGACACGAGAGTCCATATATCCAATGCTCTGGGAAAAATTCTTTACACACCTAAAATGAGAGTCCTTGGTATTTTTAGGCTAATAAAAAGTTCAACAACTACTTATGCATATTAGATAAAAATAACCAAATTTTGAGTCTCCATTAAAGAATTAAAGGGATTAAACTCTTTGCTTACATCAGTCAGCACAGTGTCTACTTCATATATGTCAATTTGCTCAATAGATGAGCAGCGGGATATTTCCCTGAGAATGCCACCATCTCCAACACCAATTAGCAACACCTGCAAGATAGAATATCCCTTCCATTTGGCACATAAAAGAAAATTAATAATAAGTAGATGGAAGGGATCATGGTACTATAGTCACATAACCTGTTATAGAATTAGCAAATTGGCAATTATTAAGCCAGGTTTTCATCTCATTATCGTAAGAGTCCACTTAAGTATGCTATAGTTCTCCATATATCTAAATAAAAACTTAATAAAATGATAAAGCAAACATTTGATCTGAAGCACATCTAAACAGAGAGGATGGGATTACAAAGACAACCCCACAACATTTGTACCACAGAACAGAGAAAACCAAAATAATAAGTCCAAATCCCTACTTCAAATTCACATTAAACAAGAAAGCCAAGGGAAATTCATACTTGACTTTTGGCTCAGCTAACCTAGAGAGAAGATGACACGCAAAAACCGAAATCGATAAGCCCTCAGTTTCCCTCTCATTTCTCTTTTTCTCTCTTATGTTCAGAGCACTCAGAATTTCTCTCTTGTCCTTCTCCCTAGCACTCCTTTTCTTGAGCTTCAAAAACTCACCCTAATCTCCAAAACTCAGAGAGAAGAAGACAACACCAAAAAATTGAAACCCGTTCAAATTAGGAGCTACTTTAAGCTTCCACAAAAAGCTATGACGAGTTCTTGAACCTTTTCGGAGTGAACAACTGTGAGAGTGAACCAAAAACCACAAGAGTGCAGTGTTACAACCTTAAAGCTCTTCTTCGCTCCCTTTTGTTGAGTTCATTGACATACTCTGAAGTTGTTCTCCTTTTCCTCCAGCTCATCGATGGGTTAATAGAGTGGGTTAACGCTTTCTAGCTCGGTTCAGAAGATGACCATGTAGTAACTCGGTTATCCTTCAAACCGATGTAGAAGACAAAATCAAACATGGTTAATAGATAACCAATGTAGTAACTCAATTATCCTTCAAAAACACCACCACATAAATTTTTGACATCGATTATATATAAACCAATCTAGAATCTTGTTTAGATTACGTTTTCTGCACTAGTGTACACGAGTTTGGACAATAGAAAATTGAGTTCACTAGCTAGTTAGTTCACTGACTAGTTACAAAAGGACCCAAAGCATGTAGGAAATTGCATTCATGGTTCTCACACGCCAAAAATATTATTCTTTATTTCCTCATATAAAGTGTCACCTTGGTAGAAGCTAAAAGTTATTAGATCACACCCTTTAGTCATGGTGAGCAATCACACCTATTCATGTCTTATTGTGTTGCGTTAATAACAATGAACATATCTATAGACCAATTTGCTCTTCTTTCCCTAAAAGCCCACATCACCCAAGACCCTTCCAACATTTTGGCCAAAATTTGGAACACCAATACTTCAGTTTGGCAGATTTAAGCAAATATTTGTTCTCTGCCTGAATACTTTGCACACTTGGAAGATCAAGAAATATTGAGATTCTAAACCTTGTACTCAATTGTGAAATTAGAGGTTTTATTTCTTTACTAATTAATAACATGAGTAACATGATTGAGTTACAGTTGAAAAATAATGGATTAAATGGATCCATCCCCTACACAATTGGAAGATTAATGCAGATTCAAGGCTTATATGTAGACTAGGTGTACATCAATTCAGTTTAGGCCTCAAAACCACACTGAACAAACTTGATTAGTTTTAAAAATTATAAACCAAAACTTTGTAGTCAATTTGGGGTTTAGGTGGTTTGGTGCAGTTCAATTTGATTTTGAGGCAGTTTGAAACCATAAGTTTATCTCAGTTTGTTAAATTTTATAATTTTTTTTTTTTTTTGTTTGGAGGTAGTTTAGGTGTTTTTAAGTTAGTTTGGGGTCAATTTGAGGTGGTTTAGGGTGTTTTGAAAATTAAAATTTATGAAACATATACATGGTTGGTTCAATTTTGTTTGGGATGGTTTGAAAAAATTTCAAATTGACAAACCAAACTGAACCGGTAGTGTTTGTATTTTTGGAACTGATAGTTGGTTTCAATGCGTTTGATGCGGTTTGTGAACACTGAAATAATCTTCAAGGACATATCCCCAATGAACTTTGTCATCTGGAGAGCTTGGTAGAGCTTTATTTATATGACAATAAACTTTCTAGGCCCCTACCAGAGTGCTTGAACCAACTTACCTCTTTACAGTAACTTCACTGAGGTTCCAACAACATAAGTTCAATAATACCCTCCAACTTGTGGGACCTTCCATATATATCCTCAATTTGGACTTGTTATCCAATTTCGTCAATGGATCTCTACCATTGTAGATTGCAAACTTAAAGTTTTGACTATGCTAGATATATTTCTTGGAATAAAATGTCTAGCAATATCCCAAACCTAACTTAATCCAACTTGCAACATATTTTATCAGTTTGACTTATCCTAAGCCCGTGAAATAGGGTTTAGGAAAAAAAAGTGTGACAAAGAATTTTGTCATTTCCCAAATATTTGAGTTAATATTAAAAGGATTACGTCTCTGCTCTATCTATGACACAAAAAAAAAAAAAAAAAGGTTGGAGCCAACACCAATGAAAGTCAATTTTCCATATGCACCATCACAGTTTTTTTCAGTTTTGCAATTTTCTTACGCATGAATGCTTGTTATGGGAAAAATCTCTAAACAGATTAGAGATTGGTTGTGTTGGCTTATTGATTATTTGTTATGAAGAGTGACAATCCTTTCTTTGCAAGATTGCAATACACTCTTAACTATCTGCCATTTGAACTATCTAGATTTTATAGGTAATTGCTTCAAAGGAGAATATCATTTTGGTTTGATATCCCAAACAATCATGTAGGAAAGAGTCATATATTTCTTGTTTAAAAGAAATGGAATTACAAAACAATGCTAAATTATGGGAATACTTTGTGTAAAGAATCTTCAACATCATTCTCTTTCATGATTTCTTGTGCTGCATTTGAGACAAAAAGTGTTTCCTCAATTACAAACTTTAAGAAGCAAATGTCATGCTTTAAGGAGAACGATTGCATGTGAAAATTAACAGGAATGGGAAAGAAAAGAGGGGGAAGATGATTAGGACCAGTGCATACAGAAAATTAGATCAAATTAATCTCACAAATAAAACACATGCTATGCCCATCAAGTTTTGCCAAGAGCACCAAGATGAAATCCTTGTCAAATTTTTATTACATCAATATCTCTCTCCATGGGTTAGTAATCGGAACTATATACTGAAAACTAAGCAAGACACTTGAATGGGATAATGTAAAATGTTGAAAGAGGTGCTTCTTTGGTAGACAAATCTTTTTTTTTTTTTAAATAAATCCTAAGATGTATGAATCATGGAATTCTTAAAATTTGTTTGGTTAGAACATCCATGGAAAACCTCTGCTAAGAATATTCTTAGGAGGTCAAGAAACTGAATCTCACTCTCTGTCATGGAATTCTTTTTCTAAAAAAAATTCATTAAAAAAGAATTAGTCTACCAAATGCAAGGACATTTATCCATTAACTACTTAATCTATTAAGAACATTTATTTATAAGCATTTCATCTAGATTTTATTTAGACTACTCTTACATTCTTTAAATGGGTTCAATTTCTATTGCTATAATAATGCCATAGAGGATTATACCAACATAAAAAAAAAAAAAAGAAAAAAAAAAGAAAAAGTAATGCCATATAGGAATAGTTTAACTTCAATTGCATCTACAAGTTATTTCCAATTACAAATCTTGCCACTCATGGTCTATGCAAAGCTGCTTAGTAATCTTGTTGGTTTATATCATTTCATTAGTTGAGCCGTGCAGTTATGGTGGTTTTCATCTCCATTATAAATAGCTTCTTAAGTTATAAGTAATTACAAAATTTGTCATTCTGTTAAGACATATCATGGATTGTGGTGTATAGGATGATACCTCAAGTTAGTTGGCATAACTAATTTATCTTATTGCATTAGAATAACCTAGAAGGATCACATGACTAGCATTATATATAAAAGGTGTATAGCTCATTTGCAGATGTGAGAATGTATAGAAAATTCATTCTTCAAGTTTCTATCTACTTTCACTTTCACACTTCAGGTACCCAGTCAAACTAACATGGTATCAGAGCCAATGGCTCTATCCATGGCTTCTTGCACTTCATAGCATATTCTTCATCCTTTACGATTTCATCTGCATGCTTATTTTCTCTACCTCGTTGCTGCACAATTTCTTGTTCAAGATTCTTCAGTGATTTTTGTTTCTCCGCCATTTTCATTTATGATTCTTGGTTCTTTTGGAGCCCTTTTTAATCATGGCAGAAGGTGCTATCACTGCAAGTCAAAATTAGAATCCTATTGAGGATCAGTCTTCACCTTTCTTTGTTCATCCCAAGGAAAATTATAATTATGTGGTTGCCACGCCTGAATTCACGCCTTCTAACTATGCTTCATGGAGCATATCTTTTATGATAGTAATTTCTATTTGCAATAAAGAAGGTTTCTTGACCAAATCAATTTCCAAGCCTGCTAATGATCATTGGCTTGCTATTGCATGGAAAAGATGTAATGAAATTCTTGTTTCTTGGCTCTTGAAGTCCATTTCACTGCCTATAGCTTCAACAATCTTTTACACGTCAGATGTAGTTGAGATCTAGGAGAAGCTTGCTTAGAGGTTTGGGCAATCAGATGACGTGAGGATTTATTTTCTACAACAAAAGCTAAGCATTTTCACTCAAGGGACAAATACAGTAAATACATATTTTTCTAAGCTTAATGGAGTTTGGGAAGAATTACATCAATAAAGGCCACTCCCACATTGTAGTGGTGGTCATTGCAATATAGTGTGTTTTGAGAAGTACATGGATATCTATTGTAAAGATCAAGTTTCCAAATTCTTGAATGGGCTTGATGACACTTATCATGTTGTTCGTTCATAGATCATCTTTATGAAGCCTTTTCCAAGCTTGGATCAGGCATACAACTTAATCTTGCGAGAAGAATCACTGAAGAATTTCAATGCTTTTAGTAGCCATATTGAATTTGTAGCAATGGTTGTAAACAAGGCCAATCAATCTGCTTTCATTGTGGAAAAATAGGGCACACAAGAGACAATTCCTATCACTTGATTCGGTTTCTTGCAAATTTTAAGTTCACAAAGTCCAAAGGGCAAGCACAAAGCAAATTTGGCCAAAAGAACCTCAATTCTAGACATGAATGTCCATGCTTCACTTTTACTAATCAAGTTCAACTTGACAATACTGAATTTGAGGATTGTAAGAATGGTTCAGCTCAGGAAGTGGTGTCTGATCTCTCACAACTCAGTTTGTCCAAGCAGCAAATTCATAAGCTGATGCAGTTCCTCAGTGATCAATCAAACACTTCTTAAGACCAACCACAACAATCTGAACATGTTCAACACTTTGCCAATATGGTAGGTACTCCTAAAGTATTTCATTTATCACCTCTTGCTTGCAATCTATTTGCTTCCTTACCAAACAAAGACTTCAAAAGCTACTGTGCTATTGACACAGGAGCCACCAATCATTTTGTATCCACTCCTCATTTGTTTGTAAACTGTAAATTTGTTACTAACTCTTATGTGTAGTTGCCCAATGGAACCAAAGCACAAGTTTCACATATTGATCAAGTCTTATTGTCTAAACATGTCATATTACATGATGTGCTTCCAGTTCCTTCTTTTTTCTTCTTGTCTGCTAGCAAGTTAACCAAATCTTGTGAAATTGCTCTTGTTCTACACCATCTTTGCTTTCTTTAGGACCTCTCTAATTGGAAGATGATTGGTATAACTAAGGTGCATGTAGGTCTCTTTTGGTTGCTTCACCAACCAACACAAGCAATGATGAGTTCTGGTTTAAGTCAGCAAAAGCGTTATTTTGTTCCTATGTCACACTCCAATTCTAATATTGTCATTTACAGTAAAAATATGAATAAGCTAAATATGTATAAACTATAGCACCAACATTTAGGACATCCTTCTACCACTAGAATGAATTGATTGTGTACTTCCACAAGAACATAAATCTTCTGTTCCCTGTACAATTTGTCCATTAACAAAGATAAATATATTTGAATTTCCAGCTCATATTTATGATACTACCTATCCTTTTCAGTAACTGCATACTAACACTTGGGGACCATATGCAAAACTTGATTTGCATAGGAATTAATATTTTTTAAATATATTCGATGATTTTACTAGAGTAACTTGGGTCTATCTTCTTAAGAGTAAGGCACAAGTGAGCTCCTACCTACAAAATTTTTGCGTCCTAATACAAAACCAATTTGATACATCAGTAAAACAAATAAGAATAGATAATGGGACGGAATTTTGCATCTAATAAATTTGTCATAAATTAGGTATTGCTCACTAGAAGTCTTGCCCACATATTCCACAGTAAAATGGACTGGTGGAAAGGAAACACTAACACTTAATGACCATCTCTAGAGCCTTGTTGTTTCAAGCTTCACTACCTATTTAATTTTTGGGAGAAGCACTTCTCACGGCAACTGATGGGAATCAAACAAGCTGGAGTCTGAATGAAGAAGCATTGCAAGGACTTGGAGGTCCAATGACAAGGGCTCGGGCCAAGAAAGCAAACGAGGCTTTGAATCACATAGTGTCCACGATGTTTGAGTCCAACTCAAAACAAGCTAAATTGAAGGCCAAGCTGGTTTATCTTCTAGTCCAAGGAGATGGATTGTGATACAAGACAAGGCCAAAGGAAATGGGTTGAAATGCAATCAAACCTACAAGAAAGGATGGGCTTTGGCACAAGGCAGAATGGATCTTAATAGCTAGTTTGTTAATTTTATACTTTGTAATAAGGAATGGGCAGCATAGGAGCATAGGCCCAAGATAATTATTATTTTTTTTTTTCCAGAATTATTGGTTACCTTAGTTTATTTTTGAATTAGCTAAGAAATATGGCTGCTAGGCGGGAGGCTTTTTGGTTTCCACATTATGCAAGTTATAAAGCCATACATTAGTGACAAATAATTACAAGTTACATAGTTGATAGTTATTAGTAATTAATGTTGGCAGCCAATGATTTCCTATTTGTTACCCACATCATTTTGGAATGAAGATCAGACTTAAAGGTTGAAACAACTCTAACTAGTGAGAATTATCTCTAGGGTTCTTGTTGGAGCCAAAATCCTGATCTTATCAAGAGGCCAAGCTTTTGTGGTGATCAAACACTTCAAGCTTATCAACTCTCAAGGTTGTGGCGCCTAACCATTTCTACTCTTATCCAATTTTTCCTTTCATTCTGCACTGTTCACTCATACCGTTTCTGGGTCCTATCCGGTCACGCAATTAGGGGTTAGAATTGCATACAAATTCAACCTAAAGTCCTATCGTATTCTGCTAATTGGGGCTGGACCACATCAAGTGGTATCATAAACATAGGTTGGGGTTGAATTCTATTTTCCAACATTGATTTTTATCCTTTGAATTTATGTTTTCATGTTCTATTTTCTAGCCATTTTACTTATCCTTGAACTCTATTTTCCCAGCAGTAATTATTTCCTGAATTAATTCTGCTAGTTCTGGTTTCTATACTTCATTCTGTTAGAAAGAAAACAAGAATTGGTACCTTTGAATTTTCTAGAAATTCTGTCATTTTCTGGGTTATGTTGCTTTGAAATTCTGTCAATTTACTGCTTGGAATTGCCGATTGCCATAGATATATATTATAAAAAAAAAAAAAAACAGAATAGGCAGAGCAAGGGCTGTGAAATTCATAAAGAAGTTGATAAAAAAAAAGGGCCATCAAGCAAGTGATTTGTGCAATATTTGAAAAGATTGTGGATAAAATTCCTTGTCAATTTTTGGCAGGTTCCCTTTAGTTACTTGTTACTTTTTTTTTTCTGCTGGTTCCTCTGTGAATTTCCTTGTCAAAATTTCTCTTTGTTGGATCTGTAATTTCCTTGACAAACTTTCCTTGTTTTCCTTCAATTTCCTACTTGAATCTTTGTGTTTTTTTTTTTTATTTGTTTGTCACTTGAATTCTGGCTAATTGTGTGAATTGGAGGCTGGCTTCTTTCCAGAACTTAAAGAGAGCAAATTGAGTGGAAAAAGGCAAGAGTGCAGACTGCACAAAAGCCAAATAGAGAGTAAACACGAGTGACAAACAATTTTGAGTGATACACATGAGAAGAGTGGTGAGGTCCTTGATTTTCTAACCACAAATTTTTTTGAACTAAATCTGTTTTAAGGATGGCAGAAACAGGTGGTGGAAACTCTCCTCCAAGGGCAAATATGCGGATACAAATGGAGACCATTACCCAACACTTTAAAAAATTGCTACAAAGACAAGCCGATGAATTTCATGAGAGGCTTGATCAAATGGAGAGGGACCAAAGAACAGTGAGGCATTCCTCACATATAGAAGATGAATATTCTAGAGAAAGAAGGCATAGGCATAACGGAAGGCATCAGAGGCATGAGAGAAGAAGGAGAAGAGATGAGGGAGAAAACAGGGGAAATAACTTGGGTGGAGTGAAAATAAAAGTACCATCTTTTTAGGGAAAGAATGATCCAGAGGTGTACTTAGAGTGGGAGATGAAAATAGAGCAGGTTTTTGCATGCCACAATTATTTTGAAGAGGAGAAGGTGAAGGTGGCAGCCTCGGAGTTTTCTGACTATGCCTTAATATGGTGGGATCAAACTCTCAAAGATAGAAGAAGGTTTGAAGAGCTGCCTATTGACACATGGGAAGAAATGAAGAGGCGATTTGTGCCTTCATACTACCATAGAGAGCAGCATAACACGCTACAAAGACTCACCCAAGGCAGCAAGAGCATGGATGAATATTTCAAAGAAATGGAAGTGGCACTAATTAGAGCAAATGTGGTGGAAGAAAAGGAAGCAACCATGGCATGCTTTTTGCATGGCTTAAACCGAGATATTAGTGACATTATGGAGCTACAACATTATGTAGAATTGAAAGAATTGGTGCACCAAGCAATGAAGGTGGAGCAGCAACTCAAAAGGAAAAGTTACAGCAAGAAGAACACCCCCACTTTCAACACACAAAGGTGGAAGGACAGGTCAAAGAAGGAGGGAGCTTCAACTTCTCAAATGGCAGCCACTGATCCAAAAGAAAAGGCACCAAGTAAGTCCAATGAACCCCTTGGTAATATTAGAAACCATGATACCAAATGCTTCAAATGCTTGGACAGGGGTCACATAGCTTCTCAATGTCCAACCAAGAAGGTGATGGTGCTGAAAAACAATGAAGAGTACACCAAAGAATCCTCATCCAATTCTGCCACATCTAGTGAAGAGGAGTATGTGAGTGAAGAGGAGATGCCACTAGAAGGGGATTTGCTCATGGTAAGGAGGCTATTAGGCAACCAAGTGAAGAAAGAAGGAGATACTAGCCAAAGGGAGAATATCTTCCATACAAGATGCCTAATTCAAGGGAAGGTATGCTCTTTAATAATTGATGGAGGAAGCTGTGCAAATGTGGCTAGTACAAGGCTGGTTTCCAAGCTGAATTTGGAGACTAAACTGCACCCAAGGCCATACAAGCTTCAATGGCTGAATGAAGTAGTGGAAATGACAGTTAACAAGCAGGTGGAAGTTTGCTTTTCCATTGAAAAATATTCTAATACTATTTTGTGTGAAGTAGTTCCTATGGAGCCAAGTCACATGCTACTTGGAAGGCCTTGGCAGTATGATAAAAGAGCTAACCATGATGGCTATTCCAATAAATTTTCTTTTCTGCACAACAACCAAAATATCACTCTTGCACCATTAACACTCAAAGAGTTTAGAGAGGATCAAGAATAGATGAGAGAAAAGAAAGAAAAAGAATAGTTGAATGAAAAGAAAAATAGCCAAGACCAAGAGAGGGAAAAGGCTGAAATTAAAAAAAAAATAAAAAGCCAGAAAAAAAAAGAGAGAGAAAATAGAAGTGAAAGAAAATTTTTTGATAAAAGAAACAGAGGTGAAGAGGGCATTCTTATCTGAGCAGCCAATGTACTTGCTGTATTGCAAGGACTATGGCTTAATTTCTAATATTACTAATGCCAATTCTTTGCCTAGTGGTTTTGACTGTTTTGCAGGAATTTGGTGATGTGTTTCCAAAAGAAATTCCTGAAGGCTTACCACCAATAAGAGGAATAGAGCACCATATTGACCTTGTACCAGAGCATCTTTGCCCAATAGGCTAGCATACCGGAGTAATCCACAACAAACCAAGGAAATGCAAAGGCAAGTGGAGGACCTATTGTTCAAAGGCTGGGTGAAGGAAAGGATGAGTCCTTGTGCTATAACAGTCATGCTGGTATCCAAGAAGGATGGAAGCTGGAGGATGTGCATGGATTATAGGGCTATCAACAACATCACAATTAGGTATAGACACCCAATCCCTAGGCTTGATGATTTGTTAGATGAATTGCATGGTGCTTGTTTGTTTTCGAAAATTGATTTGAAGAGTGGGTGCCATCAAATTCATATAAAGGGGATGAATGGAAAATTGCCTTTAAAACTAAACATGGCTTGTATGAATGGTTAGTAATGCCTTTCGGTTTGACTAATGCACCTAGCACTTTTATGAGGCTTATGAACCATGTCTTGAGAGAGTCTTTAGGCAAGTTTGTGGTTGTGTACTTTGATGATATTCTGATTTATAGCAAGAATCTAGATGAACATATTGAACACTTGAAATCTGTCTTGCATGTGCTTAGGAAGGAAAGATTGTATGCAAATATGGATAAATGCACCTTTTGCACAGATCATGTCAAATTCTTAAGATTTGTTATTAATTCCCAAGGTGTGCATGTTGATGAAGAAAAAATTAAAGCCATTCAAGATTGGCCAACCCCTAAGAATGTGAGTGAAGTAGGAGCTTTCATGGCTTAGCTAGCTTCTATAGGAGGTTTGTTAGAGACTTTAGCACTTTGGCAGCACCTCTCAATGAACTTGTTAAGACAAAGGTTGGGTTTAAATGAGGGGGAAAACAAGAGCATGCATTCACTACACTCAAGGAGAAACTCACTCATGCACCAATACTTGCATTTCCTAACTTTGCTAAATCATTTGAACTTGAATGTGATGCATTTAATGTTGGCATTGTGGCTGTTCAAATGCAAGAGGGACATCCCATTGCATATTTTAGTGAGAAATTGAATGGAACAGTGCTGAATTATTCTACATATAATAAGGAGTTGTATGCCTTGGTAAGTGCTTTACAAATTGGCAGCACTAACTTTTGCCCAAAGAATTTGTCATTCACAGTGACCATGAGTCCTTGAAGTACTTGAAGGGGCAAGGCAAGTTGAACAAGAGGCATGCCAAGTGGGTTGAGTTCCTTGAACAATTTCCATATGTAATCAAGCACAAGAAAGGTAAGAGTAATATGGTAGCCGATGCACTTTCAAAAAGGTATGTTTTACTATCTACTCTTGAAACAAAAATATTTGGTCTTGAGCATATCAAGGAATTATATGAGCATGATCCGGATTTTTTTGTAAAGTATTCAGCATGTGTGCATACTTCTAAAAATGGATACTTTAGGTATAATCATTTTCTGCTTAAGGATAATCGGTTATGTGTGCCAAAAGGGTCCATAAGAGAGTTGCTTTTGAGAGAGGCGCATGAGGGAGGTTTAATGGGGCATTTTGGGGTTCAAAAGACATTAGACATGCTGCATGCACATTTCTATTGGCCACACATGAAACATGATGTGCATAAATTTTGTGACCGATGCATTGTATGTAAGAAAGCAAAGTCTAAGGTAATGCCTCATGGACTTTATACTCCTTTACCAATTCCTGAATTTCCTTGGATTGACTTGTCTATGGATTTTGTTTTAGGAGTGCCATAAACAAGGAATGGGAACGATTCCATATTTGTAGTGGTGGACAAGTTTTCCAAAATGGCTCACTTCATACCTTGCAGGAAAGCGGATAATGCCAGCCATGTTGCAGAATTATTCTTCAAGAAAGTGGTGTGTTTGCATGGGTTGCCAAGAAGCATTGTGTTGGATAGGGACACAAAATTCCTAAGCCACTTCTGGAGAACATTGTGGGGTAAGTTGGGAACCAAACTCCTCTTCTCCATAACATGCCATCCCCAAACTAATGGGCAAATAAAGCATAAAGATGGGAAGGCTAAAGCTGAATTTGTCAAGAAGTTACATGAACAGGTGAAGGCTCAAATTGAGAAAAAGACCGAAAGTTATGCAAAACAAGCCAACAAGAGAAGAAAGAAAATTGTGTTTAAACTCGATGATTGGGTGTGGGTACACCTAAGGAAAGAAAGATTTCCTATCCAAAAAAAATCCAAACTTCAGCCAAGAGGCGATGGACCTTTCCAAGTGCTTTCCAAGATAAATGACAATGCCTATAAGATTGATCTTCCTGGTGAGTTTGGTGTTAGCGCTACTTTTAATGTAGTTGATTTATCTCCTTTTGATGCAAGTTTAGAAGAATTTGATTCGAGGTCAAATTCACTCAAAGAAGGAGGGAATGATGGGAATCAAACAAGCTGGAGTCCGAATGAAGAGGCATTGCAAGGACTCGGAGGTCCAATGACGAGGGATCAGGCCAAGAAAACAAAGGAGGCTTTGAATCACATGGTGTCCACGATGATTGAGTCTAACCCAACACAAGCTGAATTGAAGCCCAAGCTAGTTTATCTCCTAGTCCAAGGAGATGGATTGTGATACAAGACAAGGCCAAAGGAAATGGGTTGAAATGCAAGCAAACCTACAAGGAAAGATGGGCTTTGGCGCAAGGTAGAATGGATCTTAATAGCTAGTTTGTTAATTTTATAATTTGTAATAAGGAATGGGCAGCATAGGTGCATAGGCCCAAGACAATTGTTTTTTTTTTGTTTTCCAAAATTATTGGTTGCCTTAGGTTTATTTCTGAATTAGCTAAGAAATATGGCTGCTAGGCATGGGGGCTTTTTGGTTTCGACATTATGCAAGTTATAAAGCCATACATTAGTGACAAATAATTACAAGTAAGTTACATAGTTGATAGTTATTAGTAATTAATGCTGGCAGCCAATGATTTCCTATTTGTTACCCACGTCATTTTGGAATGAAGATCAGACTTGAAGGTTGAAACAATTCTAACTAGTGAGAATTATCTCTAGGGTTCTTGTTGGAGCCAAAATCCTGATCTTATAAAGAGGCCAAGCTCTTGTGGCGATCAAACATTTCAGACTTATCAACTCTCAAGGTTGTGGCACCTAACCATTTCTACTCTTATCCAATTTTTCCTTTCATTCTACACTGTTCACGCATACCATTTCTGGGTCCTATCCTGTCACGCAATTAGGGGCTAGAATTACATACAAATTCAACCTAAAGTTCTACTGATATTCTGCTAATTGGGGTTAGACCACATCAGCAACCTACTTGATTAATAGAACCCCTAACTTTGCTTGACAACATAAGTCCATATGGAAAATTGTTTCAACAAAAACTTCTTTATCATCATCTTCAAGTGTTTGGGTGCCTTAGTTTTGCTGTCATACCAAACTCACACAAGACAAAATTCAGCCCAAGAGCCAAAGCCTACATCTTTCTAGGGTATCCAATTGGGACTAAAGGGTATAAGTTGTATGACCTCTCTTCTCATTAAATAATTCTGTCTAGAGATGTTCAATGCTATGAAAATATCTTTCCTTATTCTTCTCAATCACGTATTTCTTTGGATGGTTTGCAAAATATTGCATAAGATTCTTCTATTTTTAATATTCGTTCTTTTTTCTTTTGCTCCTTCATCTAATAAATCACATGAATCCCTTCCTATTGACACTAACTCATTATCTCACATGAAAACACAAGTGAATGGTTCTCCATATACTGATAGCATTGCACTCTTAAGAAAAGTAACAGGTTTGCAAAATTGTCTCAATACTTATCAAATTATCATCTCTCATTCCCTTCAACAAACAATTTTTTTTACCTTTTGTCAGACTACCTTAATCACTGCAACCTATCTTCCAAACATAGTGCTTTCTCTATTCCCCTTTTGCATTCCAATAACCCTACTACATATAAAGAAGTTACCCTTCATGATCACTAGAGAAAGGCAGTGGCTGAAGAGTTACTTGCATGGGAACAAAATGGGACATGGAAGGTTGTTCCACTTTCTATAGGCAAAAAACCTTTTGGTTCGAAGTGGGTCTTCAAAACCAAATTTCATACAGATGGCTTTATTGAAAGGTACAAGACATGACTAGTAGCAAAAGGTTATAATCAACAAGAGGGTTTTGACTACAAGGAAACATTTAGTCTTGTAGTTAAGCAAAGCAGTGCATTTTCCTAACTCTTGCAGCTATATTCAATTGGCAGTTTGCACAAATAGACATTAACAAAAAGCATAAACTTGTTTTTAAACTCAAGAAGTCCCTCTATGGCCTCAAGTAAGCCTCAAGGCAATGGAACATCAAGCTTACATAGTGCTTAATTCAAAATGCTTCTAGCAGTCCAAGAATGATTACTCTCTTTTTAATAAAAATGATCAAGGAAAATTTGTTGTTTTATTGGTGTATGTTGATGATATTGTCATTGTAGCCTCAAAATCTATTACAATCAATAATATTAAATCAGTATTACAGTCAACCTTCAAATTGAAAGACCTAGGTACATAAATGCTTCCTTAGTCTAAAAGTGGCTCGTAGTAGAAAAGACATTTTATTGTGTCAGAGAACATTTGTGGTGGATCTTTTCCAATCAAATGGTCTTTTGGATTCCAAACCTATATCAACCCTGATTGATTTACAACACACCACAAGAAAGCTATTGCCAAACTCATCAGTTTATAGACGCTTGGTAGGTAAATTACTTTATCTTACACTCACAAGACCAGACATTTCCTATGCTATTAAAGTCCTTTCTCAGTTTATGGACAAGCTTGCTTATATCCATTTAGAAGCTGCCTTTAGAGTCCTCAAATATTTGAAAAATGCTCCAGGAGCAGGTCTTTTCTTTTTTGCAAATTTAAAGATCCAATTAACAGGATTATGTGATAGTGATTGGGAGGCTTTGTTGAAACCATAAAGTCTATTACTAGATATTGCATATTTCTTGGGAATTTTTTGGTCAGCTGGAAGTCTAAAAAGTAATATGTGGTATCCAGAAGTTCAGCTAAAGCTGAATACAGGTCTATGTCCACCACTACTTGTGAGATAATGTGATTGTTGGCTCTCCTTAAGGACTTTCAAGTTATACATCCTCAACCAGTTCAATTACATTGTGACAAGATGTCTATCATACACGTTGCCAAAAATCCCGTCTTCCATGAATGAACATAGAAATAGGCTATCACTTTGTAAGAGAAAAGGTGGCAGCTGGCACTATTATCCTGCAATATGTTAGAACAAATTCTCAAGTTGCAGTTTTTTTACCAAACCCCCTCATCCAACTAAGTTTTTAGCTCTTGTTAGCAAGTTACACATGCTAAACATCTACACAAGGCATGCTCAACTTGAGGGGGGTGATATGACTTATCATGGATTGTAGTGTATAGGATGATACCTCAAGCCAGCCAGCATAACTAATTTATCTTATTGCATTAGAATTATTTAGAAGGATCACATGACTAGCATTGTAAATAAAAGATGTATAGTTCATTTGCAAATGTGAGAATATACAAAAAATTCATTCTTCAAGTTTTTATCTACTTTCGCTTTCACACTTCTAGTACCCAGGCAACTGGCATTTTCACTGAGAATCCAATTGCTACTTCAAGCAATTAATTTTATCAAAGGTGTGAATTAACAAAGGAAAGTTTGCAACTCATCCATGTAAAACTCACTATGTTGAGTCCTCTCATGATTTTGGTCATTTGTACTAGGGGTATTTAGACACCTACTCTCTTCTTTCCTATTAGTAAACCAAAACTAGCTATTAACCTCATTGCAAGCTTTAAATTTATAAAAGATTAATACTCAAATGGCCACTCAGTCATGGTAGTACACCGGATGAAGCATATAGCATATAGCAAGTATTAATATCAAACCCAAGGATTTTTGATAAATATACTTACTTTGGTATTGCAAATTTAGCTATCCAATCACAAAATAATGAGAGTTGAATGCTTTGCAGAAAGCAAATAAAGCAATATAAAAGTAAAATTGAAAATCGAAAATAGAAAATAAAATAAGATTGAATGACTATGGGATAAAATGAGTCATGAGGATTAATGAAGGCGATCTTGTTAAGCCTAGGGTTGGTTTAATTCTAGATTATACATGTGAATTAATGCTAGTGGAAAATTCCTCTCGTGAATTCAACGTGCTTGGTCCACCTAATCGAAATCACCAAAATGTTCCTTAAACCCAAGAATCCCCAAAATTCAATTAGATTTTAGTTGCATAGCAACCATTATGATGCATGATTTATTAATGAAATCTAGAACATTGGTCATTCTAAAGTTTATTGAATTTGAAAATTAAGGGAACAAGAAGCAATATCCATAGAATTTCATAAAAAGAAAACTCATCATAATCATAATCCAACATGGATAATCAAAGAATCTCACCAATCTATAGCAAAAAGTAAATCAAATCACCAATCCCCAGACTCCTGGTGGTTGCTATACATAATCAAACAAAAACGGTAGAAATTAAAGTAGAACAGAGGAAGATTGAGAAATAAGCTCATCTAGAAAGAGAATCCCAGTTTCTTCAAGCTTGATCTTGCAAAACTCTTCTAAGATGGTCAAAATTGTGCATCTCCACTCTGGTCTGAGAGCTCTCTACGAGTTCTAAGCTAGAAACTATGAAAAGAATGAACATTCTGAAGTAAAATCATGCTCAAACTATTTATAGGAAATAGGGTCTGATTACATGGCTTAACTACATGACGTGTAATCCAAATCTGGTTCATGCAGCTGCAACCCGACAATAAACCACTCCTTCAATGAGTTATACGGCTTAAGTGCCCAAATTACATGGCGTGTAGCTGTATTTGCCTTGCCCTGTAATCTATGAGTTCCAAAAGTATCGGCTGCATTAATGAAAATTTACATGGTCATGTAATCATTGCTAGTCAATGTAGTTGCAAATTACTTCAAAAATTTTGATTTCTTGTCCAAATCTTCATAAAATTGGTTCATTTTGCTTCTAAGGACTTTTAGTTCCTAAAATTGAAAAAATAAAAAATTTAATTACAAATCCTAATCATTTAATCTTGCCCTTATGCTGACCCAGGTCTGAGAGTAAGGTTGTCTTTTCTGGATGCATAGGCTTCTCAAAAACGTTGTCTTAGTGCTCTATATCTGCCAAACCAATCACCTTAACTCATGTTTCTTGATCAACCATCAAACTTTCCTTTGCCTTACTATCTTGATTTGTGCCTTCACCCTTATCCTCATTATCGCCAATATTATCCAGCATGTTCCTCACCTTAGATGGGTTATTTGTAATATTCGATAATGGCTTTGATGAGCTATTCGCCCCTGATGAGGTATTCATCCCTACTACTTTGCCATTCGAAATAATCAACCTTGCCATAATATGTGTTAGCATTTCTGTAGAAACCCTAACGTTATTTTCATAATTACCCTTACACTCAATTTGTTTTTCCTTAAACTGACATGCTATACACCATCTCCTTAACTTGATTGCTGATGTCATCATCAAGAGACAACTTAGATCCCTTTTCATCATGACCTAGTAGGCCACAATAATAGTAAAACATGGTAACTCTTTCATACTTAAAGTCCACCTAATTCACAACCCCATCTTTTAGGCCAATCTAAGTCCGTGTTTCAATGGATTTATAACCTTCATTTGGACTTTCGTCGTTACCACGATCCCTACCTTTCTAGGAACATGATACAAGCCAACATCCTCCACAACACCTAGCTTTCCTCCCATATTCCTACTATTAGCATAAGTGTATAATCCACTATGAAATTTTGATTGATGACAAAATACAATCAAATTTGATCTTACTAAAGGAAAATATTTTAGATTCTCTAAGTATGGTAAATTGTCTCTAAATATGTTTTCAAAAAAACAATCAAATTAACCAAAGTTAATGATCATAATTCAATTTTCAAAAATAAATCAATCACAAAATTATTACTATACTTTATTGAAGCTATTTCAAGAAACTATCTATGAATATCAATCAAGGATCGCAGATGACAACTAAGTGATATTAGTGAAAGCTGTTGAAGACAAATGTGAATTTGCATTCAAAGCTTTAACAGCTAGCAATCTGTAGAACAATATAAATAGAGCCACCTTCAAATGAAGCAAAAGACTAACGAGAATACAAGAGTTCACACCTATGCAATGTTCATACACTCTCTAGCTATCACTTAGGATTATATTCTTTGAGAGATTTGGGGCTATCTGTTACTTAAAACAATCCATCCCTTCGAAGTTGTGCTAACCATTTTGTAACCTTGTACACTAAGTGATTAAAGTAGATACTTGAATTTCTAAGAAAGAAGTCAAGTTTTCTAGATCGAGTGAGTTGATCTAGTGGAGACTATTATACTTGACTATCTAGGAAGGAAGTCAAGTGTGCTAGGTTGAGTGAGTTGATCAAGTGGAGATTTTTGTTGCTTAGCTATCTGGGAAGGAAGTTAAGTGGAGACTTTCTGTGCTTGGCTATCTGGGAAGGAGGTCAAATGGAGATTTTGTAAAGGTTGATTGGTGAACCTAAAAACCAATACTTGAAGATAGTGAAAACATTCATGGAGTGTATATAGCTGTTGTTTGGCCAAACCACTATAAATTTCTGTGTATTCTATCCTCTCTCTATCTCTATTCACATTTAGTTGTTCATATTTATTGTTAAGCTATTGCACTATATACTAAGTTGTGTAATTGAGTTGTTAGCTTAAGCTATTCTAATAGCTCAGGGTTACAAACTAAGTTAATAGTCCTATTCACCCCCTCTTGGACACATTTTCTGCACTCATAATTGGTATCAAAGCCTGGTTTCTCAGGCATTTGGATTAACCTCCAAGATCTAACAATCTTTCATAATGCAGAAAACCAACACAACCGAAGAGACATCTCACAACAAAGCCCCATTCTTCAATGGGTCAAACTATTCAAAGTGGAAGCACCAAATGGAGATGTTCTTGCAATGCTGTGATGGCAAAGTATGGGATGCTGAGATAAATGGACAAGAAATGCCAAGAAAAGAAGTTGATGGAATCATAGTTGAAAAACCCTAGACAGAAATGACAACTTAACATAAAAAGATCTTTCAGTTGACTGCTAGATGCAAATACATCATCATGCGTTCTATAGTAGATAGAGAGTATGAAGCTATTGCTTCATGCGGCTTTGCTGAGGAGATGTGGGATAGATTAAAATGCATGCACAAGGGAATTGACCAAGTCAAAGAAGACAAAATTGACTATTATTCTCAACTGTATGAAATGTTTCACATGGAAGAAAATGAGTCAATTGATTCTTATTTTAACAGTTTCGTAGTCTCAACAACAATTTGAAAGAGCTTGGATGAGTCTACACTCAAAAGAACAGGTTCAGAAGCTGTTGTGTTGTTTGACCGATGAATTTGAGACAAAGGTGACAGTTATGCTATAGTTTTTGGAGCTCAATGAGCTAACTGTTGTCAGCTTAGAGGACATTTAGAATCTCACAAGTTGTTGAAGACATGGAATAAACAAGTGAAGAGCAGTAATAAAAAGAAAGAAAAATCAATAGCTCTTGCAGCTGTTGACTCATCAGATGGTGCAAGCTATTTAGAATCAAGCCCATTAGACATGATAACATATATCACCAGAAAGCTTAAGAGATATAATTGCAGATTGAACAACAGAAGGTCAGATCACAGAAAATTTGACAGCTCTAGGAGAGATGCTCGTAGAAGAGACAGCTATAGGAAAAGGAAAGAAGAGAAAAGAAAAGCTATAGCCTCTTTGAGTGATGATGAGCTATCAAACTCTTCAAGTGATAGAGTTTGGACATGTTGCCAACATTTGCTTGACGATTGTTGATGATAAAGACAACAACTCAGATGTATCTAATTCAAACTCTCACTCTGACTACTGCTCTTCTATTTCTTATGATGAGCTTCTTAAAGAAAATGATGAGCTCTTGTCTATCAATAATGATTTGATGAAAATAGTAAATGATTTGAAAAAGGAAATAGGCGTTTTGCAAAGTGAAAAGATTTCCAATGAACAAAAATCTGTTTCTGAAACTATTTTAAAAGAACAGCAAGCTGTCTTAGAAGCTATTGCTTAAGAAAACACTACTTTGAAGGAACAAGTGAGTGAACTGAAAAGTAACATTGCTCAATTATTTCAAGGTAAGAAAAATCTTGATAAACTATATGGAAAGCAAAGGTGTGCTTTTTGACAAAGCTGGAAAAGGCTATAATATGCCAAAGAAATCCAAGCTATTCAAAGGGCTCTTTGTCCCTGCTTCTGAAAAGGCTTGCAACTATTGTCAAAGACAAGGTTATTTTGTTAAAAACTGTCCTAATAAAAGAAAGGCATATGTTAGATAACGTGTATGGGTGCCTAAAGTTACCATTGCTACAAACAATGAAAGACCCAAAAAGATATGGGTACCTAGAGTTGTTTTTTATGCTGCAAAATTTTCCACAAATGCTAGAAGCTCTTGTAACAATCTTGGGAAAAGCTGCAGAAACAAACTGCATCTATAGCTGTTCACGAAACTAGCAGACATAAGAGCTCACGCAGAAGCTGACTCAATAGCTTGCATGACAGCCCAACCTAAAGGCTTACATAACATCTTGATACAGGTTTGCATTGCAGCATAAGGGTACAATCAACAAAAAGAGATAGCACAACTGGACTTTTTCAGAAGATGGATTCATATTGTTGAGCTGTGATCTTGAAAAATGAAGAAACTGAGCAATTCAAGATCTGCAAGGTATTAAGAAGAAAAGTCCAGCAAAAGCATGACCACACTAAAGGACAGACTATTAGAGCAGCCCATCTGAAAGTTTTCTGGAACAGTTTCCACAAATGGGGTAAGAAAACATGTGCTTAATAGATATAGTGAGAACTCTGCTGGCTGATAATGACATATCCAAACAGTTTTGGGCTGAAGTTGTTAACACATCCTGCTATGTACAGAACAGATGCTTGATAAGGCCAATTTTGAACAAAACTCCTTATTTGCTGTGGAAGGACAAAAAGCCTAGTGTAAGCTATTTTCATACTCTCAGTTGCACTATAATGGCAAAGATAATCTTGACAAACTTGATGCAAGATCAAATGAAGGTATTTTTCAAGGCTATTATTCAACTAGTAAGGCTTTTCGAGTTTATAGCAAGAGAATTCGAACAATTGTAGGAATCGGTGCATGTTATATTTGATGAAACTAATCCTCCCTTAAGGAAAGTGAAACTATCCAGGCAAATGGCTTTCAAGATCCTCTGGCAAGTCTTGAAGAGAAAATAGAACAACAAGAGGAAGAGCTCTCTGAAACAGAACCAGATGCAGAAAAAGGTGACAAAGTGCCTTACAAGCAGCAAGTGCAGAGAGACCATTCTCTTGATGACGTCATTTAAGATGTTATGAAGGGATGAGAACTAGAGCCTCTAGAAGAGACATACATGCAAACCTTGTATTCCCCTCCTTCACAGAACCAACCAATGTCAGGGAAGCTCTCAAGGATGAAGTATGGATCATGGCTATGCAAGAAGAGCTCAACCAATTTGAAAGGAACAAAGTCTGGACTCTTGTGCCAAATCCCACTCACCAATCCATCAATGCAACCAAATGGGTTTTCCAAAACAAGCTGAATGAGATGGAACTGTGGTAAGAAACTGTTGAAAAAGTACCAAATAGACAAAGCTAAGGATGCCCGCACTTCTATGAGTCCAACAACAAAGCTCACTAGAGATGAAGATGGAAAAAATACGTATGACATGGCTAAGCCAAGCTCTCTTGAGGTAACTTTACAATTCTCCACAATTTAATTTTGTCATGCAGTGCATATCATGCTTTTCATCTTAACATTCTGGGACCATGCAAGAGTCATGAATCCTCAAACAGGACGAGTTCAGCTATTGCCAAAAACTATTGGATCAATTTTTTTTTTTACTGAGCCTACTGCAATACTATGTTGTTTTGGGAAGGCCTCAACAGTTTGATTTTTGCAGCCACCTTGCTTAAGTGGAACGACACAATTTTGGGGAGATTTAGACAGCTAATAATTTCCTTCAAATGTGGCAGTCACCACAGAATTAACTGCCAAACATGCATGATTCTGCTGCTATGGGGAGATTTGATTGGATTTTGCGAGGGAGATATAAAAGTTGAGGCAGGACAATTTCAAAACCACCACTCGCTCACAGCCTCAAGAAAGTCCAAGCTTTCTCTCACACACAAACACCATGGCAGATAAGATTTATCCAGACATGCTTGCCATACTCAACAAAAGGATGCTTAAGCATATTCAGAAGCTAGATGCTAAGATTGAAAGCCTTCAAGAACAGCTTAACAAGAGCAACAAAGAGCTGAGGATACATGCTGCCAGAATTCGAGTTCTTGAGGAATTCAAGGATAAGCACGGTGCTAATGCAGAGGAATGATACACTTGGTCAATGATAATTTAGCATTTTCATTTCATATTTTGACTATTACTTGTATGGATAATTTACTATTTTGGTTATCTCGTGGATAATATTACTGTTTGATAGACTTTCGTGCAATATTGGTTTTCTTGCCCTTTTTGCTTATGTCAAAACAGGAGGAGAAATATATGATTTGCAAATAGTCTGAGCTAATCTGAAAGACTATGAAAATTTATCTCTGATATGCCCTATGAGATAGGGGGAGCTTCACGAAAGCTCTAAGTCAAGGGGAGCTTAATAAAAGCTTTCTAGATTATTACTAACAATTTTTGATATCGAATATTGACACTATTGATAGCTTTGCTAAGCTATTCATATTCTATACTGTTGTTATTCATACTCTGATAGTTTGATCTGACATTGCTATACTCAGTTTATGCCCTGATACCTATGCTTTGCTATAGTTTCCACGCTATCACCTAAAAATCATTTCTTGAAAACGTTTTTGAGAAAATCTTGTGCAAATCAAATTTGTTTTTGCCATCATCAAAATGGAGGAGATTGTTACCATAAGGGTATAATCCTCTATGAGATATTGATTGATGGCAAAATACAATTAAATTTGATCTTATTAAAGGAAAATATTTTAGATTCTCTAAACAGGGTAAATTGGCTCTAAATAAGGAATGCTTTCAAAAGCATATCAAATTAACCAATGTTAATTTGATCATAATTCATTTTCTAAAAATAAATCAATCACGAAATTATTACCATACTTAATTGAAGCTGTTTCAGGAAAATATCTGTCAAGATCAATCAAGGATCCCAATGACAACTAAGTGATACTAGCCAAAGTTGTTGATTGAGAATCAAGATTAAATTGAGAAATTACAATAGTCCAAAATTGATTGAAGATTCAAATTGATATTACAATGTGTTTCAAGCAATCAGACTGAAGACAAACTCGAATTTTTGTTCAAAGCTCTAAGGGCTAGCAATTTGCAAAACAGTATAAATAGAGCCGCCTTCAAACAAAGCAGAAGACTGACGAGAATACAAGAGTTCACACTTTTGCAATGTTCATACACTCTAGAGCTATCACTTAGGATTATATTCTTTGAGAGATTTGGGATTATTTGTTCCTTAGAACAACCCATCCTTTCGAGCTTGTGCTTAACCATTTTGTAACCTTCTACACCAAGTGGTTAAGGTAGATGCTTCACTTTCTAAGAAAGAAGTCAAGTTTTCTTGGTCAAGTATGTTGATCTAGTGGACAGTTTTGGTGCTTAACTATCCGACAAGGAAGTTAAGTGGAGACTTTGTGTGCTGGCTATCCAGGAAGGAGGTCAAGTGGAGATTTTGTACAGATTGATTGGTGAACCTAAAAACCAACACTCGAAGATAGTGAAAATCATTCAACGAGGATGAAAGAGTAGATGTAGGCTATTGTCTTCCTATCTCAATTTAGATTTAAACTATTGCACTATGCACTAAACAGTGTAACCAAGCTATTAGCTGAAGCTGTTTTGATAGCTTGGGTTACAAACAAAGTTAAAAATTTATAGGCTATTTGTATTGAACATTTTCATAATTATGATAGTGTTTTTTGAAACAGTCTTATTCACTTTTTCTAGGACACATTTTCTGCACTCACACCTACCTACTGCCATAGTTTTGGAGAGAGAGAGAATATCTTAGAATGGGGAAGTTTAAGTTAACCCATGAGTTAAACTATCCCATTTTGAATGAGTCACTAAAATTATGAAAAATGTATGATAGTGAGACCTACATATTTAACCAACTTGCTATTAGCATTAATGGTTAATATAAATTTTTGCAACAATATTTTCATTTATTGTAAATCAATCCTCATTACTTTTAAGGTTTTAATTTTCATACTCTCTTATTTTTTTTAAAAAATTTCCACAATTTCTTTTCCCTTTATACGTTTTTTATAATAAATTTTAATTTATTATTTAATAATTTTTTTATGCCAATAGTATTTTTTTTTTTAGAAGTTACTTTTTAAAAAAATAAGTTTTACATCCTTTAATTGACATCAATAATAGATAAAAAAAATATTCTTTAACTAATAATTATTTTTGTTTTTTAATTTTTGAGTATGTAGTTTTTCTCTTGTGCATGAAGAGAAATAAATAGGAGACATGAGAGGGGAAATGGGAGTGAGGAGGATAAGAATAAAAAAAATAAAATGAAAGTAAGACTTTATGTAAATTTTAATAGTTATGTGGTTCAATTTGAAAAAAGAAAGAAAATTGAATATTTAAGTTAAAGATAAGTTAATCTTTATCATCCATTGCACTATTAATAGTCATGATTAAGTCACATAAAATAAAATAATTTAACCCTATTTGTTACTTGGGGTCAATTAGACTCCCCCTCCTAGAATAGCACCCCTAGCGTTGCTTCGTCCAACTCCAGTGTCGCAAGAGAGAAATCTTCTGCTCACCTCCTTAACAGCAGGAAGCTGTTTTTGAAAATCCACGGTGGGCTCCTTAACACTCGTCGAAGATCTGCTTCTATTGAGAAAAAAATATGGAAAATCCTGGGAGCAAACTCTATGATTTTGACTCCTTCAGGTTCACCCCACACAGCTTGCTTCACGTTACGGAAAACCCCCAACGGCACCTGTCTTTCGCTGATAACCTTCCCCACTAGACTGTGTTGGCAGGCCTCCAACCCCGTTGAAACATCCTTCTCACAAAGCACAGTTATGTCGTCTTCATCAACAACTACTCCCCTCTGAGTCTTAGCCATTAGTTCCTTTTGGATGTGTACGAAAACCAATGAGCAAGCCGTTTTTGCAACGACCACGGCGGTGCAGGCAGGCGCTTCGCGATCGGAATTAGATCCATGATGACGCAACACTACAGTTGACGGTAGCTCAACTTTCTTATCAAAATAAAGCTAGCAATATATCAGATCTTGGAAGAGTCTGAAGTTTTGGGGTATGTGATTCTACACTATACTGTATAGTAAAAAGATTGCCGACATAATACTGTAAAAGTTTTGGTGCTTCTCTACTCTTGATGGGGAAAGTTCAACTATAATTAAATAGAATTCTTAACCATTAATCTAACTCTTGAAAGATTGACGCATTCTAAGTGAAGTAAGAAGTTTGCAAAGGAAGAAGTGTTATTCATTGGGCAACTCTCTGAAGAATTGCTTGGAGGCGAAATCAGGAATTTTCAAACAGTAAAGTGACTCTTGGGGTCTTTTCAACAGAGAAAACTCTTTAGTTTAAAAAAAAAATATTAACATTTTAAATTAAACAAAATAAATCTTTATATTTTAAATTAAAAATAAAAATAAATTTTATAAAAATATTTTTTTTCAACATAAAATTTACTTTTATTTTAAATTTAAAATATTTTAGTTTATTTTGTCAATTTTGATAAGTAAAAGTCTTTTTTTAAAATTAACAATAATGTAATTAGAGTTTTCTCTTTTCTATGCCCTCATGTGTGATTCTTGTTTTATTGCTCTAATAAGTGAGATTTGGAGATAAATGGGAAATTTTAAAAATTCAGCAATCATATTTGACGAAAAAATTGATTGCAAAATTGAGTAATTAAGTGAAATAATAATAATAATTTCAATGATAAATTATCAATGACTAAACTAAATCATAATTAAAAAAAAAAAAAAGTGACTATATTCAAATTTGTATTTTTATCAAAATAATTTTTTTGGTGGGAATCAAAATCATTTATTTATTTTTACAAATTTTGAACGAAAAATATTTTAGATTAAGAAGAATTTAAATTGAGATAAACAAATAATTTGAATATATTTATAGCTAAAATTTCACTTGTTATAAATATATTGAATCATAGAATTTTACCTGAAAATGTCAAACAAAAACTCTATAAATCACCTTCAAAAAGGCATGATAAACTAGTAAATGTGAAGGCAATTAACTAATATATACTATTAGATCCTGTTTTTATTGTCGATGCACAATAATTAAAAATGATCATAAACAGTTCAATGAGTATTATAATTTTACTAAATTGTCTTTACTGATAAACTGTTTCACTATCATTTTGAGTATACAAAATTCACCTATTAATAATTTAATTAATTGTTAAGAGTAAGAATGAAAAATGAACATTTAATTGTGTATTAGAGTTAATGTGAAATGACAACTAAAGTGAAATAAGAATTTTACAAAAGGGACAATAAAAATCGGACGAACACAGTAATAGTTATAGCAATGCAGAATATTCATGAAATGCGATTAATCATTTTTCCACCACAAAAGCAAAAGAGAGAATAAAATAAAAAGGACAGTATTAAAACGCACCCCACTTAAAACGAAGAAACAACCAGAAATTTCCGCATCCAATAATATTTCTGTAAAATGCACTCAAAAATAGTAGGGAAAAACACATAAGACAAAGTTCTAATTTAGATAAACCAACACGTGGCTGAAACCTATTCGTTGGAACTTTTATAGAGATAAGGAAATGGATTATGGCCTTCATACAGCCGCAGCCTATGCGACTAGAATACTTTAATTTGGCTCTTCGCTGCAAACTCTGAGGTATCCGAACAGATCAATTACTCATATAGAAGTTCAGAGGATACAAACAAACAGCAATGGCTTCCATGACCATGACAGCCTCATTCCTAGGAGGAGCAAGCTCTACCATTACCAAACACCCCTCTTCTTCAACCTCTCGCAGAAGCAATATGATTGTAGCCAAGGCTTCAAGAGGTTCAGAGACAGAGAAAGTTGAGAGCAACAGTGGGAGAAGGGATCTGGTGTTTGCGGCTGCGGCTGCGGCTGCGTGCTCCATCGCCAAGGTTTCCATGGCTGAAGAAGAGCCTAAACGAGGGACCCCAGAAGCCAAGAAAAAGTATGCTGTTGTTTGTGTCTCAATGCCTACTGCTAGAGTATGTCGCAATTGAAGTAATGAAAGTTTTTACAGCTTTTATTGGTTTAATGTCAATTAATGGCTGGTATGTACGTATGTATGATGAGTTTCATGTAATGTGATCTTTATGCATAAGTGAATTGAATCTTCTTTATTTAAGGAATAAAATTTGCTTTTTTTGTATTTGTGTACATTTCTATCCTCACAGGCAATCCAAGTTGAGATTATGACTTAATTATTCCATCTAAGATTTATCGAGTCGAAGTAATTAAGAATTCTAAATTGAAATAAAAATATTTATTGAACCATTGGAACTTCTATTTTAGTTTCTATGAGTAGATTTTGTAAATTCATGACTTTTTTTTTTCTTATATTGCCTTACATTTCTAGACCATTTTGTGAATCTCTACGAAATCAATACAGTAACTATAATTTTGATTAAAGTTTCTTTAATATTTTATCTGCCCACAATAAATCATATCTTCTCTTAGTTGTTTGACACATGTCTTTTCTTAAAAAATAACAAATATCCTGAATTTATTCTCATAAATACCCTGGCATTGTGTGGGAACATGTGCTAGTTTATAAAAAAGTTCAGATATAACTTTAATTCATATATAACAAGTCAATATCTAATATCACATATACATCTGCTTTTTCCACACCGTAAACCAATTATATGCTAGTTTATACAATTTAATTGTCTTCAGAGACTAATAGGATGTGCTAAGTGAAAATTTTTTATGGGAAAATACTTGTGATATTGCCCCAAGCGCAAAATGTTCAATTGGCAATGATGCAGAAGAAATTTCTGATCTGAATTAACTTGCCAAATTAAAGGAAGCCTTTCCAAGAGTTAAAAATCGACCACTTGTCGATCCCTGGCGATAATAATGTCATTTCAGGTCGAGATGGGTAACTCAGAATACCAATTTGAGAAAATAAGATGAAGTTTTCTGTTTTGAGCCTTCGGAGTCACAAGATTTGCAACATGGTTTTTCTCATTCTCCATGTGCCGATTGAGTTTGAGAGAGACTATGTCAAATATGGTTAAGACAATTTTGACTTGCGTACCTCTTGCTTTATGTTCAGTTACATTTTCTATTTACTCACCTGTGTGGGACATCATTTTCTAACAGATAAGTTGGTAGAGCTCCCCGAAATTGTAGGACAGGGAAAATCTACTAAAAGAGTGACAATTCTCTCTACTTTCATTCATTGCATTTTCATCATACACATAAATACACTTACAAACAGATCTAAATCGCATCGAACCGAACCACACTAAAACCAACCAAAAACTAAGGGCAGTTTGACCCAATTCCAAATATAGTTAATTGCAGGTTTGGTTCCATTTGTCAGTCTAAAAAATTTTCAAATTGTCTAACCATGTATATATATCACAATTTTTTATTTTGAAACTGCCTCAAACTACCCAAAACGGACTCAAAACTACCCAAGCCTCATCAAATCGCCCCCAAACCACCCAAAAAAAGAAATTTACAGATTTTAGCAAACAAACATAAACTAACGGTTTCAAACCGCTTATAAACCAAACCAAATTGAACCCAACCTTCTCAATATCTGAAATCAACAACAAAATTTTGGTTTTCAAACCAACTAAGTCAATTTGATGTAGTTTGGAGGCCAAACCGAACTGATGTATACCTCTACATATAGATATAATGCTCACTCTTACTGAAAGTGCAAAGAAATGTGTCCTAGAGGGGGTGAATAGGAAATTTAGAAAAACTTTCGCAAAATAACATTTTAAGTTTCCGAATCAAACACATGTTAAGCTTGGTTTAAAATAGTTTGGGTTTGATTATGAAAACTTACAATTGCAAAACGTAGTAAATTAGAGTAAAGCTTCAACACAAATAATAAGCCATAAATAAGTAGATGCTAAAAATAAAGAGTTCAGGGAAGAGAAATGACTCAATCATTTATAGTGGTTCGGTCACAACAAGACCTACATCCACTCGTCTCAAACACCTTTGAGAGAGTTTCTTCCCTATCTTCACTGGTTTATAGGCCTCCAACAACCTCTTATAGCTTCTCAACAATTCTTAGCTTGGTTTTCTAAGGTACACCAAGAACCTTTTATTGCTTCAACTATGTCTCTTGCAGACTATGTTTACCTTCACCAGGGCTACAACAAAGAGTATTAAGGAAAACAGCCTTTACAAAGGAATATTTTGAAGATGAAGCAATTAAGCACAGAATCGTGTTGTTATTACAATAGATTTTTCAATATGCTCAATACACCAAAATAATATACTAGAAGAAGTGTTGGTGCATGAAGACGAAGAAGAGAAAATGAAAACTTTGAGAGCCTTAGAGAGTATGTGAAATATTGTTTACTTCTTCCTTCGTCACTTCAAATGTGTGGCTTTCTCTTCTTTATATAGACTTTGACAAAAATAGCTATTGAAAAGAAAAAAAATGACTATTGGAGAACAAAAATCCTAACCAGATTTCTCTTGCATGTAATATCCTTGAGTCTTCATTTTTGTCTTCCATGTTTGACCTTTGTCTTTTGCCTAATAACCTTTCAAGATAGCAAATTTGCTTGGCCCAACAATTAAATAATGTTGGGCTTTGTTTCTAGTGGACTTTGCCATTAAAGCTCATGAGACAAGCCTGATTGCAAGTCGCTTGAGCTTGTTCAACATTTTAAATTTTTATATTGTGAGTTGCAAAACTTTTGTGGCCCAAGGCACTTATTTCTTGTCAATATAAGTGTGGCATGCTCAATTGTTTTTGGTGGCCCAATAAAGCTTGCTTTCAAACTACAAAAACGTGGGCATACAATTTGGTTTTTACCCAATGGACAACTTGCTAATTTGACAGTATTTTGTGGCTCAATAAAGTTTATTTTTAGATTGCACAACCATGAGCCTCTTTTTCAGACTGCATGAAGAATGAACCTCAGCCTTTTTCTTTTCTCATTGGATTAAGAGATAATCTGGTAACAAATCAGTAGATTTAACAACATAACAGTTGCTTGATGTTGTATTGGCAATGCTTGTGGGGAACAAAAATAATTCTGTAGATTTCTCTTTCCCATTGAGACTGTGGCAGCAAACATTATTTATAGTGGGTTGACTTTTGGCAACACCATTTCCTAACATTTTGTGACTAAAAAATTGAGCAGATTTTTGGACCTAATTTGGGCTGCCTAACCCTGATTTCAAATGCATGTGAAGGGGAACAAAACTAGATTTGCATAATTATAAATTTGTTTCCCACGACAAAGAGAAAATAATGGGTTGACTTTACAACATATTAAAATAATAAATTTACTTTGTAAAAGTAAATTTTTTTCTCAATAAAAACACTTTCTTTCTAGAAGATGTTGGTACAAAAAATAATTTTAGGAAGTGAATCAAAAATATTCTTTGGTTTGGTTAAAGTAACCAAAAAAATTAAAAACCAAAGAGAAAAATAAAATACTAATTTTATTTAGGGAGGTATTTCTAAAACCATAGAAGGTATATTTTGCAAGATGAAATTTTTCAATAATTTCAAGAAATCAAATCTAAAAATATTTTCAAAATCAATTAAGGGATTGATTAAAATTTCCTTGATCTAACATTCTCCCCCTTTTTGATAATGACAAATATTTTGAGATTTGCTTAAAATAATGTCCCCCTAAAATCATGCTTATCCAAAATAACTTTCAAGATAAGCTTAGTATATATATAGGTGTAAAAACATGGTAAAATTTTTTCAAAAGCTTCCCCTTAAACTAACATAGTTTGATTTTCAAAAAACTTGAAAACAAGCAGCAACTATAATCAATCAAGCATAATCCAACTGATGTAATTGATCAAGCATAATATCCAAATAATATCCAAATCAAGCATAAACAATGAACTCAACTCAAGTTTTCTCCCTTGATAATATTCATAGATTAATATGCCATATATCCATAAGTATCATAATCCAATATGGCAAATCTTAAGTCTTCTCATCCTTTGTCATAGCAAAAAGAGGGGAAATAGCCAACCAATCCAGAATTGTATAAGCAATAATCAAGCATAAAAACACTTAAGTATTTAAAAGTGAAGAAATTATACCCAATTCACTTCTTAAGATGCAAAATCTTTCTTTAGCCAGTGGTTTGGTGTAGATATCTGCAATTTGTTCCTCAGTAAATATGAAGTGAAGTTTCACATCCTTTTTCAACACATGATCTCATAGAAAGTAGTGCTTGATATCAATATATTTTGTTCTTGTATGTTGTATTGGATTGTTTGCAATATTTATGACACTTGTGTTGTCACACAATATTGGAGTGAATTCTTGGATGATTCCATCGTCTCTAAGTTGTTGCTTCATCCATAGAACTTGAGCACAACATTGACCAACTACAAAGTACTCAGCTTCAGAAGTTGGAATTGATACGCTTGTTTGCTTCTTACATTGCCAGTTACTAAGGAATTTCCCAAACACTGACATCCTCCACTCGTGCTCTTACTGTCAATCAAGCATCCAACATTGTCTGAATCTATATAAGCAACCAAATCGAAGTACTAGTTTTTGGATACCATAATCCAACATTTTTAGTCTTAGCCATGTATCTGATTATTCTTTTAACAACTTTCAAATGAGTTTCCTTAGGCTTGACTTGATATATGGCACAACAACATACACTATATAAAATATTAGGTCTGCTTGCAGTGAGATAAAGTAGTGACCCTATCATGCCTCTGTACAACTTTTGATCAACAACTTTAGCTACATCTTTTGATGTAAGCTTTGTTGTAGTAGCCATAGGTGTTGGCATTCCTTTTGCATTTTCCATTTCATACTTCTTGATTAGCTCCTTGGTGTACTTTGATTGATGGATAAAGATGCCATCTAAGAGTTGTTTGATTTGAAGTCCAAGGAAGAATGTTAATTTTTCCATCATGCTCATTTCAAATTCACCTCTCATTAGCTTCTCAAAATCCTTACACAAAAGCTCATTAGTAGCACCAAATATAATATCATCCACATAAATTTGTACAATAAGGATATCATCATCAAATGTTTTAGTGAAAAGAGTAGTATCAACTTTCCCTTTTGAAAAACCTTTTTTCAACAAGAATGTACTTAGCCTTTCATACCAAGCTCTTGGAGCTTGTTTAAGACCACAAAGTGCTTTAGATAGTTTGTAAACATGGTTTGGAAAATCTTCATTTTCAAAGCTTGGAGGTTGTCTAACATAGACTTCTTCATTTATAAAACCATTTAAGAAAGTATTTTTTCGCATCCATTTGAAAAACTTAAAATTTTTATAACTAGAAAAAGCAAGCAGCAAGCAAATAACTTCAAGTCTG
Source organism: Bauhinia variegata (assembly GCA_022379115.2). NCBI lineage: Eukaryota > Viridiplantae > Streptophyta > Magnoliopsida > Fabales > Fabaceae > Bauhinia > Bauhinia variegata. The sequence continues at coordinate 159,386 of CM039437.1, read as the reverse complement.
GCAATTGGAGCAAATTTTTCATCAAAATCAATTCCTTCTTGTTGGCTATACCCTTGAGCTACTAGTCTAACCTTGTTTCTTATCGCTTTTCCTTGTTCATCTAGCTTGTTTTTGAACACCCATTTGTTCTAATGACAGCTTGATGCTTGGGTGGTGGAACAAGCTTCTAGACTTTATTTCTTTCAAATTGATTAAACTCCTCTTGCAATGCCATGATCCACAATTTTTCTTCAAGGGCTTCATCAATCTTCTTAGGTTCAACTAGTCTTCATTCCTTCATTTATATCTCCAATCACATTATCAAGCTTATGATCTTGTTGTACTTGTTGCTTGTATGGAACATTGTCTATGTTTGATGGTTCTTTAGGTTGTATAGAGGCTTGATCAATTTTAGGGTTTTGATTTAAATTAAGTATGTTGTTTAAAGCATGATGTTGATCAAGTAAGCTTGGTTCCTGCAAATCTTGATTTTCCTCAAAAACAACCTTACTTAAGGGAACACAGTTAGATTCATCAAATATTACATGCATGATTTCCTCCACTGATCTAGTTCACTTATTATAAACTCTATAAACTTTACTAGTCAAGGAGTAGCCAAAAAATATGCCTTCATTGGATTTAGCATCAAATTTGCCCAAAACATTTTTACCATTATTGTGAATGTAGCATATGCAACCAAAAGCATGAAAATAACTTATATTAGGCTTTCTTCCCTTCCACAGCTCATATGGTGTTTTCTTTAAAATTAGTCTAATCAAGCAACGATTTAAAATGTAGCAAGCTATATTTACAACTTCAACCCAAAAATGTTTTGCAACATTATTTTCACAAAGCATGGTTCTAGCCATTTCAACCAATGTTTTATATTTCCTTTCAACAATCCCATTTTGTTGAGGTGTTCTAGGAGAGGAGAAATTGTGGTGGATTCCATGGTTTTCACAAAAATCTCTGAAAAAACTTGATTTTCAAATTCACCACCATGATTACTCCTAATAGAATAGATTTTCAAATCAGTTTCGTTTTCAACTCTTTTTGCAAACTTTGTGAAAATATCAACAGTTTCTTCCTTATGAGCCAAGAAGTATACATATGTAAATTTAGAATAATCATCAACAATAACAAAGCCATATTTCTTTCCTCCTATGCTCAAAGTTGACATAGGTCCAAATAAGTCCATATGAAGGAATTCAAGTATTCTCTTTGTGGAAAGCTCCTTACTTTTGAAGGAAGATTTTGTCTGTTTTCCCTCTTGACATGTAACACAAATATTATCATTTTTTAAATGAAGCTTGGGAATCTTCCCTTGTTATTATCTCCAAACCACACATTTCTCATGTCTTGTTCATGGAGTTCTACAAACTTTGCTTTGTCCCAAGTCATGTGACATGAGTAGCCAGTGTCAAGATACCAGCTTCCTTTCTTTAACTTAAGTTGCTTTTGTCCCAAGTCAAGGTTTTGCTTGTCTTTGACAAAACTAACTAAATCATTTGAAAGCTCAGCAAGCTTGGCTTTTAAAACTTCATTCTCTAAAAGCAAATTTTCTGAAATATTTTTTCCTTTGTTATAAATCCTCAATAAGCATTTTGTCTTTCTTAGAAATAAGACAAATCTCATCGAGTTCATTCTAGAACCTTAATTTTTTGTTTTCTAGAAAAAAGTTTGGAAATAAGCTTTTTTACACTGTCAACAAGTTCATCATATGCACTAGGTAAATCCTCATAAGATAAAGGTTGATCATCTACTTCATTTTCTAAGTCACTATCATCAGACATTCAAGTGCTTTATGTTTAGGTTTCCTGTATTTGTAGCATATTATTTCATATTTGTCTGCTTCCTTCTTGAACTTGTGCTTGTTGTTGTCGTCTTTCCCATATTTTAGTTTGTAGCCAACTTTGTTGTATGAAGCTTGTTTCTTCAATTTCTTCCTCTGTAGTAGCTTGGCGACCTTTTTGGAGAAAAGTGCTATATTATCATCACTATCATCATCCGAAGATGAGGATATGGTAGCAAGAGCTAGGTCTTTTTCCTTCTTCTTCCTTTCGGTGGCTCTTTTCTTCTTCTTTCTCATAATTATTTCTTCTTCTTCAAGCTCACCACAAAGCTCATCAACTGTCATGTTTGATAATTTGGCATAGTGCTTGAGTATGTAGCCTTTTGTATCCCATTCATTGGAAAATCACTTAAGAAGCTTTTATGGATTTCTACCTAGTATTTTAAGTTGGTTTACTATGTGAAGAAATTTGGAAAAGTATCTTTCTATGGGTTCTCCTTCCTCCATCTGGCATAGTTCATATTCTCCAGTATAGATATCTATCCTTGATTCTTTAACCTTGTTCATTCGTTCATATATGCTTTGCAATCAATCCCACATTTCTTTTGTTGTGCTACATGCTAAAATAACTTCATATTCTTTTGAACATATAGCATAAGAAAGCATATACTTAGCCTTCATGTGTAATGAAACACGTTTCTTTTCTTCTTCAATGTATTCAGCTTCATTTTTGGGAACTCTCCTTCCATCAACTTCTTTTGTCGGATCTTCATATCCATTTCGTACAATGCTTAAGAGTTCAAAGTGATTTGAACCCAAAAACATCTCCATATGGTTTCTCCAATGGCTATAAAAGGTTCCATCAAGGAATGGATGCTTGTTGCATGAGTTGCCCACCTTGAAGTCTTCCATTTTTCTACACAACCAAGCATCTTAACACAAAGGATGTTAGTCTAACTTTAAAGAGCCCAAGGCTCTAATACCAAATGAAAATGCAGACAAATGTGTCCTAGAGGGGGGTGAATAGGATACTTAGAAAAAATGTTGCAAAATAAAATTTTAAGTTCCCAAATCAAGCACGGCATATTAAGCTCAGTTTAAAATAGTTTGGGCTTGATTATGAAAACTTACAATAGCAAAATGTAGTAAATTAGAGTAAAGCTTCAACATAAAGAATAAGTTATAAATAAGTTGATGCTAAAAATAAAGAGTTCAGGGAAGAGAAATGACTCAATCATTTATAGTGGTTCTGTCACAACAAGACCTACATCCACTCCTCTCAAACACCTTTGAGAGAGTTTCTTCACTATATTCACTAGTTTATAGGCTTCCATCAACCTCTTACAGCTTCTCAACAACTCTATCTTAGCTTGGTTTTCTAAGGTACACCAAGAACCTTTTATTGCTTCAACTATATCTCTTCCAAACTATGTAGGGCTACAACAAAGAGTATTAAGGCAAATAGCTTACAAAGGAATATTTTGAAAATGAAGCAATTAAGCACAGAAACGTGTTGCTTACAATGGATTTTTTAATCTGCTCAATATACCAAAATAATATCCTAGAAGAAGTATTGGTGTATGAAGATGAAGAAGAGAAATTAAAACTTTGAGAGCTCTAGAGAGTATGTGCAATATTGCTTACTTCTTCCTTCATCACTTCAAACATGTGGCTTTCTCTTCTTTATATAGACTTTTGACAAAAATAGCTATAGGAGAGAAAAAATGATTGTTGGAGAACGAATATCTTGACCAGATTTCTCTTGCATGCAGTATCCTTGAGTGTTGATTTTTGTCTTCCATGTTTGATCCTTTGTCTTTTGCTTGATAGTCCTTCAAGATAGCAAATTTTGCTTGGCCCAACAATTAAATAATGTTGGGCTTTGTTTCTAGTGGATTTTTGCCATTAAAGGTTATGAGACAAGCTTGATTGCAGGCTAATTGAGCTTGTTCAACATTTTGAATTTTTCTATTGTGAGTTTCAAATTTTTGTGGCTCAAGGCACTAATTTCTTGTCAACATAAGTATAGCATGGTCAGTTATTTTTGGTAGCCCAATAAAACTTGCTTTTAGACTAAAAAATGTGGGCTTACAACTTGCTCTTTACCCAATGGACAACTTGCTAATTTGACAGCATTTTGTGGCTCAATAAAGTTTATTTTCGGATTGCACAACCATGGGCCTCTTTTTCAAATTGCATGATGAATGGATTTCAGCCTTTTTCTCTACCCATTGGATTAAGAGATAATCTGGTAACAAATCAATAGATTTAACAGTATAACAATTGCTTGATGTTGTTTTGGCAGTGCTTGTGGGGAACAAAAGTAATTCTGCAAATTTCTCTTTCCCATTGAGATTGTGGCAGCAAACGTTATTCATAGTGGGTTGACTTTTGGCAACACCATTTCCCAATTTTTTGTGATTGAAAAAATGAGCAGATTCTTGGGCCAGATTTGGGTTGCCTGCTACTGATTTCAAATGTATGTGAAAGGGAACAAAACTAGACTTGCATAATTGCATATTTGTTTCCCACAACAAAGAGGAAATAATGGGTTGACTTTAAAATATATTAAAATAATAAATTTACTTTGTAAAAGTAAATTTTTTTCTAGAAGATGTTGGTCCAAAAAATAATTTTAGGAAGTAAATTAAAAATACTCATTGGTTTGGTTAGAGTAAGCAAAAGAAGCTAAAACCAAAAAGAAAAATAAAATACTAATTTTATTTAGGGAGGTATTTCTAAAACCATGGAAGATATATTTTGCAATATAAAATTTTTCAATAATTTCAACAAATCAAATATAAAAATATTTTTCTCATCAAAATTAGTTAAAAGATTGATTAAAATTCTCTTGAGCTAACACTTACCACAAGAGCCATCACAAAACTAACACCACATTACGATAAAAGCTACACCAAAATAATTATCACCTCGGAAACCGAAAGGCAATACAACCATTACCTACAAAGAAAAAAAAAATAGTTTTACCAAAAAGACAATTGCAAAACGTATAATAGCATAGAATAAACAATAGAATGACAATCATAATCAAGCCCAAAATATTTTAATATACTACATAATTCTTACACCAAAACAACTTTGTGCTTGCATGTTAGGGCCTCACTTTTGCTTGAGTCGACTTGGTTTTGAGAACATATTGGGCTGATTCTATTGCTGAGCTTCTGTATCATTCCATCTTGGTTGAGAAAAAGGAGTCTTTTTTTTTTTAATACAACCTTTTATTTTCATATTCTTACTCCCTTTCTATTTTTTGAGATTAAAATTACAAAAACATCCCTATAAAATAAAATCCATTAGCCACTCCCATCCCACCCCTATAGCTCACTGTAGCTGCTTTACTGTAAATTACTGAATATTTTAATATTTTTTACATAAATAATTCAATTAAATTAATTACTTTTCAAAATCTCTCTCACCTTTTTTAGAGAAAAGAGCAAAGCAGAGAGAAGCAAAGAAAAACCCAAAACAATGAAGCAGTAAACCAAATATACCTTTACGTGTGAATACAGAGGAATCTCACATTACTGTATTGTGAGTCCAGAATGTTCATGAAGGAAGAACATTTTATCAAAAGAAGGAATGTAGCAGTTGACTGAAACAAACATACCACTGATACCATGAGAGGAGATCAGGAGAGGCATAGCTGAAAGACAACAAAAAAAAAAAAAAACTACCTATGGCATAGCTTTTCTTCCTATAGAGACACTATTTTGATTAAGATATATATAACACAGATTAATATATATATATATATATATATATATATATATATATATATTCTTGAGGTAAGGTTGATGAGATATGAGGTTTGGTTCGCCCAAAAACAGAAAATCAAGAAAGAGAAAGACGCATTAATAAATGCGAATGAAGGGGGCATAACATAGATTTAAGAACTGCATTTAAAATCAGTTATTAAATAACTAATTTTTAAAAAAAATATGGTGGCACTTTTAAAATTATCTACAACTTTTTAACATTGGTTACAAGTTAACCAATTTTAAATGTATTTTTAACATCAGTTATTTTTTATCCGATCTTAAATGGTGTTATTTTGTGCTTGTTTAAATTTGTTTTCTCACTTTTAAAATCGGTTAAAGTATAACCGATTTTAAAAATTATTTGAATTAAAAATATTTAAAAACATATGAAATTGGTGATATGTATAACTGATTTGGAAAATTATTTGAATTAAAAATATTTGATTTAAAACATAATTCACATCGGTGGTAATTGACAACCGAGTTTGAATGTTTTAAAATCGGTTGTCGTAGTAACTGATTTTGATAGTTACTTAAATTAATAAAAATATAATTATAAACGAAATCGGTTCATTATGTAACCCGATTTTGAAGTACTTATGAAATCGGTGGCCGGTGTAGCCTAATTTTAAAAGCTTAAAAACTTGGTTGGTCCCACTAACCGATTTCGTATATTACAGATCCGTGTCCTCACTTTGGAAATATTGAAGAAAAGGAGCAGCATGGGTGAAGCAAAGGTAAGTGAAATGGCTCTTCTTTCTTTGTCTCCAAAAGTGGTTGAGCCCCTCTGTTCATTGCCGCCGGTGGTTGTCTTTCTGCATCTTCGTTGTCTTCGGTTAAGGTAAGTCCATCTTCCTCCCTTCTTCGGTTAAAGTGAGTCTGTGGCGAGGTTTGAGTATTCCTTGTGCTTGCTGCTGCTATGGTTTTGCTCCATGCTAGTTGCTACCATTGACATTTACTGCCTTCTTGGTTTAAGCTTACTGCCATCTCTTTTTTTTTAAAATAAAAAATAAAATCGGACCAATCGTGTTGCATTTACGAGGTTATTACATTGCAATATGGATGTGTTCTTTGTCTTATTTGTTTCTTCTTCTTCTTTTTTTTTTTCATTTTATGGAATTTTCTTTTCTTTTTTCATTGTTGGGCTTTTATATATATATACAGAGTAAATATCTATTTTGATCACTCACAGTTTAAGTTTATCAATTTGGTTATTCACACTTAAAATCTTAATCAATTTAGTCTCTCACACTTAAAACCCTAATCAATTTAATCCTTTAAACTTGTAAAACTTATCAATTTAATTCTTCATACTTTTAAAAATATTGATAAATTCAAGGGACAAAATTGATAAAAAAATTTAAAGTGTGAAGGACTAAATTGATAAATTTGAAATGTGAGGGATGAAATTGATTAGGGTTTTAAATGTAAGAGACCAAATTGATAAACTTAAAGCGTGAAGGACCAAATTGATAAAAGTTTTAAGTGTGAGGGACCAAAATAGGTATTTACTATATATATATATATATATATATATATATATATATATATATATATATATATATATATATTCTGATTTTATTTTGTTTAATCATTTTTTTGTCATTTTCTGGCATTTTCTTTTTTCTTTTTCATTTTCGGGTTTCTGGACATATATAATATAATCCCATTTTGTTTTATAGAATCTATGTAGATTTTGAAATATTAATCTATTTATATATTTTTTCGTGTAGATGTCTATATATATATATATATGTGTGTGTGTATTTTGCAGAGATATTTTGTTTAGTGTTATTTTTATGAATTATGGGTTTAGGTTTAAATATTATTTTAAATTATAAATTTTTAAAATAATTTAGTGTAATTGAGAAGATAACGGTATTACAAAAAATGAAAGTATGGGATTAAGTTTTTTAAATTATGCATTAGTGCTTTGAATTTTTTTTTAAAATTATAAAATATTATTTAGTGTTAAATAATATTTTGATTTAGTGTGGGTTTAGGTTCAAATTTTATTTTAAATATAATTTAAATTTTAAACTTTAAAATAATTTATTGTTAATTTTTGAAATCATGGGTTTAGGATTAATTTAAACCTAATCCCATACTTTCATTTTTGGTAATACCCTTATTTTCTCAATAACACTAAATTAATTTATAATTTAAAATAAAATTTAAATTAGAATTTTTATATGGACTTGAGAATTAATATATTAAAATGTCTTTGATTGCTAATTTAAATAATAGATGCATTCTTTTTAATGTAAGTTGAAATACTTGAGAGAATATTTTTGCTAATTAAAGTGGATGTTTGGCATGATTTGCTTGGTAGTTGATAGCATCAAACCAAGAAAGTACCATTTTTTAGGTTATCTTCATTCGCTTTAATATGTATTTGTGATTTGTAATCTTGTTTTAGGAAATTATGGATCGTAGTTGAATAAATGTTATGCACACGAGTGATGAATATGAAAATTGAGTGGAAGACTTTTGGGAATTTGCTAAGAGAAACGATCCTGATAGTCATGGGAGGTTTTATTTTCCTCGTGTAAATTGTTTGAATGAGAGATAGTTGACCGTGGAGGAAATAAAAGAGCATGTGATTTGTGATGGATTCTTGAAGAATTATACACAATGGATATGGCATGGTGAATTGTTAGATATGCCAGCTGTATCTAAAAGGGATGGAGTTGAAGTGAATATGGAAGATCAAGTAGAGGATATAATCTGTGATATTAGAGTGGATTCCTCTGAGCGGGCACAAGTATATGATAATTTATGTAGTGATCAGGAAAAGCCTTTGTATCGACTGGGTTGGTCTAAATTCACACGAATGATTGCAATGTTGAGATTGGTTAACTTGAAGGCAAGAAATGGTTGAGGTCATACTCGATTTTGAAAGTCAATTTTTTTTTTTTTTTTTTTAAAAAAAAGGACTTTCAAGATCAGTTATTAGACTAACTGATTTAAAAAGTCTCATTTTCAAAATCGGTTAGTCTAACAACCGATCTTGACTGTCTTTTTTTTTTTTTTTTTGAATTTTTAACATCGATTATTCTCTCACCCAATCATCAAAGTGAACTTTCTAAATCAATTAATCACTAGATTTTAAAAGTTTGACTTTTATATCGGCTGATTCTACATCGGTAGGAAACTGATTTGAAAAGTCATTTTTACCTATTTTAAAAGTTTTTTTTTCCAACAGTGATTAGGCATTCAATGAGTTTATGAGGGGTGGGGTTCAGTTATCTATTTTATTTTAAAAGGATATTTTGGTAATTTAATTAAAAAAGAGTAAAAATGTAAAAATAGGTAGTGTAAAAAGAATCTCTGTTGAGAAATTTCTTGCTGTAAGTCTTTCAAATTTTCCCAAGAGGAATCCTATGGTGCGAGACCAGTCCATCACTCTAGTACGTACCTTGGAAATGAGTTGATCACTTTGGTGCTCAGCTTTTTGGTCTAAATTCTAAAATGGCAAGCGGTTCAGTAAGTGGCTAATTGTTCCAAGCATCATGAGGGAGAGGCAAGGCGTGTATAGCTGAACCGTGGTGAGATTCCGAAAGGGAGAAATGGAAAACATCATGGATCTGAACCCCTAGTCGTACATCAAGTTTATAAGTCACAGGTTACCCTTGCACTTGCAGTTACTTGAAAAGGCCCATAAATGTTTTTGGACAGCTTCTGTTCCTTCCTTTTAGCTACTGTAATTCGTCTATATGGCCTAAGCATGATATAGACCCAAACTCCCATTTGATATTCAACATCTCTTCTTTGTTGATCAGCTTGTTCTTTCATGTGAGCCTGATCTTTTTCTGTTCTTCAGCAACTCTAAGAGAGTTGATCTTTTTGCCAAGTTTATGTGATTTTCTTTCTATCTCTATTCTCTTTTGACCAAAAAAAGAAAATCACACAAAAGAAACGACATATAAAACCATTTCGCAAATGGGCATATTGAACTGAGAATTCAAGGGGAGAACACAAACTTTGTAGGTTCTTTATTTATTTATTTTTTTTCCAACCTCGATATGAAGCAACAAGATATTTACTATGTCAAGAATATAAGTTACAAAAAAGAGTTGAATGTTCTAAAACTAAAGAAAATTGGCAGTAATATGAAGAGCACAAGGGATGAGAGAATAAGAGAATTGTTATTTGATTTCTTGCTTGTGTACAAATAATCTATGGAACCCTCTATTTATAGGCATACAGTCATAATGATAGGCATTCCAAAGATCAACAGTTATGTAATGGATTTAATGGATTAGGGAGTTGATAAACCAAAGAGACACCCATCATGATGACTTGGGAGTTGAGAATATAAATAGATATCCACAATAGTGATAAATTCATAACACTTCCCCTTTGTTAAAACCTTACTAAAGAAAAACCCAGTAGGACAAAAACTTTAGTGAAGAAAAAAGAGTATATCATTCCTTGTACGCTCCCCCTATTCATAACATCACTGAAGATTTATGAGCTGGCACATTCCAATCTTATACACTAATCTTTCAAATGTTGATGTAGGTAATGCCTTGGTGAATAGATTAGCTAAATTGTCACTTGAACGAATTTGTTGAACATCAATATCACCTGTCTTTTAAAGTTCATGGGTTAAGAAAAACTTAGGTGAAATATGTTTCGTTTGATCCCCTTTGTTATATCCTTCCTTCAGTTGAGGTACACATGCAACATTGTCTTCAAAGAGTACTATAGGAGTTCCATTGCAAGAAGATAGCCCACACATCTCTCGAATATGTTGACTCACATATCTTAACCAAACATATTCACAACCTGCTTCATGAATTGCTATTAAGCTTTGAATGATTTGTGGAATGGCAACAAGTGTTTGTTTCGTGAAATGCCATGAGACAGCTGTATCACTATATGTGAATAGATAACCCATTTGAGATCTAGCTTTGTGTGGATTAGATAAATATCCAGCATCTGTATAACCTACAAGCTATAATCTAAATTCATATGCATTCAATAAACTCATATCAATACTACCTTGAAGATATTGAAAAATATATTTATTTCAATGTATTCGAGTTGGAGAGGAACTAAACCTTGCTAACAAGCTAACTGTAAAAGCTATATCAAGCCTTGTATTGTTAGCAAGATACATAGTGCACCAATAGCACTAAGGCATGGTACTTCAGGACCCAGAACCTTTTCATTATCCTCTCTAGGTCGAATATGCCCCTTTCACATCAAGTGACCAAACAACCTTTGGGGTACTCAATTGATGTGCTTTGTGCATGTAAAATCTTTTAAGGACCTTTTCCGTATAGGTTGATTGATGTATAAAAATTCCATCTTTCAAATTCTTGATCTACAAGCCAAGGAAAAATTTTGTTTTTCCAGGATCTTTTATTTCAAATATTTTCTTTAAACAATCAATTGCTTTTTATTTCTTTAGGAGTTCTAATAATCAACATATATAACGATAATCATGAAATCATGATTTGTTCGCATTATGAAAATGCTTTGACATATTTGGCCATTCTTATATCCTTCCTTTAACAAGTAATCACTAATGTGATTAAACCACATTCATCCAGACTGCTTTAATCTTACAAAGATCTTTGCAATTTAATTGAATAAAGTTCTTAGGACTTTGATTTATATGCTTTAGGCATTTTAAATCCTTATGGGATTTTCATATAGAAGTCATGATCATGCGAGCCATATAAATAGGTTGTAACAACATCCATAAGACGCATATCAAGTTTCTCATAAACTAATAGGCTAATCAGATAACAAAATGTGATAGCATCCACCATAGGAGAATAAGTGAATTCACAATCAATTCCAGGTCTTTGTGTAAAACCTTGGGCAACAAGCCATGCTTTATATCGCAAACCTCATTTCTCTCATTTGGTTTTTGTAAAAATACCCATTTGTACCCAAGAATTTTTACACCTTTAGGTGTTTGGACTACAGGTCTAAAAACCTCACATTTCTTAGGTGATTTTAGTTATGCTTGAATTACATCTTTCCATTTTGGCCAATCACTTCTATGTTTACATTCATCGACCTATCTAGGTTCATGATCCTCATTTTTATTCATAACATTAAGTGCTACATTATATGCAAAAATGTTGTCGATAACTACTTCTTTGTGGTTTAATCTTTTCCCCATAGAGACATAATTTATTGAGATCTCATCATTTTTTGGTACTTGAACTTCTTCTAAAGTTTCATTGTTTATTATGTCCCTTGACTCTTCAAGAGTATCTACTTTAATGGTCCCATCTTGACTAATTGCTCCCTTTCTTTTGTAGGGATTCTCATATTTTGAATCGATGGGTCTACCACACTTTTAGCGTGCCTTTGACTCATTAGCATTTTCATTGATAGGTTGTCCTTTAGGGACATCAACCTTTACTGGAACATTAACAGCTAGTATATGTGACTTAGTCTCTATCTTTAGATCAATAAATGCACATGGCAATTGATTTGCTATACTTTGTATGTGGATTATCTTTTGAACTTCAAGTTCACTTTGCTTTGTATGAGGATCAATATGAGACAAAGTATTCCACTTAATTTCTTTAACCAAGCTGCTTATCATTTTCTCCCCCTAATATTGGGAAAAGTAATTCATCAAGATGACAATTAGCAAAATGTGTTGTAAATAAATCCCCTATAATTGGTTTAAGATATCATATAATAGAAGGAGAATCATATCCAACATATATTCCTAGCCTCCTCCGAGGTCTCATCTTAGTGCGCATTATGGTGGAGCTATTGGAACATATACCATACATACAAAAAATCTAAGATGGAAAATATTTGGCTCCTAACCATAAGCCAATTGTAAAGGGGAGTACATATTATAACCGGTTGGTCTAATACACACAAGTGTTGATGCATGTAAAATTGCATGTCCCCATGCAGAAATAGAGAGTTTTATTCTCATAAGTATGGGTCTAGCTATTAATTGAAGTCATCCAATAAATGATTCAACTAAGCCATTTTGTGTATGAACGTGAGCTATAGGATATTCAACATTTACTCCAATTAACATGCGATAATCATTAAAAGCCTAAGAATAAAATACACCAGCATTATCAAGATAACTTGAACTCTCATGGATCCTAATGAGATGTTCCTTACCACCCATACGAGCAAGTCTAGCAACTAGGTAGATGATCCCTTCAAGAATACCTATGTAAGTTGGCTTCATTCTATTTATTACTTAAGTTATGACAATTGAATTAATTAATTATTTTATTGACTTGTTATGCTTTATGATCAAACAAATACGCTATCAGGACCGGCTGTGGGAGGTCCAATCCCAGGACAAGGAGGCTAGTGAGGATGGGGGGAGCCCACAAGTCCATGGGTCATGGAAGCTCAACTTGTAGAGGGAGGTCAATAGGGGCAAGACTCAGATCGTTGTTATGGCACTAGGGACTTGTCCTCTCATCTCCATCGAGGCTCATGTCACTCACCTAGGAGTCTCAGGTATCATCTGGTGATTGGGCAACCTATGACTCTAATGAGATCGATAGGCTTTGCCAAGAGGCAACTATAGCTTGGAAGGTTGCAGCTAGAGCAGAAAAGCAGGCAGTCACATCCCATCAAGAGGTAGCAGAGGCACAGGAGTTAGCTAGGACCTTGCAAGTTAGCATGGAGGCAGTGATAGCACACGTGTTAGCTGTGAAGTGCCATTTAGGTGGTGGCTTTGCTAGTGCAAGTTAGTTTGCCATCCTCATCTAGACTACGACCAAGACCTCGACAACTAACCTCTTGATAAGCACCCCTCTCTTGACCACTATTGTCACCATCGTCACTGATAGTAGTGTAGTACTTTTATGTCATAATTTTTTTTATATAACTATGTTTATTACATATTTTTTCATATTTATTACGTTGACTATTGGTCATATACAATTTTTATTGCATTTATATATATATAAATTCTTTCATTGTACATTTTTTATAATGTCATTGTCCGTTTAAATTTAATCTTATTTAATTCTAAAATTAAATTTAATACCATCTAAAGTTCATCAATCATATTATACAAATTAAATAATTTTTAATCCCATTTAAAATTAAACATAATATATAAATTAAACAAAATTTTTGCCTTCACCCAATATTAGCGTAAGCCTAGCCCATGCTAATCTTAAAGTCAGCCACACAAACTACAATTGTTGGCATTAGCATCCAGTTTCTGCCAATTTGGCCAATGCCAATTAGCATGAGCTTCTTAAAATTTGATGCTATATTTAGCTTCTAGAGTTTTAGCATTGGTGTTTTAGGCCTAGTATAGGCTTTGGTTGATGCTAATAGAGGTTTTCTCTTGTAGTATGTGTCACCTTTTGGTGGAGCTACAGCATAAGGCCTCTTAGGTGGTGAGGATGTGCAATGTGGACTTAGCCATAGCCAGATTGGATAGAAAATTTCAACTCCAAGAACTAGAGGAGATCCGGTTAGAGGCCTATGAGAGCCTAAAATTTACAATGAGAGGATCAAGGCCTTACATGACAAAATGATTGTGAGGAAGGAATTTGTTGTGGGACAAAAAGTGTTGCTCTATAAATCCCATCTTAGATTGATGCCTAGACAATTTAGATCCAAATAGGGAAAGGGCCTTATGTTGTCACTCATGTTTTTCCTGATAGTACCATTGAGATAGAAGACGTAGTAATCGAGAGGTGCTTCAAAGTTAATGGGCATTGGCTCAAGCACTTTTGGTAAGTGCATTTTCATACACTTATTTAGTACTTTTTCTTGTTAATTAATGCACCATTTGAGAGAATAATGTCAGGTTTTGTACTTAATTGGTTCATATTGTTATTTTCAGGTCCTTATTGCCCCTAGAAGTAAAAAGGAGTGAAATCACAAAGAAAAGGGGCAAACAATCAGTATTTTGAGAAGACTACAACTACATAGATTGCCAAGGATTACATGGCTGTGTAATCTTCCACTTATGCATCCTCTACATTTTCACTCAAAGAAACTATATGGATTAGTAGAGAATGACGACACGTGTAATTGTCATCCATAAGCCATTCAGTCTTCACAAGTACCAATTACAATTGTTAGAAAGCAACTACATAGCCAAATCTAGATTTCATGCTATGTAGTTGCCCATATAATAATGCTCTGATGCTATAAATAGCGAGAGTGCATTTCTTTGAGCATCTTTTGTTCATTTTGCTTAGTTTTAGAGTTAAAGTCATAGAGAGTCAGAACTAGAGGAGGAGTGCCCAACTTTGGAAGCTCTTTGAGGACTTTTCAACCCAGAGGCTTGAAGATTCTTAAAGAGATGAGATCAATTACTATCCTATTGTTTTTATTTTACTTTTATTCTATTATGTATAGCTAAACCCTTAAGAGTTAGGGGTAATGAGATTGGTGTAATGTTGTGCTTAATTTGACTAGTTTCTCATATTACCTTTGTGAATTATATCTATGAAAAATTTTATTTGATAAATTGTTGTGGATATGCATGTTGTCCTTGTGATTTAATTTGAGTATTCATCGAGTTGATTATGACCAATACTTGAGACCGCACCAATTGATTGTGCATCATAGTGATTGCCTACGCAATTCCAATTAGAGGGAAGGGAATATATGATGGGTTTTGGCACCAAATTATTACAGAAATTTGGGGGCTCAAGCATAATTCACCTTGGTGTATTGAGTGGAGTGGGCCAAGCTGACTTGATCTCCAAGTTGTCAATGAGTCTTTGAGGTAGACCAAGCCTTTAGACTCTACATGAGGGATCGCCACCCTCATAATTCACTTACTTAATCCTGGATGAATCACTTCTAAGTCACATGAAACAAAACCAATTGAGTCACTCTTGTGACTTGTCCCTATCCCCATTAGTCTTTATTTCATTTACTTTCGTCTTTTATAGCTTTACTTTCATTTGCTTTATTTCATTTATTTTCAGCACTTTACCTTTATGCTTTCTACCCCACTCATTTTGATTTTGGACGGCTAGACTATAAGATTGAAGTAAGTATAGTTACCAATGATCTTAAGGTTTGACTCAATACTTGCTATAGCTATACTTGCAATTGGTGCATTGCTTTGTCCTAGAAGCCAATAGATAATATTGATAAATCTAAAAATGTAAAACTTTAGCTTGTTAAGAGAACAACTTTCATGAAGGGATCCAAGAGCAAGAGCACAACATTGAGGAAGTTCACATTCTTTCCCTCCTCTCTTAAATTTCTTTACTTGTTTTCTAGTTTTATTGCTTTCTTAGTTTTACTATTCCAATAATTTTCTTTGACTATTTGAGACTTGTGATGATGTTGTGACTTATTGAGGACTTTTGTGAATGTTGTGACTTGAAACCTTGATTGCATGCTTTATTTATGTTTTGGGTTGATGGATTGCTGATGGATGATAATTGTACATGTTGAGGACAATGTAAATTTTACATTGTGATCTTTTGAGCCTCTTGAATATAATTTGCATTTGTTTTGACATGCTCATTCTTTCTTAGAGTGAAAGCCCGATTTGCTATCTGAAATATAAGGTTAACATCAGTTAAGTGCTTAAAAAAATTTTACCATCAAATAAGTACATGTAACTTGAAAATGACATCTAATGAACACTTCCATCTGATTCGTTGTTCAAACTAGCTTTTTTAACTTTTCTTCCAAAAATACCCTTTTGACACTTCATATCTATCTCTTTCCCTTTGCTTACCCACTTATCTCTGGGAATTGCCATATGCCCCCCTCACTTTTCCATACGCCATCCCCCATTTAAAAAAAATTCCCCAAAATCCCCAAAATGCCCTTAATGAGCATATCAGACCTATGCCCTCCCAAACCCTCCCCACCCATCGCATCGCAAACCCTAGCTTCTTTCCCTTCCCCGCGTGACGCCTTCGCTTTCTTCCTAATTTCCTCTTTAACCAATTAGTGCTTTGGACTTGTGTGGACACATTTGAGACAATCAATACATGGGCTCTCCTACATTCACCTTTTTTCTCTTCATAGTTTAATTTATGGGGTGGAAATTTAGGTGGAAATGGTGGAAAAATAGAGGGGATGTATAAGGTGCGAGGGCACCTTATACAACCTTAAACAGATGTGAAAATAGGAGAAACGGCTTCCTTTCACTGTGTTTTACATGATATTTGTGTGTACAGCTATTTCGGGTATATGTAATTTGAGGATAGGTTGAAACGGCCTTATAGGAAGGTCATAGTAGTAGCACGACCTTTTAGAATAGCTGTGAAATACGAAAAATGGCAAAGGAGAGCCGTGAAAACCATTTTAACATTCGAGTAGTTTGCAATGGCCTTGTAGGAAGGTCATAGTAGTAGCACAACCTTAGAATAGCCGTTAAGTACGAAAAATGGCAAAAGAGAGTCATGAAAACCATTTTAACATTCGAGTAGTTTGAAATGGCCCTATATGAATGTAATAGTAGTAGAACGGTCTTACGATAGCCGTGCAGATCCAAAAATGGCCAGGTAGAGCCGTGTAGTACTGGATTGACTATTACAAAAATTAAGATAGGTTGAAACAACCTTGTAGGAAGGTAAAACCAAGTGAACGGCCGCATTAGAGCCGTGTAAGTGAATACATGGTCTTGCATAGTCGTGCATGACCATTACTCTAGGGCCATTTTTACCATTTCACATCTACGTAATGTTGTTTTTCATGTTTTATTTTTATGTGCATTGTGCGAGGGAATGTCACTTTGATTGTTTGAATATGATTTGATTGGATTAGAATTATGTGTTTTAGTATTTAGCTGATATTAATATTTTTGCTTTGACATTGACACAGGAAAAATGGCCAGAACGAATAACCTATCCTTTAGAGATGCAGAAGCGGCATAAGCAGTAGAGCCAAGTGATTGTCGTCAACCCACCACTTATGAGCAAAGAGAATGTGTGAACCGAAGGCAGGGACAAGCTGATGTTGAACCTGAACCAATTCAGGTTGTTCAACCTATTGCCCCCTCTGCCCCCTTCGATGACTCTGATTCTGCAGAGGATGCCGGCAGAGTTGAACGCAACGCTGTCATTGAAGTCATATCCAGGACTGAGTTGCTAACGTCTGCAATACCAGGAGGCCCACATGATATCTCAATACTAAGGAGATATGGAGGGCATACTACAGCACACATATGGGCGGGTGAATATGTAATTTAGCACACTTACTTGATTTATGTGTAGATAATAGTTATTTTTGCTTTGATATAATGTCAAACTAATAAGGTTTTGTGCATAAAACAGGACCGTCCTCTTGTGAAACCAATGATTCACGGGAACAAGCTGAGAGCATTGCATTATGAGGCAATGCCTAAGGAGGTGCGCCACTTTATCAAGCATTCAGGGGTGGAGCTATTAGTCACTCTGGACTACTCCATGGTCGACAAGGCATTCGTGTCTACATTCATTGAGAGGTGGCATGCAAATACCAACACGTTTCACTTGCTGATAGGGGAGATGACCATCACACTGGACGATGTGTCATCACTGCTTCACCTCCCAATGGGAGGCAATTTTGTTTCTGTCCCCAGCATGACCATGGAGCAAGCGGCAATGCCCGTGGTTGATGTTCTTAGAGTCCCACTTGTAACCGTGATAAAGATATTTGAAGTCTGCAGAAGAGTGGCGATGAGATTTGAGTCATTGCTAACTATCATTGCCGCTCAACTAAGCTACGGTATGTGGGACTATGCAGCCAAAGCAATCATGCTTTTTGTCTTGGGTTGCATGATATTTGCAAACAAATCATCCACAGTTGTGCGGACAAATTATTTAGAGTTACTTCGCGATGTGGATGCCATCTATGATTTGCCCTAGGGAGCTATTTGTCTCACCAACCTTTATAGGCAGTTGGGTTATGCTGCAAGACACAAGGCGAGGCAAGTTGCTGGTTGCTTACCACTGTTACTGGTGTGTTGCCAGTTCACTTTGTAAGTGCTTTCATAATACGTGTAATTTGAACTAATTTGTTCTTGACAATTACATTTTATTTTGTGCAGGGATGGATTTACGAGCCCTTCCCCAGTTTGTCTTGCCATTTGAACGGGTCGTATTGGGAAGACCTCCCTCGAGCTGCTCGGTGGTCATCTCTCAGAGTCAATGGCCAACTTCCTCCTATCCAACATTAGCTAGACTGTTTGCGTCATACGGACATTGAGTGGACCCCTTATGACAATGCTACCTCGTTCCACCCTGTATACCCAGTGTCATTCTACTCAGGCCGAATACGTTTTGGAAGGTGGTTAGAGCCGCATCAGCCAGCATGGGTGTTATGATAGTTCTCACATGTCCAGTCGATCTCCCCTCCTTTATTGCGCGCAAATGATGGCCTCATCTACTTGGCAGAGGTTGACGTGATGTGGGAGAATTTCGACAACCACATGCTGAGTGCTGAGATGTGTGGTCCAGCCGTGACTATGCCTAGGCAGGTGATGCTAGAGTACATGGAGTGGTATCATAGGATATCACATCCATACTTGGTGCCCACATCGGTTCATGTGGTCATCCCGCCTATCTGGTTAGATCCAGGCATGAGCAGGGAGTCAACCGATAGACATACGACAACCATTTTCGATCAGTTGCTGGTATGTCCTTTGATGATCATATTTTTATTTGTCGTTGTTTATTAGGTTTCTAACAGATTTTTGTTTTTTTTAGGTTTGAATATGTAGAGCCATTTGGAGATGATAGATGACTACGTCTGGGCAATTTTCGACTGGAGATTAGTGAACGAGCAGTCAGAGCTAGGCTGGTTGTTACATCTCATTTGTATTGGGATACATCGTGGATCGAATGATGTCGATGAGAGTCACACCTGTAATAAGTTTAGTCATGATGCTGGCCATTCTTGGGGTCCACGTCAATAGTTAGCTAACATTATCTTTTTTTGGTTACATGTAATTTCATGTATGAACTTTTTCTTATAAAATTGTGTTGTTGAGTATCAATGAAGACATTTTCTTTACACATTTGGCGTGTCTTTGTCCTTAAATGATATAAGTTTATAATTTGTACACAATGATTAGTTTAATGTGCTATGATAAGAGGATGGCCCACACGTGAAATCTATCGTCAAACGGCCCTTATAGGCCATTTTGTTCACTACAATGGCTCTAAATGGCTGTTATACATGTCAATACATCTAGACAAAGCCATTTTTTGGACTAACAATTAAATATAGCCGTTTTATAGGTCAAAATGGTATGTAAAATAGTTTTTACATTGTTTCGGTTACGCAAAACTAAAACAGCTATCTGGGGGAAAAGTCAACACGTATTCGTACATTGCAGTCTTGAATAATATGTTTAGTACATAAAAATTCGTTGAATAAACAAATTACTCGTAATCGTATATTGCATAAATGAATCATATGTTAAGCACATCATTACAACGAAGCACGACATTGTCACGTCAATGTCTCAAATTGCTTAATGTGACCCAAATACGGTGTTATCCAGTCTCATGCTTCCGCCGATGCTGAATACTCCCACTGTGGTGCATTTGGTGGTAGGGGAGAGTTGTCCTTGAGCTTGACCTATGAAAGCATTAATGAGATAAATCAAAAATAAGCCACATGAGATAAATTATAAGATAAGTCAACGATAATCTATTATCTTGACAAA
Organism: Bauhinia variegata; assembly: GCA_022379115.2. NCBI lineage: Eukaryota > Viridiplantae > Streptophyta > Magnoliopsida > Fabales > Fabaceae > Bauhinia > Bauhinia variegata. The sequence continues at coordinate 139,228 of CM039437.1, read as the reverse complement.
ATGATTCCCGTTAACATATGCTATGATGACTTCCTCTGGGTTTGATAGACTGAATGGGGGTTTAGAGTGAAGTGAAAGATATGTTTGTGACAAATATGGGTGCAAGACAACAACAACGACATTAAACCGGGATGCAATAACATATGAGATATCTGGTATAGACATCCACTTATCGAGCAACATAGAAGACACAACAGAATTCACCGCAAGTGATGATAGGAGATGTCCGCATCCTCGTGGTAGAAACATTGTAGTATATAGTGTTTGCCACATTGTCATCTTTGTAATGCACTCTTGGCGTATTCAGAACCACTCTTCCTCTGAAAGGTGAAGACCCAAAGTAATTGCTCGATAGCCACAATTCCCATTGGGTCATACATCAATGACATCATTCTACATAGGGATGGATATAAGTAGGTAATTGGTCTAGCATAGGAATAATTGAACTTGTGCCAACCGTCCCAAACGCTGCATGTGGACCCAAGTCAGACATTGCTCAATGGTTATGTTGGCTGGCCAGTTGTTCGATAAGTGGCTCAAACGAACCTCTCCCCACTGATGATCTACTACGTGCATGGGGCTGCTTACCAAGTGTTCTTGAATTTTTTGTGGATGGTCCTAACCCTGATGACATATTATTGTGCATAGAAACCCATTGAGCATCCACCACCTCAAAATATGAAGGGTCACGTTTGGTAGATAACTGTGATCTCTTCATCGTCTTTTTTTGCCCGCCCTTTGTTTTGATCTTCTCAGGTGGTGGATTTAAATGTACTCGTTCTGGTCACGCTAGTTCAACTGTCTTGTGGTATAATGACCACTGCTCTTCCTCAGTTGTCAATCTGCTAAACCTACCCCATAACATGTCCATGGCTTCTCGATATTGCATTGTCCCTTGACCTTTATGCTCAACCTCCCATGTTAAAGTTTTCCAATGGGGGTGAATTAAGGCTAACCGAACTGACATGTTCAAAATATTCCATTGCCCAAGCTCGTGCGTGCATGGAAATCCACGGGTAGTTTTCATGCGACAACCACATGTTAACACGTCTATACCAACATGCGATTGGGCTCTATTTAACTTTTTCCACATGTGTCTAATTGTAGCAAGTGAAACACAATGATGCAAACCTTTGAACAATGAACAATTTGTCTTGTGTTCTACTTTAAGAAGACTGTGCTGAAAGGATTTTTTTATCTTAGTATGCTGCAATGTTAACAAAGCATTGATTCCTTTCTAGCAACTATGAAGATCCCCAGTTGATGATTGCAAAATCCTTTTTAGGCTAACATGTGCACCCTCTACCTTATAAAAAGGATAACATAACACTATAAGACATGTATATCACCAATAAAAGTTACATATTCAATACAAAATCAAAAAATTTCATCATACCTGTTTGTCGTTGTGTTCCCTAAGTGCATGAATCTATCTGTCCAAGCTAGAATGAATCTCTCATTGTGCGGGTTTAACCATGTATCGTCAACATATGCAATAAAGCTATTAAGTGTGGAGCATGTAGTTTGAAACATCTCATAAGCATGATGGTTTCCTCATCGCAGGCATACACAACCATCCCCCATGCATCCATCACCCTTTCATATGCGGCATAATTGTGAATAGACTGTTTGAATTTTGATTCCACATTTTTATTAATATGATAACGACACAACAGATTCATTGAAGTAGGGAATACAACTGTCACAGCTCTCATCAATGCAAGATCCCTATCAGTCACAATGACTTGTGGACACAAGTCATTTTGCCAAATTAAGCATCTCAACCTTCGAAGAGCCCATTCAAAGTTGTTGATAACTCGACCAAAAATGTCAATTCTGTCGATGTTACACTAACAATCTCAAGTAGGGGGAGACGATATTGATTGGTTTTATAGGTGCTATCCATCAACAAAATAATTAGAAAGGCATTTAACAACTTCACTGAGTCAGGGTGCGTCCAAAAAATATCCGTAATGACATCTGACTCCTCATCACTCCTATACCAATATAAATATTTTAATTCATCCAAACATTTCATTAAATGTTGTAATTGAGTTCTTGGACCTCTTATCTTGACCTTATATTGTTGTCTGGCATGATATATCTGTTTTCTAGTCGTCACGTTTTCTGTGTTTTTTTTCTTCAAAGATACCAATATATCTCGAGGAGGAACCATGTTTTGCGTCATCTCTTCTACCATGGTTAACTCTTCCTCATTCAAATGTCCAGCATATGAATGACCAATCAACGACTCAGCTAGAGGATGATTATGGTATCCACATTGCACATGCAGCTTCCATAGACCATTTGTCCATTGTCTTCCCTTCAATTTAAATGGGCAGTCACATTTTTTTGTTGCAGTCTTGGGCATTTTTTTTTTAGAAGTAGGCCTATATTTACCACCACGTTCGCACGTTAAAATAACTTGTGTACGCTTTCCTTCACCTCCAATCTCTGATTTACTAATTATAATAACAAACTCAGTCGTCTTTCCAATATCTCTTACCCATTTCAACAGGTCATCCCTTGTGGTAAATGTCTATTCACAAATAAAATCATTCCCAGTTAATGATCTTAAATCAAATTATGTTGAGTCGTTCAATAAAAAATATGTACTTGATTAGTGTTGAAAAGATAAGTCAAGTCTTCTCTTATGAAAGAGACACTACCATCGCATAGTTCATCTTCATTTCCCTGTGAACAAAAAATTAATATGAAACATTAAATACGTATTTCAATTTCTAATCTAACAACAAACTTTTAACATATCTCCTCAACTAAATTAGGCTCAGTATTTAAATCCACTTCACCATATGGGATGTATTCACAGTTGAAATATGGATCCTTGTGCATCATGAAGGTGTAATCAATTCTTCCTTTCCTACATTTACAGAAAATAAAAAATTACGGATTAAAAGTTGACATCCAACCTCAAATGGCTATGCATGGTTGTGCCAAAAACAGCTTTGAATTTTTGTTTATTTTAAATAACTGACAAACACAACCATTTTAAATTTGCAGTGACGGTCTTGCAATGCCGTTTGAAGGTTATAACGGCAACCAAGAGCCATTTTCACCCTCGTACCCCTTTGCATAGCCGTTTATCCTATCCGCGACCAAACACCTATTTCTCTAAAAAAATAAATTGCATACCTCTTTTATACTCCGATTGAACTTCACACACCGAACGAACACTCAAGAATCACTTCCTCTACTTTTGCAAATCACAAATAAAATAACAACACTGAAATTTGGTGGTTAGGGCTTCGAATGGCATGCCTGCAATGGCTTCCCGGGGGGGAGGGGAGAAGGAGCCCAAAGGGCATTTTTGTCAATTCACATTGTTGGGGATGACATATGATAAAGTAGGCGGGGCATATGGCAATTCCCCTTCTCTCTCTTTCTTTCCCTTTCTCTCTATGGCTTTTGGGTGTGAAAAAGGAAGGTAGACTCTTTCTCTCTTTGCTCCCTCAACCAAAGCATAACAACCATGGTTTGAGGACCTAGATCTGGAAAGAAAGAACCCAAAGGAGAATGTAGCCACTGAAATGTGAAAATCTTTCAATAGGTTTTGGTTTTGGTAACTAAGTTTTTGATTTTGGTGGTTTTGATTTGGGTGCTTATTTTTCAATTTCTTAATGGTTTTGGAAGTAAGGTTTTGGATTTTTATTTTTTTCAATTTCTTCCCATGGGTTTCAGACATTCAAAGGTTTGAATCAATAAAAATGAAATATATATATATATATATATATATATATATATATATATATATATATATATATATATATATATAAAAGAGAGAAGGCCGGTAAAGTAGGTGATTTTTTTGGTCAGGGATTTCTTTTAGCACACATTGTTTCTTTTCACAACCCTAGCTTGTTTAATTACTAAGTGAAGAAGTAAGGTGTAAAAAGATAAAATGGAGATGACAAAGTAAAAAATAAAAATAAAAAGTGCAGAGCTATTGGATTTCGCAGTAACCAAGCTTGCCTCTTCTATTTTTCTTCATCCTCTTGTTTTTTGTCTATAGATTAAAAAGATGATAAGTGATGGAAAGAGAGAAAGGAAGGGTAGGAGAGAGAGATTGGTGGTGGGTTACGCGCAATTGAGATATCTTGGGATTGTTTGGGTGTTGGTTTAGGATATTTTTAGTTTTAAGTGTTGAATGATATTTTAGTAAAAAAAAAAGAATTGAAGGGTTAAAGAGAATTTTTGAGAGAATTTTTTTTAAAAAAAGTTAGTTTTGATAACAAATTTGACAAAAGTCTTTTTTAGAATTTAGGTATTCAACTGATGTTAACCATATATCACAAGTAATAAATTGAGGTTTTACTTAAAAAAAAAAAAATTCGTAAATTGATCCATTGCTACTGTAATTTACACTAAAATCATAAAGAATACAACTTGGAACATAAGAACTACGGATATTTGTGAAAAAATTTAAACTTTAACTATATGAGATCATTTGTTTCATGAAATAGTTAGCAGCCTAGTAGAATTAGTCAAAATTAGTCCGAAATTCTTTGCATTTTAAGATAAAAAAGAAAAAAAAAAAAGAAGAAGAAAGAAATACCAAAGCTAGTGCATAATTCCTACCCTTTTTTGGTATAGCTCATTCTTAGCACCAATCCCCAAGAAAAACTGAAATGCTAAAATAAAAAATGAAACATATTGGGGCTAATAGGTGGGATTCAATTCCTTACAACGGGGCGGCATCTTTGTCGATGAAATTTTAGAAAGATATATTCTTGAAACACGAAGATGGTACTTGGAGGATGTAACACCTTATTTTAACTTCCAAAATTATGAAAAACACCTTTTGTTTATCTCAATTTCATAGGGAAATTGTACATTTGAAGTTTATAGTTCAAGTGGACAACTCCCAGCTTCTGGGAGCTTGCTGCCCTGTTTTTGTAAAATATGGAAACGTGGGTTATATATGTCTAAAAATCCTAAAAACCTCCAGAATACAAGTTCAATGTGTCTAGAATATGTGTTAAAAATTTCATACAAAATTTCGTTGATTTGATGGGTCAATTAAGAAAAGTTTGTAAACTGTCCTGTTTACCGATAAAAATTCTGAGGTGTAAATTTGAAGAATTTTCTGTATTAATTAGCTAAGCCAAAAATCCTGAAAATTTTTATGGATAAAATATAGTGTTTCATGAGCTTCAAAAAAATTTATTTCATGCAATTATCTCGTGATTGACGGTTCTAGTGAATTATTACTTCAAGCTGGCCAGAAACAGAATTTCAACACAAGCACACTAGCCAATACTTGTCTTCTTTAAAATTTACATTAATACACCAAACACATAGAACAATTATATGTTTCAAAATGTTCTTTAGAGTATTCAAATTACATCACATAACTCTGATAATTTACATCCCAAAAATTTATCGAAAAAACAGCCAGCAGCCACAAGCTAATCTTGATTTATCTCTTTTGCTTGTTCACCTGTAACAAGTCCCCAACACTAATAATATGAGAAATCCTTGATTTCTCAGTAGTTAGTTCATTCAAACTAAGTTAAGGAGTGATATAAACTGAAGCCAAATAGAAGAGAATACAAAGAAAAATGCATAACCAAGTCTAGGGATTTTGTGGACAGCATACATGGTTTGGGTGCTCCCCTTTTGGCACCTTTGCATATTCATAGAGTGAGACACATTTAGTGCTCCCTTATTGGCACCAATCACTCATATGAGGCAAACATAAGTCATTATATCCACAAGTGCCATTTTTATTTCCATTGTGACACATCCCTAACACAAGGTTATACTACTTTCTTTGCCTTCTTCTCATAGCTTCCTGTTGAATTGCAAGTTACCATCTAAGACAGAAATATGTAATATTAAACCATCATAAATACAGCCAACTAAACATCCATTCAAATACACAAGATAACAATAATTTTACTACATAAATAGTAAGCAATAAATATAGCAAGAAGTCCATAATTTCAGCATAATAGAAAACCTAATACTCATGCTTGAATTAAACTAACTACCTTGTGTATTTAATTCCTTCTTGCAGAACTCTTAGCCTCCTTTTCTATGATCTTTCTAACAGCTTTCTCTTCCTATTTGATGATGTTTTGATGGCTTGTACAAGTGGTTGAAGCCACAACAGCCCTTATGCCTCAAGACAAGTTTTTCTCCTCTTAGTTCTTTCCTTTTTCCTTTACGCCTTCCCCTTCCTTTCTTTCCCTTTTTATTTTTTCTTTCCTTCCCCTGCAGCTCCCTCTACTTGCCGACTTTTTCCTTCTCTAGAATTTTCTAATTTTTATTTTATACCAACCCTTTTTATTGTATTTATTACTTTTACAAATATCATGATTTTATGTAATTGTATGATTACTAGTGGCATGCTCCTATTGGTGGATAGTTTGACCAAACTAATGCAAACCTTTGGAGCCCATTTTGCTGCTAGGTGGCGTGGAGGACTAGGGCTGTAGCTGCTCCCTTCTAGTCCCATTGAAACTAAGCCTTCCCTTGCTTTCTAGTTAATTCCCTTCAAATGCAATTAACTTTGTTCAATTGGCATTAGTTTAAACTACACTCCTAACCCTTTAATCCTCCTAATAAATCATCTAAATTTCATTCCACTTAATCCTCCTCATTTTAAAATAATTAGAGTTGAAATTGCATGCATACATATAATGGAAGGTAACCTAATAATTTATTATTCAACTTCAACATTTTTCATCAACCAAAAACATAAAATAATTTTCATAATCCATCAACACTTTATGAAATCATATCACAATAGCTTAAAACAAATATAGGTAAAATAAATATTGATATCACAATATCATAAAACAATTATAGGTAAAATAGAGTGTTACAGAGGATGTGCAATATGACAAGTGCAAGACAGTGGTTGCGGCATCACTTGCCCAGGAGATCATAGCATCCTGGAACGAGGGAGATGTCAAGCAGCTGGCAGAGTTGTAGTGCAAAGAGAATGACGGGCGACATGCTTAAGAAAGGAAAACTAAAATGTTGCTTGGCTATCTGTGATATCTTTGGAAGTATTATGAGATTTTGAAGTCACATATTTTGGAAAACATGAAATTGAATATGTTGCAGTCCATTATTAACTACCTAATTTACATATTTATATATAAGTTGTGCATATATATATATATATGTATATATATATATATATATATATATATATATATATATATATATATATATATATATATATATATATGTATATTAGATACTTGACAGTTGATTGATTGTATGTTACAGTTCACTACAACATATTTAAATTTAGGAAAACATATGTTTTACAATTGAGGTGGAAACAAAGAGTAAAAACACAAAAGTTCAAAAACACAAGGAATAATAGATAATCGATAAAATGATGACACTATTAATGTTAATTGGAATTAATATGAATGAAATGCAAATCATGTAACAGCCAATAGAAAAAGAGGAAAATGATTAATGCTAAGCATAACCAATTAGAACCTATTTAGATTGGTTTTTAATAAGATGTTCTTTTTAATTTGAAAAAAAAATTTCTATATAATACCTCACTGATTTTTAGATTAAAAAAAGTACCTTTAAAAGTCAAAACCTATTTTTTTTTAAAAAAAATAGGTAGATAGATACTTCTAAAAAAGAAAAAATAAAAAAGCTAAAACTCATAATTTTAAATTATAAAAATACTCATAATTAAAAATTACAAAATAACTCTTTAAAAAATCATTCCGTTGATCTCTTTTCCTTTTTTTTTTTTTTTCCTTTTCTCAACCCTCATATATTCAATTTAATTTGAAATATACATAATTTAAATTGATAAATATAATGAATAAAAATAATATTATATTATAAAGAAATTTATAAATATATCAATTATTTTTTTAAATTTAAATTTAAATATAAATAATTAAAAAATTATAATAAAGTGCTTTTTCATCTAAATAATTTTAAATAAAAGTGTTTTTATAAATTTTTATTTAATTTAATATATTAAAAATATTTTTATATTTATATATTCAAATACTTTTTTATAAAAAATATTTTTTAAAAATTAATCTAGATACAAAATAATTTTCTTTTAATTTCTCTTTTTTAAAAACCCAATTTAATCCAAGTTTTAGAATAATTTAATAAATGAAAACTTTGATTTTTAATAAAAAATACATAAAATAAACCACGGAAAAAAAAAAAAAAGTTCCGTAAACTCAACGCAAAATTCAAGGAGGTTCTCCCAACTCAACAGAACATTGTTTATGGGGGAACAACTTTATATAAATAAATAAAATATAAATAATAATTAATAATAAATAATAAATAGTATATATATATATATATATATATCGATTTCCCTTCTATCTTTCTCTTTCTAAATCTAAAATCTAAAATTCTACCAGTAGTTCATATTTCTGGGCACTTGATTTTCCTAATCGTCCCTCTGCTGAAGCTGAAATAACGATCCCTGAGATACTGATCGCAAAGAGGAAATAAACGGGGAATTCTTAAGCTCACTCATTGGATTCATGGGACACGGTGCATTCTGGAATCCTAGCCCAAGTTCACCAATTGTATTTATATTATTCATCAAATCAGCTCTTAATAACATACCATAACCATGCTATTTCATATTTGCAGGTGACAAAGGAGGCCGACCACCTTTCAAAAAGCTCAAATACTCTGCTAAATTTGTTCGACATTTTCATTTTACCTTTTGCATTGCTGTTAACCATATTCCTTTTGCTAACTGTGGTTGATATGCTGTGCAGGATGATCATCATCGAAAACCATTTGAGGACGATTATGGATTCTTTGGCGACGATGGAGACGATGATTATGGTAATTTACCATAACCTATTTTTCTCTTTAATTTCATTGTAGGGTTCTAAATTATTGATATTACTATCCTCTTTGATTGTTTTAAGGTGAGAAAGAAACGAAAACGAACGATTTCAGCAAATTAGAGCTAAAACTGGATCATGCTAATCGGCCTCTTTGGGCCTGTGGAAATGGTCGAATATTCCTTGAGACCTTCTCTCCTTTATATAAACAAGCTTACGATTTTCTTATTGCCATAGCCGAACCTGTTTGCAGGTAATTTTCATTTCGAATCTGATTTGACTAATGCAATATCATGATTCTCCCAGCCTGTAGATGGATCTCAAATTATTGATGACTAATGCTTTTGATTTATAATCTGATGGATAGGCCAGAGTCAATGCATGAATACAACCTTACTCCACACTCGCTATATGCTGCAGTTTCTGTTGGTCTAGAAACTGAAACAATTGTAGCTGTTTTGAATAAGCTATCAAAGACCAAGCTTCCCCAAGAGATGGTTAAATTTATACAAGATTCTACTGCAAATTATGGCAAAGTCAAGCTTGTACTTAAGAAGAATCGCTACTTCATTGAATCTCCATTGCCGGAGGTATATAATTTTATGTCCTTCCTCTTTAACAGATTCCACAAGTCCTCGTGACTAATATCTCATGCGGTTTATCATAATACTTTTTCCAGGTATTGAAGACATTGCTCAGGGATGAAGTTATATCGCGAGCAAGAATTACCTCTGAGGTTATTTGATTTGAAACCTTGATTTATTGCTTTTGACTGGCTTGGGTTGATCTCCTTTTGTTTCTGTGGTTTTAGTATCCAGACAAGTATAGTTGTATGAAAAGGATCATTATTATCTAACTTTTTTGAAATACTTTGGTGGCTTTGTATCAAATAGTATATCTTTCTTCTTAAACAGTAGATCTTCAGTGCTTAGGTCGATTGTTAACAACAAAAAATTTAGGTTTTAATTTGGATGGATTAAATTTTGTTGTTAATTGCATGCATTATGATTTAATGCCTTGCAGTATACCTTCCTATTGCTGTACCTGCTTCCTTTATACAAGTGGAATTTGAAATGCACATTTGTGTTCGTTTAGGGTGCAAATAGAGATGGGTTCACAATCAGCAAAACAGCAGGTGAAATTACAGGAAGACATGATGAGTTGCTTAATGAAGCAGAAGTGGCAGCAACTGCAGAGGAGAAAGAAACTCATTCATTTGAAATTGATCCCTCTCAGGTAAAATTTAGGAAAATATTATATATTTTAGGCTGTGATGATTTTGTCCTCGATTTTGCATTATATGAAGTCATAGACCACAACAAAACTTGAGTGGAACATTATTTTTGAAATCAAGATGAGGCTGTTGTCATCTTTCTCTGTACAAGTATATATGTAAAATTTTCCTTATTGTCTATAGGTCGAAAATGTAAAGCAACGTTGCTTGCCAAATGCATTAAATTATCCCATGATGGAAGAGTATGATTTCAGAAATGATACAGTAAGTAATGCTTTAAATATTTGTGGCACAAAATGTTAGCCTCATGCAATTTTGTGCTAGTATCAAGCGTTGCTATTTTAATGTTTCAGGTTAACCCTGACCTTGACATGGAACTAAAACCTCAAGCACAACCACGTCCATATCAAGAGAAGAGCCTTAGTAAAATGTTTGGAAATGGTAATCCTAACAACTGGTTACAGTCATACATGTCTCCAGCAGTTCACTAGTTCAATTTAGGACATACATCAACTGTCCTTTTAAGTGCTGAAATTGACTTACTGAAGATTTTTAGGTGAGATCCAAAATGCACTTTTACTAACTTCTCACAAATTCAAGGCTACATTCTTTAGCTAGTAAGAGGTAGTAATGGTAATAATAAATAGTTAAGTTTTAATAGAAGAATATGCATATTATATTTTTGGACATGTATTTGAAGTCTGTGAACCTGGGTTTACCTCCATAATCATTTCTTAATCACTTCTGCAACAATACCTATGCCTTTGTGTGAATGTACAGTAGAATATATTTATATCAGAATGCAATTGTATTGTCTGATATAACAGGCAGAGCAAGATCTGGGATCATTGTTTTACCCTGCGGTGCTGGAAAGTCTCTAGTTGGTGTTTCTGCGGCCTGCCGGATAAAAAAGAGTTGTCTTTGCCTGGCAACAAATGCTGTCTCTGTAGACCAGTGGGCTTTTCAGTTTAAGTTGTGGTCAACTATCAAAGATGAACAAATCTGTCGTTTCACATCTGATAGCAAAGAGAGATTCCGTGGTAATGCTGGAGTGGTTGTGACAACATTTAATATGGTTGCTTTTGGTGGTAAGCGATCTGAAGAATCTGAAAAAATCATTGAAGAAATAAGAAACACAGAGTGGGGATTGCTCCTTATGGATGAGGTAATCATGCATTTTTTATTATGACCTTTTGTATGATATTAAGTTTGTCATTCTTTGTGCATAATTTCTGATCACACATAAACAGGTACATGTGGTTCCTGCTCTCATGTTTAGGAAGGTCATTAGCATCACAAAATCTCACTGCAAACTTGGGCTCACAGGTATGCCACATAATATTGGTTTAATACCTTGACTTTGAATCTAGCCATTTGTGAGAGCATAAGTTAAAAATTCTGAATACTACAGCTACACTTGTGAGAGAGGATGAAAGGATTACAGATCTTAACTTTCTAATCGGCCCCAAGCTTTATGAAGCAAATTGGTTAGATCTTGTAAAAGGCGGATTCATTGCGAACGTACAGTGTGCTGAAGTATGGTGTCCAATGACAAAAGAGTTTTTTGCTGAGTATCTGAAGAAAGAGAACTCTAAGAAGAGGCAGGTCAGGGCTCTTGGGAAACTGTATATCTTGATAGTAGAATTTAGTTTCTCTTTTTAATTATATGATTGTTTGGTTATTGGTTTTTCTACAACACATTTATCTTGAAAGTTTGTTTGATTGAATTCCCTCATCTCAAGTGCTGATCGTTAACATGTGGTAGGCACTTTACGTGATGAATCCAAATAAATTCAGAGCTTGTGAGTTTCTCATCCGGTACCATGAAAGGGAACGTGGTGATAAAATTATAGTCTTTGCTGATAATCTCTTTGCTCTCACTGAATATGCCATGAAGCTTCGGAAACCTATGATATACGGTGCTACAAGGTGCAGTGCACATATGTTGCTTCTTGGAGCATTTTGTTGTCTTTCAGTTTCTCATCTCGTGTTCTAAATGTGTCATGTACAGCCATGTTGAGAGGACAAAAATTCTACAGGCATTCAAAACTAGTCGGGATGTAAACACCATTTTCCTTTCCAAGGTACCTGTTCTGGTTTTCTCTAATACTCCTAGGCTTATTCATGTAATTTTCATGGAACATCAACATATAGTGGTTTAACATCCCAATGCTAATGAATTTAAAAGTTTGAATGCTTGTCTCTATATAGTTTCTATTGGGTTAGTTAAGACATAAGTGCATTTAGGAGCTTGTTTGTTTTGTTCTTTACTTTGGCTTTTTACCACTGTCTTCATTTTGGTGAATGTCCTGTCCTCCTTCTCGCGTGTGATTCTCCTTTCCTCTTTCTAGTAACATCTCTTCTTTTATTAAAAATCAAAAGAAGATATTCTTGTTTCAAAACGATATGTAGGATGCTTCTGTATCTATTTTGCTCAGTGCTGCTTCATGTCAACGTTATTGATACCATGAACCATTCACTGTTAATAGCCCAGAAAAGGATGTGACAGCTGGTATCCTAATTCTTGCATTCTTCTAATCTTCTCAGGTGGGTGACAATTCCATTGATATTCCTGAGGCAAATGTCATAATTCAGATCTCTTCACATGCTGGTTCAAGACGTCAAGAAGCCCAACGTCTGGGTCGTATTCTTAGGGCAAAGGTTAATTTCTGAATGTATTACTATTCTATGTACTAGTAACTACTTATCATTGTTGTGCCAACCTCAAAGGTTGAACCCTATAGTTAAATAATTGTCCTTGAAGGGGGAAAGTCCCTTTATTTGTATATAATTTCTGTCTGCTTTGGTTGGCTGACATTCTAAATTAACCAATTAAATGGCAGGGTAAGCTTCAGGATAGGATGGCAGGGGGTAAAGAGGAGTATAATGCATTCTTTTATTCCCTAGTGTCTACAGACACCCAGGTATGCATTTATTTTCCAGAGTAATATACTGCTGAATCAGTTGATTATAAAATAAAATGTGAACTTGTCATATAAAGGTATTTATGATAATATATGAAACTAATAAAATATAGTTTTTTGTTGCTTTGTTTGTAGGAGATGTATTACTCAACCAAGAGGCAACAGTTTTTAATTGATCAGGGTTATAGCTTTAAGGTATATTTTGTTCATTTTATTTTCTTCCATACAGCTGTTCTGATTAATAATTTTTCAGAATAGACACGTGAATTTTTTTATTTGTCATGGGCATGCTTGTCTCAGTTAATGCAGTACATGTCAGTCTTCATGGCTCCGCATTTGATTATATTTGGCAGGTAATTACAAGCTTGCCTCCAGCTGAAGAAGGTCCTTCTTTGAGCTACTATCATCTCAATGATCAACTGGCTCTCCTTGCAAAGGTATTCATCCTCAGTTGCTTTCTATTTTGAACTAAGTTCTTGATTAGGAAATCACTGACTTGTGTACCCCATCAGGTAATGAGTGCTGGCGATGATGCTGTTGGTTTAGAACAATTAGAAGAAGATGCAGATGAAATAGCTCTTCGCAGTGCCCGTCGTGCTACAGGATCTATGAGTGCAATGTCAGGTGCTCATGGGATGGTTTACATGGAGTACAGGTATATTATCTCTTCTTTCTCAGCCATCCAACACTACAATATGCCTTATATAAAGGAGTTACCTTTATGTGCTCGGCATATCCTCAATCTTACATTTGTCTTTTTTGCATTTTGAAGAACTGTGACTAGACACATAATCTGTTATCTTGATTACTTTTTCACCCTTGCAGTACTGGGCGCAAAGGGCAAGCACAGATCAAGAGCAAGCCAAAAGATCCTGCCAAGCGACACTTTTTATTTAAAAGACGTTATGGCAATTAGAGAAAAATCGAAAAGACGCTATGACTGCACATACTGTGCATCTGTTGTCATTTCATAAGATAATGATGGTTTCTCTTTCCTGAAACCAGACTGATATGCACAAATAATTTGCTGTATATGACTTTCTTAATGGCTCACACTGAAATGTTTATCGCTTTGGGACACACTTGCATGTTTTTTCCTGTACTAAGTATCAGCACATCAATGATATTGCAAGGTGGAGCCTGGGGAATGTGGAAAAGGATACCACTGGCAAGGCATGCTTGGATATTTGCCCAGGGGGCATGCTCTCACTTTCTGAACTTGGTTCGTACAAGAACAATGTCTTATTTTTAATGTTCTAGCCTATTACATAGCTTTTTGTTTATTCAAATAAAGAATAATCACGTCCAATTGCAATTGTTGTGAAATTCGAGGTCCCGTTTAATCTGATTTATCTGAAGAGATAAAGTAATTGGTTACCTTGCATGTGGTTGTCATGAAACAGTTAACCGTGAAATGCAGGAGTTTGTATTTACCCATGTGAGTATTGATTTAACATGTGTTAACTGTTTGAGACTCCAGTTTGGGAGAAGAAATGTGTAAATTTTATGGCGTGAGAGTAAACAGTTTGTCCAGGATAGCATAGCGTAACAGATTGATCAATTCTCTAAATTTAGAAAGTTAAAATGTCTTAAGTAGTTCATTCATCTCATCTTATTATACAGTCTCTCCTTTACATTTTTCCATTTTGTAGGCTTGACTAAACTACATAAATTGCCCAAGTGAAGGAACCATTGTTGTTGGTAATATTTCCTTAATTGGAGGGGCATATTGTCATTGTCAAAGTCCTACACTTTTTACACTTATCCTAGGCTATATATATGCGAACGAGATGTAAAAGTTGAAAAGTACAACAATTATTAACAACGGATTGAAGAACATTGGAAATGAAATTTGCTGGGACAAAAATTGTTTCAGGACAACTATGCTTGTCACTTATTTGCTGAAGTATCCATAACCTTTCTATTAAATCACCCTTGCCAATCATCCTTGACATGTTGAAGTCCTGGATGACAAAAGAGTTAGGGTGTATTTGATATAGGACAATACAAACAAAACAATATAGCACAAAGAGTTGAGTCTACTGTACAACTTTTGTATTGTTCAAAGTTTATTGTTGTTCAATGCACTGGCCAATTTATATTATTGGCATTGGTGTTAAATCTATGGTGATATACTTTATATTATATTATTTTTTTAAAAAGATATATAATCAGGTTTTGATATTTTATAATAATTAAAATACTTTATCAAATATAAAATTAAAAAAGGGTCATCTACAATTGCCAATGCCTCGTCGGTCGCCCTTGTTATTGGATTTGGTACCTCGTCAGTTGCCCCTTATTTTTGAAACTTACTGTAATTAATTTAATGAGCTAAGGTATAAAAGATTATAAGGTGATTTGAGAGATGATAAAGGTAAAATTTTTATCTAGTTTTCTAGACAAATACTTGTCATGAGTAACAAGATTTTAAGGAATTGCTCGGTACTATGGATAAATAAAAATTTGTGCTGTGTTGTCCTTTGAGTTTTAGTAAATCAACCTAGACTTTTGAATTATCTGGAAGAATGACATAGTTGTTTTGAAGAAGCATATATGAGGTGAAATGTTTTTAAGGAATGAGAAATGTGGGATGTTGCTTATATCCAAGTGTTAGGATAGACTGCAGAAAGTAAAGCACTGGCTAAGAAGATTATAACAATGGAATTTGGATCAGTAACGGTTTCAATGGAAGGAAGCGAAGCCCGTGAAATCTGGGACTGTAAGAGTTGCAACAGTAGCTGATGATATTGCTGTTAAGTCATCTCAAAAGTACCCTCACCAATTTGTCCAAGAGTAGAGACATTTAGGCCAGAAACTTGATTAATAGAATGTCCTACCTGCCTTTACTTCTTAAAATTTGGCGGATAATCATACAGATTAAAACATTTATCTTTAATGTGTCCAAAGAAGACCACACTCTGCACATAAAGTGTTGATCTTTCTTACCATTCTTGGGTTTCCTATCTCCAGACTTGTAACTGGATGATTGAACTGCATAAGCCAATTGTTTATCACTCCGTAAGACTACTTTAACCTCTCTTTGCTACTCCTCTTCCAAAACCAAGGAGAACACACGATTGATGGGTGGCATAGGATCCATTAACAACATTTGACCCCTAAAATGAGCAAAGGAATCATTAAAACCCAAGAGAAAACATAAGACATACTCAAACTGCAAGAAAACCATGATGGGTTTCATTCCCCCACAAGAACAAGAGTGAACAGGCATTTACTCTCCCAATTCTTCCCAGAGAACTTAAGAGTTTAGTAAAATACTGAGTTACAGACATGTAACCTTGAACAAGAGTCACAAGTTCCTTCTTCAATTGAAAGATGCATGGACCATTTTGTTGTTGAAAGCATTCTTCCAGATCTGTCCATATTTCGAAAGCAGAAGCAGAGTAGATTATGCTGGCAAGCTATGTACTTGGAGATGAAACTAAGCAACCATGAAACAACAATGTTGTTGTTAGACTACTACGCAAGAAACCTCTGCATGTCAGTCTCTTCAGGTGTAACTGAACCATCCACAAAACCAAGTTTGTTCTTGGCAACCAACGCTATAGAATGAAATTTCTGTGTATATTACTCAATATAGGGTATGACTATATATACAAGTTGGAAGGGAATCAAATTCTTTTAATCAATCAAGCTAATCTACTCCTATACAGATATATACAGAATATTTTCTGATTTCGGAATATCCTAATAAGTCAACAAATGCCATTCTGATGGCTCCACACCAGGAATTGTAATTATCTCCCGTTAATTGCTGAGAACCAATCCTCGGGAATTAGACAGATGCAAGTAAAAAGGGCAACAAGCATCATCAATAGTCATTGCCGCCATTGATGGAGCTCGAAGAACCAAAGAAGAAGAAAAGAAAAGTAAGCAAGAAGACGAAATCAGAGATCGCAGGGTTGAAAGAGTTTTGATACCATTGCAAGTAATGTAGACAAAGTGAATAAGAAAAGAATACGAGAGAACGTATTGAATTAATCTGAATGTACAAGGTAAGACTTATATACAAGTGCAAGTGTGTACAATAATGAATGGATGAGATCAAGCCAGATTTACAAAGATAATAATGAGCTTCTACTAATCTAACTAATTACAACTGTAATGAAACTAATTAGCATTGACTGACTAACTGATTAACTATGAAATGGGCTTCTGCCCTATTACTTCAAATCATCAAGTGTCATTGTCCTCCTCCCTCATCAATAAACTTGGATGCTCTAGAGCCTTACCGCTTTGGTTCTTTAATTTTATTTGGTGGGAAAGTTTTGGTATCTTTCTTTTCTAGCTTTAAACTCATTTTTTTTTGGAATATCTGTGAGCCTCTCTCCAACTAGAATTGAAATGCTTTGAGTTCATAAGGGTTGCTAGGGGAAAAACGGTTTTGCCTTCAAAAGGGGGATATTTACATAGATATACCACATAAATAAAATTATTACTAATATATACCACTTTTTCAAAATATTGCACTATGGTAATGAGATATCTGAAATAATATCGCATCACCCTGATAAATATTTGATCAAAAAGATGACAACTCACAAATATCACAGGTAATGCGATATTCATAAATATCGCATTACCATACTACAATATTATCAAATAAAGGGGAAGAGTGAATCAGATTATTTTATAATTAAAATAAAACATAAAACTATAAATTTTTACGGAGAGGATAAAATGAGATGTCATTTCGCTTTATTAGATTGTACTTTGCAAAATTTTTTTTTTATTTTTTTACATATAAAACATAAAAAAAAATCTTTATAGAGTTTTTTAGACACATATACAATATCTCAAAAATTATCATAAATGCATACCACTTCTATAAATATTTACTAATATATACTATTTTTAATAAAATTACATCACCCTCTTACAAATTTACTTTGTTTAATTTAAATTTATTATATTTTGTAATTTAATTAAATAAGTAATTAATTAAAATAAAATAAAATACATAATTAAATATTAATGTAATTTTATTAATAAATAAAAAATGAAAATAAAAATGAAAAAATAAATTTTTTAATTTTTTCTTCACTTTCTTAAAAATTGTTTTCATTTTTTTATTCTATATTTTACATATATATTTTATTTAATTACATGCTTTTAATTTTTAATAAATTAAATTATTAAAAATAAATTAAATGAGTAATTAATTAAAATGAAAATACATAATTAAAATATAATGTAATTTCATTAGTAAATAAAGCATTGCAAATAAAAAAAAACATGATTAAATTTTAATTTTTAATTCTTTTTGTTTCTTCTCCATCTATGATCTTTGTGTCTACCTATACTATAGTGAGGCTTTTTAATAGTGGGATGTAAGCTAATTAGCCTCCCAATTACACTTGTGAGTCCTCTCCTCCGGAGATGACCTTTTGATAGTTGGGACGACTGTTCAAGATGTTGCATCAGTGAAGAAGGTTGTTCATCATCTTCTTTTCATTTTCTTCCACATCTTGATCTTGTGAACTTTGTTGTCCACAAATGTAAAACTCTGTCTCCACAAGATCTCTAAACTTACATTGGGCTGAGATTGGAGTCCCAATAGTCGCAACAAACTCAGAAAAATTGTGGGGTGTCATGTTACTGCAATGATGAGGATAAATGAGGATTACACCATTCGTTGGAATTGTAAACCGATCTAGCATGAGTCTCATGTGAGTAATTTTGTTGGAATGAAGAAGGTACCTATTGCATTAGTGACGAACCATAAGTCCTAAATAATGTAAAATCAATTGAACTAAAGTTAGACCGACATGGATCCTGTGTAGTCCCACTAGGCCCTACTCCATTTAGATTAGAAACAGGTGTTATTGGACAGTAAACATCCTCATAAAAACTAGGTGGTGTCACACTAGGACTGTTGAGGTGCGACAAACTGTGGCTGTTGAAGTTCATTGTCCTCTAACTGTTGTTGGGCCCTTCTAACATAAGGTCGTTGTATAGGGCATTGGCTACGAGGAATTCATTGTGCAACATTGCAAGGAATATCCTCATAATATGTCCATTGTGGTTGGACATAATGGACACCTGGACGCGGATCTTGTCGTGGAAGGTCCACTGATAGCCTACCTACTTGGCTCAACCATGGTATGCAGAATGGTTGCAGCTATGTCACAACGATTTTGTGGCATATTTTGTGCATGATATGTTCATTTTTCCAGTTCAACCTACAAAAAAACAAAATCTATTTTTATTAAAAATGAAATTAAAATACATAAATTATATAAAGTGTATTGCACATATACGTATGTAATAGTGTAATTACCACTAGGGTCACAAAAGCATTGGATGGATCAATCCATCGACGAGTGACAGTAAGATACCATGTCATATAAGCTGATCAATGATGCAAAGAGCAAAATGATGAAGTATTGACACCAACTATACTATTAGACCGGCTATTCCAAGCTGCAATCCACTC
The DNA here is from genome assembly GCA_022379115.2 of Bauhinia variegata. Taxonomy (NCBI): domain Eukaryota; kingdom Viridiplantae; phylum Streptophyta; class Magnoliopsida; order Fabales; family Fabaceae; genus Bauhinia; species Bauhinia variegata. Next base: position 119,782 of record CM039437.1, on the reverse strand, counting down.
GGCATTAATAGTAGTCCAATCCTCACCAAAACGGCCTTGCATAGTTTGTAAGTGTTGTAAGTCCAAATCCCAAGGGTCGTTTGGAATAGACTGATCTAAACCAAATTGGTGCATCACTTTATTAGCTTGATGTATTTCAACAATGTGAAAATGTAACAATGGTACAATTGATTGCCATATTTATTATTCATTTAAAGAGTACAAAGGTGCATCCTTGTTAATATACGATGTACAAATGAACTATAAATAATAATATGTTAGTTCATGGTTAAAAGAAATGGTAAATATAAGATATGCAAATCAAGTAACATAACACTAATATGTGATAAACCAAAGTTAACCTTAGGATTTGCAAACATTTTACAACTCTAAAGGATTAGAGCTACAACTATGACTGGAGGAAAAGTCAAAATTCAAATATTCAAATTTTCAACGTACTCTAGAAAATTAAGCTCAACATGCATAAGTTAGGAGTTACTGAAGGGTTCTTTGGTGATCCATAAAACCAAAGCTTGATATATTAAAGGTGTTAGGATCTTGTAAACTATATTCAAGATAATAAAGAACTCTCTAAAAGGTGTTTGAGACGAGTGAATGTAGGTCATCTTCAATTGTGATCGAACAACTATAAAATCACTTGTGTATTTCTTCTTGCCATACTTCTTTATTTTGTTCAATCAATTATTTACCTTCAGCTCATCATTTATATTAACACATCACTTAATCACATCCCACAAATTTAGTTTTATTTTTAACTCGTGATCAAGCTTATACTGTTTTTCAACAAGCTTATAAAACTGAGCTTGATAATTTTTCTGAACATAATTTTTATTTTACAAAATTTTTCTAAGTGTCTTATTCAGGTGCATGTAGAATTGATGAGCATGTGAAGTGTCTTTTCACCACTACAAGGGTTGCAATTTTCAAAAATTGATACTAGACATGGTTCGTTGTGCTCAATCATTGTGGTATCATTTGGGATGAAAATGTTAACTTTAGAATTAATGATTAGTAATCTTTTATCCTTGGCATTAACTGCCGGAAAAAAAAAGACATTTAAAATCGGGTAAAAAGGGCTTTTAAAATTGGTTACTATACTGATTTTAAAACAAACGATGTTAAAAGTCTAACTTTAAAATTGGTTAAACAACCAATTATAAATGTTGATTTTTAAGATTGGATAATAACATATCCAATTTTATATATATATTTCCATAAAAAAAATTAAAAATTTATTTGAAAATATTTTTAAAATCAATTCTCTCTTATAACCGATTTTAAAAGTACTTTTAAATAGATTTTTTAATTTTTTCTAAAGAAATTTAATTTTTTTTAAATGAAAAAAATTAAAATCCCTTATCATATAACCGATTTTAATTATTTGTATCCTAGAACGAAGAGACACCTAGATCAAATAAAAACATAAGTATAATATGAGTATGTACTGAATGGCAACACAAAAAGGAGTCTGCATTAATATTCCATACATTGCCCCTAGGTGGGGAGGGAAACAAGCTGGTCCACAAAAGTTGTAATAAATACATCATTTTCTATAGTCTGAAATATTTGACAAAAACAATTTATAACTCCGTTTTAGAATCCTACCTTGCTCATAATATCTTTTCTTTCCCTTGAACATAAACAAGCAAAATATAACAATAGCTAAAAGTAGAACAGCAGCCCCAACTGACGAACCAATAATGACTTAGATGTGGCTCTTGTTCCCACCCCCTTTATGAAGATTAATATTTCCAGAGTAGCTGTTTGATGACCAAAATAGAAAAGTGGCATTAATCATGTAATTACAGCAAACATGGGAAAAAATCCAGCATAAATAGTTTTACTAAATTTAGCAGTCAAAGAGGCATGTTCTAGTTGACAATAAGGTAGAAAAAAGATTTTGCATTTATCATTTAAACCAAGATGCATAAATAAATATAAAAGGAACAAAAAGGACCATATAAGCATAAATAGTTTAACACCCAAGTGATTAGACTAGGAACCTTTGTTTTTCTAGTTATAAAGATTCCAACTATCCCAATTGCCAAACAGATATTAATAAATCACATAGGCACGTACAGACATAAATTTGGATGATGAGAGTTAAACAGGTTAGAACAATATCCGAGCATTTGCTAGTCAACATCACTCGTGGCTGTATTTGTCAAATAATGCAATCAGTTAATAACAATTACCTCCACTTTTGCATGTTCCATGCTATGTAATCACAATTATAAATTTTACTTTTAACATTAAATTAAAAAAAAAAATTGATACTCACTTCAAAAACCAAACCTTTACTCAAAAGGCCTGACGGGACTATTCCAGATAACATATTGTTTTGCACATACATGCAGCCATTACAAGCAACATCTAAATTATAATAAAAAGGGAAAAAATAGCATAAATAAGCAGTACTCTAGGGTATTAGAAAGCTATTCATTCAACTTGAGATATATATACTAAGCCAACAATTAATGTATCAAAGAAAAAAGTTTAGCAACACTCAGTTTGATCAACAAGCAGATATATAAATTCCAGAGAGCTTATAGTTTCCTCAAATTTGGGAGATCCACAAAAGAGGAAGGAAGCGCACCAATCAACTGATTGTTCTCAAGACTACAAGAGGCAAAGATTGAAGTAAGCCAAATGTTAACCAAGCATGAATAATAGGAAATATTGTCAAAGATTACATGATCTTCACGTCCATGCATCCAATAAAATCTGATAATGGTCTAGTTAACATATTTTCATCAAGTCATTTGCATCCATAAATTAAACTATGCAACTACCACAATGTAAATTTGATGGAGCCAAACATGGTAAACCAGTAAAATAAAAAAGCAAGATGAACTTACTACTCAACCAGACTAGTCAATTTGGTGATGTGCAAAGGAATATTTCCAGTCAAATTTTTACTAGACAACAAACTACAACCACCAAGAAGACAAAGTAATTATCACGAAATTTAGCTTATAACACCTAGTATTGAAATAATTACTTAACATAGTTGCAAGTTAACATAATACCACATGATACTGTCAGAATAGTTTCTTAATTAAGGGACTTACCATCTTGAGAGCCATCATTTTTCTCCAAATACTTATTTATCTCCATGGCATTCGAAGAGGGCCCCTAGAAGAATCAGATGTCTTGCCAAATCTAAAAGATAGAACAAAAGGTAGGGATAAATTGGTAAATCCAGGTTCATAAAGGCGATATTTTCCTTGAGCATTTTCCTCAATATTAACAACAGCCTTGCTAATTTCAAGGTGGTCGGGAAGCACAAGCCTAAATTTTCTGGATTCATCTAGCCCCAAATCTTCAATCTCAGCAAAATAGGTGAATGCCCAACCCGTACTAGGAAAATCATCCAAGTTGAACCTGTAAATTAGTGATCCATTTGTACCCACTACTACTATCTACATCACTGTCACTGGTGGCATTTCATCTCTGTTAACATTAATTGGTAATGTTGTGGAAATTTTCTCAATTCCGAATAGTTTCAATTAGATTGTATCTGGGGAGAAACAATATGGCAGTTGAGTTCACTTATTCCATTCAAATTGTTACTTGAAATTTGCTAGGGCAAAATATAAAGCATATAAAACCAAATAATAATGGAAAATAAGCAGTAACATAAAACAAGAATTCAACCACAACACCAATGCAGGAGTAGTGAACACAGTAGTATAGAGATTTTTCTCCAACAAAAAGATCATTTTACACACAAATATTCATACCACAGAGCAAAAACTTTACTCTTGAAGAAAACAATAGTAACTTAAGGTACGTAAAGCAGAGAAAGCGAACATAGCAATAGGTACTTGGCATCTGAGACGATGAAAGGTGCAAGAGGAATAGTAGTATGAGGGTGTAAGAGCTGTCGTAGGCTCACAAATTAATTCACTACTCCCTTGAAATTATAATATAATATAGGGCAAGTAGGATCGATCCCACGAGGAAGCGTGTATTTAATCTAATAAGATTGCTTTAAAAGAAAATAAACTACGAATTGAAATAACAGAAAAGTCAACTACCTAGATGAATTACCTAAGGACTAACACATGAAAGGGGGGTTTTGAATATGTAATTGAATGATATTAAAATTCTGGGCAGAATGTAAAGAAAGCAAAGAAAAGTGAATAAAAGTGACTCGAGTTGATTAAGCATGCTTAGCATCGACATATCCTCACCATGATTGACACAAATTCGATCATTGACACATAGGTCAATTAATTTCAAATAGCTAGACTGTAGAACTTTGTACGACAAAATTCCCTATCTTCCCTTACCGTTTGTTTTGTAACTAGAACGTCTGAGCTCAAAACCTACCAAGTCCAATAACCTCAATACACCAGCGCATGAGATTTAACCGAACTAGGAGCATTAAGATCTATGGAAAACATCATCTAACCTAAACCATAAAGGTCCACCAGCGGCTTTATGTAATCCAAATATGAAATTATTCTAATCAATCCAATTCTAAGATTAACTAGTTGTTACTTGTGCCGATTAATTAAGGTTCCAGACTTACTTAATTGGCTAACAATATGAATCATTCAAATAGGTTAGTTAGCTACTCCAAACAGATCCAAACAGATTCAATAACAATGCTGTCAAATAATTTCAGAAGACTCAAAATCAATTTATCGAACATTCAAATCATAATCTTGTCTCACAAACTTGGCATCGTGGCTTAGATAAGTCTAGCTAAGGACATAAGAAATTAAGCTACCATGCTAATAGGTCCAGCAAAATTCTGGAATGAAAGCATGGTCACTTTGAACAAAAATAAACAAAAGAGAAAAATACTAGATGGAGTCTCGGCTGTAGGAACAATGGCTGAATGTCTTCTGCTCTTGATGCGTGGCTGTTGATAGTGTTGCGTGGTGGTCCTCTCCAGATCTGCCTCCTTGAAATATATATCCAGAATTAAATCCTAGTCCTATTCAGCCTTGGACTCTTCCAGCAATTGCAAAACAGAATTCTTTTCCAGCTTCAACTCTTCTTCTTAACCACTTGATAAGTCCTTCTTTGACAAGGAGATTAATTCTATTGGTGTTGGAGTTGGATTAGAATTCTCCTTCCATCTTTTCAGCTCTACTTGGTTATTTAATATATCTAATCCTAGTTCTACTTAACATAGGACTCTTAGATGAATTATACTTCTAAGTACAAGTCATTCCTAATCATATTGTAACTAGGACACCAAGTAGATTTATATTTGCAAGACTTCAATCCCACTTTAATCATGACTTTGGAGAGTCTTCCAAGCTTAGGAGTCCAAATCCTTGTATGATAAGGCTTCCCGGTAGTTGAATTGACTTAGAACTCTTCAAAATAGGTGCAGAATTTCTCCAGCTCGTCACGGCGAAGCGGATAACTCGCCATGGCGAGCATTGGCAGAACTGGCAGCATTGCTCTCTGGAACACTTCGCCACGGCGAGCTATGGCAGAATTGCCATTCTTCAATTTTCCAGCATGGCTCTTCAATGCTTGGAAATTAATCACTTGTGAAAATACAAATGTTAGTTAAAAACATGCAATTAAGCTCAATTTATATTATCATCCATATGAATTCAAGAATCTAAAAAGTGATTTAAATCAAATGAATTAGTCTAAGAATGTGCCACTAAACCAAGAAAGTATGGGGCTAAAATGTGACTAAAATGAGTCCTAACAGAGGGGGAGAGAGGAAAGGAACGGAACTAGGAAGCAAACCTAATGGCGGTGGGCTTGATGACAGACGTAGCTAGGAAACCCAACAATGAAAAGGAAGAAGCTACCAAAACTGACTAGCGATGATGCCCTCCTCACCGGCTATGGCTTACTCCAAAATCAACAAGAGCACTGGTAAACTTTAGAGGAGACAACACTTAGATAGGACTAGGACTCGACAATCTCTTTGACAACTTCAAAGTTGAAGTAAAAGCATTTTGGGTGTTGGTTAAGACACCCCGTATTTTTAGTAAGGCCACCCCATGATAAAAAATTTACAATAATACCCCTTATTAAAATTTAGCCACTCCCCTAACTCTTTTATTTTCTATTCCATTGACCACTCCCCCTTTCTTCCAACCGGTTTCCATTCTTCTTTCAAACCTTTAACCAACCCTCAGCTCACATACCCAATCAATCTCATGAAAGCTATTGCATTTGTATTGTTTATGATTTTCAAAAGTTGATAGTTGCATCCTAGTTCGAATAATTGAAGAACAGAGGAAAGAATCAAGGTATGAAGTCATTTTTATTAAAAAAATTTTTGTTGCATCGGTCGGCTATACAGAGCCATTTTTATCAACAAATAGTTGTATAAAGTCGTCCGACTAGAAATTGTAGAACCCAAATGGCCCTAAAGGGCCATCCATCACCCAAACAGCTATGTAGAGCCGTCCAAGTACCCAAACAGCTTTGTAGAGCCATCTAGGTACCCAAACAGCTCTATAGAGCCGACTAGGTACTTGAATGACTTTATAGAGCTGCCAAGGTGCTTGAACGGTTCTATAGAGCTGCCCAGGTACCTTAGTGGCTCTTTAGAACTGTTTTAACCTTTATTTGCCATTTTTCATTTGTAAATTGTGGCATTCATGTGTTTCTATATTATTCATATTAAATTTGACATTTTTTATTTATAATTATAGTAAAAGACTGTTAATTATATAGAATGAGCAAGGATTCATACTTCAAGTGTGAGTACATCCACTCGAGAGTGTGAATTCAACAACAAATGCAAATTTGGCTCACGAAGTATGTTGAAATTTTGATTCTAATCTAGTAGTTGTATATTTGTGTGTATGTTAATTGTAATAATTAGTATTTAAATTATGCTCATAGGTGAATAAAGACGGAATATGTGATGGTGGACCTTCTGACATTTGGCATGACTTGACTTTTATTTTTAGCATCGATCAGGTATGAATTTTTTATGTGTCAATAAAAAGATTTTGCACTATTTTGTACATGATTATGAAATGAGTGTGATTTTTTTGTATATAGACATTGACCACAAGGGATAACCTTCTCAAATGGGCAAGAGAAATTGGAAGGATGAATGGATTTATTGTTGTAATTGCTAGGTCTGAGACACGAGGTGAAGGGAAGCGTACATAAGTGGTATTAGGTTGTGAATGAGACTAGAAGTATAGGCCACGAAAGAATCCCTACACAAGGGCAGAAACCATTATAAGAAAATACAGATGTCCATTTAGATTGAAGGAACGACAATGGACTAATGGTTTATGGAAAATACGAGTGCAATGTGGGTTTTATAACCATCCTCTAGCAGAGTTGGACACTTGAATGAGGAAGAGTTAATTATGGTTGAAGACATGACCACTAATAGGGTACCTCCTAGGAATATACTACTATCTCTAAAGAAAAAAAAATGCAGACAACTTGACCACAATTTCATAGATATACAATATTATAAAACAAATGAAGCTTAAGATTAAGGGTCCACGAACGCTGCTGCAACATTTGATGAAATCTTTAGACGAGTATAAATATTTGTATTGGTATAGGAGTGACGAGGAGTCAATTGTCATGAAGGAAATATTTTGGACTCACCCTAACTCAGTGAAATTATTGAATGCCTTTCCTATTGTACTCATGATGGATAACACATACAATACCAATAGCTATAGTCTCCCACTACTTTAGGTTATCGATGTGACATTGACGAATTTGACTTTATCAGTGACATTTTCATACATGGAGTCTGAACGCACTGAAAATTTCCAATGGGCTCTTTAGAGGCTTAGGGCCCTATTCTAATGGAGTGACTTATCTCCACAATTTATTGTGACCAACAAGGATTTTGCATTGATGAGAGCTTTGGAAATGGTATTCCCCACTACATTATTTTGTGTTAGTATCATATTAATAAAAATGTAGAATCAAAATGCAAACAGTCTGTGTAGGATTATGTGGAGTATGAGAGGATGATGGATACGTGGGGAGCAATTGTTGATGCTTCTGATGAGTAAGCATACTATTATGCTTATGGGGCATTCCGCAACACATGCTCCAGCCTTGATGACTTTGTTGCATACATAGATGCTACATGGTTGAATCTGCACAAGGAATGATTTTCCCAGCTTAGGTTGATAAGGTGATGCATTTAGGAAACACCACCACAAATAGGTATGAGATGTATGTTTATGTCTCAATTTATTTGACCATATTTAGTCCCTTGACATTTATGTATTACATGTCTCATTGTATATTTGTCTTTGTCAAACAGGGTAGAGGGTTCACATGTTGCACTGAAGAATGCTGCAAAACTCAATGGGGGATCTACAAAGTTGTTGGGAGGCCATACATGGTCTAATCATGCTGCAGCACAATGAAATAAAGAAAACATTTCAGCACAGTCTTGTCAAAATAGAGCACAAAATGAAAGGTCCGTTATTTAGTGCTTTGCATTTGCTACAATTAGACATATGTCTAAGGACCTAAAGAGGAAAAGGGGGGTTTTGAATATGTAATTGAAGAATTAAAAATTCTGGGCAGAATGTAAAGAAAGCAAAGAAAAGTAAAGCAAGTAAAGGAAAGTGAATAGATTGAGTAAAAGAATTAAGAAGGCATGCTTAGCATCGACATATCCTCACCATGATTTACAAAAATTCGATCATTGACATAGGTAAATTAATTTTGAATAGCTAGACTGTAGAACTTTGTACGACAAAATTCCCTATCTTCCCTTACCGTTTGTTTTATAACTAGAACGTCTGAGCATAAAACCTACCAAGTCCAATAACCTCAATACACCAGCGCATGAGATTTAACCGAACTTGGAGCATTAAGATCTATGGAAAACATCATCTAACCTAAACCATAAAGGTCCACCAACGGCTTTATGTAATTCAGATATGAAATTATTATAATTAATCTAATTCCAAGATTAACTAGTTGTTACTTGTGCTAATTAATTAAAGTTCCAAACTTACTTAATTGGCTAACAATATGAATCATTCAAATAGGTTAGTTGATCAATCCAAACAAATCCAAATAAATGCTGTCAAATAATTTTAGAATACTCAAAATCAATTTATCAAACATTCAATTCATAATCTTGTCTCACAAATTTGGTATCATGGCTTAGATAAGTCTAGCTAAGCATAAAAGAAATTAAGCTACCATACTAACAGATCCAGTAAAATTCTGGACTGAAAGCATGGTCGCTTTGAACAAAAATAAGCAAAAGAGAAAATACTAGATTGAGTCTCAGAATGGCTGAATGTCTTCTTTCTTGATGCGTGGCTCTTGATTCGGTTGTGTGGTTCTGGATCTGGCAGTAGCTGTGGCGTAGTGTGGTTGGCATAGTGTCCTCTCTAACCTCTTTGGCTATTTATAATATATCCACTCCTAGTTAGACTCAAAATAGAACTCTTAATTAAATTATAATTCTAAGTACAAGTCATTCCTAATCATACTCTAACTAGGACACTAAGTGGATATATTTTTCTAAGACTTTAATTCCACTTTAATTATGCTTCCAAAGAGTCTTCCAAGCTTAAGAGTCCCAATCCTTGTATGACAAGGCTTCCTGTTAATTGACTTGGCATAAAAGTCCTCAAAATCCTATCAATGCAGGCTCTGGGCGCCACGGCGTCCATTGGCAGAATTGGCAGCGTTGGTTTCTGGAATGCAGCGCCACGGCTCCCACTGGCAACATTGCCATATTTTTGTTTTCCAACTTGACTCTTCAATGCTCGTCAATGCTTGTTCTTGGCATAGAAATTAATCACTTGTGAAAATACAAATGTTAGTTAAAAACTTGCAATTAAGCTCAATTTATATTATCATCCATATGATTTCAAGAATCTAAAAAGTAATCTAATTTAAATAGAATAGCCTAAGAATGTGCCACTAAACCAAGAAAATATGGGGCTGAAATGTGACTAAAATGAGTCTTAACAAATTCCCCCACACTTAAACTCTTGATCATCCTCGATCAAACTAAGAACAAAACAAAAAAAATTCTCATGAGAATTGTAATTCACCATATCAACAAGTCATCACCTCACAAACATAAGCAGATATGTCATCAAGCAAAGACTCCTATCTCAGATTTTACAATGCATAATGTGAATGATCCTCATTGGATATATGTGTTTACACTCAATTCTCTCAAGTGTTTAGGTTTAAGGTATTCACTCCCAAGTTCATAATCATAAAGCAAGAGCTACTAAAATTTGATTTTCAGTCTTACCTTCACCTCTCAGAGTACATTGCATACTTGAATCAAAAGGACTTTTCTTTGGTTGTAATGGGGCTTAGGTAAGGTAAGAAAGGATTAATGAGATGAAATCAAGGGTTAAACACACTAAGAAGAGATTATGTGAATTCAAGCATACTCTTTAAGCTCACTTATTCTCCACTATCATGCCTCATACTTACATATTTTTTTACTTCTCCCTTCTTTTTCATTCTTTTGCTTTTGCTTGCAGAATTTTTTTCTTCTTTTCTTTTCTTTTTCAACTTTTCCAGAATTTTTCCAGAATGCTTTTCTTTCCAGAATTTTTCCTTTTTCTGCACTTTGCTTTGGGAGATTTTCACATCTTTTGAGGCTTTTTCTTTCCACTTCCCTAGTTACTAACTAGGCAACAATTTGATGTCTCAAATTCACATAGTCCTTCAAAGTGTTGGGTTCAAAAATATGGATACATCAAAGGAATGGTATATGGCTTATAATGTGCTTAAATTAAGGGAATAAAGGCTAAGGCTCAAAAGTGGTCTACTAGTGGTAATTATGCAAGGTGCTGCCAAAGGCTAAATTGGTTAAACCTAAGTGCCCATATCACTTTCAAGCATGCAGATATGACTCTAAATATGTGGCAAGGCTTAGAGCAAATTTCAGAGGTCTATACCTTAGATTGAACAAAATACACACTTGAAAAAAATCATATGGACTCTCAAGTTGGCATGAATGTCCCAACCTTCACTCGGCTCAAATAGATCACTTGGATCTCATGATCAATCACATTATACAATAAATTTAGCTTTTGAGTTAGGGTCCACATAGCCATATTCACTTATGTCATGGGTTATACTTGTTTTGATATGAAAACTACACTTTCAAGAGATTTTCTTGTTTTCTTTTGAATGCATAATTAAGAAGAAGATGCAAGAATTTAGATGCAGAGAGTAGTTAAGTCATGCAAATATGTAGAATTTTCCATTCCTACCCCCACACTTAAATTTTGTATTGTCCCTAATGCAAGGAAAAATAAAAACATACTAAAATGGAAAAATTTGACAGATATAAAAGTAAGAAAAACATGGCAGAATCAAAAAAATAAGGACATAATTAAAAATCCAAACTTCCCTGAAATTAACATGGGTTGCCTCCCAAGAAGTGCCTTTATTTTATGTCATTGGCACGACATCCTTTATGCTCAAGGATCTTCCAGCTGAATTGCTTCTACCATCCAGGCAGAATCACCTTCATAAAATTTCTTCAACCTGTGCCTATTTGCTTTAAAAATTTTGTTAGTAGTGAGGCTCCTAATCTTTATAGCCCCATAAGGATGGACATGAGTGACAACAAAATGGCCAAGCCACCTTGACTTAAGTTTCCCAGGAAATAACTTCAGTTTTGATTTATATAGCAGCACTTTTTCGCCTACATGAAACTCTTTCCTAGTTAACTTAGCATCATGCAATGTTTTTGATTTGGGCTTGGGGTTTGCATTAGGTTCTAGAGCTATCTTATGGGTGCCTAATGTAGGATTTAAACCTTTTATGTCAGACAATGTGCACTCAATAGCTTCTTTATGTTCCCTTAAATTTTTAGGCAAGGGTTTTAAATCTAGTGTAGGAGGTGAAATATGTGATGAAACAGCTTTAACATGTTGTGCAGGGAGGGATAAATATGATTTTTCATGCACTTGATTTGAGGGGTTCAATGCAGAATTTTTATCTACCAAAGCATCATGCAACATGAAATCAATTTCAGCTAAATCCCCACTAAGCATACTCTTTTTCAATTCATCTAATTCATAAACTTCTTGGGAAATTTCATCAACAATATCCAATGCATATAAGTAGTTAACATCAACAGGATATCTAATGGCATCAAATATATTAAATTTAATAACCTCACCAATAAATTCCATAGTTAAACTACCATTGTGCACATCAATTTTTGTCCTTGAAGTTTTTAAGAATGGCCTCCTTAGAAGCAATGGAATTTCCCCTGGCTTGCCCTCATCTCCCATATCTAACACATAAAAATCAGCAGGGAATACTAATCCATTCACTTGCACAATGACATCTTCTATAACTCCATCTGGGTAAACATTACTTCTATCAGCTAATTGAATTATTATGCCAGTTTCTTTCAATTTTCCTATGTTCAATTTTTCACAGATATTTCTAGGCATGACATTAATTGATGCTCCTAGGTCTATCATAGCTTTTCCAAAAGAAGTGTTACTAATTTTACAGGGGATAGTAAACATCCTTGGATCTTGGCATTTTGTGGGAATTTTCTTTTGAAAAACAGCAGAAACATTTTCGCCTACACTAATTTTCTCATTGCCAATTAATTTTCTTTTAGTAGTGCAAAGCTCTTTAAGAAATTTAGCATACCTTGGAACTTGCTTAATAGCATCCAGCAGTGGAATATTTACCTCCACTTTTCGGAATGTTTCCAGAATTTCTTGATTGGCCTCTTCATGCTTCTTTTGCATGAATCTTTGAGGGAATGGAGGCTTCGGAATGTACCTATTTTCTCCAGATTTTTCCAGCTTTGTTTCTTCCTTTTTCTGCTGCTGGAATGGTGTCTTATTGCCGCTGTTTTTCTGTCTAGAATTGGCTTGGCAGCATTGCTCTTGCAGCTGCCCAGAACTGGGCTGTTTCGGTGCTTTTTGCAGCTGCTGTTCTGGTTGTTTAGGTGCTGGCAGCAGCTGTTGCAGTTGCTCCTTTGTCATGAACCTTAGAGGGAATGATGGCTTTGGGATGTACCTATTTTCATCTTCCCTCTCTCTTGGTTTCATAGTGGTCATGATAGCATTCGCGCTTTCCTTCGGGTTGGCAAACAGTTGGGAAGGCGGCTCTATTATTCATTTGAGCTTGGAAATTCCCAAGAGTGACTTCATGGTTGGAGAGGCGAGTTTGTAGTTGTTTGATTTGGCTTTCTAGATTTTGGAATTTATTTTCTGAATCACGCCTTAAATCAGTGAAGTTCTTGTCCATTTGCTTCATTAGTTGCTCGAGCATTAACTGGGTTTTGTCAACATCTTGCACTTGTGGTGGAGGGTGCTGAACTTGATCAACTCCTGGAGGATTATTTCTGGGTGGCCCATATCTAAGATTTGGGTGATCTCTCCACCCCTCATTGTAGGTAGGAGCAAAGGGATCATACCTTCTGTTATTGTACATGGCATTTACCTCTCCCGGTTGTTGTAAATTAGGACATGAATTAGTCATGTGTCTTGGAGCTGTGCATATACCACAAACAGTTACTGTAGCTGAACCGATCATTTGATTTATTATAGCTTGCAATTGGGTAAGTTGAGCATTAGGGGTGCTTGTAGCATTGGCAGGGTGCAAGAAAGAACCACTTCTCTCCCCAAATTGTTAAGAGTTTTGAGTCATGTTGTCAATTAGAGCTCGGGCTTGTGCAGGTGTTTTGTCTACGAGGGCTCCACCACTTGCAGCATCGATCATTCCTCGGTCATGGGTTGCTAATCCCTCATAAAAATATTGTATGAGAAGTTGGTCACTAATTTGGTGCTTCGGACATGAGGCACACAATTTGTTGAAGCGCTCCCAATACTCATATAAAGTCTTGCCACTGATTTGCTTGATTCCACATATTTCTTTTCGAATGGAAGCAATACGAGATGCTGGAAAAAAAATTTCCAAAAACATTTTGTGAAGTTGCTGCCATGAGGTGATAGATCCGGGCATCAAGTAATATAACTAATCTTTGGCTGCATCTTGCAATGTGAAAGGGAATGCTCTCAGCATCACTTGATCTTCGGTAACTCCCTCTTGCTGAATGGTTGAGCAAGTGATCATAAATTCATTAATATGGCAGTATGGATCCTCTCCTGGCCTTCCACTAAATTTAGGCAGCAAGTTGATGAATCCTGAATTGAGCTTCAAAGGCACAGCAATGGCAGGATATGCTATTGCCAATGGCTGAATTGTTAGGTCCGGTTCCGCCAATTGTTTCAAGGTTGCCATCTCCCTTTCAGATGTAGTGTCAGGTTCGAATAAAGGATTGATGTTGAACCTTTCTTCCAATTCTGTTTTGTCTTGGCTGCTGGAAATTATACTTCCACTTCTCAAGAACATAAATCAATGAAACCTATAAAATTCAAAACAAAGAAAACACATAAAATACTAATAATCCTAAAAGATTAAATTGTTGCTTCCCTGGCAACGGAGCCAAAATTTGTAGAGAGCTGTCGTAGTCTCACAAATTAATTCACTACTCCCTTCTAAAGATAATATAGTGTAGGACAAGTAGGATCGATCCCACGAGGAAGCGAGTATTTAATCTAATAGGATTGCTTAAGAAAAGAAAAGAATACTACTAGAAGTAACCGAATTAAAAGGGGGGTTTTGAATATGTAATTGCATAATTAAAAATTTTGGGCAGAATGTAAAGAAAGCAAAGAAAAGTAAAGACAAGTAAAGGAAAGTGAATAGATTGAGTAAAAGAATTAAGAAGGCATGCTTAGCATCGACATATCCTCACCATGATTTACACAAATTCGATCATTGACACATAGGTAAATTAATTTTGAATAGCTAGACTATAGAACTTTGTACGACAAAATTCCCTATCTTCCCTTACCGTTTGTTTTATAACTAAAACGTCTGAGCATAAAACCTACCAAGTCCAATAATCTCAATACACCAGCGCATGAGATTTAACCGAACTCGGAGCATTATGATCTATGGAAAACATCATCTAGCCTAAACCATAAAGGTCCACTAGCGGCTTTATGTAATTCAGATCTTAAATTATTCTAATTAATCTAATTCCAAGATTAACTAGTTGTTACTTGTGCTAATTAATTAAGGTTCCAGACTTACTTAATTGGCTAATGTAGAGAGCTGTCGTAGGCTCACAAATTAATTCACTACTCCCTTGAATTTATAATATAGTGCAGGGCAAGTAGGATCGATCCCACCAGGAAGCGTGTATTTAATCTAATAAGATTGCTTTAAAAGAAAGTAAACTATGAATTGAAATAACAGAAAATTAAACTATTTAGACAAATTACCTAAGAACTAAACACACGAAAGGGGGGGATTTTTGATTATGAACTACTACTAAAAATTTTGGGCAGACTTAGAAGTTAATAAAAGAGAATAAACAGAAGTAGAGCAAGTAAATTGAGTAGATAAGGCTTCCAGGTAATTGACTTGGCTTAAAACTCCTCAAAATTGCATTAATGTAGTAGGCTTTGGGCGCCACGTCTCTGAGTTGTAGAATTGGCAGCCCTTTGTCTCTGGAATGCAGTGCCACGGTGCTGGGGCATGGGCGCCACGGCGCCCATTGGCAGCATTGCCATTTTTCTGTTTTCCAGCTTGGCTCTTCAATGCTTGTTCTTGGCATAGAAATTAATCACTTGTGAAAATACAAATGTTAGTTAAAAACATGCAATTAAGCTCAATTTATAATATCATCCATATGAGTTCAAGAATCTAAAAAGTGATTTAAATTAATTGAAATAGTCTAAGAATGTGCCACTTGATATGAACCCCGCCAACATTGTGACAAAACCCGTAACAAAATTAGTGTAAGGATCGTTTCTACTTCAGGTTTGTATGGAAACCACAACCAACACCTATATTGAGGTGTGAACCTCGGTATAATGAAGACGCCACAATCAAGGATGGATGCTTGATTGATAAGTCGGATAGCTCTCAAAGAACTAAAGAGAAGATGCAAAACTCACAATTTGTTTAAACGCGTATTCTCAATTTTATTGAACTCTAAAAGGACTATTTAAAGGCATTACAAGAAAGAAACCTTGTTTAATTCAAAAAGGACTCAAAATTAAAGAAGGACTAGGACTCTAAATAAAAAAAGGATTCTAAATAAAGAAGAACTCTAACTCCTAAGTAAAGAAACACAATCAAGTAAGGACTCTAATTAATCCCACATTCGCCTTGGGCTTGAAGCATGTTGACAAGCCTAGTTGATCATGCTCCATGGGCCTCCACGAATTAGCTTGTTCTAAGACCTCTTGCAGCAGCCCATTCAATGCTTCCTTGAACCTCTTTACCCTAGCTCTTGTCATGGGTCAGAGTGGCACTACAAGTGGGTCCCTACTCCACTTGGCAGCATTAACGTCTCCCTTGGCAGCATTGGTGGTTACTTTTGCATCATTCCCCTCCTCTTGAAAAGGATTTGTCCTCAAATCTGCATGGTATACATAAAAGAGGAATATATTAGAAACAAGAGTTACATTACCCAAACTAAACTTACCTTGAAGCTCTAATATATCAACTTTAGTATTGATATATTCAAAAACTCGGATCAAATCTTCTTCTCTTGTTTTCAGCTGAAATCTTGTTGGAAACATATGTATCTTCTTTCTCTTGTGTAATAATCCTCCAAGGTCAAATATTATCCTTTAGACAGCATTGTGTTGAACTTTCTCATGCAATTTTACCTCAAAGAAAACTTTCAATGTCCCACTTAAGCTAGTATACTTATCAACATGTGATAGTAATCGATTCATGTGGGTTAATGAATTATAACCAAAGTGAAATAACAGTATATTAGTAATCAACATAAATACTTTTCCATTTATGAGCCATTTAAATTTCACTACATATGCCATAGAATCACCAAACCATGTCACACTAGGAATGATAAAATCTACTAATCCTATGATATGTTCTTCCCAATCACACAAAGAATTTTCAAACACAAACTTGTTGTCTTCTTCAAATAAGGAAGTAAAATGCTTAAAGAACTTTGAAAACTCAATTCCCAAGCAAGTACTAAACATGTTACAAGGATTGCTAAGAACACAAGGCTCTCTAAAGTACTTATATTCTAACAACTCTTCATCCCAAATTGGATTAGAAGTACCCCTTATTGAAGGAATATAAACCAAATTAGGATTCATTGTGTCATAAACATGAGCACTCTTATGAATACTTGCATCAATACACACACTTGCAAAAAGAGAATATGAAGTTTTAGAATGAACAAATTTATCACACTTAAATTCTCTATGCAGTAGCAAACACAACAATGATGCATTAGAAAGCTCCTTGAAAGTATTGAAAACTCTCTCATGCACATTATTCAGCTTAATCGTTTTGGCCTCATAGAATTGACTTCTCCAAACTTTCACATGTTTATGGATTTGCATAAAAGCAATTGCAAAACAAGCATTGGGCTTTTTCTGAAAATCAAGACTAGTACCATGTAATCTTCTATTGGACTTACATCCCAATGACACCTCACATAAAATAGGAATAAGAATGTATCTTAAAGGAAGATTTTCAACACCTGCATGTTCCTTTTCATGCTTGCATTTGATTGCATATAGAAAGGGCTCCATGAATTCAAGCCACTTCTCATGCCATTTCTTCAAATTTCTTTTTCTCAAATCAATTAAAACATTTTGCAAATGCTCAAGATATTCAATGAAATTCCCATTATAGACCAAAGAATCTCCAAAATATTCAACAGCAAAATTACACAAAAATGCACAAAAGAAACTATGAATCACACACAACTGATTTCCTTTTAAGAAAAGACCATCATGTCTATCAAGCTTATCCAATGTAATTCCACATCCATTGAAGACATGAAAACAATTCAGCCTAGCAGTGCTAAAAGTTTTTATGAAATCAAATTTCAATGAATTCAAATCAAGTGCAAGGACAAGTATATTCCTTGGTGATACTCTAGGATCCATTAGAGTTTTCATCCTTATATCACATGATGATCCACTAGGCGATTCCTTTGAGAAATCTCTATGAAAATTCTGCAAGAAAGAAACATCACTAGAACAAGAGTTAGGAAATGTAATCATGAAATCATGAGAAAAACTCACACTCTTATCCTCACTTTTTCTTGTGCACTCATGCAAGAATTTTTCTTTTATCTCAAGTACTCTCTCATGTTTGCTTTTCTGTCCACATTCTTCACTCTTATTTTTCTTAATTACACTCACTTCTTTTTCACACTCATATAGTTTCTTTTCTCTCAAATTTTCTCTCTATTTCTTTTTCCTCCTCATTCTTTTTCTCCTCACTTTTCTCACCACTCTCACACTCAATCACTCTATTCATTTCTTTTGGACTCTCACTTTCATTTTTATCACTATTTTCTTTTTCAAAAGCTGCCTCATTTTCTTTTGCACTCTCATTCACTATTCTTTCAAAATTTTGCCTTTGAATTCTCTTTTGATCTTCAAGTGCCTCTTCTAGTTTAAGAGAAACTAACTTAATTTTTCGATTATTCATGGAAAGAATGTATCTATTCTTTTTATCATGAGTAACCTTTCTTCCTACCTCCCAAGAATGCCCTAAGAGTAAGTGACAATCATACATTGGTGCCACATCACAAAGCACTTCATCCTTATAATTGCCAATGGAGAATGCAACTAACACTTGCTTTGTTACCCATATGTCTCCACTGCCTTCCAGCCACTCCAAGCTATAAGGTTTAGGGTGCTTTAAGGTGGGTAAACTTAGCTTCCCAACCATCAAAGCACTAGCAAAGTTAGCATTCTTCTCACCATCAATGATCATGCTACATACTTTTTCATTCATATGGCATCTAGTTTGGAAATGTTTAGGTTGCCTCTCACCACCAACTCCCTCAAGCTGCCTAATGGGTAGGGCATCTTCATGAATGGGTTCTCTAAATCCTCTGAACCGTCCACCATACCTCCTAGGGTCAATGGTTGAACCCCGATCATCTTTATCATTAAAGCCTTCCCCATCATACTCCTTGGGTTCAGCTCTTACTCCCCTTGGTGGAGCTCGTCCTCCTCTAGGCACGCGAGGTGGCTCCCTGCGTGCATGTTCTTTTCTGTCATGTAAGGCTTCCAGCTCCGCTCTCATAATTCTCCCCACCTCTCTTGTCACTGCCTCCACCATCGGTTGTGGATCTACACCACCCCTTCCACCTACCGAAGCACTTTCATGAGACAAGTTCGCTGCAAGAAGAGATATTAGTAAAATAAAATCCTCACTACACACAACTCACGTGTTTCCTCTCAAAGAATTGTCACTCAATTTCACTTGTGTTTACAAGGAGAATAATTTGGCTTTTGCTCTCCGTAATGTATATCACTCTTGCCTTTTTCCACTCTTAATCCTCTCAAGAGTTCTTATTGAGCTAAGCAACTAAACAACCAAGAACAGAATTTTTCTTGGCACAATTCACACCCGAACAAGACCAAACAAATCTGGAAAAGTCAGAATTTTCTGGGCACGATTCACACCCAAAACAAGACCAAACAGATTTGGAAATTTCGGAATTTTCTGGGCACAATTCACACCCAAAACAAGACCAAACAAATCTGGAAAAGTCAGAATTTTCTGGGTACAATATTCACACCCTAAACAAGACCAAACAGATCTGAATTTCTGGGGGCAAAGGTATACGAATTAAATGGCCAAATCTGGAACAATTAATTGGCAATAACCGAATCTGAATTCTGGAAAAGGGTGCAGAATTCAAGTAATCAAATTCAAATCTGGAAAATTAATTTGTAACACACCAAATCTGAATTCTGGAAACAAGGATGCAGAATTCAAGAAACCAAATCTGGAAGATATCTTGCAATTAACCAATTCGAAATTCTGGAATCAAGACACCAATTCGGAATTCTGGAATATATAAAAGCAAGACACCAATTCTGGAATAAATAAATTCAAGCCTCCAATTCGGAATTCTGGAACATATATATATATAGATCTCTTTTTTTTTTTTTTTTTGAATATGGGGAACAAGAACAGCAACTCACGTTCTTCCCTTTTTTCTTTTGTTGTTCTCTTTTTTTTTTTTTTTTTTTTTTAATCAGATTTCCAAATGGAGAAGAAGAAGTTCAGAATTGAAATAAACTCAAAGAAAAGCAATTAAAGATAAGCAAACCTGAGACTAGAATTAGTCTCTGATACCAATTGATACGAACCCCGCCAACATTGTGACTAAACCCGTAACGAAATTAGTGTAAGGATAGTTTCTACTTCAGGTTTGTATGGAAACCGCAACCCAACACCTATATTGAGGTGTGAACCTTGGTATAATGAAGACGCCACAATCAAGGATGGATGCTTGATTGATAAGTCGGATAGCTCTCAAAGAACTAAAGAGAAGATGCAAAACTCACAATTTGTTTAAACACATATTCTCAATTTTATTGAACTCTAAAAGGCCTATTTAAAGTCATTACAAGAAAGAAACTTTATTTAATTCAAAAAGGAGTCAAAATTAAAGAAGGACTAGGACTCTAAATAAAAAAAGGACTCTAAATAAAGAAGAACTCTAACTCCTACGTAAAGAAACACAATCAAGTAAGGACTCTAATTAATCCCACATTCGCCTTGGGCTTGACGCATGTTGACAAGCCTAGGTTGATCATGCTCCATGGGCCTTCATGAATTAGCTTGTTCTAAGACCTCTTGCAGCAGCCCAATCAATGCTTCCTTGAACCTCTTTGCCCTAGCTCTTGTCATGGGTCTGAGTGGCACTACAAGTGGGTCCCTACTCCACTTGGCAGCATTAACGTCTCCCTTGGCAGCATTGGTGGCTACTTTTGCATCACCACTAAACCAAGAAAATATGGGGTTGAAATGTGACTAAAATGAGACCTAACAGCTAACAATATGAATCATTCAAATAGGTTGGTTGATCAGTCCAAACAAATCCAAATAGATTCAATAACAATGCTGTCAAATAATTTCAGAATACTCAAAATCAATTTATCAAACATTCAATTCATAATCTTGTCTCACAAATTTGGTATCATGGCTTAGATAAGTCTAGCTAAGCATAAAAGAAATTAAGCTGCCATACTAACAGATCCAGTAAAATTCTAGACTGAAAGCATGGTCACTTTGAACAAAAATAAGCAAAAGAAAAAATACTAGATTGAGTCTCGGCAAAAGGAACAATGGCTGAATGTCTTCTTTCTTGATGCGTGGCTCTTGATTTGATTGTGTGGTTCTGGATCTGGCAGCAGCTGTGGCGTGGTGTGGTTGGCATAGTGTCCTCTCTAGCCTCTTTGGCTATTTATAATATATCCACTCCTAGTTAGACTCAAAATAGGACTCTTAATTAAATTATAATTCTAAGTACAAGTCATTCCTAATCATACTCTAACTAGGACACAAAGTGGATATATTTTTCTAAGACTTTAATTCCACTTTAATTATGCTTCCAAAGAGTCTTCCAAGCTTAAGAGTCCCAATCCTTGTATGACAAGGCTTCCCGGTAATTGACTTGGCATAAAACTCCTCAAAATCGCATCAATGCAGGCTCTGGGCGCCATGGCGTCCATTGGCAGAATTGGCAGCATTGGTTTCTGGAATGCAGCGCCGCGGCATTGGGCTTGGGTGCCACGATGCCCACTGGCAGCATTGCCATATTTTTGTTTTCCAGCTTGACTCTTCAATGCTTGTCAATGCTTGTTCTTGGCATAGAAATTAATCACTTGTGAAAATACAAATGTTAGTTAAAAACATGCAATTAAGTTCAATTTATATTATCATCTATATGATTTCAAGAATCTAAAAAGTAATCTAATTCAAATAGAATAGCCTAAGAATGTGCCACTAAACCAAGAAAATATGGGGCTGAAATGTGACTAAAATGAGTCTTAACATTAGTCCATTTTGGTCTTTCTTCGTTTCGACTAGCTCTAACTTTAACCGAAGACAAATGTCAAGCATAGATTGATGTAATATGACACAATAAACTATGTGGAGAAGTTTGAGACCAAGGAAGAGAGATTTGGTCCAAGAATCCTCAAAGTTGGCCAAGTTCGTCCATTTTGGTCTTTCTTCGTTTCGACTAGCTCCAATGTTCACCAAAGCCAAACGACATGCTTAGATTGATGTAATATGACAAAATAAATCATGTGGAGAAGTTTGAGACCAAGGAAGAGAGATTTAGTCCAAGAATCATCCAAGTAGACCAAGTTCATCCATTTTGGTCTTTCTTCGTTTTGACTAGCTCTAACATTAACCAAAGCCAAATTTCAAGCATAGATTGATATGTTTTCACACAGTAAACCATGTGGAGAACTGTGAGACCAACGAAGAGAGATTTGGTCCAAGAATCATCCAAGTTGACCAAGTTTATCCATTTTGGTGTTTCTTCGTTTCAACTAACTCCAAACTTGATCGAAGCCAAATGTAAAGCATAGGTTGATGTATAATGACACAATAAACCATGTGGAGAAGTTTGAAACCAAGGAAGAGAGATTAGGTCCAAGAATCACCCAAGTTGACCAAGTTCGTCCATTTTGGACTTTCTTCGTTTTGACTAGCTCAAAAGTTGACCGGAGCCAAATGATATTCATAGATTGATGTAGTATGACACAATAAACCATGTGGAGAAGTTTGAGACAAAGGAACAGAGATTTGGTCAAAGAATCATCCAAGTTGACCAAGTTCGTCCATTTTGGACTTTCTTCGTTTCGACTAGCTCAAAAGTTGATCGGAGCCAAATGACATTCATAGATTGATGTAGCATGACACAATAAACCATGTGGAGAAGTTTGAGACCAAGGAAGAGAGATGTGGTCCAAGAATCCTCCAAGTTAGCGAAGTTCGTCTATTTTGGTCTTTCATCGTTTCGACTAGCTCTAATGTTGACCAAAGACAAATGTCAAGTATAGATTGATGTAATATGACCCAATAAACCATGTGGAGAAGTTTGAGAGCAAGCAAGAGAGATTTCCTCCACGAATCATCCAAGTTGACTAATTTCGTCCATTTTGGACTTTCTTCGTTTTGACTAGCTCAAAAGTTGACCGGGGCCAAATGACATTCATAGATTGATGTAGTATGACACAATAAACCATGTGGAGAAGTTTGAGATCAAGGAAGAGAGATGTGGTCCAAGAATCCTCAAAGTTGGCCAAGTTCGTCCATTTTGGTCTTTTTTCATTTCGACTAGCTCCAATGTTCACCAAAGCCAAATGACATGCATAGATTGATCTAATATGACACAATAAACCATGTGGAGAAGTTTGAGACCAAGGAACAGAGATTTGGTCCAAGAATCATCCAAGTTGACCAAGTTCGTCCATTTTGGTCTTTCTTTGTTTCGACTAACTCCAAACTTAACCGACGCCAAATGTCCAGCATAGGTTGATGTAATATGACACAATAAACCATGTGGAGAAGTTTGAGACCAAGGAAGAGAGATTTGGTGCAAGAATCCTCCAAGTTGGCAAAGTTAGTCTATTTTGGTCTTTTATTTCTTTCGACTAGCTCTAATGTTGACCAAAGAAAAATGTCAAGTATAGATTGATGTAATGTGACCCAATAAAACCATGTGGAGAAGTTTGAGAGCAAGCAAGAGAGATTTCCTCCACGAATCATCCAAATTGACTAATTTAGTCCATTTTGGTCTTTCTTCGTGTCGACTAACTCCAAACTTTACCGAAGCCAAATGTCAAGCATAGGTTGATGTAATATGACACAATAAACTATTTTGAGAAGTTTCAGAGCAAGGAAGAGAGATTTGGTCCAAGAATCCTCCAAGTTAGCGAAATTCATCCATTTTGGTCTTTCTTCGTTTCGAAAAGCTCTAACTTTAACCGAAGCCAAATGTCAAGCATAGATTGATGTAATATGACACAATAAACCATGTCGAGAAGTTTGAGACCAAGGAAGAGAGATGTAGTCCAAGAATCATCCAAGTTGACTAAGTTCATCCATTTTGCTCTTTTTTCGTTTCGACTAGCTCTAACATTAACAGAAGCCAAATGTCAAGTATAGATTGATGTATTATGACAGAATAAACCATGTGGAGAAGTTTGAGACCGAGGAAGAGAGATTTGGTCCAAGAATCATTCGAGTTGACCAAGTTCATCCATTTTGGTCTTTCTTTGTTTCGACTAACTCCAAACTTAACCGAAGCCAAATGTCAAGCATAGGTTGATGTAATATGACACAATAAACCACATGGAGAAGAGAAGTTTGAGACCAAGGAAGACAGATTTGGTCCAAGAATCCTCCAAGTTAGCCAAGTTTGTCTATTTTGGTGTTTCTTCATTTCGACTAGCTCTAATGTTGACTAAAGCCAAATGTCAAGTAAAGATTGATGTAATATGACGCAATAAACCATGTTGAGATGTTTCAGAGCAGGGAAGAGAGATTTGGTCCAAGAATCCTCCAAGTTGGCGAAGTTCTTCCATTTTGGTCTTTCTTCGTTTCGACTAACTCCAAAGTTTACCAAAGCCAATGGTCACCCATATATTGATGTAGTATGACACAATAAACCATGTGGAGAAGTTTGAGACCAAGGAAGAAAGATTTGCTCCAAGAATCATCCAAGTTGACCACGTTCGTCCATTTTGGTCTTTCTTCGTTTCGACTAACTCCAAACTTGACCAAAGCAAAATGTCAAGCATAGGTTGATGTAGTATGACACAACAAACCATGTGGAGAAGTTTGAGACCAAGGAAGAGAGATTTGGTCCACGAACCATCCAAGTTATCCACGTTCGTCCATTTTGGTCTTTCTTTGTTTCGACTAGCTCCAAAGTTGACCAAAGCTAAATGTCAAGAGTAGATTGATGTAATATGACACAATAAACCATGTGGGAAAGTTTGAGACCCAGGAAGAAAGATTTGGGCCACGAATCATGCAAGTGAACCACGTTCATCCATTTTGGTCTTTCTTCATGTCGACTTGCCCCAAAGTTGACCGAAGCCAATGACATTCATAGATTGATGTAGTATGACACAATAAGCCATGTGGAGCAGTTTTAGTCTTTCTTCATTTCGACTAGCCCTAAAGTTAACCGAAGACAAATGTCAAATATAGATTGATGTAATATGACACAATAAACTATGTGGAGATGTTTGAGACCAAGGAAGAGAGATTTGGTCCAAGAATCATCCAAGTTGACCAAGTTCATCCATTTTGGTCTTTCTTCGTTTCGACTAGCTCAAAAGTTGCGCAAAGCCAAATGTCAAGAATAGATTGATGTAATATGACACAATAAACAATGTGGAGAAGTTTGAGACCAAGGAAGAGAGATTTGGTCCCCATATCATCCAAGTTAACCACGTTTGTCCATTTTGGTCTTTCTTCGTTTCGACTAGCTCGAAAGTTGACCGAAGCCAAATCACATTTATAGATTGATGTTAAGTGACACAATAAACTATGTGGAGAAATTTGAGACCAAGGAAGAGATATTTGGTACAAGAATCATCAAGTTGACAAGTTCATCCATTTTGGTCTTTCTTCGATTCGACTAGCTCCAAAGTTTACCAAAGCCAAGGGTCAAGCATAGATTGATGTAATATGACACAATAAACCATGTGGGGAACTTTGAGACCAAGGAAGACATATTTGGTCCAAGAATCATCCAAGTTGACCACGTTCGTCCATTTTGGTCTTTCTTCATTTCGACTAACTCCAAACTTGATCGAAGCCAAATGTCAAGCATAGGTTGATGTAGTATGACACAACAAACCATGTGGAGAAGTTTGAGACCAAGGAAGAGAGATTTGGTCCACGAATCATCTAAGTTATCCACGTTCGTCCATTTTGGCCTTTCTTCGTTTCGACTTGCTCCAAAGATGACCGAGGCCAATGACATTCATAGATTGATGTAGTATGACACAATAAACCATGTGGAGCAGTTTGAGACGAAAGAAGAGAGATTTTTGTCTAAGAATCCTCCAAGTTGGCCAAGTTTGATCATTCTGGTCATTCTTTATTTCGACTAGCCCTAACTTTAACCGAAGACAAATGTCAAATATAGATTGATGTAATATGACACAATAAACCATGTGAAGAAGTTTGAGACCAAGCAAGAGAGATTTGGTCCACGAATCATCCACGTTGGCCAAGTTTGTCCACTTTGGTCTTTCTTTGTTTCTACTAGCTCCAACATTGACCAAAGCCAAATGTCAATAATAGATTGATGTAATATGACACAATAAACCACATGGAGAAGTTTGAGACCAAGGTAGAGAGATTTGGTCCACGAATCATCCAAGTTAACCACATTCGTCCATTTGGGTTTTTCTTTATTTCGAATTGCTCCAAAGTTTACTGAAGCCAAAAGACATTCATAGATTGATGTAGTATGACACAATAAACCATGTCAACAAGTTGGAGACCAAGGAAGAGAGCTTTGGTCCAAGAATCCCCCATGTTGGCCAAGTTCGTCCAATTTGGTCTTTATTCTTTTCGACTAGCTCTAAAGTTGACTGAATCCAATGACATTCATAGATTGATGTAGTATGACCAAATTAACCATGTGGAGCAGTTTGCGACCAAGGAAGAGAGATTTGGTTCAAGAATCATCCAAGTTGACCAAGTTCGTCCATTTTGGTCTATCTTCGTTTCGACTAGCTCCAAAGTTGAGCGAAGCCAAATGACATTCATAGATTGATGTAGTATTATACAATAAGCATGTGGAGAACTTTGAGACCAAGGAAGAGAGCTTTGGTCCAAGAATCATCCAAGTTGACCAAGTTCGTCCATTTTGGTCTTTATTCTTTTCGACTAGCTGTAAAGTGGAGCGAAGCCAATGACATTCATAGATTTATGTAGTATGACACAATAAACCATGTGGCGAAGTTTGAGACCAAGGAAGAGAGATTTGGTCCAAGAATCATCCAAGTTGACCAAGTTTGTCCACTTTGGTTTTTCTTCGTTCCGACTAGCTCCAAAGTTTATCAAAGCCAAGGGTCAAGCATAGATGGATGTAGTATGACACAACAAACCACGTGGAGAAGTTTGAGACCAAGCAAGAGAGATTTGGTCCACGAATCATCCACGTTGGCCAAGTTTGTCCACTTTGGTCTTTCTTTGTTTCTACTAGCTCCAACGTTGACCAAAGCCAAATGTCAAGAATAGATTGATGTAATATGACACAATAAACCACATGGAGAAGTTTGAGACCAAGGTAGAGAGATTTGGTCCACGAATCATCCAAGTTAACCACATTCGTCCATTTGGGTTTTTCTTTATTTCGAATTGCTCCAAAGTTTACCGAAGCCAAAAGACATTCATAGATTGATGTAGTATGACACAATAAACCATGTGAACAAGATTGAGACCAAGGAAGAGAGATTGGGTCCAAGAATCCCCCAAGTTGGCCAAGTTCGTCCATTTTGGTCTTTCATCGTTTCGACTAGCTCTAACTTTAACCGAAGACAAATGTCAAGCATAGATTGATGTAATATGACACAATAAACCATGTGGAGAAGTTTCAGACCAAGGTAAAGAGATTTGGTCCACAAATAAACCAAGTTAACCAGATTCGTCTATTTTTGGCTTTCTTCGTTTCGACTAGCTCCAATGTTCACCGAAGCCAAATGACATGCATAGATTGACGTAATATGACACAATAAACCATGTGGAAAAGTTTGAGACCAAGGAAGAGAGATTTGGTCCAAGAATCATGCAAGTAGACAAAGTGCGTCCATTTTGGTCTTTATTCTTTTCGACTAGCTCTAAAGTTAACCGAAGCTAATGACATTCATAGATTGATGAAGTATGACACAATAAACCATATGGACCAATTTCAGACCAAGGAAGAGAGATTTGGTCCAAGAATCATCCAAGTTGACCAAGTTTTTCCACTTTGGTCTTTCTTCGTTCCGACTAGCTCTAAAGTTGATCAAAGCCAAGGGTCAAGCATAGAATTATGTAGTATGACACAATAAACCACGTGGAAAAGTTTGAGACCAAGATAGAGAGATTTGGTCCATGAATCATCCAAGTTGACCAAGTTCGTCCACTTTGGTCTTTCTTCTTTTCGAGTAGCTCGAAAGTTTACCAAAGCCAAAGGTCAAGCTAGATTGATTTAGTATGCACAATAAACCATATGGAGAAGTTTTAGACCAAGGAAGAGAGCTTTGGTCTAAGAATCATCCAAGTTGACCAAGTTCGTCCATTTTGGTCTGTATTCTTTTCGGCTAGCTCTAAAGTTGACTGAAGCCAATGACACTCATAGATTGAAGTAGTATGACACAATAAACCATGTGGAGCAGTTTGAGACCAAGGAAGAGAGATTTGGTCCAAGAATTATCCAAGTTGACCAAGTTCGTCCATTTTAGTCTGTATTCTTTTGACTAGGTATAAAGTTGACCGAAACCAATGACATTCATAGATTGATGTAATATGACACAATAAACCATGTGGAGCAGTTTGAGACCAAGGAAGAGAGATTTGGTCCAAGAATCATCCATGTTGACCAAGTTCGTCCACTTTGGTCTTTCTTTGTTTCGAGTAGCTCGAAAGTTGACCAAAGCCAAAGGTCAAGCATAGATTGATTTAGTATGCACAATAAACCATATGGAGAAGTTTTAGACCAAGGAAGAGAGCTTTGGTCCAAGAATCATCCAAGTTGACCAAGTTCGTCCATTTTGGTCTGTATTCTTTTGACTAGGTATAAAGTTGACCGAAACCAATGACATTCATAGATTGATGTAATATGACACAATAAACCATGTGGAGCAGTTTGAGACCAAGGAAGAGAGATTTGGTCCAAGAATCATCCAAGTTGACCAAGTTCGTCCATTTTAGTCTATTTTCATTTCTACTAGCTCCAAAGTTGAGCGAAGCGAAATGACATTCGTAGATTGATGTAGTATGATACAATAAACCATGTGGAGAAGTTTGAGCCCAACGAAGAGAGATATGGTCCAAGAATCATCCAAGTTGGCCAAGTTCGTCCTTTTTGGTCATTTTTCATTTCAACTAGCTCCAATGTTCACCGAAGCCAAATGACATACATAGATTGATTTAATATAACACAATAAACGATGTGGAGAAGTTTGAGACCAAGGAAGAGAGATTTGGTCCAAGAATCATCCAAGTTGACCAAGTTCGTCCATTTTGGTCTTTCTTCGTTTTGACAAGCTCCAAAGTTAAGCGAAGCGAAATGTCAAGTATAGATTGATGTAGTATGACACAATAAACCATGTGGAGAAGTTTGAGACCAAGGAAGAGAGATTTGGTCCAAGAATCATCGAAGTTGACAAAGTTAGTTCATTTTGGTCTTTCTTCGTTTCGACTAGCTCCAATGTTCACTGAAGCCAAATGACATGCATAGATTGATGTAATATGACACAATAAACCATGTGGAAAAGTTTGAGACCAAGGAAGAGAGATTTGGTCCAACAATCATCCAAGTTGGCCGAGTTCTTCCGTTTTGGTCTGTCATTGTTTTGACTAGCTCTAACTTTAACCGAAGATAAATGTCAAGGATAGATTGATGTAATATGACACAATAAAACATGTGGAAATGTTTGAGACCAAGGATGAGAAATTTGGTCCAAGAATCATCCAAGTTGACCAAGTTCATCCATTTTGGTCTTTCTTCATTTCGACTAGCTCCAATGTTCACCGAAGCCAAATGACATGGATAGATTGATGTAATATTACACAATAAACCATATGGAAAAGTTTGAGACCAAGGAAGAGAGATTTGGTCCAAGAATCATCTAAGTTGACGAAGTTTGTCCATTTTGGTCTTTCTTCGTTTTGACTGGCTCCAATGTTCACCGAAGCCAAATGACATGGATAGATTGATGTAATATTACACAATAAACCATGTGGAAAAGTTTGAGACCAAGGAAGAGAGATTTGGTCCAAGAATCATCCAAGTTGACAAACTTCGTTCATTTTGGTCTTTCTAAATTTTGACTAGCTCCAATGTTCACCGAAGCCAAATGACATGCATAGATTGATGTGATACGACACAATAAACCATGTGGAAAAGTTTGAGACCAAGGAAGAGAGATTTGGTCCAACAAATATCCAAGTTGGCCGAGTTCTTCCTTTTTGGTCTTTCATTGTTTTGACTAGCTCTAACTTTAACCGAAGACAAATGTCAAGCGTAGATTGATGTAATATGACACAATAAAATATGTGGAAAAGTTTGAGACCAAGGAAGAGAGATTTGGTCCAAGAATCTTCCAAGTTGACCAAGTCCGTCCATTTTGGTCATTCTTCATTTCAACTTGCTCCAATGTTCACCGAAGCCAAATGACATGCATAGATTGATTTAATATGATACAATAAACAATGTGGAGAAGTTTGAGACCAAGAAAGAGAGATTTGGTCCAAGAATCATCCAAGTTTGTCCATTTTGGTCTTTCTTTGTTTTGACATGCTCCAAAGTTGAGCGAAGCGAAATGACATTCATAGATTGATGTAGTATGATACAATAAACCATGTGGAGAAGTTTGAGACCAAGGCGGAGAGATTTGGACCAAGAATCATCCAAGTTGACCAAGTTCATCAATTTTGGTCTGTCTTCATTTCGACTGGCTCCAATGTTCACCGAAGCCAAATCACATGGATAGATTGATGTAATATTACACAATAAACCATGTGGAAAAGTTTGAGACCAAGGAAGAGAGATTTGGTGCAAGAATCATCTAAGTTGACCAAGTTTGTCCACTTTAGTCTTTCTTCCTTTCGACCAGCTCCAATGGTGACCAAAGCAAAGGTCAAACACGGATTGATGTAATATGACACAATAAACTATGTGGAAAAGTTTGAGACCAAGGAAGAGAGTTTTGGTCCAAAAATCATCCAAGTTGACCAAGTTCGTCAATTTTGGTTTTTATTCTTTTCGACTAGCTCTAATGTTGACCGAAGCCAATGACATTCATAGATTGATGCAGTATGACACAAAAAACCATACGGAGAAGTTTGAGACCAAGGAAGAGAGATTTGGTTAAAGAATCATCCAAGTTGACCAAGTTCGTCCATTTTGGTCTTTCTTCGTATTAACAAGCTCCAAAGTTGAGCGAAGCGAAATGTCAAGCATAGATTAATGTAGTATGACACAATAAACCATGTGTAGAAGTTTGAGACCAAGGAAGAGAGATTTGGTCCTAGAATCATCCAAGTTGGCCAAGTTCATCCATTTTGGTCTTTCTTTTGACAAGCTCCAAAAGTGACCAAAGCCAAAGGTCAAACGTAGATTGATGTAGTATGACACAATAAACCATGTGTAGAAGTTTAAGACCAAGGAAGAGAGATTTGGTCCAAGAATCATCCAAGTTGACAAAGTTCGTTCATTTTGGTATTTCTAAATTTTGACTAGCTCCAATGTTCACCGAAGCCAAATGACATGCATAGATTGATGTAATATGTCAAAATAAACCATGTGGATAAGTTTGAGACCAAGGAAGAGAGATTTGGTCCAACAATCATCCAAGTTGGCCGAGTTCTTCCATTTTGGTCTTTCATTGTTTTGACTAGCTCTAACTTTAACCAAAGACAAATGTCAAGCATAGATTGATGTAATATGACACAATAAAACATGTGAAAAAGTTTGAGACCAAGGAAGAGAGATTTGGTCCAACAATCATCCAAGTTAACCAAGTTCCTCAATTTTGGTCTTTCTTCGTTTCGACTAGCTCTAAAGTTGACCAAAGCCAAATGTCAAGAATAAATTCAAGTAATATGACACAATAAACCATGTGGAGAAGTTTGGGGTCAAGGAACACAAATTTGGTCCACGAATCATCCAAATTAACCACGTTCGTCAATTTTGGTCTTTCTTCGTTCCAACTAGCTCCAAAGTTGACCGAAGCCAATGACATTCATAGATTGATGTAGTATGACACAATAAACCATGTGGAGAAGTTTGAGACCAAGGAAGAGATATTTGGTCGAAGAAATATCCAAGTTGACGACGTTCGTCCATTTTTGTCTTTCTTTGTTTCGACTAGCTCCAATGTTCTCCGAAGCCAAAAGGCATGCATAGAGTGATGTAATATGACACAATAAACCATGTGGAGAAGTTTGAGATCAAGGAAGACAGATTTGGTCAAAGAATCATCCAAGTTGACCAAGTTCATCTATTTTGGTCTTTCTTCATTTCGACTAACTCCAAAGTTGGCTAAAGCGAAAGGTTAACCATAGATTGGTGTAGTATGACATAATAAACCATGTTGAGAAGTTTGAGACAAAGGAAGAGAGATTTGGTAAAAGAAATATCCAAGTTGATGAAGTTCGTCCGTTTTGGTATTTCTTTGTTTCGACTAGCTCCAATGTTCTCCGAAGCCAAAAGGCATGCATGGATTGATATAATTTGAGACGATGAACGATGTGGAGAAGTTTGAGACCAAGGAAGAGTGATTTGATCCAAGAATCATCCAAGTTGACCAAGTTTCTCCACTTTGGTCTTTCTTCGTTTTGACTAGCTCGAAAGTTTACCAAAGCCAAATGTAAAGAATAAATTGATGTAAGATGACACCATAAATAATGTGGAGAAGTTTGAGACCAAGGAAGAGAGATTTGGTCCACTAATCATCCAAGTTAACCATGTTCCTCCATTTTGGTCTTTCTTCATTTCGACTAGCTCCAAAGTTGACCAAAGCCAAATATCAAGAAAAAACTCAAGTAATATGACACAATAAACCATGTGGAGAAGTTTGGGATCAAGGAAGACAGATTTGGTCCACGAATCATCCAAATTAACCACGTTCGTCAATTTCAGTCTTTCTTCATTCCAACTAGCTACAAAGTAGACCGAAGCCAATGACATTCATAGATTGATGTAGTATGACACAATAAACCATGTGGAGAAGTTTGAGACCAAGGAAGAGATATTTGGTCCAAGAAATATCCAAGTTGACCAAGTTCGTCGATTTTGGTCTTTCTTTGTTTCGACTAGCTCCAATGTTCTCCAAGGCCAAAAGGCATGCGTAGATTGATGTAATATGACACAATAAACCATGTGTAAAAGTTTGAGATCAAGGAAGAGAGATTTAGCAAACGAATCTTCCAAGATAACCAAGTTCGTCCTTTTTGGTCTTTATTCGTTTCGAATAGCTCCAAAGTTGACCAAAGCCAAATGTCAAGAATAGATTGATGTAATATGACACAATAAACCATGTGGAGAACTTTGAGACCAAGGAAGAGAGATTTGGTCCAAGAATCATCCAAGTTGACCAAGTTCGTATATTTTGGTCTTTCTTCGTGTTGACAAGCTCCAAAGTTGACCAAAGTCAAATGTCAAGAATTTATTGACGTAATATGACACAATAAACCATGTGGAGAAGTTTGACACCAAGGAAGAGAGATTTGGTCCAAGAATCATCCAAGTTAACCAAGTTCATCCATTTTTTTCTTTCTTCGTTTCGACTAGCTCCAATGTTCACTGAAGCCAAATGACCTGCATAGATTGATGTAATATGACACAATAAACCATGTGAAAAATTTTGAGACCAAGGAAGACAGATTTGGTCCACGAATCATCCAAATTAACCACGTTCGTCAATTTCGGTCTTTTTTTGCTTCAACTAGCTCCAAAGTTGACCGAAAGCAATGACATTCATAGATTGATGTAGTATGACACAATAAATCATGTGGAGAAGTTTGAGACCAAGGAAGAGAGATTTGGTCCAAGAATCATCTAAGTTGACCATGCTCGATCATTTTGGTCTTTCATCATTTTGACTGGCCCCAATGTTCACCGAAGCTAAATGCCATGCATTCATTGATGTTATATGACACAATAAACCATGTGGAGAAGTTTGAGACCAAGGAAGAGAGATTTGGTCAAAGAAATATCTAAGTTGACCAAGTTCGTCCATTTTGGTCTTTCTTTGTTTTGATTTACTCCAATGTTCACCGAAGCCACAAGGCATGCATAGATTGAGGTAATATGACACAATGAACAATGTGGACAAGTTTGAGACCAAGGAAGAGAGATTTGGTCCAGGAATCATCCAAGTTGACCAAGTTCGTCCATTTTGGTCTTTCTTCGTTTCGACTAACTCCAAAGTTGGCCAAAGCCAAAGGTCAAGCATAGATTGATGTAGTATGACACAATAAACCATGTGGAGAAGTTTGAAACCAAGGAAGAGAGATTTGGTCCAAGAATCATCCAGGTTAACCACGTTCGTCCATTTTGGTCTTTCTTCGTTTCGACTAACTCAAAAGCTGGCCAAAGCCAAATGTCAAGAATAAATTGATCTAATATGACACAATAAACCATGCGGAGAAGTTTGAGATCAAGGAAGACAGATTTGGTCCACGAATCATCCAAATTAACCACGTTCGTCAATTTCGGTCTTTCTTCGTTCCAGCTAGCTCCAAAGTAGACCGAAGCCAATGACATTCATAGATTGATGGAGTATGACACAATAAACCATGTGGAGAAGTTTGAGACCAAGGAAGAGATATTTTGTCCAAGAAATATCCAAGTTGACCACGTTTGTCCATTTTGGTCTTTCTTCATTTCGACTAGCTCAAAAGTTTACCAAAGCCAAATGTCAAGAATAGATTTATGTAATATGGCACAATAAACCATGTGGAGAAGTTTGAGACAAAGGAAGAGAGATTTGGTCCAAGAAATATCCAAGTTGATCAAGTTCGTTAATTTTGGTATTTCTTTCTTTCGACTAGCTCTAATGTTCTCCGAAGCCAAAAGGCATGCATAGATTGATGTAATATGAATAATAAACCATGTGGAGAAGTTTGAGACAAAGGAAGAGAGATTTGGTCCAAGAAATATCCAAGTTGATCAAGTTCGTCCATTTTGGTATTTCTTTCTTTCGACTAGCTCTAATGTTCTTCGAAGCCAAAAGGCATGCATAGATTGATGTAATATGAATAATATACCATGTGGAAAAGTTTGAGATCAAGGAAGAGAGATTTAGCAAACGAATCATCCAAGATAACTAAGTTCGTCCTTTTTGGGCTTTATTTGTTTCGAATAGCTCCAAAGTTGACCAAAGCCAAATGTCATGAATAGATAAATGTAATATGACACAATAAACCATGTGGACAAGTTTGAGACCAAGGAAGAGAGATTTGGTCCACGAATCATCCAAGTTAACCACGTTTGTCCATTTTCGTCTTTCTTCGTTTCGACTAGCTCAAAAGTTGACCAAAGCCAAATGTCAAGAATAGATTGATGTAATATGACACAATAAACCATGTGGAGAAGTTTGAGACCCAAGAAGGAGACATTTGGTCCAAGAATCATCCAAGTCGACAAAGTTCATCTTTTTTTTCTTTCTTCGTTTCGACTAGCTCCAATGTTCACTGAAGCCAAATGACATGCATAGATTGATGTAATATGACACAATAAACCATGTGGAAAAGTTTGATAGAAAGGAAGAGAGATTTGGTCCACGAATCATCCAAGTTAACCACGTTCGTCCATTTTGGTCTTTCTTCGTTTCGACTAGCTCAAAAGTTGACCAAAGCCAAATGTCAAGAATAGATTGATGTAATATGACACAATAAACCATGTGGAGAAGTTTGAGACCCAAGAAGGAGACATTTGGTCCAAGAATCATCCAAGTCGACAAAGTTAATCTTTTTTTTCTTTCTTCGTTTCGACTGGCTCGAATGTTCACTGAAGCCAAATGACATGCATAGATTGATGTAATATGACACAATAAACCATGTGTAAAAGTTTGAGAGCAAGGAAGAGAGATTTGGTCCACGAATCATCCAAGTTAACCACGTTGGTCCATTTTGGTCTTTCTTTGTTTCAACTAGCTCAAAAGTTGACCAAAGCCAAATGTCAAGAATAGATTGATGTAATATGACACAATAAACCATGTGGAGAAGTTTGAGACCCAGGAAGGAGACATTTGGCCATAGAATCATCCATGTTGACAAAGTTCATCTTTTTTCTTCTTTCTTCGTTTCGACTAGCTCCAATGTTCACTTAAGCAAAATCTCAAAGAATAGATTGATGTAATATGACACAATAAACCATGTGGACAAGTTTGAGAGCAAGGAAGAGAGATTTGGTCCACGAATCATCCAAGTTAACCACGTTCGTCCATTTTGGTCTTTCTTCGTTTCAACTAGCTCCAATGTTAACCGAAGCCAAATGTCAAGAATAGATTGATGTAATATGACACAATAAACCTTGTGGACAAGTTTGAGAGCAAGGAAGAGAGATTTTGTCCACAAATCATCCAAGTTAACCACGTTCGTCCATTTTGGTCTTTCTTCGTTTCGACTCGCTCAAAAGTTAACCAAAGCCAAATGTCAAGAATAAATTGATGTAATATGACACAATAAACCATGTGGAGAAGTTTGAGACTCAGGAAGGAGGCATTTGGTCCAAGAATCATCCAAGTTGACAAAGTTCATCTTTTTTTTTCTTTCTTCGTTTCGACTAGCTCCAATTTTCACTGAAGCCAAATGACATGCATAGATTGATGTAATATGACAAAATAAACCATGTGGAAAAGTTTGAGAACAAGGAAGAGAGATTTGGTCCACGAATTATCTAAGTTAACCACGTTCGTTCATTTAGGTCTTTCTTTGTTTCGACTAGCTCCAATGTTCACCGAAGCGAAAAGGCATGCATAGATTGATGTAATATGACACAATGAATGAGGTGGAGAAGTTTGAGACCAAGGAAGAGAGATTTGGTCCAAGAATCATCCAAGTTGACCATGTTCGTCTATTTTGGTCTTTCTTCGTTTCGATAAGCTCCAAAGTTAACCAAAGCCAAATGTCAAGAATAGATTGATGTATTATGACACAATAAACCATGTGGAAAAGTTTGAGAGCAAGGAAGAGAGATTTGGTCCACGAATCATCCAACTTAACCACGGTCGTCAATTTTGGTCTTTCTTCGTTTCAACTAGCTCCAAGCTTGACCGAAGCCAATTGTCAAGCATAAGTTGATGTAATATGACACAATAAACCATGTGGAGAAGTTTGAGACCAAGGAAGAGAGATTTGGTCCAAGAATCATCCAAGTTGACCATGCCCGATCATTTTGGTCTTTCTTCATTTCGACTGGCTCCAATGTTCACCGAAGCCAAATGACATGCATTCATTGATGTAATATGACACTATAAACCATGTGGAGAAGTTTCAGACAAGGGAAGAGAGAATTGGTCCAAGAATCATCCAAGTTGACCAAGTTCGTCCATTTTCGTCTTTCTTCGTTTCGACTAACTCCGAAGTTGTTCAACGCCAAAGGTAAAGCATAGATTGATGTAGTATGACACAATAAACCATGTGGAGAAGTTTGAGACCAAGGAAGGGAGATTTAGTCCCAGAATCATCCAAATTGACCAAGTTCGTCCATTTTGGTCTTTCTTTGTTTCGACTAGCTCCAATGTTCACAGAAGCCAAAAGGCATGCATGGATTGATGTAATATGACAGAATGAACGATGTGGAGAATTTTGAGACCAACGAATAGAGATTTAGACCTAGAATCATCCAAGTTGACCAAGTTCGTATATTTTGGTCTTTTTTCGTGTCGATAAGCTCCAAAGTTGACCAAAGCCAAATGTCAAGAATTGATTGATGTAATATGACACAATAAACCATGTGGGGAAGTTTGAGACCAAGGAAGAGAGATTTGGTCCAAGAATCATCCAAGTTGACCAAGTTTGTCCACTTTGGTCTTTCTTTATTTCGACTAGCTCCAACGTTCACCGAAGCCAAAAGGCATGCATAGATTCATGTAATATGATACAATGGACGATGTGGAGAAGTTTGAGACCAAGAAAGAGAGATTTGGTCCAAGAATCATCCAAGTTAACCAAGTTCATCCATTTTGGTCTTTCTTCATTTCGACTAACTCCAAAGTTGGCCAAAGCCAAAGGTCAAGCATAGATTGATGTAGTATGACACAATAAACCATGTGGAGAAGTTTAAGACCAAGGAAGAAAGATTTGGTCCAAGAAATATCCAAGTTGACCAAGTTCGTCCATTTTGGTCATTCTTTATTTCGACTAGCTCCAATGTTCGCCGAAGTCAAAAGGCATGCATAGATTGATGTAAGATGGCAGAATGAACGCTGTGAAGAATTTTGAGACCAACGAAGAGAGATTTAGTCCAAAAATCATCCAAGTTGACCAAGTTCGTATATTTTGGTCTTTCTTCGTGTCGACAAGCTCCAAAGTTGACCAAAGCCAAATGTCAAGAATTGATTGATGTAATATGACACAATAAACCATGTGGGAAGTTTGAGACCAAGGAAGAGAGATTTGGTCCAAGAATCATCCAAGTTGACCAATTTTGTCCACTTTGGTCTTTCTTTATTTCGACTAGCTCCAAAGTTGACCAAAGTGAAATGTCCAGAATAAATTGATGTAAGATGACACTGTAAACCATGTGGAGAAGTTTGAGACCAAGGACGAGAGATTTGGTCCACGAATCATCCAAGTTAACCACATTCGTCCATTTTGGTGTTTCTTCGTTTCGACTAGCGCCAAAGTTGACCAAAGCCAAATGTGAAGAATAGATTAATGTAATATGACACAATAAACCATGTGGAGAAGTTTGAGAGCAAGGAAGACAGATTTGGTCCACGAATCATCCAAATTAACCACGTTCGTCCATTTCGGTCTTTCTTTGTTTCAACTAGCTCCAAAGTTGACTGAAGCCAATGACATTTCTAGATTGATGTAGTATGACAAAACAAACCATGTGGAGAAGTTGGAGACCAAAGAAGAGATATTTTGTAAAAGAAATATCCAAGTTTCCCAAGTTCGTCCATTTTGGTCTTTATTTGTTTCGACTAGCTCCAATGTTCATCGAAGCCAAAAGGCATGCATAGATTGATGTAATATGACACAATGAATGATATGGAGAAGTTTGAGACCAAGGAAGAGAGATTTGGTCCAAGAATCATCCAAGTTGACCATGTTCGTCTATTTTGGTCTTTCTTCGTTTCGATAAGCTCCAAAGTTGACCAAAGCCAAATGTGAAGAATAGAGCGATGTAATATGGCACAATAAACCATGTGGAGAAGTTTGAGACCAAGGAAGACAAATTTGGTCTTTCTTCGTTTCAACTAGCTGCAAAGTTGACCGAAGCCAATGACATTCATATATTGATGTAGTATGACACAATAAACCATGTGGAGAAGTTTGAGACCAAGGAACAGAGATTTGGTCCAAGAATCATCCAAGTTGACCATATTCGATCATTTTGGTCTTTCTTCATTTCGACTGGCTCCAATGTTCACTGAAGCTAAATGATATGCATTCATTGATGTAATATGACACAATAAACCATGTGGAGAAGTTTGAACAAAGGAAGAGAGATTTGGTCGAAGAATCATCCAAGTTGACCAAGTTCATCCATTTTCGTCTTTCTTCATTTCGACTTACTCCAAAGTTGTTAAAAGCCAAAGGTAAAGCATAGATTGATGTAGTATGACACAATAAACCATGTGGAGAAGATTGAGACGAAGGAAGAGAGATTTGGTCCAAGAAATATCCAAGTTGACCAAGTTCGTCCATTTTGGTCATTCTTTCTTTCGACTAGCTCCAATGTCCACCGAAGCCAAAAGGTATGCATAGATTGATGTAATATGATACAATGAACGATGTGGAGAAGTTTGAGACCAAGGAAGAGAGATTTGGTCCAAGAATCATCTAAGTTAACGAAGTTCGTCCATTTTGGTCTTTGTTCATTTCGACTAATTCCAAAGTTGGCCAAAGCCAAAGGTCAAGCATAGATTAATGTAGTATGACACAATAAACCATGTGGAGAAGTTTGAGACCAAGGAAGAGAGTTTTGGTCCAAGAATCATCCAAGTTGACCAAGTTCGTCCGTTTATGTCTTTCTTCGTTTCGACAAGCTCCAAAGCTGACCAAAGCGAAATGTCAAAAATAGATTGATGTAATATGACACAATAAACTATGTGGAAAGTTTGAGACCAAGGAAGCAAGATTTGGTCCAGGAATCATCCAAGTTGACCAAGTTCGTCCATTTTGGTCATTCTTTGCTTCGACTAGCTCCAATGTTCACCGAAGCCAAAAGGCATGCATAGATTGATGTAAGATGACAGAATGAACGATGTGGAGAATTTTCAGACCAACGAAGAGAGATTTAGTCCAAGAATCATCCAAGTTGGCCAAGTTTGTCCATTTTGGTCATTCTTTCTTTCGACTAGCTCCAATGTCCACCGAAGCCAAAAGGTATGCATAGATTGATGTAATATGATACAATGAACGATGTGGAGAAGTTTGAGACCAAGGAAGAGAGATTTGGTCCAAGAATCATCTAAGTTAACGAAGTTCGTCCATTTTGGTCTTTCTTCGTTTCGATAAGCTCCAAAGTTAACCAAAGCCAAATGTCAAGAATAGAGCGATGTAATATGGCACAATTAACCTTGTGGAGAAGTTTGAGACCAAGGAAGAGAGATTTGGTCCAAGAATCATCCAAGTTGACCAAGTTCGTCCGTTTATGTCTTTCTTCGTTTCGACAAGCTCCAAAGCTTACCAAAGCCAAATGTGAAAAATAGATTGATGTAATATGACACAACAAACTATGTGGAAAGTTTGAGACCAAGGAAGCAAGATTTGGTCCAAGAATCATCCAAGTTAACCAAGTTCGTCAATTTTGGTCTTTCTTTGTTTCGACTAGCTCCAATCTTCACCGAAGCCATATGGCATGCATAGATTGATGTAATATGTCACAATAAACCATGTGGAGAAGTTTGAGAACAAGGAAGAGAGATTTGGTTCAAGAAATATCCAAGTTGACCAAGTTCATCCATTTTGGTCATTCTTTCTTTCGACTAGCACCAATGTCCACCGAAGCCAAAAGGCATGCATAGATTGATGTAATATGACACAATGAACGATGTGGAGAAGTTTGAGACCAAGGAAGAGAGATTTGGTCCAAGAATCATCCAAGTTGACCACGTTCGTCCATTTTGGTCTTTCTTCGTTTCGACTAGCTCCAATGTTGACCGAAGCCAAATGACATGCATAGATTGATGTAATATTACACAATAAACCATGTGGAGAAGTTTCAGACCAAGGAAGAGAGATTTGGTCGAAGAATCATCCAAGTTGACCAAGTTCGTCCGTTTCTGTCTTTCTTCATTTCGACAAGCTCCAAAGCTGATCAAAGCCAAATGTCAAAAATAGATTGATGTAATATGACACAATAAACTATGTGGAAAGTTTGAGACAATGGAAGCAAGATTTGGTCCAAGAATCATCCAAGTTAACCAAGTTCATCCATTTTGGTCATTCTTCGTTTCGACTAGCTCCAATGTTTCCCGAAGCCAAATGACATGCATAGATTCATGTAATCTGACACAAGAAACCATGTGGAGAAGTTTGAGACCAAGGAAAAGATATTTGGTCCAAGAATCATCCAAGTTGGCCAAGTTCGTCTATTTTGGTCTTTCTTTGTTTCGACTAGCTCCAATGTTCACCGAAGCCAAATGGCATGCACAGATTGATTTAATATGACACAATGAACGATGTGGAGATGTTTGAGACCAAGGAAGAGAGATTTAGTCCAAGAATCATCAAAGTTGACCATGTTCGTCTATTTTGGTCTTTCTTCGTTTCGATAAGCTCCAAAGTTGACCAAAGCCAAATGTCAAGAATAGAAGGATGTAATATG
This sequence comes from Bauhinia variegata, assembly GCA_022379115.2. Taxonomy (NCBI): domain Eukaryota; kingdom Viridiplantae; phylum Streptophyta; class Magnoliopsida; order Fabales; family Fabaceae; genus Bauhinia; species Bauhinia variegata. Next base: position 78,252 of record CM039437.1, on the reverse strand, counting down.
GCACAATAAACCATGTGGAGAAGTTTGAGACCAAGGAAGAGAGATTTAGTCCAAGACTCATCCAAGTTGACCAAGTTCGTCCGTTTATGTCTTTCATCGTTTCGACAAGCTCCAAAGCTGACCAAAGCCAAATGTCAAAAATAGATTGATGTAATATGACACAATAAACTATGTGGAAAGTTTGAGACCAAGGAAGCAAGATTTGGTCCAAGAATCATCGAAGTTTACCAAGTTCGTCCGTTTTGGTCTTTCTTTGTTTCGACTAGCTCCAATTTCACCGAAGCCATATGGCATGCATAGATTAATGTAATATGACACAACAAACCATGTGGAGAAGTTAGAGACCAAGGAAGAGAGATTGGTCCAAGAATTATCCATGTTGACCACGTTTGTCCATTTTCATCTGTCTTCGTTTCGACTAACTCAAAACTTGGCCGAAGCCAAAAATCAAGCATAGGTTAATGTAATATGACACAATAAACCATGTGGAGAAGTTTGAGACCAATGAAGAGAGATTTAGTCGAAGAATCATCCAAGTTGACCACGTTCATCCATTTTGGTCTTTCTTCATTTCGACTAGCTCCAATGTTTCCCGAAGCCAAATGACATGCATAGATTGATGTAATATGACACAAGAAACCATGTGGAGAAGTTTGAGACCAAGGAAGAAAGATTTGGTCCAAGAATCATCTAAGTTGACCACGTTCGTCCATTTTGGTGTTTCTTCGTTTCGACTAGCTCCAATGCTCACCGAAGCCAAATGACATGCATAGATTGATGTAATGTGACACAAGAAACCATGTGGAGAAGTTTGAGACCAAGGAAGAGATATTTGGGCCACGAATCATCCAAGTTAACCACGTTTGTCCATTTTGGTCTTTCTTCGTTTCGACTAGCTCCAAAGTTCACCAAAGCCAAATGTCAAGCATAGATTGATGTAATATGACACAATAAACCATGTGGAGAAGTTTGAGACCATGGAAGAGAGATTTGGTCCAAGAATCATCAAAGTTTACCACGTTCGTCCAATTTGCTCTTTCCGCGTTTCGACTCGCTCTAACGTTCACCGAAGCCAAATGACATGCATTGATTGATGTAATATGACACAATAAACCATGTCGAGAAGTTTGAGAGAAAGGAAGAGAGATTTGGTCCAAGAATTATCTAAGTTGACCATGTTCGTCCATTTTTGTATTTCTTCGTTTCGACTAAGTCCAAACTTGACCGAAGCCAATTGTCAAGCATAGGTTGATGTAATATGACGCAATAAACCATGTGGAGAAGTTTGAGACCAAGGAAGAGAGATTTGGTCCAAGAATTATCCAAGTTGACCACGTTTGGCCATGTAGGTCTTTCTTCGATCCGAGTAACTCCAAACTTTACCGAAGCCAAATGTCAAGCATAGGTTGATGTAATCTGACACAATAAACCATGTGGAGAAGTTTGAGACCTAGGAAGAGAGATTTGGTCCAAGAATCATCCAAGTTGACCACGTTCGTCCATTTTGGTGTTTCTTCGTTTCGACTCCCTCGAATGTTCACAGAAGCCAAATGACATGCATAGATTAATGTAATATGACGCAATAAACCATGTCAAGAAATTTGAGACCAAGGAAGAGAGACTTGGTCCAAGAATTATCCAAGTTGACCACGTTTGTCCATTTTGGTCTTTCTTCATTTCGACTAGCCCCAATGTTCACCGAAGCCAAATGACATGCATAGATTGATGTAATATGACACAATAAAGCATGTGGAGAAGTTTGAGGCCAAGGAAGAGAGATTTGGTCCAAGAATCATCCAACTTGACCACGTTCGTCCATTTTGGTCTTTCTTCGTTTCGACTAGCTCTAATGTTCACTGAAGCCAAATGACATGCATTGATTGATGTAATATGACACAATAAACTATGTGAAGAAGTTTCAGACCAAGGAAGAGAGATTTGGTCCAAGAATTATCCAAGTTGACGCCGTTTGTCCATTTAGGTCTTTGTTCGTTTCGACTAACTCCAAACATGACCGAAGCCAAATGTCAAGTATAGGTTGATGTAATCTGACACAATAAACCATGTGGAGAAGTTTGAGACCCCAGGAAGACAGATTTGGTCCAAGAATTATCCAAGTTGACCACGTTCGTCCATTTTGGTCTTTCTTCGTTTCGACTCCCTCGAATGTTCACAGAAGCCAAATGACATGCATAGATTAATGTAATATGACGCAATAAACCATGTCGAGAAATTTGAGACCAAGGAAGAGAGACTTGGTAGAAGAATTATCCAAGTTGACCACGTTTGGCCATTTAGGTCTTTCTTCGATCCGAGTAACTCCAAACTTGACCGAAGCCAAATGTCAAGTATAGGTTGATGTAATACGACACAATAAACCATGTGGAGAAGTTTGAGACCTAGGAAGAGAGATTTGGTCCAAGAATCATCCAAGTTCACCACGTTCGTCCATTTTGGTGTTTCTTCGTTTCGACTCCCTCGAATGTTCACAGAAGCCAAATGACATGCATAGATTAATGTAATATGACGCAATAAACCATGTCAAGAAATTTGAGACCAAGGAAGAGGAAGAGAGACTTGGTCCAAGAATTATCCAAGTTGACCACGTTTGGCCATTTTGGTCTTTCGTCGTTTCGACTAGCCCCAATGTTCACCGAAGCCAAATGACATGCATAGATTAATGTAATATGACACAATAAACCATGTGGAGAAGTTTGAGGCCAAGGAAGAAAGATTTGGTCCAAGAATCATCCAACTTGACCACGTTCGTCCATTTTGGTCTTTCTTCGTTTCGACTGGCTCTAATGTTCACCGAAGCCAAATGACATGCATTGATTGATGTAATAAGACACAATAAACTATGTGAAGAAGTTTCAGACCAAGGAAGAGAGATTTGGTCCAAGAATTATCCAAGTTGACGCCGTTTGTCCATTTAGGTCTTTGTTCGTTTCGACTAACTCCAAACATGACCGAAGCCAAATGTCAAGCATAGGTTGATGTAATCTGACACAATAAACCATGTGGAGAAGTTTGAGACCCAGGAAGACAGATTTGGTCCAAGAATTATCCAAGTTGACCACGTTCGTCCATTTTGGTCTTTCTTCGTTTCGACTCCCTCGAATGTTCACAGAAGCCAAATGACATGCATAGATTAATGTAATATGATGCAATAAACCATGTCGAGAAATTTTAGACCAAGGAAGAGAGACTTGGTAGAAGAATTATCCAAGTTGACCACGTTTGGCCATTTAGGTCTTTCTTCGATCCGAGGAACTCCAAACTTGACCGAAGCCAAATGTCAAGTATAGGTTGATGTAATACGACACAATAAACCATGTGGAGAAGTTTGAGACCAAGGAAGAGAGATTTGGTCCAAGAATCATCCAAGTTGACTATGTTCGTCCATTTTGGTGTTTCTTCGTTTCGACTACCTCGAATGTTCACAGAAGCCAAATGACATGCATAGATTAATGTAATATGACACAATAAACCATGTCGAGAAATTTGACACCAAGGAAGAGAGACTTGGTCCAAGAATTATCCAAGTTGACCACGTTTGGCCATTTAGGTCTTTCTTCGATTCGAGTAACTCCAAACTTGACCGAAGCCAAATGTCAAGGATAGCTTGATGTAATATGACACAATAAACCATGTGGAGAAGTTTGAGACCAAGGAAGAGAGATTTGGTCCAAGAATCATCCAAGTTGACCACGTTCGTCCATTTTGGTGTTTCTTCGTTTCGACTCCCTCGAATGTTCATAGAAGCCAAATGACATGCATAGATTAATGTAATATGACGCAATAAACTATGTCGAGAAATTTGAGACCAAGGAAGAGAGACTTGGTCCAAGAATTATCCAAGTTGACCACGTTTGGCCATTTAGGTCTTTCTTCGATACGAGTAACTCCAAACTTGACCGAAGCCAAATGTCAAGCATAGGTTGATGTAATCTGACACAATAAACCATGTGGAGAAGTTTGAGACCAAGGAAGAGAGATTTGGTCCAAGAATTATCCAAGTTGACCACGTTCGTCCATTCTGGTCTTTCTTCGTTTCGACTCCCTCGAATGTTCACAGAAGCCAAATGACATGCATAGATTAATGTAATATGACGCAATAAACCATGTCGAGAAATTTGAGACCAAGGAAGAGAGACTTGGTCCAAGAATTATCCAAGTTGACCACATTTGGCTATTTTGGTCTTTCTTCGTTTCGACTAACTCCAAACATCATCGAAGCCAAATGTCAAGCATAGGTTGATGTAATCTGACACAATAAACCATGTGGAGAAGTTTGAGACCCAGTAAGAGAGATTTGGTCCAAGAATTATCCAAGTTGACCACGTTCGTCCATTCTGGTCTTTCTTCGTTTCGACTCCCTCGAATGTTCACAGAAGCCAAATGACATGCATAGATTAATGTAATATGACGCAATAAACCATGTCGAGAAATGTGAGACCAAGGAAGATAGACTTGGTCCAAGAATTATCCAAGTTGACCACGTTTGGCCATTTTGGTCTTTCTTCGTTTCGACTAACTCTAAACATGATCGAAGCCAAATGTCAAGCATAGGTTGATGTAATCTGACACAATAAACCATGTGGAGAAGTTTGAGACCAAGGAAGAGAGATTTGGTCCAAGAATCATCCAAGTTCACCACGTTCGTCCATTTTGGTGTTTCTTCGTTTTGACTCCCTCGAATGTTCACAGAAGCCAAATGACATGCATAAATTAATGTAATATGACGCCATAAAACATGTCAAGAAATTTGAGACCAAGGAAGAGAGACTTGGTCCAAGAATTATCCAAGTTGACCACGTTTGGCCATTTTGGTCTTTCTTCGTTTCGACTAACTCCAAACATGACCGAAGCCAAATGTCAAGCATAGGTTGATGTAATCTGACACAATAAAGCATGTGGAGAAGTTTGAGACCCAGGAAGAGAGATTTGGTCCAAGAATTATCCAAGTTGACCACGTTCGTCCATTTTGGTCTTTCTTCGTTTCAACTCCCTCGAATGTTCACAGAAGCCAAACGACATGCATAGATTAATGTAATATGACGCAATAAACCATGTCGAGAAATTTGAGACCACGGAAGAGAGACTTGGTCCAAGAATTATCCAAGCTGACCACGTTGGCCATTTAGGTCTTTCTTCGAATCGAGTAACTCCAAACTTGACCGAAGCCAAATGTCAAGTATAGGTTGATGTACTATGACACAATAAACCATGTGGAGAAGTTTGAGACCTAGGAAGAGAGATTTGGTCCATGATTCATCCAAGTTGACCACGTTCGTCCATTTTAGTCTTTCTTCATGTCGAATAGCTCCAAAGTTAACCAAAGCCAAATGTCAAGAACACATTGATGTAATATGACACAAAAAACCATGTGGAGAAGTTTGAGACCAAGGAAGAGAGATTTGGTCCAACAATCATCCAAGTTGACCAAGTTAGTCCATTTTGATCTTTCTTCGTATCGACTAACTCCAAAGTTGGCCGTAGCTAAATATCAAGCGTAGGTTGAGATAATAGCACACAATAAACTGTGTGGAGAAGTTTCAGACCAAGGAAGTGAGATTTAGTCCATGAATCATCCAAGTTAACCACGTTCGTCCATTTTTGTCTTTCTTCGTTACGAATAGCTCCAAACTTGGCCGAAGCCAAATATCAAGCATAGGTTGATGTAATATGACACAATAAACCATGTGGAGTAGTTTGACACTAAGGAATAGAGATTTGGTCCAAGAATCATCCAAGTTGACCAAGTCCATCCATTTTGGTCTTTCTTCATGTCAAATAGCTCCAAAGTTGACCAAAGCCAAATGTCAAGAACAGATTGATGTAATATGACACAAGAAATCATGTGGAGAAGTTTGAGACCAAGGAAGAGAGATTTGGTCCAAGAATCATCCAAGTTGACCACGTTCGTCCATTTTGGACATTCTACGTTTCGGCTAGCTCCAATGTTCACCTAAGCCAAATGACATGCATAGATTGATGTAATATGACACAATAAACCATGTGGAGTAGTTTGACACCAAGAAAGAGAGATTTGGCCACGAATCATCCAAGTTAACCACGTTCGTCCATTTTGGTCTTTCTTCGTTTTGACTATTTCCAAAGTTGACCAGAGCCAAATGTCAAGCATAGATTTATGTAATATGATACAATAAACCATGTGGAGTAGTTTGAGACCAAGACAGAGCAATTTGGTCCAAGAATCATCTAAGTTGACCACATTCGTCCATTTTGGTCTTTCTTCGTTTCGACTAGCTCCAATGTTCACCGAAGCCAATTGTCAATCATAGGTTGATGTAATATGACACAATAAACCATGTGGAGAAGTTTGACACCAAGGAAGAGAAATTTGGTCCAAGAATCATCCAAGTTGACCAAGTTCGTCCATTTTGGTCTTTCGTCGTTTCGAATAGCTCCAAAGTTGACCAAAGCCAAATGTCAAAAACAGATTGATGTAATATGACACAAGAAACCCTGTGGAGAAGTTTGAGACCAAGGAATAGAGATTTGCTCTAAGAATCATCCAAGTTGACCACGTTCGTCCATTTTGGAATTTCTACGTTTCGACTAGCTCAAATGTTCACCGAAGACAAATGACATGCATAGATTGATGTAATATGACACAATAAACCATGTGGAGTAGTTTGAGACCAAGAAAGAGAGATTTGGCCCACGAATCATCCAAGTTAAGCACGTTCGTCCATTTTGGTCTTTCAACGTTTTCATTAGCTCCAAAGTTGACCAGAGCCAAATTTCAAGCATAGGTTGGTGTAATATGACACAAGAAACCATGTGGAGAAGTTTGAGACCAAGGAATAGAGATTTGGTCGAAGAATACTCCAAGTTGGTCAAGTTCATCCATTTTGGTCTTTCATCGTTTCGACTAACTCCAAACTTGGCCGAAGCCAAATATCAAGCATAGGTTGATGTAATATGACACAATAAACCGTGTGCAGAACTTTACGACCAAGGAAGAGAGATTTGGTCCAAGAACCATCCAAGTTGACCAAGTTCATCCATTTTAGTCTTTCTTCGTTTCGAATAGCTCCAAAGTTTACCAAAGCCAAATGTCATGAACAGATTGATGTAATATGACACAAGAAACCCTGTGGAGAAATTTGAGACCAGGGAAGAGAGATTTGGTCCAAGAATCATCCAAGTTGACCACGTTCGTCCATTTTGGACTTTCTACGTTTCGACTAGCTCCAATGTTCACCACAGCCAAATTACATGCATATATTGATGTAATATGACACAATAAACCATGTGGAGAAGTTAGAGACCAAGGAGGAGAGATTTGGCCAACGAATCATCCAAGTTAACAACGTTCGTCCATTTTGGTCTTTCTTCATTTGAAGTAGCTCCAAAGTTAACCAGAGCCAAATGTCAAGCATAGATTGTTGTAATATGACGAAATAAACCATGTGGAGTAGTTTGAGACCAAGAAAGAGAGATTTGGTCCAAGAATCATCTAAGTTGACCACGTTCGTCCATTTTCGTCTGTATTCGTTTCGACTAGCTCCAATGTTCATCGAAGCCAATTGTCAAGCAGAGGTTGATGTAATATGACACAATAAATCATGTGGAGAAGTTTGAGACCAAGGATGAGAGATTTGGTCCAAAAATCATCCAAGCTGACCACGTTCGTCCATTTTAGTTTTTCTTTGTGTCGAGTAGCTCCAAAGTTGACCAAAGCCAAATGTCAAGAACAGATTGATGCAGTATGACACAAGAAACCATGTGGAGAAGTTTGAGACCAAGGAGTAGAGATTTGGTCCAAGAGTCATCCAAGTTGACAAAGTTCATCCATTTTTGTCTTTCGTCATTTCGACTAGCCCCAATGTTCACCGAAGCCAATTGTCAAGCATAGGTTGATGTAATATGACACAATAAATCATGTGGAGAAGATTGCGACCAAGGAAGAGAGATTTGGTCCAAAAATCATCCAAGCTGACCACGTTCGTCCATTTTCATCTTTCTTCGTTTCGACTAACTCCAAACTTGGCCGAAGCCAAAAATTAAGCACAGGTTGATGTAATATGACACAATAAACCGTGTGGAGAAGTTTGAGACATGAAAGAGAGATTTGGTCCAAGAATCATCTAGGTTAACCAAGTTCGTCCATTTTCATTTTTCTTTGTGTCGAATAGCTCCAAAGTTGACCAAAGCCAAATGTTAAGAATAGGTTGATGCAATATGACACAAGAAACCATGTGGAGAAGTTTGAGACCAAGGAATAGAGATTTGGTCCAAGAATCATCCAAGTTGACAAAGTTCGTCCATTTTCGTCTTTCTTCATTTCGACTAGCTCCAATGTTCACCGAAGCCAAATGTCAAGCATAGGTTGATGTAATATGACACAATAAATCATGTGGAGAAGATTGAGACCAAGGAAGAGAGATTTGGTCCAAAAATCATCCAAGCTGACCACGTTCGTCCATTTTCGTCTTTCTTCGTTTCGACTAACTCCAAACTTGGCCGAAGCCAAAAATTAAGCACAGGTTGATGTAATATGACACAATAAACCGTGTGGAGAAGTTTGAGACCAAGAAAGAGAGATTTGGTCCAAGATTCATCCAGGTTAACCAAGTTCGTCCATTTTAGTTTTTCTTTGTGTCGAATAGCTCCAAAGTTGACCAAAGCCAAATGTGAAGAATAGGTTGATGCAATATGACACAAGAAACCATGTGGAGAAGTTTGAGACCAAGGAATAGAGATTTGGTCAAAGAATCATCCAAGTTGACAAAGTTCGTCCATTTTGGTCTTTTTTCGTTTCGACTAACTCCAAACTTGGCCGAAGCCAAATATCAAGCATAGGTTGATGTAATATGACACAAGAAACCATGTGGAGAAGTTAGAGACCAAGGAGGAGAGATTTGGCCCACGAATCATCCAAGTTAACCACGTTCGTCCATTTTGGTCTTTCTTCGTTTGGACTAGCTCCAAGGTTGACTAGAGCCAAATGTCAAGCATAGATTGATGTAATATGACGCAATAAACCATGTGGAGTAGTTTCAGACCAAGGAAGAGAGATTTGGTCGAAGAATCATCCAAGTTGACAAAGTTCATCCATTTTCGTCTTTCTTCGTTTCGACTAGCCCCAATGTTCATTGAAGCCAATTGTCAAGCATAGGTTGTTGTAATATGACACAATGAATCATGTGGAGAAGATTGAGACCAAGGAATAGAGATTTTGCCCAAGAATCATCCAAGTTGACAATGTTCGTCCATTTTGGTCTTTCTTCATTTCGACTAGCTCCAATGTTCACCGAAGCCAAATGTCAAGCATAGGTTGATGTAATATGACACAATAAATCATGTGGAGAAGATTGAGACCAAGGAAGAGAGATTTGGTCCAAAAATCATCCAAGCTGACCACGTTCGTCCATTTTCGTCTTTCTTCGTTTCGACTAACTCCAAACTTGGCCGAAGCCAAAAATTAAGCACAGGTTGATGTAATATGACACAATAAACCGTGTGGAGAAGTTTGAGACCAAGAAAGAGAGATTTGGTCCAAGATTCATCCAGGTTAACCAAGTTCGTCCATTTTAGTTTTTCTTTGTGTCGAATAGCTCCAAAGTTGACCAAAGCCAAATGTGAAGAATAGGTTGATGCAATATGACACAAGAAACCATGTGGAGAAGTTTGAGACCAAGGAATAGAGATTTGGTCAAAGAATCATCCAAGTTGACAAAGTTCGTCCATTTTGGTCTTTTTTCGTTTCGACTAACTCCAAACTTGGCCGAAGCCAAATATCAAGCATAGGTTGATGTAATATGACACAAGAAACCATGTGGAGAAGTTAGAGACCAAGGAGGAGAGATTTGGCCCACGAATCATCCAAGTTAACCACGTTCGTCCATTTTGGTCTTTCTTCGTTTGGACTAGCTCCAAGGTTGACTAGAGCCAAATGTCAAGCATAGATTGATGTAATATGACGCAATAAACCATGTGGAGTAGTTTCAGACCAAGGAAGAGAGATTTGGTCCAAGAATCATCCAAGTTGACAAAGTTCGTCCATTTTCGTCTTTCTTCGTTTCGACTAGCCCCAATGTTCATTGAAGCCAATTGTCAAGCATAGGTTGTTGTAATATGACACAATGAATCATGTGGAGAAGATTGAGACCAAGGAATAGAGATTTTGCCCAAGAATCATCCAAGTTGACAATGTTCGTCCATTTTGGTCTTTCTTCGTTTTGACTAACTCCAAACTTGGCCGAAGCCAAATATCAAGCATAGGTTGAAGTAATATAACACAATAAACCGTGTGGAGAACTTTAAGGCCAAGGAAGAGAGATTTGGTCCAAGAATCATCCAAGTTGACCAAGTTCGTCCATTTTGGTCTTTCTTCATTTCGAATAGCTCCAAAGTTGACCAAAGCCAAATGTCAAGAACAGATTGATGTAATATGACACAAGAAACCATGAGGAGAAGTTTGAGACCAAGGAATAGAGATTTGGTCCAAGAATCATCCAAGTTGACCACGTTCGTCCATTTTCATCTTTCTTCGTTTCGACTAACTCCAAACTTGGCCGAAGCCAAATATCAAGCATAGGTTGATGTAATATGACACAAGAAACCATGTGGAGAAGTTAGAGACCAAGGAGGAGAGATCTGGCCCACGAATCATCCAACTTAACCATGTTCATCCATTTTGGTCTTTCTTCGTTTGGACTAGCTCCAAGGTTGACTAGAGCCAAATGTCAAGCATAGATTGATGTAATATGACGCAATAAACCATGTGGAGTAGTTTGAGACCAAGGAAGAGAGATTTGGTCCAAGAATCATCCAAGTTGACCAAGTTCGTCCATTTTGGTCTTTCGTCGTTTCGAATAGCTCCAATGTTGACCAAAGCGAAATGTCCAGAACAGGTTGATGCAATATGACACAAGAAACCATGTGGAGAAGTTTGAGACTAAGGAAGAGAGATTTGGTCCAACAATCATCTAAGTTGACCACGTTCGTCCATTTTGGTCTTTCTTCATTTCGACTAGCTCTAAACTTGGCCGAAGCCAAATATCAAGCATAGGTTAATGTAATATGACAAAATAAATCGTGTGGAGAAGTTTGAGACCAAGGAAGAGAGATTTGGTCCAAGAATTATCCAAGTTGACCACGTTCGTCCATTTTCGTCTTTCTTCGTTTCGACTAACTCCAAACTTGGCCGAAGCCAAAAATCAAGTATAGGTTGATGTAATATGATAGAATAAACCATGTGGAGAAGTTTGAGACCAAGGAAGAGAGATTTGGTCCAAGTGTCATCCAAGTTGACCACGTTCGTCCATTTTGGTCTTTCTTCGTTTCGACAAGCTCCAATGTTCACCGAAGCCAAATGACGTGCATAGATTGATGTAGTATGACACAATAAGCCATGTGGAGAAGTTTGGGACCAAGGAAGAGAGATTTGGTCCAAGAATCATCCAAGTTGACCAAGTTCGTCCATTTTGGTCTTTCTTCATTTCAACTAACTCCGAACTTCGCCGAAGCCAAATATCAAGCATAGGTTGATATAATATGACACAATAAACCATGTGGAGAAGTTTGAGACCCAGGAAGAGAGATTTGGTCCAAGAATCATCCAAGTTGACCAAGTTCATCTATTTTCGTCTTTCTTTCGTTTCGATTAACTCCAAACTTAGCCGAAGCCAATTATCAAGCGCAGGTTGATGTAATATGACACAATAAACCAAGTGGAGAAGTTTGAGACCAAGGACGAGAGATTTGGTCCAAGAATCATCCAAGTTGACCAAGTTCGTCCATTTTAGTTTTTCTTTCTCTCGAATAGCTCCAAAGTTGACCAAACCCAAATGTCAAGAACAAGTTGATGCAATATGACACAATAAACCGTGTGGAGAAGTTTGAGACCAAGGAATAGAGATTTGGTCCAAGAATCATCCAAGTTGACCAAGTTCGTCCATTTTGGTCTTTCTTCATTTCGACTAACTCAAAACTTGGCCAAAGCCAAATATCAAGCATAGGTTGATGTAATATGACAAAATAAACCGTGTGGAGAAGTTTGAGACCAAGGAAGAGAGATTTGGTCCACGAATCATCCAAGTTAACCACGTTCGCCCATTTAGGTCTTTCTTCGTTTTGACTAGCTGCAAAGTTGACCAGAGCCAAATATCAAGCATAGATTGATGTAATATGACACAATAAACCATGTGGAGAAGTTTGAGACCAAGGAAGAGAGATTTGGTCCAAGAATTATCCAAGTTGACCACGTTCGTGCATTTTTGTCTTTCTTCGTTTCGACTAACTCCAAACTTGGCCGAAGCCAAATATCAAGCATAGGTTGATGTAATATGACAAAATAAAATGTGTGGAGAACTTTAAGACCAAAGAAGAGAGATTTGGTCCAAGAATCATCCAAGTTGACCAAGTTCGTCCATTTTGGTCTTTCTTCGTTCGAATAGCTCCAAGGTTGACCAAAGCCAAATGTCAAGAACAGATTGATGTAGTATGACACAAGAAACCATGTGGAGATGTTTGAGACCAAGGAAGAGAGATTTGGTCCAAGAGTCATCCAAGTTGACCACGTTCGTCCATTTTGGTCTTTCTTCGTTTCGACAAGCTCCAATGTTCACCGAAGCCAAATGACATGCATAGGTTGATATAATATGACACAATAAACCGTGTGGAGAAGTTTCAGACCAAGGAAGAGAGATTTAGTCCATGAATCATCCAAGTTAACCACCTTCGTCCATTTTGGTCTTTCTTCATTTCGACAAGCTCCAAAGTTGACCAAAGCCAAATGTCAAGCATAAATTAATGTAATATGACACAAGAAACCCTGTGGAGAAGTTCTAGACCAATGAAGAGAGATTTGGTCCAAGAATCATGAAAGTTGACCGCGTTCGTCCATTTTGGTCTTTCTTCGTTTCGAATAGCTCCAAACTTGGCCGAAGCCAAATATCAAGCATTGGTTAATGTAATATGACACAATAAACCATATGGAGAAGTTTGAGACCCAGGAAGAGAGATTTGGTCCAAGAATCATCCAAGTTGACCAAGGTCCTCCATCTTGGTCTTTCTTCGTTTCGACTAACTCCAAATTTGGCCGAAGCCAAATATCAAGCATAGGTTGATGTAATATCACACAATAAACCGTGTGGAGAAGTTTGAGACCAAGCAAGAGAGATTTGGTCCATGAATCATCCAAGTTAACCACGTTCATCCATTTTGTTCTTTCTTCGTTTCGACTAACTCCAAACTTGACCGAAGGCAAATGTCAAGCATATGTTGATGTAATATGATACAATAAACTGTGTGGAGAAGTTTGAGATCAAGGAAGAGAGATTTGGTCCAAGAATTATCCAAGTTGAGGACATTTGTCCATTTTTGTCTTTCTTCCTTTCGACTAACTCCAAACATGACTGAAGCCAAATGTCAAGCATATGTTGATGTAATATGACACAATAAACCGTGCGGAGAATTTTCAAACCAAGGAAGAGAGAATTGGTCCATGAATCATCCAAGTTAACCACGTTCCTCCATTTTGGTCTTTATTCATTTTTAATAGCTCCAAAGTTGACCAAAGCCAAATGTCAAGAACAGATAGATGTAATATGACACAAGAAACCATGTGGAGAAGTTTGAGACAAAGGAAGAGAGATTTGGTCCAAGAATCATCCAAGTTGACCATGTTCGTCCATTTTGGTCTTTCTTCGTTTCGACTCGCTCCAATGTTCACAGAAGCCAAATGACATGCATAGATTGATATAATATGACACAATAAACCATGTCGAGAAGTTTGAGACCAAGGAAGAGAGATTTTGTCCAAGAATTATCTAACTGGACCACGTTCGTCGATTTTGGTTTTTCTTCGTTTCGACTAACTCCAAACTTCACTGAAGCCAAATGTCAAGCATAGGTTGATGTAATATGACACAATAAAACATGTGGAGAAGCTTGAGACCAAGGAAGAGAGATTTGGTCTAAGAATTATCCAAGTTGACCAAGTTCATCCATTTTCGTCTTTCTTTCGTTTCGATTAATTCCAAACTTAGCCGAAGCCAATTGTCAAGCGCAGGTTGATGTAATATGACACAATAAACCAAGTGGAGAATTTTGAGACCAAGGACGAGAGATTTGATCAAAGAATCATCCAAGTTGACCAAGTTCGTCCATTTTAGTTTTTCTTTCTCTCGAATAGCTCCAAAGTTGACCAAACCCAAATGTCAAGAACAAGTTCATGCAATATGACACAATAAACCGTGTGGAGAAGTTTGAGACCAAGGAATAGAGATTTGGTCCAAGAATCATCCAAGTTGACCAAGTTCGTCCATTTTGGTCTTTCTTCATTTCGACAAGCTCTAAAGTTGACCAAAGCCAAATGTCAAGCATAAATTAATGTAATATGACACAAGAAACCCTGTGGAGAAGTTCTAGACCAATGAAGAGAGATTTCGTCCAAGAATCATGCAAGTTGACCGCGTTCGTCCATTTTGGTCTTTCTTCATTTCGAATAGCTCCAAACTTGGCCGAAGCCAAATATCAAGCATAGGTTGATGTAATATGACAAAATAAACCGTGTGGAGAAGTTTGAGACCAAGGAAGAGAGATTTGGTCAACGAATCATCCAAGTTAACCACGTTCGCCCATTTTGGTCTTTCTTCGTTTTGACTAGCTGCAAAGTTGACCAGAGCCAAATATCAAGCATAGATTGATGTAATATGACACAATAAACCATGTGGAGAAGTTTGAGACCAAGGAAGAGAGATTTCGTCCAAGAGTCATCCAAGTTGACCACGTTCGTCCATTTTGGTCTTTCTTCGTTTCGACAAGCTCCAATGTTCACCGAAGCCAAATGACATGCATAGGTTGATATAATATGACACAATAAACCGTGTGGAGAAGTTTCAGACCAAGGAAGAGAGATTTAGTCCATGAATCATTCAAGTTAACCACCTTCGTCCATTTTGGTCTTTCTTCATTTCGACAAGCTCCAAAGTTGACAAAGCCAAATGTCAAGCATAAATTAATGTAATATGACACAAGAAACCCTGTGGAGAAGTTCTAGACCAATGAAGAGAGATTTGGTCCAAGAATCATGCAAGTTGACCGCGTTCGTCCATTTTGGTCTTTCTTCATTTCGAATAGCTCCAAACTTGGCCGAAGACAAATATCAAGCATTGGTTGATGTAATATGACACAATAAACCATCTGGAGAAGTTTGAGACCCAGGAAGAGAGACTTGGTCCAAGAATCATCCAAGTTGACCAAGGTCCTCCATCTTGGTCTTTCTTCGTTTCGACTAACTCCAAACTTGACCGAAGGCAAATGTCAAGCATATGTTGATGTAATATGATACAATAAACTGTGTGGAGAAGTTTGAGATCAAGGAAGAGAGATTTGGTCCAAGAATTATCCAAGTTGAGGACATTTGTCCATTTTAGTCTTTCTTCCTTTCGACTAACTCCAAACATGACTGAAGCCAAATGTCAAGCATATATTGATGTAATATGACACAATAAACCGTGCGGAAAATTTTCAAACCAAGGAAGAGAGAATTGGTCCATGAATCAGCCAAGTTAACCACGTTCCTCCATTTTGGTCTTTCTTCATTTCTAATAGCTCCAAAGTTGACCAAAGCCAAATGTCAAGAACAGATAGATGTAATATGACACAAGAAACCATGTGGAGAAGTTTGAGACAAAGGAAGAGAGATTTGGTCCAAGAATCATCCAAGTTGACCATGTTCGTCCATTTTGGTCTTTCTTCGTTTCGACTCGCTCCAATGTTCACAGAAGCCAAATGACATGCATAGATTGATATAATATGACACAATAAACCATGTCGAGAAGTTTGAGACCAAGGAAGAGAGATTTTGTCCAAGAATTATCCAACTGGACCACGTTCGTCGATTTTGGTTTTTCTTCGTTTCGACTAACTCCAAACTTCACTGAAGCCAAATGTCAAGCATAGGTTGATGTAATATGACACAATAAAACATGTGGAGAAGCTTGAGACCAAGGAAGAGAGATTTGGTCTAAGAATTATCCAAGTTGACCACATTCGTCCATGTTGGTCTTTCTTCGTTTCGACTAACTTCAAACTTGGCCGAAGACAAATAACAAGCATAGGTTAATGTAATATGACACAATAAACTGTGTGGAGAAGTTTCAGACAAAGGAAGAGAGATTTGGTCTAGGAATTATCCAAGTTGACCAACTATGTCCATTTTGGTCTTTCTTCATTTCGACTAGCTCCAATGTTCACCGAAGCCAAATGACATGCATAGATTGATGTAATATGACACAATAAACATTGTGGAGAAGTTAGAGACCAAGGAAGAGAGATTTGGTCCAAGAATCATCCAAGTTGACCAAGTTTATCCACTTTGGACTTTCTTCGTTTCGACTAGTTCCAAAGTTGACTAAACCCAAATCTCAAGCATAGATTGATGTAATATGACACAATAAAGCATGTGGAGAAGTTAGAGACCAAAAAAGAGAGATTTGGTCCAATAATCATCCAGGTTGACGAAGTTTGTCCACTTTAGACTTTCTTCGTTTCGACTAACTCCAAACTTCTCCGAAGCCAAATATCAAGAATTGGTTGATGTAATATGACACAATAAACTGTGTGGAGAACTTTGAGACCAAGGAAGAGAGATTTGGTCCACGAATCATCAAAGTTAACCACCTTCGTCCATTTTGGTCTTTCTTCGTTTCGACTAGCTCCAAAGTTGACCAAAGCTAAATATCAAGCATAGGTTGATGTAATATGACACAATAAACCGTGTGGAGAAGTGTGAGACTAAGGAAGAGAGATTTGGTCCACGAATAATCAAAGTTAACCACATTCGTCCATTTTAGTCTTTCTTCATTTCGACTAGTTCCAAAGTGGACTAAACCCAAATATCAAGCATAGATTGATGTAATATGACACAATAAAGCATGTGGAGAAGTTAGAGACCAAGAAAGAGAGATCTAGTCCATGAATCATCCAGGTTGACCAAGTTTGTCCACTTTAGGCTTTCTTCGTTTCGACTAGTTTCAAAGTTAACAAAAGCCAAATCTCAAGCATAGATTGATGTAATATGACACAATAAACCATGTGGAGAAGTTTGAGACCAAGGAAGAGAGATTTGGTTAAAGAATCATCCAAGTTGACCAAGTTCGTCTATTTTGGTCTTTCTTAGTTTCGACTAACTCCAAACTTGGCCGAATCCAAATATCAAGCATAGGTTGATGTAATATGACACAATAAACCGTGTGGAGAAGTTTGAAACCAAGGAAGAGAGATTTGGTCCACGAATGATCAAAGTTAACCACATTCGTCCATTTTGGTCTTTCTTCATTTCAACTAACTCCAAAGTTCACCAAAGCCAAATATCAAGTATAGATTGATGTGATATGACACTATAAACATGTGGAGAAGTTTGAGACCAAGGAAGAGAGATTTGGTCTGAGAATCATCCAAGTTGACCACGTTCGTCCATTTTGGTCTTTCTTCATTTCGACTGGCTCTAATGTTCACCGAAGCCAAATGACATGCATAGATTGATGTAAAATGACACAATAAACAACGTGGATAAGTTAGAGACCAAGGAAGAGAGATTTGGTCCAAGAATCATCCTGGTAGACCAAGTTTGTACACTTTGGACTTTCTTCATTTCGACAAACTCCAAACTTGGCCGAAGCCAAATATCAAGCAAGGGTTGATGTAATATGACACATGAAACCGTGTGGAGAAGTTTGAGACCAAGGAAGAGAGATTTAGTCCAGGAATCTTCCAAGTTAACCACGTTCGTCTATTTTGGTCTTTCTTCATTTCGACTAGGTCCAAAGTTGAACAAATCCAAATGTCAAGCGTGGATTGATGTAATATGACACAATAAACAATGTGGAGAAGTTAGAGACCAACGAAGATAGATTTGGTCCAAGAATCATCCAGGTTGACCAAGTTTATCCACTTTGGACTTTCTTCGTTTCGACTAGTTCCAAAGTTGACCAAAGCCAAATCTCAAGCATAGATTGTTGTAATATGACACAATAAACCATGTGGAGAACTTTGAGACCAAGGAAGAGAGATTTGGTCAAAGAATCATCCAAGTTGACGAAGGTCGTCTATTTTGGTCTTTCTTAGTTTCGACTTGCTCCAAACTTGGCCGAATCCAAATATCAAGCATAGGTTGATGTAATATGACACAATAAATCGTGTGGACAAGTTTGAGACCAAGGAAGAGAGATTTGGTCCACGAATAATCAAAGTTAACCACGTTCGTCCATTTTGGTCTTTCTTCGTTTCAACTAGCTCCAAAGTTCACCAAAGCCAAATATCAAGTATAGATTGATGTAATATGACACTATAAACATGTGGAGAAGTTTGAGAGCAAGGAAGAGAGATTTGGTCTAAGAATCATCCAAGTTGACTAAGTTCCTCCATTTTGGTCTTTCTTCATTTCGACTAGCTCCAATGTTCACCGAAGCCAAATGACTTGCATAGATTGATGTAATATGACACAATAAACAATGTGGATATGTTAGAGACCAAGGAAGAGAGATTTGGTCCAAGATTCATCCAGGTTAACCATGTTTATCCACTTTGGACTTTCTTCATTTCGACTAGTTCCAAAGTTGACTAAACCCAAATCTCAAGCATAGATTGATGTAATATGACACAATAAACCATGTGGAGAAGTTTGAGACCAAGGAAGAGAGATTTGGCCAAAGAATCATCCAAGTTAACCTAGTTCGTCTATTTTTGTCTTTCTTCGTTTCGACTAACTCCAAACTTGGCCGAAGCCAAATATCAACCATAGGTTGATGTAATAAGACACAATAAACCGTGTGGAGAAGTTTGAGACCAAGGAAGAGAGATTTGGTCCACGAATAATCAAAGTTAACCACGTTCGTCGATTTTGGTCTTTCTTCGTTTCGACTAGCTCCAAAGTTCACCAAAGCCAAATATCAAGTAAAGATTGATGTAATATGACACTATAAACATGTGGAGAAGTTTGAGAGCAAGGAAGAGAAATTTGGTCTAAGAATTATCCAAGTTGACCATGTTCGTCCATTTTCGTCTTTCTTCTTTTCGACTAGCCCCAAAGTTCACCAAAGCCAAATATCAAGTAAAGATTGATGTAATATGACACTATAAACATGTGGAGAAGTTTGAGAGCAAGGAAGAGAAATTTGGTCTAAGAATTATCCAAGTTGACCATGTTCGTCCATTTTCGTCTTTCTTCTTTTCGACTAGCCCTAATGTTCACCGAAGCCAAATGACATGCATAGATTGATGTAATATGACACAATAAACAATGTGGAGAAGTTAGAGACCAACGAAGAGAGATTTGGTCCAAGAATCATCCAGATGACCAAGTTTATCCACTTTGGACTTTCTTCGTTTCGACTAGTTCCAAAGTTGACTAAACCCAAATCTCAAGCAAAGATTGATGTAATATGACACAATAAAGCATGTGGAGAAGTTAGAGACCAAGAAAGAGAGATTTGGTCCAAGAATCATCCAGGTTGACCAAGTTTGTCCACTTTAGACTTTCTTTGTTTCGACTAACTCCAAACCCGTCCGAAGCCAAATATCAAGCATTGGTTGATGTAATATGACACAATAAACTGTGTGTAGAAGTTTGAGACCAAGGAAGACAGATTTGGTCCACGAATCATCAAAGTTAACCACGTTCGTCCATTTTGGTCTTTCTTCGTTTCGACTAGCTCTAATGTTCACCGAAGCCAAATGACATGCATAGATTGATGTAATATGACACAATAAACAAAGTGGATAAGTTAGAGACCAAGGAAGAGAGATTTGGTCCAAGAATCATCCAGGTTGACCAAGTTTATCCACTTTGGACTTTCTTCGTTTCGACTAGTTCCAAAGTTGACTAAATCCAAATCTCAAGCATAGATTGATGTAATATGACACAATAAAGCATGTGGAGAAGTTAGAGACCAAGAAAGAGAGATTTTGTCCAAGAATCATCCAGGTTGACCAAGTTTGTCCACTTTCGACTTTCTTCGTTTCGACTAGTTCTAAAGTTGACTAAAGCCAAATCTCAACCATAGATTGATGTAATATGACACAATAAACCATGTGGAGAATTTGAGACCAAGGAAGAGATATTTGGTCCAAGAATCATCCAAGTTGACCACGTTAGTCCATTTTGGCCTTTCTTCATTTCGACTAGCTCCAATCTTCACCAAAGCCAAATGACATGCATAGATTGTTGTAATATGACACAATAAACCATGTGGAGATGTTTGAGACCAAGAAAGAGAGATTTGGTCAAAGAATCATCCAGGTTGACCAAGTTTATCCACTTTAGACTTTCTTCGTTTCGACTAACTCCAAACTTGGCCGAAGCCAAATATCAAGCATAGGTTGATGTAATATGACACAATAAACCGTGTGGAGAAGTTTGAGACCAAGGAAGAGAGATTTGGACCAAGAATCATCCAAGTTGACTAAGTTTGTCTGGTTTGGACTTTCTTCGTTTCGACTAGTTCCAAACTTGACCAAAGCGAAATTGTCAAGCATAGATTGATGTAATATGACACAATAAACATGTGGAGAAGTTTGAGACCAAGGATGAGAGATTTGGTCTAAGAATCATCCAAGTTGACCACGTTCGTCCATTTTAGTCTTTCTTCATTTCGACTAGCTCCACTGTTCACCGAAGCAAAATGAAATGCATAGATTGATGTAATATGACACAATAAACAATGTGGAGAAGTTAGAGACCAAGGAAGAGAGATTTGGTCCAAGAATCATCCAGGTTGACCAAGTTTATCCACTTTGGACTTTCTTCGTTTCGACTAGTTCCAAAGTTGACTAAATCCAAATCTCAAGCATAGATTTATGTAATATGACACAATAAAGCATGTGGAGAAGTTAGAGACCAAGAAAGAGAGATTTTGTCCAAGAATCATCCAGGTTAACCAAGTTTGTCCACTTTTGACTTTCTTCGTTTCGACTAGTTCCAAAGTTGACCAGAGCTAAATCTCAAGCATAGATTGACGTAATATGACACAATAAACCATATCGAGAAGGTTGAGACCAATGAAGAGAGATTTGGTCAAAGAATTATCCAAGTTCACCACGTTAGTCCATTTTGGTCTTTCTTCGTTTCGACTAGCTCCAATGTTCACCGAAGCCAAATGACATGCATAGATTGATGTAATATGACGCAATAAACAATGTGGAGAAGTTAGAGACAAAGGAAGAGAGATTTGGTCCAAGAATCATCCAGGTTGACCAAGTTTGTCCGCTTTGGACTTTCTTCGTTTCGACTAGTTCCAAAGTTGACTAAACCCAAATATCAAGCATAGATTGATGTAGTGTGACACAATAAAGCATGTGGAGAAGTTAGAGACGAAGAAAGAGAGATTGGGTCCAAGAATCATCCAGGTTGACCAAGTTTGTCCACTTTCGACTTTCGTCGTTTCAACTAGTTCTAAAGTTGACTAAAGCCAAATCTCAAGCATAGATTGATGTAATATGACACAATAAACCATGTGGAGAATTTGAGACCAAGGAAGAGATATTTGGTCCAAGAATCATCCAAGTTGACCACGTTAGTCCATTTTGGCCTTTCTTCATTTCGACTAGCTCCAATCTTCACCAAAGCCAAATGACATGCATAGATTGTTGTAATATGACACAATAAACCATGTGGAGATGTTTGAGACCAAGAAAGAGAGATTTGGTCAAAGAATCATCCAGGTTGACCAAGTTTATCCACTTTAGACTTTCTTCGTTTCGACTAACTCCAAACTTGGCCGAAGCCAAATATCAAGCATAGGTTGATGTAATATGACACAATAAACCGTGTGGAGAAGTTTGAGACCAAGGAAGAGAGATTTGGACCAAGAATCATCCAAGTTGACTAAGTTTGTCTGGTTTGGGCTTTCTTCGTTTCGACTAGTTCCAAACTTGACCAAAGCGAAATTGTCAAGCATAGATTGATGTAATATGACACAATAAACATGTGGAGAAGTTTGAGACCAAGGATGAGAGATTTGGTCTAAGAATCATCCAAGTTGACCACGTTCGTCCATTTTAGTCTTTCTTCATTTCGACTAGCTCCACTGTTCACCGAAGCAAAATGAAATGCATAGATTGATGTAATATGACACAATAAACAATGTGGAGAAGTTAGAGACCAAGGAAGAAAGATTTCGTCCAAAAATCATCCAGGTTGACTAAGTTTGTCCACTTTGGACTTTCTTCGTTTCAACTAGTTCCAAACTTGACCAAAGCCAAATTGTCAAGCATAGATTGATGTAATATGACACAATAAACCATGTGGAGAAGTTAGAGACCAAGAAAGAGAGATTTGGTCCAAGAATCATCTAGGTTGACCAAGTTTGTCCACTTTGGACTTTCTTCGTTTCGTCTAGTTCCAAAGTTGACCAAAGCCAAATCTCAAGCCTAGATTGAAGTAATATGACACAAAAAAGCATTTGGTGAAATTTGAGATCAAAGAAGAGAGATTTGGTCCAAGACTCATCCAAGTTCACCAAGTTTGTCCATTTTGGTCTTTGTTCATTTCGACAAACTCTGAACTTGGCCGAAGCCATATATCAAGCATAGGTTGACGTAATAGGACACAATAAACTGTGTGGAGAAGTTTGAGACCAAGAAGGGAGATTTGGTCCACGACTCATCCAAGTTAACCACGTTCGTCCATTTTGGTCTTTCTTAGTTTCGACTAGCTCCAATGTTCGGCGAACCCAAATGACATGCATAGATTGATGTAATATGACACAACAAATCATGTGGAGAAGTTAGAGAGCAAATAAGAGAGATTTGGTCCAAGAATTATCCAAGTTAACCACGTTCGTACATTTTGGGCTTTCTTCATTTCGACTAGCTCCAAAGTTGACCAAAGCCAAATGTCAAGCATAGATTGATGTATTATGACAGCATAAACCATGTGGAGAAGTTTGAGACCAAGGAAGAGAGATTTGGTCCAAGAATTATCCAAGTTGACCACGTTCGTCCATTTTGGTCTTTCTTCGTTTCGACTAGCTCCAATGTTCACCGAAGCCAAATGACATGCATAGATTAATGTAATATGACACAATAAACAATGTGGATAAGTTAGAGACCAAGGGAGAGAGATTTGGTCCAAGAATCATCCAGGTTGACCAAGTTTGTCCGCTTTGGACTTTATTCGTTTCGACAAACTCCAAATTTGGCCGAAGCCAAATATCAAGCAAGGGTTGATGTAATATGACACATGAAACCGTGTGAAGAAGTTTGAGACCAAGGAAGAGAGATTTGGTCCAAGAATCATCCAAGTTAACCACGTTCGTCGATTTTGGTCTTTCTTCATTTCGACTAGGTCCAAAGTTGAACAAATCCAAATGTCAAGCATAGATTGATGTAATATGACACAATAAACCATGTGAAGAAGTTTGAGACCAATGAAGAGAGATTTGGTCCAAGAATCATCCAATTTGACCACGTTAGTCCATTTTGGTCTTTCTTCGTTTCGACTAGCTCCAATGTTCACCGAAGCCAAATGACATGCATATATTGATGTAATATGACACAATAAACCATGTGGAGAAGTTAGAAACCAAGAAAGAGAGATTTGGTCCAAGAATCATCCAGGTTAACCAATGTTGTCGACTTTGGACTTTCTTAGTTTCGACTAACTCCAAACTTGGCCGAAGCCAAATATCAAGCATAGGTTGATGTAACATGACACAATAAACCATGTGGAGAAGTTAGAAACCAAGAAAGAGAGATTTGGTCCAAGAATCATCCAGCTTAACCAATGTTGTCGACTTTGGACTTTCTTAGTTTCGACTAACTCCAAACTTGGCCGAAGCCAAATATCAAGCATAGGTTGATGTAACATGACACAATAAACCGTGTGGAGAAGTTTGAGACCAAGGAAGAGAGATTTGCTCCACGAATCATCATAGCTAACCACGTTCATCCATTTTGGCCTTTCTGCGTTTCGACTAGATCCAAAGTTGACCAAAGCCAAATTGTCAAGCATAGATTGATGTAATATGACACAATAAACCATGTGGAGAAGTTAGAGACCAAGAAAGAGAGATTTGGTCCAAGAATCATCTAGGTTGACCAAGTTTGTCCACTTTGGACTTTCTTCATTTCGACTAACTCCAAACTTGGCCGAAGCCAAATATCAAGCATAGGTTGATGTAACATGACACATTAAACCGTGTGGAGAAGTTTGAGACCAAGGAAGAGAGATTTGGTCCATGAATCATCCAAGTTAAACACGTTCGTCCATTTTGGTCTTTCTTCGTTACGACTACGTCCAAAGTTGACCAAAGCCAAATTGTCAAGCATAGATTGATAGAATAGGACACAATAAACCATGTGGAGAAGTTTGAGACCAATGAAGAGAGATTTGGTCCAAGAATCATCCAAGTTGACCACGTTATTCCATTTTGTTCTTTCTTCGTTTCGACTAGCTCCAATGTACACCGAAGCCAAATGACATGGATATATTGATGTAATATGACACAATAAACCATGTGGAGAAGTTAGAAACCAAGAAAGAGAGATTTGGTCCAAGAATCATCCAGGTTAACCAATGTTGTCGACTTTGGACTTTCTTCGTTTCGACTAACTCCAAACTTGGCCGAAGCCAAATATCAAGCATAGGTTCATGTAATTTGACACAATAAACAATGTGGAGAAGTTTGAGACCAAGGAAGAGACATTTGGACCAAGAATCATCATAGCTAACCACGTTCATCCATTTTTGCCTTTCTTCATTTCGACTAGCTCCAATGTTCACCGAAGCCTAATGACATGCATAGATTGATGTAATATGACACAATAAACCATGTGGAGAAGTTAGAGACCAAGAAAGAGAGATTTGGTCCAAGAATCATCTAAGTTGACCAAGTTCGTCCATTTTGGTCTTTCTTCGTTTCGACTAACTTCAAACTTGGCCGAAGCCAAATATCAAGCATAGGTTGATGTAATATGACACAATAAACCGTGTGGAGAAGTTTGAGACCAAGGAAGACAGATTTGGTCCATGAATCATCCAAGTTAAACACGTTCGTCCATTTTGGTCTTTCTTCGTTACGACTAGGTCCAAAGTTGACCAAAGCCAAATTGTCATGCATAGATTGATGTAATAGGACATAATAAACCATGTGGGGAAGTATGAGACCAATGAAGAGATATTTGGTCCAAGAATCATCCAAGTTGACCATGTTAGTCCATTTTGGTCTTTCTTCGTTTCGACTAGCTCCAATGTTCACCGAAACCAAATGACATTCATAGATTGATGTAATATGACACAATAAACCATGTGGAGAACTTTTAGACCAAGGAAGAGAGGTTTGGTCCAAGAATCATCTAGGTTGACCAAGTTTGTCCACTTTGGACTTTCTTCGTTTCGACTAACTCCAAACTTGGCCGAAGCCAAATATCAAGCATAGGTTGATGTAACATGACACAATAAACCGTGTGGAGAGGTTTGAGACCAAGGAAGAGAGGTTTGGTCTATGAATCATCCCAGTTAAACACGTTCCTCCATTTTGGTCTTTCTTCGTTACGACTAGGTCCAAAGTTGACCAAAGCCAAATTGTCAAGCATACATTGATAGAATAGGACACAATAAACCATGTGGAGAAGTTTGAGACCAATGAAGAGAGATTTGGTCCAAGAATCATCCAAGTTGACCACGTTATTCCATTTTGGTCTTTCTTCGTTTCGACTAGCTCCAATGTTCACCGAAGCCAAATGACATGCATATATTGATGTAATATGACACAATAAACCATGTGGAGAAGTTAGAAACCAAGAAAGAGAGATTTGGTCCAAGAATCACCCAGGTTAACCAATGTTGTCAACTTTGGACTTTCTTCGTTTTGACTAACTCCAAACTTGGCCAAAGCCAAATATCAAGCATAGGTTGATGTAATTTGACACAATAAACCATGTGGAGAAGTTTGAGACCAAGGAAGAGAGATTTGCTCCACGAATCATCATAGCTAACCACGTTCATTCATTTTGGCCTTTCTTCGTTTCGACTAGATCCAAAGTTGACCAAAGCCAAATTGTCAAGCATAGATTGATGTAATATGACACAATAAACCATGTGGAGAAGTTAGAAACCAAGAAAGAGAGATTTGGTCCAAGAATCATCCAGGTTCACCAATGTTGTCGACTTTGGACTTTCTTCGTTTCGACTAACTCCAAACTTGGCCGAAGCCAAATATCAAGCATAGGTTCATGTAATTTGACACAATAAACCGTGTGGAGAAGTTTGAGACCAAGGAAGAGACATTTGGTCCAAGAATCATCATAGCTAACCACGTTCATCCATTTTTGCCTTTCTTCGTTTCGACTAGCTCCAATGTTCACCGAAGCCTAATGACATGCATAGATTGATGTAATATGACACAATAAACCATGTGGAGAAGTTAGAGACCAAGAAAGAGAGATTTGGTCCAAGAATCATCTAAGTTGACCAAGTTCGTCCATTTTGGTCTTTCTTCGTTTCGACTAACTTCAAACTTGGCCGAAGCCAAATATCAAGCATAGGTTCATGTAATTTGACACAATAAACAATGTGGAGAAGTTTGAGACCAAGGAAGAGACATTTGGACCAAGAATCATCATAGCTAACCACGTTCATCCATTTTTGCCTTTCTTCATTTCGACTAGCTCCAATGTTCACCGAAGCCTAATGACATGCATAGATTGATGTAATATGACACAATAAACCATGTGGAGAAGTTAGAGACCAAGAAAGAGAGATTTGGTCCAAGAATCATCTAAGTTGACCAAGTTCGTCCATTTTGGTCTTTCTTCGTTTCGACTAACTTCAAACTTGGCCGAAGCCAAATATCAAGCATAGGTTGATGTAATATGACACAATAAACCGTGTGGAGAAGTTTGAGACCAAGGAAGACAGATTTGGTCCATGAATCATCCAAGTTAAACACGTTCGTCCATTTTGGTCTTTCTTTGTTACGACTAGGTCCAAAGTTGACCAAAGCCAAATTGTCATGCATAGATTGATGTAATAGGACATAATAAACCATGTGGGGAAGTATGAGACCAATGAAGAGATATTTGGTCCAAGAATCATCCAAGTTGACCATGTTAGTCCATTTTGGTCTTTCTTCATTTCGACTAGCTCCAATGTTCACCGAAACCAAATGACATGCATAGATTGATGTAATATGACACAATAAACCATGTGGAGAACTTTGAGACCAAGGAAGAGAGGTTTGGTCCAAGAATCATCTAGGTTGACCAAGTTTGTCCACTTTGGACTTTCTTCGTTTCGACTAACTCCAAACTTGGCCGAAGCCAAATATCAAGCATAGGTTCATGTAATTTGACACAATAAACCGTGTGGAGAAGTTTGAGACCAAGGAAGAGACATTTGGTCCAAGAATCATCATAGCTAACCACGTTCATCCATTTTTGCCTTTCTTCGTTTCGACTAGCTCCAATGTTCACCGAAGCCTAATGACATGCATAGATTGATGTAATATGACACAATAAACCATGTGGAGAAGTTAGAGACCAAGAAAGAGAGATTTGGTCCAAGAATCATCTAAGTTGACCAAGTTCGTCCATTTTGGTCTTTCTTCGTTTCGACTAACTTCAAACTTGGCCGAAGCCAAATATCAAGCATAGGTTGATGTAATTTGACACAATAAACCGTGTGGAGAAGTTTGAGACCAAGGAAGAGACATTTGGTCCAAGAATCATCATAGCTAACCACGTTCATCCATTTTTGCCTTTCTTCGTTTCGACTAGCTCCAATGTTCACCGAAACCAAATGACATGCATAGATTGATGTAATATGACACAATAAACCGTGTGGAGAAGTTTGAGACCATGGAAGAGACATTTGGTCCAAGAATCATCATAGCTAACCGCGTTCATCCATTTTTGCCTTTCTTCGTTTCGACTAGCTCCAATGTTCACCGAAGCCAAATGACATGCATAGATTGATGTAATTTGACACAATAAACCATGTGGAGAAGTTAGAGACCAAGAAAGAGAGATTTGGTCCAAGAATCATCTAAGTTGACCAAGTTCGTCCATTTTGGTCTTTCTTCGTTTTGACTAACTTCAAACTTGGCCGAAGCCAAATATCAAGCATAGGTTCATGTAATACGACACAATAAACCGTCTGGAGAAGTTTGAGACCAAGGTAGAAAGATTTGGTTCATGAATCATCCAAGTTAACTACGTTCGTCCATTTTGGTCTTTCTTCGTTTCGACTAGCTCCAAAGTTGACCAAAGACAAATTGTCAAGCATAGATTGATGTAATATGACACAATAAACCATGTGGAGAACTTTGACACCAAGGAAGAGAGATTTGGTCCAAGAATCATCCAGGTTGACCAAGTTAGTCTACTTTGGACTTTCTTCGTTTCGACTAACTCCAATGTTCGCCGAAGCCAAATGACATGTATAGATTGATGTAATATGACACAATAAACCATGTGGAGAAGTTAGAGACCATGAAAGAGAGATTTGGTCCAAGAATCATCAAAGTTGACCAGTTCGTCCATTTTGGTCTTTCTTCGTTTCGACTAACTCCAAACTTGGCCGAAGCCAAATATCAAGGATAGGTTGATGTAATATGACACAATAAACCGTGTGGACAAGTTTGAGAACAAGGAAGAGAGATTTGGTACATGAATCATCCAAGTTAAACACGTTCGTCCATTTTGGTCTTTCTTCGTTACGACTAAGTCCAAACTTGGCCAAAGCCAAATATCAAGCATAGGTTAATGTAATATGACAAAATAAACCGTGCGGAGAAGTTTGAGACCAAGGAAGAGAGATTTGGTCCATGAATCATCCAAGTTAACCACGTTCGTCCATTTTGGTCTTTCTTCGTTTCGACTAGCTCCAAAGTTGACCAAAGCCAAATTTTCAAGCATAGACAGAAGTAATATGACACAATAAACAATGTCGATAAGTTTGAGACCAAGGAAGAGAGATTTGGTCCAAGAATCATCCAAGTTGACAATGTTCGTCCATTTTGGTCTTTCTTCGTTTCGACTAGCTCCAATGTTCACCGAAGCCAAATGACATGCATAGATTGATGTAATATGACACAATAAACCATGTGGAGAAGTTAGAGACCAAGAAAGAGAGATTTGGTCAAAGAATCATCCAGGTTTACCAAGTTTGTCATCTTTGGTCTTTCTTCGTTTTGACTAACTCCAAACTTGGTCGAAGCCAAATTTCAAGCATAGGTTTATGTAATATGACACAATAAACCGTGTGCAAAAGTTTGTGACCAAGGAAGATAGATTTGGTCCATGAATCATCCAAGTTAACTATGTTCGTCCATTTTGGTCTTTCTTCATTTCGACTAGCTCCAAGGTTGACCAAAGCCAAATTGTTAAGCATACATTGATGTAATAGGACACAATAAACCATGTGGAGAAGTTTGAGACCAATGAAGTGAGATTTGGTCCAAGAATCATCCAAGTTGACCTAGTTCGTCTATTTTAGTCTTTCTTCTTTTCGATTAGCTCCAATGTTCACCGAAGCGAAATGACACGCATAGATTGATGTAATATGACACAATAAACTATGTGGAGAAGTTAGAGACCAAGAAAGAGAGATTTGGTCTAAGAATCATCCAGGTTAACCAAGTTTGTCATCTTTGGACTTTCTTCGTTTCGACTAACTCCAAACTTGGACGAAGCCAAATATCAAGAATAGGTTGATGTAATATGACACAATAAACCGTGTGGAGAAGTTTGACACGAAGCAAGAGAGATTTGGTCCATGAATCATCCAAGTTTTCCACGTTCTTCCATTTTGGTTTTTCTTCATTTCGACTAGCCCCAAAGTTGACCAAAGCCAAATTGTCAAGCATACACAGATGTAATATGCAGCAATAAATCATGTGGATAAGTTTGAGACCAAGGAAGAGAGATTTGGTCCATGAATCATCCAAGTTGACTACGTTAGTCCATTTTGGTCTTTCTTCGTTTCGACTAGCTCCAATGTTCACCGAAGCCAAATGACATGCATAGATTGATGTAATATGACACAATAAAGCATGTGGAGAAGTTAGAGACCAAGAAAGAGAGATTTGGTCCAAGAATCATCCAAGTTGACCACGTTAGTCCAATTTGGTCTTTCTTCCTTTCGACTAGCTCCAATGTTCACCGAAGCCAAATGACATGCATAGATTGATGTAATATGACACAATAAATCATGTGGAGAAGTTAGAGACCAAGAAAGAGAGATTTGGTCCGAGAATCATCCAGGTTAACCAAGTTTGTCCACTTTGGACTTTCTTCGTTTCGACTAACCCCAAACTTGGCCGAAGCCAAATATCAAGCATAAGTTGATGTAATATGACACAATAAACCATGTGGAGAAGTTTGAGACCAAGGAAGAGAGATTTGGTACATGAATCATCCAAGTTAACTATGTTCGTCCATTTTGGTCTTTCTTCATTTCGACTAGCTCCAAAGTTGACCGAAGCCAAGGACATTCATACATTGATATAGTATGACACAATAAACCGTGTGGAGAAGTTTGAGACCAAGGTAGAGAGATTTGGTTCATGAATCATCCAAGTTAACTACGTTCGTCCATTTTGGTCTTTCTTCGTTTCGACTAGCTCCAAAGTTGACCAAAGACAAATTGTGAGGCATAGATTGATGTAATATGACACAATAAACCATGTGGAGAACTTTGACACCAAGGAAGAGAGATTTGGTCCAAGAATCGTCCAGGTTGACCAAGTTAGTCCACTTTGGACTTTCTTCGTTTCGACTAACTCCAATGTTCGCCGAAGCCAAATGCCATGTATAGATTGATGTAATATGACACAATAAACCATGTGGAGAAGTTAGAGACCAAGAAAGAGAGATTTGGTCCAAGAATCATCAAAGTTGACCAAGTTCGTCCATTTTGCTCTTTCATCGTTTCTACTAACTCCAAACTTGGCCGAAGCCAAATATCAAGCATAGGTTCATGTAATACGACACAATAAACTGTCTGGAGAAGTTTGAGACCAAGGAAGAGAGATTTGGTCCATGAATCATCCAAGTTGACCACGTTCGTCCATTTTGGTCTTTCTTCGTTTCGACTAGCTCCAAAGTTGACCAAAGCCACATTGTCAAGCATAGAGAGATGTAATATGACACAGTAAACCATGTGGATAAGTTTGAGACCAAAGAAGAGAGATTTGGTCCAAGAATCATCCAAGTTCATACATTAGTCCATTTTGGTCTTTCTTCATTTCGATTAGTTCCAATGTTCACCGAAGCCAAATGACATGCATAGATTGATGTAATATGACACAATAAACCATGTGGAGAAGTTAGAGACCAAGAAAGAGAGATTTGGTCAAAGAATCATCCAGGTTGACCAAGTTTATCCACTTTAGACTTTCTTCGTTTTGACTAACTCCAAACTTGGTCGAAGCCAAATTTGAAGCATAGGCTGATGTAATATGACACAATAAACCGTGTGCAGAAGCTTGAGACCAAGGAAGAGAGATTTGGTACATGAATCATCCAAGTTAACTAAGTTCGTCCATTTTGGTCTTTCTTCATTTCGACTAGCTCCAAGGTTGACCAAAGCCAAATTGTTAAGCATAGATTGATGTAATAGGACACAATAAACCATGTGGAGAAGTTTGAGACCAATGAAGAGAGATTTGGTCCAAGAATCATCCAAGTTGACCTAGTTCGTCTATTTTGGTCTTTCTTCGTTTCGATTAGCTCCAATGTTCACCGAAGCGAAATGACACGCATAGATTGATGTAATATGACAGAAGAAACCATGTGGAGAAGTTAGAGACCAAGAAAGAGAGATTTGGTCCAAGAATCATCCAGGTTGACCAAGTTTGTCCACTTTGGACTTTCTTCGTTTTGACTAACTCCGAACTTGGCCGAAGCCAAATCTCAAGCATAGATTGATGTAATAAGACACAACAAACCATGTGGAGAACTTTGAGACCAAGGAAGAGAGATTTGGTCCAAGAATCATCCAAGTTAACCAAGTTCGTCCATTTTGGTCTTTCTTCATTTCGATTAACTCCGAAGTTGACCAAAGGTAAATTGTCAAACATAGATTGATGTAATAGGACACCATAAACCATGTGGAGAAGTTTGAGAACAAAGAAGAGAGGTTTGGTCCACGAATTATCAAAGTTAATCACGTTCGTCCCTTTTGGTCTTTGTTTGTTTCGACTAGCTCCAAAGTTGACTAAACGCAAATCTCAAGCATAGATTCCTGTAATGTCACACAATAAATCATGTAGAGAACTTTGAGACTAAGGAAGAGAGATTTGGTCCAAGAATCTTCCAAGTTGACCAAGTTCGTCCATTTTGACTTTCTTCATTTCAACTAACTCCAAACTTGGCCGAAGCCAAATATCAAGCCTGGGTTAATGTTATATGACACAATAAACCGTGTGGAGAATTTTGAGACCAAGGAAGAGAGATTTGGTCCAAGAATCATCCAAGTTGACTGCGTTAGTCCATTTTTGTCTTTCTTCGTTTCGACTAGCTCCAATGTTCACCGAAGCTAAATGATATGCATAGATTGATGTAATATGACGCAATAAACCATGTGCAGAAGTTAGAGACCAAGAAAGAGAGATTTGGTCCAAGAATCATCCAGGTTGACCAAGTTTGTGCACTTTGGATTTTCTTCGTTTCGACTAGTTCCAAAGTTGACTAAACCCAAATCTCCAGCATACATTAATGTAATATGACACAATAAAGCATGTGGAGAAGTTAGAGACTAAGGAAGAGAGATTTGGTCCAAGAATCATCCAGGTTGACCAAGTTTGTCCACTTTAGACTTTCTTCGTTTCCACTAGTCCCAAAGTGGACCAAAGCGAAATTGTCAAGCATAGATTGATGTAATAGGACACAATAAACCATGTGGAGAAGTTTGAGACCAAGGAAGAGAGATTTGGTCTAAGAATCATCCAAGTTGACCAAGTTCCTCCATTTTGGTCTTTCTTCGTTTCGACTAACTGTAAAGTTGACCAAAGCGAAATAGTCAAGCGTACATTGATGTAATAGGACACAATAAACCATGTGGAGAAGTTTGAGACCCATGAAGAGAGATTTGGTCCAAGAATCATCCAAGTTGACCACGTTCGTCCATTTTGGTCTTTCTTCGTTTCGACTAGCTCCAAAGTTGACCAAAGCCAAATTGTCAAGCATAGATAGATGTAATTTGACACAATAAACCATGTGGATAACTTTGAGGCCAAGGAAGAGAGATTTGGTCCAAGAATCATCCAGGTTGACCAAGTTCGTCCATGTTGGTCTTTCTTCGTTTCGACTAACTCCAAAGTTGACCAAAGCCAAATTGTCAAGCATAGATTGATGGAATATGACACAATAAACCATGTGGAGATGTTTGAGACCAAGGAAGAGAGATTTGGTCCAAGAATCATCCAGGTTGACCAAGTTTGTCCACTTTGGTCTTTCTTCGCTTCGACTAACTCCAAACTTAACCGAAGCCAAATGTCAAGCATAGATTGATGTAATATGACACAATAAAGCATGTGGAGAAGTTAGAGACCAAGAAAGAGAGATTTGGTCCAAGAATCATCCAGGTTGACCAAGTTTGTCCACTTTGGTCTTTCTTCGCTTCGACTAACTCCAAACTTAATCGAAGCCAAATGTCAAGCATAGATTGATGTAATATGACACGATAAACCATGTGGAGAAATCTGAGACAAAGGAAGAGAGATCTGGTCCACGAATCCTCCAAGTTGACCAAGTTCATCCATTTTGGTCTTTCGTCGTTTTGACTAACTCCAAACTTGGCCAAAGCCAAATCTCAAGCATAGATTGATGTAATATGACACAATCAACCATGTGGAGAAGTTTGAGGCCAAGGAAGAGAGATTTGGTCCAAGAATCATCCAAGTTGACCACGTTCGTCCATTTTGGTCTTTCTTCGTTTCGACTGGCTCCAAAGTTGACCGAAGCCAATGACATTCATACATTGATATAGTATGACACAATAAACCAGGTACAGAAGTTTGAGACCAAGGAAGAGAGATTTTGTCCAAGAAATATCCAAGTTGACCAGGTTCGTCCATATTGGTCGTTCTTCGTTTCGACTAGCTCCAAAGTTGACCAAAGCCAAATGTCAAGCATAGATTAATGTAATATGAGACAATAAACCATGTGGAGAAGTTTGAGAGCAAGGAAGAGAGATGTGGTCCAAGAATCATCCAAGTTGACCACGTTAGTCCATTTTGGTCTTTCTTCGTTTCGACTGGCTCCAAAGTTGACCGAAGCCAATGACATTCATACATTGATATAGTATGACACAATAAACCAGGTACAGAAGTTTGAGACCAAGGAAGAGAGATTTTGTCCATGAATCATCCAAGTTGACCAGGTTCGTCCATATTGGTCGTTCTTCGTTTCGACTAGCTCCAAAGTTGACCAAAGCCAAATGTCAAGCATAGATTAATGTAATATGACACAATAAACCATGTGGAGAAGTTTGAGAGCAAGGAAGAGAGATTTGGTCCAAGAATCATCCAAGTTGACCACGTTCGTCCATTTTGGTCTTTCTTCATTTCGACTAGCTCTAAAGCTGATTGAAGCCAATGACATTCATACATTGATATAGTATGACACAATAAACCATGTGGAGAAGTGATACGAACCCTGTGAACATTGTGACGAAACCCGTAACGAAATTGTTTAAGGATCGTTTCTACTTCAGGCTTGGATGGACAAACCGCAACCCAGCACCTATATTGAGGTGTGAACCTTGGTATAGTGAAGAAGCCACAATCAAGGATGGATGCTTGATTGATAAGTCGAATAGCTCACAAAGAACTAGAGAGAATATGAAAAACTCACAATTTGGTTTAAACGCATATTCTAAATATTATTGAATTAAAGAGGCCTATTTAAAGGCTTTACAAGATTGGGAAATCTTTTTTAAACATTAAAGGAAATAAAATAAAAGTAATCTAATCAAATCATATTACTACTAAAATTAGGAAACTAAATAAAGTAACTAATCCTAATACAATCAGCTCTGTAATTTCCTAATTAAATACAATCAATTTGTTGGCCAGCTTGACCATGGGCCTCCACGAATTAGCTTGTTCCAATGCTTCTTGCACCATCCCATTTAGGGCTTCCTTGAACCTCTTTGCCCTAGCTCTTGTCATGGGACTAAGTGGCACTTCAAGTGGGTCTCTACTCCACCTGGCAGCAATATTTCCACGTCCAGTGCTAGCAGCAATGTCTCCATTTATAGCAGCAACATTCCCATTGGCAGTGCTGGCAGCATTGGTGGCCATGTTTCCATCAAGAGGTTTAACACCAAGGAAGAGAGATTTGGTTCACGAATCATCCAAGTTGACCAAGTTCGTCCACTTTGGTCTTTCTTCGTTTCGACTAACTCCAAAGTTGGCCGAAGCCAATGACATTCATATATTGATATAATATGACACAATAAACCATGTGCAGAAGTTTGAGATCAAGGAAGAGAGATTTCGTCCAAGAATCATCCAAGTTCACCACGTTCGTCCATTTTGGTATTTCTTCGTTTCCACTAGCTCCAAAGTTCACCGAAGCCAAATGACATGCATAGATTGATGTAATATGACACAATAAACCGTGTGGAGAAGTTTAAGACCAAGGAAGAGAGATTTGGTCCGCGAATCATCCAAGGTAAGCACGTTCGTCCATTTTGGTCTTTCTTCATTTCGTCTAGCTCCAAAGTTGGCCGAAGCCGATGACATTCATATATTGATATAATATGACACAATAAACCATGTGCAGAAGTTTGAGACCAAGGAAGAGAGATTTCGTCCAAGAATCATCCAAGTTGACCACGTTTGTCCATTTTGGTCTTTCTTCGTTTCCACTAGCTCCAAAGTTCACCGAAGCCAAATGACATGCATAGATTGATGTAATATGACACAATAAACCGTGTGGAGAAGTTTAAGACCAAGGAAGAGAGATTTGGTCCGCGAATCATCCAAGGTAACAACGTTCGTCCATTTTGGTCTTTCTTCATTTCGTCTAGCTCCAAAGTTGGCCGAAGCCGATGACATTCATATATTGATATAATATGACACAATAAACCATGTGCAGAAGTTTGAGACCAAGGAAGAGAGATTTCGTCCAAGAATCATCCAAGTTGACCACGTTTGTCCATTTTGGTCTTTCTTCGTTTCCACTAGCTCCAAAGTTCACCGAAGCCAAGTGACATGCATAGATTGATTTAATATGACACAATAAACCATGTGGAGAAGTTTGAGGCCAAGGAAGAGAGATTTTGTCCAAGAATCATCCAAGTTGACCACGTTCGTCCATTTTGGTCTTTCTTCCTTTCGACTAGCTCCGAAGTTGACCGAAGCCAATGACATTCATACATTCATATAGTATGACACAATAAACCATGTGGAGAAGTTTGAAACCCAGGAAGAGAGATGTGGTCCAAGAATCATCCAAGTTGACCACGTTCGTCCATTTTGGTCTTTCTTCGTTTCGACTGGCTCCAAAGTTGACCGAAGCCAATGACATTCATACATTGATATAGTATGACACAATAAACCAGGTACAGAAGTTTGAGACCAAGGAAGAGAGATTTTGTCCAAGAAATATCCAAGTTGACCAGGTTCGTCCATATTGGTCGTTCTTCGTTTCGACTAGCTCCAAAGTTGACCAAAGCCAAATGTCAAGCATAGATTAATGTAATATGAGACAATAAACCATGTGGAGAAGTTTGAGAGCAAGGAAGAGAGATGTGGTCCAAGAATCATCCAAGTTGACCACGTTAGTCCATTTTGGTCTTTCTTCGTTTCGACTGGCTCCAAAGTTGACCGAAGCCAATGACATTCATACATTGATATAGTATGACACAATAAACCAGGTACAGAAGTTTGAGACCAAGGAAGAGAGATTTTGTCCAAGAATCATCCAAGTTGACCAGGTTCGTCCATATTGGTCGTTCTTCGTTTCGACTAGCTCCAAAGTTGACCAAAGCCAAATGTCAAGCATAGATTAATGTAATATGACACAATAAACCATGTGGAGAAGTTTGAGAGCAAGGAAGAGAGATTTGGTCCAAGAATCATCCAAGTTGACCACGTTCGTCCATTTTGGTCTTTCTTCATTTCGACTAGCTCTAAAGCTGATTGAAGTCAATGACATTCATACATTGATATAGTATGACACAATAAACCATGTGGAGAAGTGATACGAACCCCGTGAACATTGTGACGAAACCCGTAACGAAATTGTTTAAGGATCGTTTCTACTTCAGGCTTGGATGGACAAACCGCAACCCAGCACCTATATTGAGGTGTGAACCTTGGTATAGTGAAGAAGCCACAATCAAGGATGGATGCTTGATTGATAAGTCGAATAGCTCACAAAGAACTAGAGAGAATATGAAAAACTCACAATTTGATTTAAACGCATATTCTAAATATTATTGAATTAAAGAGGCCTATTTAAAGGCTTTACAAGATTGGGAAATCTTGTTTAAACATAAAAGGAATTCAAATAAAAGTAATCTAATCAAATCATATTACTACTAAAATTAGGAAACTAAATAAAGTCACTAATCCTAATACAATCAGCTCTGTAATTTCCTCATCAAATACAATCAATTTGTTGGCCAGCTTGACCATGGGCCTCCACGAATTAGCTTGTTCAAATGCTTCTTGCACCATCCCATTTAGGGCTTCCTTGAACCTCTTTGCCTTAGCTCTTGTCATGGGACTAAGTGGCACTTCAACTGGGTCTCTACTCCACTTGGCAGCAACATTTCCATGTCCAGTGTTGGCAACAACGTCTCCATTTATAGCAGCAACGTTCCCATTGGCAGTGTTGGCAGCAATGCCTCCATTGGCAGCATTGGTGGCCATGTTTCCATCAAGAATTTTGACACCAAGGAAGAGAGATTTGGTTCACGAATCATCCAAGTTGACCAAGTTCGTCCACTTTGGTCTTTCTTCGTTTCGACTAACTCCAAAGTTGGCCGAAGCCAATGACATTCATATATTGATATAATATGACACAATAAACCATGTGCAGAAGTTTGAGACCAAGGAAGAGATATTTCGTCCAAGAATCATCCAAGTTCACCACGTTCGTCCATTTTGGTCTTTCTTCGTTTCCACTAGCTCCAAAGTTCACCGAAGCCAAATGACATGCATAGATTGATGTAATATGACACAATAAACCGTGTGGAGAAGTTTAAGACCAAGGAAGAGAGATTTGGTCCGCGAATCATCCAAGGTAAGCACGTTCGTCCATTTTGGTCTTTCTTCATTTCGTCTAGCTCCAAAGTTGGCCGAAGCCGATGACATTCATATATTGATATAATATGACACAATAAACCATGTGCAGAAGTTTGAGACCAAGGAAGAGAGATTTCGTCCAAGAATCATCCAAGTTGACCACGTTCGTCCATTTTGGTCTTTCTTCATTTGCACTAGCTCCAAAGTTCACCGAAGCCAAGTGACATGCATAGATTGATTTAATATGACACAATAAACCATGTGGAGAAGTTTGAGGCCAAGGAAGAGAGATTTGGTCCACGAATCATACAAGGTAACCACGTTCGTCCATTTTGGTCTTTCTTCATTTCGTCTAGCTCCAAAGTTGGCCGAAGCCGATGACATTCATATATTGATATAATATGACACAATAAACCATGTGCAGAAGTTTGAGACCAAGGAAGAGATATTTCGTCCAAGAATCATCCAAGTTCACCACGTTCGTCCATTTTGGTCTTTCTTCGTTTCCATTAGCTCCAAAGTTCACCGAAGCCAAGTGACATGCATAGATTGATTTAATATAACACAATAAACCATGTGGAGAAGTTTGAGGCCAAGGAAGAGCGATTTGGTCCAAGAATCATCCAAGTTGACCACGTTCGTCCATTTTGGTCTTTCTTCGTTTTCACTAGCTCCAAAGTTCACCAAAGCCAAGTGACATGCATAGATTGATTTAATATGACACAATAAACCATGTGCAGAAGTTTGAGACCAAGGAAGTGAGATTTCGTCCAAGAATCATCCAAGTTGACCACGTTCAACCATTTTGGTCTTTCTTCGTTTCCACTAGCTCCAAAGTTCACCGAAGCCAAATGACATGCATAGATTGATGTAATATGACACAATAAACCGTGTGGAGAAGTTTGAGACCAAGGAAGAGAGATTTGGTCCACGAATCATCCAAGGTAACCACGTTCGTCCATTTTGGTCTTTCTTCATTTCGTCTAGCTCCAAAGTTGGCCTAAGCCGATGACATTAATATATTGATTTAATATAACACAATAAACCATGTGGAGAAGTTTGAGGCCAAGGAAGAGAGATTTGGTCCAAGAATCATCCAAGTTGACCACGTTCGTCCATTTTGGTCTTTCTTCATTTCCACTAGCTCCAAAGTTCACCGAAGCCAAGTGACATGCATAGATTGATTTAATATGACACAATAAACCATGTGCAGAAGTTTGAGACCAAGGAAGTGAGATTTCGTCCAAGAATCATCCAAGTTGACCATGTTCATCCATTTTGGTCTTTCTTCGTTTCCACTAGCTCCAAAGTTCACCGAAGCCAAATGACATGCATAGATTCTTGTAATATGACACAATAAACCGTGTGGAGAAGTTTGAGACCAAGGAAGAGAGATTTGGTCCACGAATCATCCAAGGTAACCACGTTCGTCCATTTTGGTCTTTCTTCATTTCGTCTAGCTCCAAAGTTGGCCGAAGCCGATGACATTAATATATTGATATAATATGACACAATAAACCATGTGCAGAAGTTTGAGACCAAGGAAGAGAGATTTCGTCCAAGAATCTTCCAAGTTAACCACGTTCGTCCATTTTGGTCTTTCTTCGTTTCGACTAACTCCACACTTGGCCGAAGCCAAATATCCAGCATAGGTTGATGTAATATGACGCAATAAACCATGTGCAAAAGTTTGAGACCAAGGAAGAGAAATGTGCTCCAAGAAACGTCCAAGTTGACCAAGTTCTTCCATTTTGGTCTTTCTTCGTTCGGACTAGCTCCAATGTTCACTGAAGCTAAATGTGAAGCATAGGTTGATGTAATATGACACAATAAACCATGTGGAGAAGTCTGAGACCAAGGAAGAGAGATTATGTCCAAGAATTATCCAGCTTGACCAAGTTTGTCCACTTTGGTCTTCCTTCGTTTCGACTAACTCCAAACTTGACCGAAGCTAAATGTGAGGCATAGATTGATGTAATATGACACAATAAACCATGTGGAGAAGTTTGAGACCAAGGAAGAGAGATTTGGTCCCAAAATCATCCAAGTTGAGCAAGTTCGTCCATTTTGGTCTTTCTTCGTTTGGACTAGCTCCAATGTTCACCGAAGCTAAATGTGAAGCATAGATTGATGTAATATGACACAATAAATCATGTGGAGAAGTTTGAGACCAAGGAAGAGAGATTTGGTCCACAAATCATCCAAGTTAACCACGTTCGTCCATTTTGGTCTTTCTTCGTTTCGACTAGCTCTAAAGTTGACCGAAGCCAATGACATTCGTACATTGATATAGTATTACACAATAAACCTTGTGGAGAAGTTTGAGAAACAAGGAAGAGAGATTTGGTCCAAGAATCATCCAGGTTGACCAAGTTTGTCCACTTTGGTCTTTCTTCGCTTCAAGTAACTCCAAATTTGATTGAAGCCAAATGTCAAGCATAGGTTGATGTAATATGACGCAATAAACCATGTGCAAAAGTTTGAGACCATGGAAGAGAAATGTGGTCCAAGAAATGTCCAAGTTGACCAAGTTCTTCCATTTTGGTCTTTCTTCGTTTGGACTAGCTCTAATGTTCACCGAAGCTAAATGTGAAGCATAGATTGATGTAATATGACACAATAAACCATGTGGAGAAGTCTGAGACCAAGGAAGACAGATTTGGTCCAAGAATCATCCAAGTTGACCAAGTTCATCCATTTTGGCCTTTCTTCGTTTCGACTAACTCCAAACTTGGCCGAAGCCAAATATCAAGCATAGGTTGATGTAATATGACGCAATAGACCATGTGCAGAAGTTTGAGACCAAGGAAGAGAAATCTGGTCCAAGAAACGTCCAAGTTGACCAAGTTCTTCCATTTTGGTCTTTCTTCGTTCGGACTAGCTCCAATGTTCACCGAAGCTAAATGTGAAGCATAGATTGATGTAATATGACGCAATAGACCATGTGCAGAAGTTTGAGACCAAGGAAGAGAAATCTGGTCCAAGAAACGTCCAAGTTGACCAAGTTCTTCCATTTTGGTCTTTCTTCGTTCGGACTAGCTCCAATGTTCACCGAAGCTAAATGTGAAGCATAGATTGATGTAATATGACACAATAAATCATGTGGAGAAGTCTGAGACCAAGGAAGACAGATTTGGTCCAAGAATCATCCAAGTTGACCAAGTTCATCCATTTTGGCCTTTCTTCGTTTCGACTAACTCCAAACTTGGCCAAAGCCAAATATCAAGCATAGGTTGCAGTAATATGACGCAATAAACCATGTGCAGAAGTTTGAGACCAAGGAAGAGAAATGTGGTCCAAGAAACGTCCAAGTTGACCAAGTTCTTCCATTTTGGTCTTTCTTCGTTTCGACTAGCTCCAAAGTTGACCGAAGCCAATGACTTTCGTACATTGATATAGTATGACACAATAAACCTTGTGTAGAAGTTTTAGACCATGGAAGAGAGATTTGGTCCAAGAATCATCCAGGTTGACCAAGTTTGTCCACTTTAGTCTTTCTTCGCTTCAACTAACTCCAAATTTGATTGAAGCCAAATATCAAGCATAGGTTGATGTAATATGACGCAATAAACCATGTGCAGAAGTTTGAGACCAAGGAAGAGAAATCTGGTCCAAGAAATGTCCAAGTTGACCAAGTTCTTCCATTTTGGTCTTTCTTCGTTTGGACTAGCTCTAATGTTCACCGAAGCTAAATGTGAAGCATAGATTGATGTAATATGACACAATAAACCATGTGGAGAAGTCTGAGACCAAGGAAGACAGATTTGGTCCAAGAATCATCCAAGTTAACCACGTTCGTCCATTTTGGTCTTTCTCCTTTTCGACTAGCTCCAAAGTTAACTAAACCCAAATGTCAAGAACAGATTGATGTAATATGACACAATAAGCCATGTGGAGACTTTTGAGACAAGGAGGAGAGATTTGGTCCAAGAATCATCCAAGTTGACTAAGTTCATCCATTTTGGCCTTTCTTTGTTTCGACTAACTCCAAACTTGGCCGAAGCTAAATATCAAGAATAGGTTGATGTAATATGACGCAATAAACCATGTGGAGAAGTT
This sequence comes from Bauhinia variegata, assembly GCA_022379115.2. Taxonomy (NCBI): domain Eukaryota; kingdom Viridiplantae; phylum Streptophyta; class Magnoliopsida; order Fabales; family Fabaceae; genus Bauhinia; species Bauhinia variegata. The sequence continues at coordinate 35,950 of CM039437.1, read as the reverse complement.
TGAGACCAAGGAAGAGAGATGTGGTCCAAGAATCGTCCAAGGTGACTAAGTTATTCGATTTTGGTCTTCCTTCATTTCGACTAACTCCAAACTTGACCGAAACTAAATGTGAAGCATAGATTGATGTAATATGACACAATAAGCCGTGTGGAGAAGGTTGAGACCAAGAAAGAGAGATTTGGTCCACGAATCATCCAAGTTAACCACGTTCGTCCATTTTGGTCTTTCTTCGTTTCGACTAGCTCCATAGTTGACCAAGGCCAAATGTCAAGCATAGATTGATGTAATATGACACAATAAACCGTGTGGAGAAGTTTGAGACCAAGGAAGAGAGATTTGGTCCACGAATCATCCAAGTTGACCACGTTCGCCCATTTTGGTCTTTGTTCGTTTCGACTAGCTCCAAAGTTGACGGAAGCCAATGACATTGATACGTTGATATAGCATGACACAATAAACCATGTGGAGAAGTTTGAGGCTAAGGAAGAGAGATTTGGTCGAAGAATCATCCAAGTGGGCTAATTTCGTCTATTTTGGTTTTTCTTCGTTTCGACAAGCTCTAATGTTCACCGAAGCCAAATGACATGCATAGATTGATGTAATATGACACAATTAACCATGTGGAGAAGTTTGAGACCAAGGAAGAGAGATTTGGTCCAAGAATCATCAAGGTTGACCAAGTTTGTCCTCTTTGGTCTTTCTTCATTTCGGCTGTTTGCAAAGTTGACCAAAGCGAAATGTCAAGAATAGATTGATGTAATATGACACAATAAATCATGTGGAGATGTTTGAGACCAAGGAAGAGAGATTTGGTCCAGGAATCATCCATGTTAACCACGTTCGTCCATTTTGGTATTTTTTCATTTCGAATAGCTCCAAATTTGACCAAAGCCAATGACATTCGTACATTGATATAGTATGACACAATAAACCTTGTGGAGAAGTTTGAGACCATGGAAGATAGATTTGGTCCACGAATCATCCACGTTGACCACGTACATCCATTTTGGTCTTTCTTCATTTCAACTAGCTCCAATGTTCACAGTAACCAAATGACATGCATAGAGTGATTTAATATGACACAATAAATCATGTCTAGAAGTTTGAGACCATGGAATAGAGATTTGGTCCAAGAATTATCCAAGTTAACCACGTTTGTCCATTTTAGTCTTTCTTCGTTTCGACTAGCTCCAAATTTGACCGAAGCCAATGACATTCATAGATTGACATAGTATAACACAATAACTCATGTGGAGAAGTTTGAGACCAAGGAGGGGAGATTTGGTCCAAGAATCATCCAAGTTGACCAAGTTCGTCCATTTTGGTCTTTCTTCGTTTCGACTTGCTCCAATGTTCACCCAAGCCAAATAACATGCATAGATTGATGTAATATGACACAATAAACCATGTGGAGAAGGTTGAGACCAAGGAAGAGAGATTTGGTCCAAGAATCATCCAAGTTGACCACGTTCGTCCATTTTCGTCTTTCATCGTTTCGACTAGCTCCAAAGTTCACTGAAGCCAATGATATTCATACATTGATATAGTATGACACAATAAACCGTGTGGAGAAGTTTGAGACTAAGTAAAAGAGATTGGGTCCACGAATCATCCAAGTTAACCACGTTCGTCCATTTTGGCCTTTCTTCGTTTCGACTAGCTCCAATGTTCACCCAAGCCAAATGACATGCATAGATTGATGTAATATGACACAATAAACCATGTGGAGAAGGTTGACACCAAGGAAGAGTGATTTGGTCAAGAATCATTCAGGTTGACCAAGTTTGTCCACTTTGGTCTTTGTTCGTTTCGACTAGCTCCAAAGTTGACGGAAGCCAATGACATTGATACGTTGATATAGCATGACACAATAAACCATGTGGAGAAGTTTGAGGCTAAGGAAGAGAGATTTGGTCGAAGAATCATCCAAGTGGGCTAATTTCGTCTATTTTGGTTTTTCTTCGTTTCGACAAGCTCTAATGTTCACCGAAGCCAAATGACATGCATAGATTGATGTAATATGACACAATTAACCATGTGGAGAAGTTTGAGACCAAGGAAGAGAGATTTGGTCCAAGAATCATCAAGGTTGACCAAGTTTGTCCTCTTTGGTCTTTCTTCATTTCGGCTGTTTGCAAAGTTGACCAAAGCGAAATGTCAAGAATAGATTGATGTAATATGACACAATAAATCATGTGGAGATGTTTGAGACCAAGGAAGAGAGATTTGGTCCAGGAATCATCCATGTTAACCACGTTCGTCCAGTTTGGTATTTTTTCATTTCGAATAGCTCCAAATTTGACCAAAGCCAATGACATTCGTACATTGATATAGTATGACACAATAAACCTTGTGGAGAAGTTTGAGACCATGGAAGATAGATTTGGTCCATGAATCATCCACGTTGACCACGTACATCCATTTTGGTCTTTCTTCATTTCAACTAGCTCCAATGTTCACCGTAACCAAATGACATGCATAGAGTGATTTAATATGACACAATAAACCATGTCTAGAAGTTTGAGACCATGGAATAGAGATTTGGTCCAAGAATTATCCAAGTTAACCACGTTTGTCCATTTTAGTCTTTCTTCGTTTCGACTAGCTCCAAATTTGACCGAAGCCAATGACATTCATAGATTGATATAGTATAACACAATAACTCATGTGGAGAAGTTTGAGACCAAGGAGGGAGATTTGGTCCAAGAATCATCCAAGTTGACCAAGTTCGTCCATTTTGGTCTTCCTTCGTTTCGACTTGCTCCAATGTTCACCCAAGCCAAATAACATGCATAGATTGATGTAATATGACACAATAAACCATGTGGAGAAGGTTGAGACCAAGGAAGAGAGATTTGGTCCAAGAATCACCAAGTTGACCACGTTCGTCCATTTTCGTCTTTCTTCGTTTCGACTAGCTCCAAAGTTCACCGAAGCCAATGATATTGATACATTGATATAGTATGACACAATAAACCGTGTGAAGAAGTTTGAGACTAAGTAAAAGAGATTGGGTCCACGAATCATCCAAGTTAACCACGTTCGTCCATTTTGGTCTTTCTTCGTTTCGACTAGCTCCAATGTTCACCCAAGCCAAATGACATGCATAGATTGATGTAATATGACACAATAAACCATGTGGAGAAGGTTGACACCAAGGAAGAGTGATTTGGTCAAGAATCATTCAGGTTGACCAAGTTTGTCCACTTTGGTCTTTGTTCGTTTCGACTAACTCCAAACTTGACTGAAGCCAAATGTCAAGCATAGATTGATGTAATATGACACAATAAACCATGTGGAGAAGTTTGTGACCAAGGAAGAGTGATTTGGTCCAAGAATCATCCAGGTTGACCAAGTTTGTCCACTTTGGTCTTTCTTCATTTCGACTAACTCCATACTTGACCAAAGCCAAATGTCAAGCATACATTGATGTAATATGACACAATAAACCATGTGAAGAAGTTTGACACCAAGGAAGAGATATTTGGTCCAAGAATCATCCAAGTTGACCAAGTTTGTCCACTTTGGTCTTTCTTTCTTTTGACTAAATCCAAACGTGACCGAAGCCAAATGTCAAGCATAGATTGATGTAATATGACACAATAAACCATGTGGAGAAGTTTGTGACCAAGGAAGAGAGATTTGGTCCAAGAATCATCCAGGTTCACCAGGTTTGTCCACTTTGGTCTTTCTTCGTTTCGACTCACTCCAAATATGAGCAAAGCCAAATATCAAGCATAGGTTGATGTAATATGACACAATAAACCGTGTGGAGAAGTTTGAGACCAAGGAGGGGTGATTTGGTGCAAGAATCATCCAAGTTGACCAAGTTTGTCCATTTTGGTCTTTCTTCGTTTCAACTTGCTCCAATGTTCACCGAAGCCAACTGACATGCATAGATTGATGTAATATGACACAATAAACCCTGTGGAGAAGTTTGAGACTAAGTAAAAGAGATTTGGTCCACGAATCATCTAAGTGAACCACGTTCGTCCATTTTGGTCTTATTTCGTTTCAACTAGTTCCAAAGTTGACCGAAGCCAATGACATTCATACATTGATATATTATAACACAATAACTCATGTGGAGAAGTTTGAGACCAAGGAGGGGAGATTTGGTCGAAGAATCATCCAAGTTGACCAAGTTCGTCCATTTTGGTCTTTCTTTGTTTCGACAAGCTCCAATATTCACCGAAGCCAAATGACATTCCTAGATTCATGTAATATGACACAATAAACCATGTGGAGAAGTTTGAGGCCAAGGAAGAGAGATTTGGTCAAATAATCATCCAAGTTGACCAAGTTCGTCCATTTTGGTCTTTCTTCGTTTCGACTAGCTCCAATGTTCACCGAAGCCAAATGACATCATAGATTGATGTAATATAACACAATAAACCCTGTGGGGAAGTTTGAGACCAAGGACGAGAGATTTGGTTCAAGAATTATCCAAGTTGACCACGTTCGTCCATTTTGGTCTTTCTTCATTTCGACTAGCTCCAAAGTTGACCAAAGCCAAATGTCAAGCATAGATTGATGTAATAAGACACAATAAACCATGTGCAGAAGTTTGAGACCAAGGAAGAGAGATTTGGTCCACGAATCATCCAAGTTGACCACGTTCGTCCATTTTGGTCTTTCTTTGTTTCGACTAGCTCCAAAGTTGACCGAAGCCAATGACATTCATACGTTGATATAATATGACACAATAAACCATTTAGAGAAGTTTGAGGCTAAGGAAGAGAGATTTGGTCCAAGAATCATCCAAATTAGCCAATTTCGTCTATTTTGGTTTTTCTTCTTTTCAACTAGCTCTAATGTTCACCAAAGCCAAATGACCAGCATAGAGTGATTTAATATGACAAAAAAACCATGTCGAGAAGTTTGAGACCAAGGAAGAGAGATTTGGTCCAAGAATTATCCAAGTTAACCACGTTTGACCATTTTGGTTTTTCTTCGTTTCGACTAGCTCCAAATTTGACAGAAAGCAAATGACATTCATACATTGATATAGTATGACACAATAAACCATGTGGAGATGTTTGAGACCAAGGAAGAGAGATTTGGTCCAAGAATCATCCAAGTTGAGCAAGTTCGTCCATTTTGGTCTTTCTTTGTTTCGACAAGCTCCAATATTCACCGAAGCCAAATGACATTCCTAGATTCATGTAATATGACACAATAAACCATGTGGAGAAGTTTGAGGCCAAGGAAGAGAGATTTGGTCAAATAATCATCCAAGTTGACCAAGTTCGTCCATTTTGGTCTTTTTTCGTTTCGGCTAGTTCCAATGTTCACCGAAGCCAAATGACATACATAGATTAATGTAATATGACACAATAAACCATGTGAAGAAGTTTGAGACCAAGGAAGAGAGATTTGGTCCACGAATCATCCAAGTGAACCACGTTTTTCCATTTTGGTCTTTCTTCGTTTCTGCTAGCTCCAAATTTGACCAAAGCCAAATGTCAAGAACAAATTGATGTAATATGACACAATAAGCCATGTGGAGAAGTTTGAGACCAAGGAAGAGAGATTTGGTCCAACAATCATCCAAGTTGACCAAGTTCGTCCATTTTGGTCTTTTTTCGTTTCGGCTAGTTCCAATGTTCACCGAAGCCAAATGACATGCATAGATTAATGTAATATCAGACAATAAACCTTGTGGAGAAGTTTGAGACTAGGAAGAGAGATTTGGTCCAAGGATCATCCAGGTTGACCAAGTTTGTCCACTTTGGTCTTTCTTCGTTTCGACTAACTCCAAACTTGACTGAATCCAAACGTCAAGCATAGATTGATGTAATATGGCACAATAAACCATGTGGAGAAGTTTGAGACCAAGGAAGAGAGATTTGGTCCAAGAATCATCCAAGTTGAGCAAGTTCGTCCATTTTGGTCTTTCTTCGTTTCGACTAGCTGCAATGATCCCCGAAGCCAAATGACATACATAGATTAATGTAATATGACACAATAAACCATGTGAAGAAGTTTGAGACCAAGGAAGAGAGATTTGGTCCACGAATCATCCAAGTGAACCACGTTTTTCCATTTTGGTCTTTCTTCGTTTCTGCTAGCTCCAAATTTGACCAAAGCCAAATGTCAAGAACAAATTGATGTAATATGACACAATAAGCCATGTGGAGAAGTTTGAGACCAAGGAAGAGAGATTTGGTCCAACAATCATCCAAGTTGACCAAGTTCGTCCATTTTGGTCTTTTTTCGTTTCGGCTAGTTCCAATGTTCACCGAAGCCAAATGACATGCATAGATTAATGTAATATCAGACAATAAACCTTGTGGAGAAGTTTGAGACTAGGAAGAGAGATTTGGTCCAAGGATCATCCAGGTTGACCAAGTTTGTCCATTTTGGTCTTTCTTCATTTCGACTAGCTCCAAAGTTGACCAAAGCCAAATGTCAAGCATAGATTGATGTAATAAGACACAATAAACCATGTGCAGAAGTTTGAGACCAAGGAAGAGAGATTTGGTCCACGAATCATCCAAGTTGACCACGTTCGTCCATTTTGGTCTTTCTTTGTTTCGACTAGCTCCAAAGTTGACCGAAGCCAATGACATTCATACGTTGATATAATATGACACAATAAACCATTTAGAGAAGTTTGAGGCTAAGGAAGAGAGATTTGGTCCAAGAATCATCCAAATTAGCCAATTTCGTCTATTTTGGTTTTTCTTCTTTTCAACTAGCTCTAATGTTCACCAAAGCCAAATGACCAGCATAGAGTGATTTAATATGACAAAAAAACCATGTCGAGAAGTTTGAGACCAAGGAAGAGAGATTTGGTCCAAGAATTATCCAAGTTAACCACGTTTGACCATTTTGGTTTTTCTTCGTTACGACTAGCTCCAAATTTGACAGAAAGCAAATGACATTCATACATTGATATAGTATGACACAATAAACCATGTGGAGATGTTTGAGACCAAGGAAGAGAGATTTGGTCCAAGAATCATCCAAGTTGAGCAAGTTCGTCCATTTTGGTCTTTCTTTGTTTCGACAAGCTCCAATATTCACCGAAGCCAAATGACATTCCTAGATTCATGTAATATGACACAATAAACCATGTGGAGAAGTTTGAGGCCAAGGAAGAGAGATTTGGTCAAATAATCATCCAAGTTGACCAAGTTCGTCCATTTTGGTCTTTTTTCGTTTCGGCTAGTTCCAATGTTCACCGAAGCCAAATGACATGCATAGATTAATGTAATATCAGACAATAAACCTTGTGGAGAAGTTTGAGACTAGGAAGAGAGATTTGGTCCAAGGATCATCCAGGTTGACCAAGTTTGTCCACTTTGGTCTTTCTTCGTTTCGACTAACTCCAAACTTGACTGAATCCAAATGTCAAGCATAGATTGATGTAATATGGCACAATAAACCATGTGGAGAAGTTTGAGACCAAGGAAGAGAGATTTGGTCCAAGAATCATCCAAGTTGAGCAAGTTCGTCCATTTTGGTCTTTCTTCGTTTCGACTAGCTGCAATGATCCCCGAAGCCAAATGACATACATAGATTAATGTAATATGACACAATAAACCATGTGAAGAAGTTTGAGACCAAGGAAGAGAGATTTGGTCCACGAATCATCCAAGTGAACCACGTTTTTCCATTTTGGTCTTTCTTCGTTTCTGCTAGCTCCAAATTTGACCAAAGCCAAATGTCAAGAACAAATTGATGTAATATGACACAATAAGCCATGTCGAGAAGTTTGAGACCAAGGAAGAGAGATTTGGTCCAACAATCATCCAAGTTGACCAAGTTTGTCCATTTTGGTCTTTCTTCGTTTAGACTAGCTCCAATGTTCACCGAAGCCAAATGACATCATAGATTGATGTAATATAACACAATAAACCCTGTGGGGAAGTTAGAGAGCAAGGACGAGAGATTTGGTCCAAGAATTATCCAAGTTGACCACGTTCGTCCATTTTGGTCTTTCTTCATTTCGACTAGCTCCAAAGTTGACCAAAGCCAAATGTCAAGCATAGATTGATGTAATAAGACACAATAAACCATGTGCAGAAGTTTGAGACCAAGGAAGAGAGATTTGGTCCACGAATCATCCAAGTTGACCACGTTCGTCCATTTTGGTCTTTCTTTGTTTCGACTAGCTCCAAAGTTGACCGAAGCCAATGACATTCATACGTTGATATAATATGACACAATAAACCATTTAGAGAAGTTTGAGGCCAAGGAAGGGAGATTTGGTCCAAGAATCATCCAAATTAGCCAATTTCGTCTATTTTGGTTTTTCTTCTTTTCAACTAGCTCTAATGTTCACCGAAGCCAAATGACCGGCATAGAGTGATTTAATATGACAAAAAAACCATGTCGAGATGTTTGAGACCAAGGAAGAGAGATTTGGTCCAAGAATTATCCAAGTTAACCACGTTTGTCCACTTTGGTCTTTCTTCGTTTCGACTAATTCCAAACTTGACTGAATCCAAATGTCAAGCATACATTGATGTAATATGGCACAATAAACCATGTGGAGAAGTTTGAGACCAAGGAAGAGAGATTTGGTCCAAGAATCATCCAAGTTGAGCAAGTTCGTCCATTTTGGTCTTTCTTCGTTTCGACTAGCTGCAATGATCCCCGAAGCCAAATGACATAAATAGATTAATGCAATATGACACAATAAACCATGTGAAGAAGTTTGAGACCAAGGAAGAGAGATTTGGTCCACGAATCATCCAAGTGAACCACGTTTTTCCATTTTGGTCTTTCTTCGTTTCTGCTAGCTCCAAATTTGACCAAAGCCAAATGTCAAGAACAGATTGATGTAATATGACACAATAAGTCATGTGGAGAAGTTTGAGATAAAGGAAGAGAGATTTGGTCCAAGAATCACCAGGTTCACCAAGTTTGTCTGCTTTGGTCTTTCTTCGTTTCGACTAACTGCAAACGTGACCGAAGCCAAATGTCAAGTATAGATTCATGTAATATGACAAAATAAACTATGTAGAGAAGTTTGAGACCAAGGAAGAGAGATTTGGTCCAAGAATCATCCAGGCTGACCAAGTTTGTCCACTTTGGTCTTTCTTCGTTTCGACTAACTCCAAACTTGGCCGAAGGCAAATATCAAGCATAGGTTGATGTAATGTGACACAATAAATTGTCTGGAGAAGTTTGAGACCAAGGAAGAGAGATTTAGTCCACGAATTATCCAAGTTAGCCACGTTCGTCCATTTTAGTCTTTCTTTGTTTCTGCTAGTCCAAAGTTGACCAAAGCCGAATGTCAAGCATAGATTGATGTAATATGAAACAATAAATCATGTGGAGAAGTTTGAGACCAACGAAGAGAGATTTGGTTCAAGAATCATCCAACTTAACCAAGTTCGTCCATTTTGATATTGCTTTGTTTCGACTAGCTTCAAAGTTGATCGAAGCCAAATGTAAAGCATAGATTGATGTAATATGACACAATAAACCTTGTGGAGAATTTTGAGACCAACGAAGAGAGATTTAGTCCAAGAATCATCCAACTTAACTAAGTTCGTCCATTTTGGTCGTTCTTCCTATCGACTAGCTTCAAAGTTAACTGAAGCCAAATGTCTTGCAAAGATTGATGTAATATGACACAATGAACCATGTGGAGAAGTTTGAGACCAACGAAGTGAGATTTGGTCCAAGAATCATCCAACTTAACCAAGTTCATCCATTTTGGTCTTTCTTCCTTTCGACTAGCTTCAAAGTGGACCGAAGCCAAATGTCTTGCAAAGATTGTTGTGATATGACACAATAAACCATGTGGAGAACTTTGAGACCAACAAAGAGAGATTTGGTCCATGAATCATCCAACTTAACCAAGTTTGTCCATTTTGGTCTTTCTTCCTTTCGACTAGCTTCAAAGTTGACCGAAGCCAAATGTCTTGCAATGATTGATCTAATATGGCACAATAAACCATGTGAAGAAGTTTGAGACCAACGATGTGAGATTTGGTCCAAAAATCATCCAACTTAACCAAATTAGTCCATTTTGGTCTTTCTTCCTTTCGAGTAGCTTCAAACTGGATTGAAGCCAAATGTCTTGCAAAGATTGTTGTGACATGACACAATAAACCATGTGGAGAAGTTTGAGACCAACAAAGAGAAATTTGGTCCATGAATCATCCAACTTAACCAAGCTCGTCCCCTTTGGCCATTCTTCCTTTCGACTAGCTTCAAAGTGTACAGAAGCCAAATGTCTTGCAAAGATTGTTGTGATATGACACAATAAACCATGTGGAGAAGTTTGAGACCAACAAAGAGAGATTTGGTTCAAGAATCATCCAACTAAACCAAGTTCGTCCATTTTGATATTGCTTTGTTTCGACTAGCTTCAAAGTTGATCGAAGCCAAATGTCAAGCATAGATTGATGTAATATGACACAATAAACCTTGTGGAGAATTTTGAGACCAACGAAGAGAGATTTAGTCCAAGAATCATCCAACTTAACTAAGTTCGTCCATTTTGGTCGTTCTTCCTATCGACTAGCTTCAAAGTTAACTGAAGCCAAATGTCTTGCAAAGATTGATGTAATATGACACAATAAACCATGTGGAGAAGTTTGAGACCAACGAAGTGAGATTTGGTCCAAGAATCATCCAACTTAACCAAGTTCATCCATTTTGGTCTTTCTTCCTTTCGACTAGCTTCAAAGTGGACCGAAGCCAAATGTCTTGCAAAGATTGTTGTGATATGACACAATAAACCATGTGGAGAACTTTGAGACCAACAAAGAGAGATTTGGTCCATGAATCATCCAACTTAACCAAGTTTGTCCATTTTGGTCTTTCTTCCTTTCGACTAGCTTCAAAGTTGACCGAAGCCAAATGTCTTGCAATGATTGATCTAATATGGCACAATAAACCATGTGAAGAAGTTTGAGACCAACGATGTGAGATTTGGTCCAAAAATCATCCAACTTAACCAAATTAGTCCATTTTGGTCTTTCTTCCTTTCGAGTAGCTTCAAAGTGGACCGAAGCTAAATGTCTTTCAAACATTCTTGTGATATGACACAATAAACCATGTGGAGAAGTTTGAGACCAACGAAGAGAGATTTGGTACAAGAATCATCCAGCTTAACCAAGTCCGTCCATTTTGATATTGCTTTGCTTCGACAAGCTTCAAAGTTGATCGAAGCCAAATGTCAAGCATAGATTGATGTAATATGAAACAATAAACCATGTGGAGAACTTTGAGACCAACGAAGAGAGATTTGGTCCAAGAATGATCTAACTTAACCAAGTTCGTCCATTTTGGTCTTTCTTTGTTTCGACTAGCTTCAAATTGGACCGATGCCAAATGTCTTGCAAAGATTGATGTAATATGACACAATAAATACTGTGAAGAAGTTTGAGACCAACGATGTGAGATTTGGTCCAAGAATCATCCAACTTAACCAAGTTAGTCCATTTGGGTCTTTCTTCCTTTCGAGTAGCTTCAAACTGGATTGAAGCCAAATGCCTTGCAAAGATTGTTGTGACATGACACAATAAACCATGTGGAGAAGTTTGAGACCAACAAAGAGAAATTTGGTCCATGAATCATCCAACTTAACCAAGCTCGTCCACTTTGGCCATTCTTCCTTTCGACTAGCTTCAAAGTGTACCGAAGCCAAATGTCTTGCAAAGATTGTTGTGATATGACACAATAAACCATGTGGAGAAGTTTGAGACCAACAAAGAGAGATTTGGTTCAAGAATCATCCAACTTAACCAAGTTCGTCCATTTTGATATTGCTTTGTTTCGACTAGCTTCAAAGTTGATCGAAGCCAAATGTCAAGCATAGATTGATGTAATATGACACAATAAACCTTGTTGAGAATTTTGAGACCAACGAAGAGAGATTTAGTCCAAGAATCATCCAACTTAACTAAGTTCGTCCATTTTGGTCTTTCTTCCTATCGACTAGCTTCAAAGTTAACTGAAGCCAAATGTCTTGCAAAGATTGTTGTGATATGACACAATAAACCATGTGGAGAAGTTTGAGACCAACAAAGAGAGATTTGGTCCATGAATCATCCAACTTAACCAAGTTTGTCCATTTTGGTCTTTATTCCTTTCGACAAGCTTCAAAGTTGACCGAAGCCAAATGTCTTGCAAAGATTATGTAATAAGACACAATAAACCATGTGGAGAAGTTTGAGATCAACGAAGAAAGATTTGGTCCAAGAATCATCCAACTTAACCAAGTTCGTCCATTTTGATATTGCTTTGTTTCGACTAGCTTCAAAGTTGACTGAAGCCAAATGTCTTGCATAGATTGATATAATATGACACAATAACCCATGTGGAGAAGTTTGGGGCTAACGAAGAAACCATGTGGAGAAGTTTGAGACCAACGAAGAGAGATTTGGTCCAAGAATCATCCAACTTAACCAAGTTCGTCCATTTTGGTCTTTTTTTGTTTCGACTAGCTTCAAAGTTCACCGAAGCTAAATGTCTTGCATAGATTGATGTAATATGACACAATAACCCATGTGGAGAAGTTTGAGACTAACGAAGAGAGATTTGGATCAAGAGTCATTCAACTTCACCAAGTTCGTCCATTTTGGTATTGCTTTGTTTGGACTAGCCTCAAAGTTCACCAAAGCCAAATGTCAAGCATAGATTCATATAATATGGCACAATAAACCATGTGGAGAAGTTTGAGATCAACAAAGAGAGATTTGGTCTAAGAATCATCTAACCTAACCAAGTTCGTCCAGTTTGGTCTTTCTTCCTTTTGACTAGCTTCAAACTTGACCGAAGCCAAATGTCTTGAAAAGATTGATGTAATATGGCACAATAAACCATGTGTAGAAGTTTGAGACCAACGAAGAGAGATTTGGTACAAAAATCATCCAACTTAACCAAGTTCATCCATTTTGGTCTTTCTTCTTTTTGACTAGCTTCAAACTTGACCGAAGCCAAATGTCTTGCAAAGATTGATGTAATATGGCATAATAAACCATGTGGAGAAGTTTGAGACCAACGAAGAGAGATTTGGTCCAAGAATCATCCAACTTAACCAAGTTCGTCCATTTTGGTCTTTCTTCCTTTTGACTAGCTTCAAACTTGACCGAAGCCAAATGTCTTGCAAAGATTCATGTAATATGGCACAATAAACCATGTGAAGAAGTATGACACCAACGAAGAGAGATATGATCCAAGAGTCATCCGACTTAACCAAGGTCTTCCATTTTAGTCTTTCTTTGTTTCGACTAGCTTCAAATTTGACCGAAGCCAAATGTCTTGCATAGATTGATGTAATATGACACAATAACCCATGTGGAGAAGTTTGAGACTAACGAAGAGAGATTTGGTCTAAGAATCATCCAACTTAACTAAGGTCGTCCATTTTGTTATTTCTTTGTTTTGACTAGCTTCAAAGTTTTCCGAAGCCAAATGTCAAGAATAGATTGATTTAATATGAAACAATCAATCATGTGGAGAAGTTTGAGACCAACAAAGAGCGATTTGGTCAAAGAATCATCCAACTTAACCAAGTTCGTCCAGTTTGGTCTTTCTTTGTTTCAATGACCTTTAAAGTTGACCGAAGCCAAATGTCTTGCAAAGATTGATATAATATGGCACAATAAACCATGTGGAGAAGTTTGAGACCAACGAAGAGAGATTTGGTCCAAGAATCATCCAACTTAACCAAGTTTGTCCATTTAGGTCTTTCTCTGTTTTGACAAGCTTCAAAGTTGACCGAAGCCAAATGTCAAGCATAGATTGATGTAATATGACACAATAACCCATGTTCAGAAGTTTGAGAACAACGAAGAAAGATTTGGTCCAAGAATCATCCAACTTAACCAAGTTCGTTCATTTTGGTCTTTCTTCCTTTCGACTAGCTTCAAAGTTGACCGAAGCCAAATGTCTTGCAAAGATTGATGTAATATGACACAATAAACCATGTGCAGAAGTTTGAGGCGAACAAAGAGAAATTTGGTCCAAGAATCATCCAACTTAACCAAGTTCGTCCATTTTGGTCTTTCTTTGTTTCGACTAGCTTTAAAGTTGAACGAAGCTAAATGTCTTACATAGATTGATGTAATATGACACAATAAACCATGTGGAGAAGTTTGAGACTAACGAAGAGAGATTTGGTCCAAGAATCATGAACTTAACCAAGTTCGTCCATTTTGGTCTTTCTATGTTTCGACTAGCCACAAAGTTGACCGAAGCCAAATGTCAAGCATAGATTGATATAATATGGCACAATAAACCATGTGGAGAAGTTTGAGACCAACAAAGAGAGATTTGGTCCAAGAATCATCCAACTTAACCAAGTTCGTCCATTTTGGTCTTTCTTTGTTTCGACTAGCTTCAAAGTTGACCGAAGCCAAATGTCTTGCAAAGATTGATGTAATATGGCATAATAAACCATGTGGAGAAGTTTGAGACCAACGAAGAGAGATTTGGTCCAAGAATCATCCAACTTAACCAAGTTTGTCCATTTTGGTCTTTCTCTGGTTCGACAACCTTCAAAGTTGACCCAAGCCAAAGGTCTTGCAAAGATTAATATAATATGGCACAATAAACCATGTGGAGAAGTTTGAGACCAACGAAGAGGATTTGGTCCAAGAATCATCTAACTTAACCAAGTTCTTCCATTTTGGTCTTTCTTTGTTTCGACTAGCTTCAAATTTGACCAAAGCCAAATGTCTTACATAGATTGATGTAATATGACACAATAAACCATGTGGAGAAGTTTGAGACCAACGAAGAGAGATTTGGTCCAAGAATCATCCAACTGAACCAAGTTCGTCCATTTTGGTCTTTCTTTGTTTCGACTAGCTTCAAAGTTCACCGAAGCCAAATGTCAAGCATAGATTGATATAATATGGCACAATAAACCATGTGGAGAAGTTTGAGACCAACAAAGAGAGATTTGGTCCAAGAATCATCCAACTTAACCAAGTTCGTCCATTTTGGTCTTTCTTCCTTTTGACTAGCTTCAAAGTTGACCGAAGCCAAATGTCTTGCAAAGATTGATGTAATATGGCACAATAAACCATGTGGAGAAGTTTGAGACCAACGAAGAGAGATTTGGTCCAAGAAAAATCCAACTTAACCAAGTTCGTCCATTTTGGTCTTTCTAAATTTTGACTAGCTTCAAACTTGACCGAAGCCAAATGTCTTGCAAAGATTTATGTAATATGACACAATAAACCATGTGGAGAAGTTTGAGACCAACGAAGAGAGATTTGGTCCAAGAAACATCCAACTTCACCAAGTTCGTCCATTTTGTTTTTTCTTTGGTTCGACAACCTTCAAAGTTGACCGATGCCAGATGTCTTGCAAAGATTGATAACCTTCAAAGTTGACCGAAGCCAAATGTCTTGCAAAGATTGATATAATATGGCACAATAAACCATGTGGAGAAGTTTGAGACCAACGAAGAGAGATTTGGTCCAAGAATCATCCAACATACCCAAGTTCGTCCATTTAGGTCTTTCTCTATTTCGACAAGCTTCAAAGTTGACCGAAGCCAAATGTCTTGCAAAGATTGATATAATATGGCACAATAAACCATGTGGAGAAGTTTGAGACCAACGAAGAGAGATTTGGTCCAAGAATCATCCAACGTAACCAAGTTCGTCCATTTTGGTCTTTCTTCCTTTCGACTATCTTCAAAGTGGACCGAAGACAAATGTCTTGCAAAGATTGATATAATATGGCACAATAAACCATGTGGAGAAGTTTGACACCAACAAAGAGAGATTTGGTCCAAGAATCATCCAACTTAACCAAGTTTGTCCATTTTGGTCTTTCTTCCTTTCGACTAGCTTCAAAGTGGACCGAAGACAAATGTCTTGCAAAGATTGATGTAATATGACACAATAAACTATGTGGAGAAGTTTGAGACCAACGAAGAGAGATTTGGTCCAAGAATCATCCAACTTAACCAAGTTCGTCCATTTTGGTCTTTCTTCATTTCGACCAGCTTCAAAGTTGACCAAAGCCAAATGTCTTGCAAAGATTGATATAATATGGCACAATAAACCATGTGGAGAAGTTTGAGACCAACGAAGAGAGATTTGGTCCAAGAATCATCTAACTTAACCAAGTTCGTCCATTTTGGTCTTTCTTCCTTTCGACTAGCTTCAAAGTGGACCGAAGATAAATGTCTTGCAAAGATTGATGTAATATGACACAATAAACCATGTTGAGAAGTTTGAGACCAACGAAGAGAGATTTGGTCCAAGAATCATCCAACGTAACCAAGTTCGTCCATTTTGGTCTTTCTTCCTTTCGACTAGCTTCAAAGTTGACCAAAGCCAAATGTCTTGCAAAGATTGAAATAATATGGCACAATAAACCATGTGGAGAAGTTTGAGACCAACGAAGAGAGATTTGGTCCAAGAATCATCCAACTTAACCAAGTTCGTCCATTTTGGTCTTTCTTCCTTTCGACTAGCTTCAAAGTTGACCAAAGCCAAATGTCTTGCAAAGATTGATGTAATATGACACAATAAACCATGTGGAGAAGTTTGAGACCAACGAAGAGAGATTTGGTCCAAGAATCATCCAACTTCACCAAGTTCGTCCATTTTATTTTTCTTTGGTTCGACAACCTTCAAAGTTGACTGATGCCAGATGTCTTGCAAAGATTGATATAATATGGCACAATAAACCATGTGGGAAGTTTGAGACCAACGAAGAGAGATTTGGTCCAAGAATCATCCAACTTAACCAAGTTCGTCCATTTTGGTCTTTCTTTGTTTCGACTAGCTTCAAAGTTGACCGAAGCCAAATGTCTTGCAAAGATTGATATAATATGACACAATAAACCATGTGGAGAAGTTTGAGACCAAGAAAGAGAGATTTGGTCCAAGAATCATCCAACTTAACCAAGTTCGTCCATTTTGGTCTTTCTTTATTTCGACTAGCTTCAAAGTGGACCGAAGCCAAATGTCTTGCAAAGATTGATGTAATATGACACAATAAACCATGTGAGAAGTTTGAGACCAACGAAGAGAGATTTGGTCCAAGAATCATCCAACTTAACCAAGTTCGTCCATTTTGGTCTTTCTTCCTTTCGACTAGCTTCAAAGTGACCGAAGCCAAATGTCTTGCAATGATTGATATAATATGGCACAATAAACCATGTGGAGAAGTTTGAGACCAACGAAGAGAGATTTGGTCCAAGAATCATCCAACTTAACCAAGTTCGTCCATTTTGGTCTTTCTCTATTTGACAAGCTTCAAAGTTGACCGAAGCCAAATGTCTTGCAAAGATTGATGTAATATGACACAATAAACCATGTGGAGAAGTTTGAGACCAACGAAGAGAGATTTGGTCCAAGAATCATCCAACTTAACCAAGTTCGTCCATTTTGGTCTTTCGTTGTTTCGACTAGCTTGAAAGTTGACAGAAGCCAAATGTCTTGCAAAGATTGATATAATATGACACAATAAACCATGTGGAGAAGTTTGAGACCAAGAAAGAGAGATTTGGTCCAAGAATCATCCAACTTCACCAAGTTCGTCCATTTTGTTTTTCTTTGGTTCGACAACCTTCAAAGTTGACCGATGCCAGATGTCTTGCAAAGATTGATATAATATGGCACAATAAACCATGTGGGGAAATTTGAGACCAACGAATAGAGATTTGGTTCAAGAATCATCCAACATAACCAAGTTTGTCCATTTAGGTCTTTCTCTATTTTGACAAGCTTCAAAGTTAACCGAAGCCAAATGTCTTGCAAAGATTGATATAATATGGCACAATAAACCATGTGGAGAAGTTTGAGACCAACGAAGAGAGATTTGGTCCAAGAATCATCCAACTTCACCAAGTTCGTCCATTTTGGTCTTTCTTTGTTTCGACTAGCTTGAAAGTTGACCGAAGCCAAATGTCTTGCAAAGATTGATATAATATGACACAATAAACCATGTGGAGAAGTTTGAGACCAAGAAAGAGAGATTTGGTCCAAGAATCATCCAACTTAACCAAGTTCGTCCATTTTGGTCTTTCTTTGTTTCGACTAGCTTTAAAGTTGACCGAAGCCAAATGTCTTGCAAAGATTGATGTAATATGACACAATAAACCATGTGGAGAAGTTTGAGACCAACGAAGAGAGATTTGGTCCAAGAATCATCCAACTTAACCATGTTCGTCCATTTTGGTCTTTCTTTGTTTCGACTAGCTTCAAAGTTGACAGAAGCCAAATGTCTTGCAAAGATTGATATAATATGACACAATAAACCATGTGGAAAGTTTGAGACCAAGAAAGAGAGATTTGGTCCAAGAATCATCCAACTTAACCAAGTTCGTCCATTTTGGTCTTTCTGTGTTTCGACTAGCTTGAAAGTTGACCGAAGCCAAATGTCTTGCAAAGATTGATATAATATGACACAATAAACCATGTGGAGAAGTTTGAGACCAAGAAAGAGAGATTTGGTCCAAGAATCATCCAACTTCACCAAGTTCGTCCATTTTGTTTTTCTTTGGTTCGACAACCTTCAAAGTTGACCGAAGCCAAATGTCTTGCAAAGATTGATATAATATGGCACAATAAACCATGTGGGAATTTGAGACCAACGAATAGAGATTTGGTTCAAGAATCATCCTACATAACCAAGTTTGTCCATTTTGGTCTTTCTCTATTTCGACAAGCTTCAAAGTTGACCGAAGCCAAATGTCTTGCAAAGATTGATGTAATATGGCACAATAAACCATGTGGAGAAGTTTGAGACCAACGAAGAGAGATTTGGTCCAAGAATCATCCAACTTAACCAAGTTCGTCCATTTTGGTCTTTCTTTGTTTTGACTAGCTTCAAAGTTGACCGAAGCCAAATGTCTTGCAAAGATTGATATAATATGACACAATAAACCATGTGGAGAAGTTTGAGACCAAGAAAGAGAGATTTGGTCCAAGAATCATCCAACTTAACCAAGTTCGTCCATTTTGGTCTTTCTTTGTTTCGACTAGCTTCAAAGTTGACCGAAGCCAAATGTCTTGCAAAGATTGATGTAATATGACACAATAAACCATGTGGAGAAGTTTGAGACCAACGAAGAGAGATTTGGTCCAAGAATCATCCAACTTCACCAAGTTCGTCCATTTTGTTTTTCTTGGTTCGACAACCTTCAAAGTTGACCGATGCCAGATGTCTTGCAAAGATTGATATAATATGGCACAATAAACCATGTGGGAAGTTTGAGACCAACGAAGAGAGATTTGGTCCAAGAATCATCCAACTTAACCAAGTTCGTCCATTTTGGTCTTTCTTTGTTTCGACTAGCTTCAAAGTTGACCGAAGCCAAATGTCTTGCAAAGATTGATATAATATGACACAATAAACCATGTGGAGAAGTTTGAGACCAAGAAAGAGAGATTTGGTCCAAGAATCATCCAACTTAACCAAGTTCGTCCATTTTGGTCTTTCTTTATTTCGACTAGCTTCAAAGTTGACCGAAGCCAAATGTCTTGCAAAGATTGATGTAATATGACACAATAAACCATGTGGAGAAGTTTGAGACCAACGAAGAGAGATTTGGTCCAAGAATCATCCAACTTAACCAAGTTCGTCCATTTTGGTCTTTCTTCCTTTCGACTAGCTTCAAAGTTGACCGAAGCCAAATGTCTTGCAAAGATTGATATAATATGGCACAATAAACCATGTGGAGAAGTTTGAGACCAACGAAGAGAGATTTGGTCCAAGAATCATCCAACTTCACCAAGTTCGTCCATTTTGTTTTTCTTTGTTTCGACAAGCTTCAAAGTTGACCGAAGCCAAATGTCTTGCAAAGATTGATATAATATGACACAATAAACCATGTGGAGAAGTTTGAGACCAACGAAGAGAGATTTGGTCCAAGAATCATCCAACTTAACCAAGTTCGTCCATTTTGGTCTTTCTCTATTTTGACAAGCTTCAAAGTTGACCGAAGCCAAATGTCTTGCAAAGATTGATATAATATGGCACAATAAACCATGTGGAGAAGTTTGAGACCAACGAAGAGAGATTTGGTCCAAGAATCATCCAACTTCACCAAGTTCGTCCATTTTGGTCTTTCTTTGTTTCGACTAGCTTGAAAGTTGACCGAAGCCAAATGTCTTGCAAAGATTGATATAATATGACACAATAAACCATGTGGAGAAGTTTGAGACCAAGAAGAGAGATTTGGTCCAAGAATCATCCAACTTAACCAAGTTCGTCCATTTTGGTCTTTCTTTGTTTCGACTAGCTTCAAAGTTGACCGAAGCCAAATGTCTTGCAAAGATTGATGTAATATGACACAATAAACCATGTGGAGAAGTTTGAGACCAACGAAGAGAGATTTGGTCCAAGAATCATCCAACTTAACCAAGTTCGTCCATTTTGGTCTTTCTTTGTTTCGACTAGCTTCAAAGTTGACAGAAGCCAAATGTCTTGCAAAGATTGATATAATATGACACAATAAACCATGTGGAAAGTTTGAGACCAAGAAAGAGAGATTTGGTCCAAGAATCATCCAACTTAACCAAGTTCGTCCATTTTGGTCTTTCTGTGTTTCGACTAGCTTGAAAGTTGACAGAAGCCAAATGTCTTGCAAAGATTGATATAATATGACACAATAAACCATGTGGAGAAGTTTGAGACCAAGAAAGAGAGATTTGGTCCAAGAATCATCCAACTTCACCAAGTTCGTCCATTTTGTTTTCTTTGTTCGACAAGCTTCAAAGTTGACCGATGCCAGATGTCTTGCAAAGATTGATATAATATGGCACAATAAACCATGTGGAGAAATTTGAGACCAACGAATAGAGATTTGGTTCAAGAATCATCCTACATAACCAAGTTTGTCCATTTAGGTCTTTCTCTATTTCGACAAGCTTCAAAGTTGACCGAAGCCAAATGTCTTGCAAAGATTGATATAATATGGCACAATAAACCATGTGGAGAAGTTTGAGACCAACGAAGAGAGATTTGGTCCAAGAATCATCCAACTTCACCAAGTTCGTCCATTTTGGTCTTTCTTTGTTTCGACTAGCTTCAAAGTTGACCGAAGCCAAATGTCTTGCAAAGATTGATATAATATGACACAATAAACCATGTGGAGAAGTTTGAGACCAAGAAAGAGAGATTTGGTCCAAGAATCATCCAACTTAACCAAGTTCGTCCATTTTGGTCTTTCTTTGTTTCGACTAGCTTTAAAGTTGACCGAAGCCAAATGTCTTGCAAAGATTGATGTAATATGACACAATAAACCATGTGGAGAAGTTTGAGACCAACGAAGAGAGATTTGGTCCAAGAATCATCCAACTTAACCAAGTTCGTCCATTTTGGTCTTTCTTTGTTTCGACTAGCTTCAAAGTTGACCGAAGCCAAATGTCTTGCAAAGATTGATATAATATGACACAATAAACCATGTGGAAAGTTTGAGACCAAGAAGAGAGATTTGGTCCAAGAATCATCCAACTTAACCAAGTTCGTCCATTTTGGTCTTTCTGTGTTTCGACTAGCTTGAAAGTTGACAGAAGCCAAATGTCTTGCAAAGATTGATATAATATGACACAATAAACCATGTGGAGAAGTTTGAGACCAAGAAAGAGAGATTTGGTCCAAGAATCATCCAACTTCACCAAGTTCGTCCATTTTGTTTTCTTTGGTTCGACAACCTTCAAAGTTGACCGATGCCAAATGTCTTGCAAAGATTGATATAATATGGCACAATAAACCATGTGGGGAAATTTGAGACCAACGAATAGAGATTTGGTCCAAGAATCATCCTACATAACCAAGTTTGTCCATTTGGTCTTTCTCTATTTCGACAAGCTTCAAAGTTGACCGAAGCCAAATGTCTTGCAAAGATTGATATAATATGGCACAATAAACCATGTGGAGAAGTTTGAGACCAACAAAGAGAGATTTGGTCCAAGAATCATCCAACTTAACCAAGTTCGTCCATTTTGGTCTTTCTTTGTTTTGACTAGCTTCAAAGTTGACCGAAGCAAATGTCTTGCAAAGATTGATATAATATGACACAATAAACCATGTGGAGAAGTTTGAGACCAAGAAGAGAGATTTGGTCCAAGAATCATCCAACTTAACCAAGTTCGTCCATTTTGGTCTTTCTTTGTTTCGACTAGCTTTAAAGTTGACCGAAGCCAAATGTCTTGCAAAGATTGATGTAATATGACACAATAAACCATGTGGAGAAGTTTGAGACCAACGAAGAGAGATTTGGTCCAAGAATCATCCAACTTCACCAAGTTCGTCCATTTTGTTTTTCTTTGGTTCGACAACCTTCAAAGTTGACCGAAGCCAAATGTCTTGCAAAGATTGATATAATATGGCACAATAAACCATGTGGGGAAGTTTGAGACCAACGAAGAGAGATTTGGTCCAAGAATCATCCAACTTAACCAAGTTCGTCCATTTTGGTCTTTCTTTGTTTCGACTAGCTTCAAAGTTGACCGAAGCCAAATGTCTTGCAAAGATTGATGTAATATGACACAATAAACCATGTGGAGAAGTTTGAGACCAACGAAGAGAGATTTGGTCCAAGAATCATCCAACTTAACCAAGTTCGTCCATTTTGGTCTTTCTTTGTTTCGACTAGCTTCAAAGTTGACCGAAGCCAAATGTCTTGCAAAGATTGATATAATATGACACAATAAACCATGTGGAAAGTTTGAGACCAAGAAAGAGAGATTTGGTCCAAGAATCATCCAACTTAACCAAGTTCGTCCATTTTGGTCTTTCTTTGTTTCGACTAGCTTCAAAGTTGACCGAAGCCAAATGTCTTGCAAAGATTGATGTAATATGACACAATAAACCATGTGGAGAAGTTTGAGACCAACGAAGAGAGATTTGGTCCAAGAATCATCCAACTTAACCAAGTTCGTCCATTTTGGTCTTTCTTTGTTTCGACTAGCTTCAAAGTTGACCGAAGCCAAATGTCTTGCAAAGATTGATATAATATGACACAATAAACCATGTGGAAAGTTTGAGACCAAGAAAGAGAGATTTGGTCCAAGAATCATCCAACTTAACCAAGTTCGTCCATTTTGGTCTTTCTTTGTTTCGACTAGCTTCAAAGTTGACAGAAGCCAAATGTCTTGCAAAGATTGATATAATATGACACAATAAACCATGTGGAGAAGTTTGAGACCAAGAAAGAGAGATTTGGTCCAAGAATCATCCAACTTCACCAAGTTCGTCCATTTTGTTTTTCTTTGGTTCGACAACCTTCAAAGTTGACCGATGCCAGATGTCTTGCAAAGATTGATATAATATGGCACAATAAACCATGTGGGAAATTTGAGACCAACGAAGAGAGATTTGGTTCAAGAATCATCCTACATAACCAAGTTTGTCCATTTAGGTCTTTCTCTATTTCGACAAGCTTCAAAGTTGACCGAAGCCAAATGTCTTGCAAAGATTGATATAATATGACACAATAAACCATGTGGAGAAGTTTGAGACCAAGAAAGAGAGATTTGGTCCAAGAATCATCCAACTTAACCAAGTTCGTCCATTTTGGTCTTTCTTTGTTTCGACTAGCTTCAAAGTTGACCGAAGCCAAATGTCTTGCAAAGATTGATGTAATATGACTCAATAAACCATGTGGAGAAGTTTGAGACCAACGAAGAGAGATTTGGTCCAAGAATCATCCAACTTAACCAAGTTCGTCCATTTTGGTCTTTCTTTGTTTCGACTAGCTTGAAAGTTGACCGAAGCCAAATGTCTTGCAAAGATTGATATAATATGACACAATAAACCATGTGGAAAAGTTTGAGACCAAGAAAGAGAGATTTGGTCCAAGAATCATCCAACTTAACCAGGTTCGTCCATTTTGGTCTTTCTGTGTTTCGACTAGCTTGAAAGTTGACAGAAGCCAAATGTCTTGCAAAGATTGATATAATATGACACAATAAACCATGTGGAGAAGTTTGAGACCAAGAAAGAGAGATTTGGTCCAAGAATCATCCAACTTCACCAAGTTCGTCCATTTTGTTTTTCTTTGGTTCGACAACCTTCAAAGTTGACCGAAGCCAGATGTCTTGCAAAGATTGATATAATATGGCACAATAAACCATGTGGGGAAATTTGAGACCAACGAATAGAGATTTGGTTCAAGAATCATCCAACATAACCAAGTTTGTCCATTTAGGTCTTTCTCTATTTTGACAAGCTTCAAAGTTAACCGAAGCCAAATGTCTTGCAAAGATTGATATAATATGGCACAATAAACCATGTGGAGAAGTTTGAGACCAACGAAGAGAGATTTGGTCCAAGAATCATCCAACTTAACCAAGTTCGTCCATTGTGGTCTTTCTTTGTTTCGACTAGCTTCAAAGTTGACCGAAGCCAAATGTCTTGCAAAGATTGATATAATATGACACAATAAACCATGTGGAGAAGTTTGAGACCAAGAAAGAGAGATTTGGTCCAAGAATCATCCAACTTAACCAAGTTCGTCCATTTTGGTCTTTCTTTGTTTCGACTAGCTTTAAAGTTGACCGAAGCCAAATGTCTTGCAAAGATTGATGTAATATGACACAATAAACCATGTGGAGAAGTTTGAGACCAAGAAAGAGAGATTTGGTCCAAGAATCATCCAACTTAACCAAGTTCGTCCATTTTGGTCTTTCTGTGTTTCGACTAGCTTCAAAGTTGACAGAAGCCAAATGTCTTGCAAAGATTGATATAATATGACACAATAAACCATGTGGAGAAGTTTGAGACCAAGAAAGAGAGATTTGGTCCAAGAATCATCCAACTTCACCAAGTTCGTCCATTTTGTTTTTCTTTGGTTCGACAACCTTCAAAGTTGACCGAAGCCAAATGTCTTGCAAAGATTGATATAATATGGCACAATAAACCATGTGGGGAAATTTGAGACCAACGAATAGAGATTTGGTTCAAGAATCATCCAACTTAACCAAGTTTGTCCATTTAGGTCTTTCTCTATTTCGACAAGCTTCAAAGTTGACCGAAGCCAAATGTCTTGCAAAGATTGATATAATATGGCACAATAAACCATGTGGAGAAGTTTGAGACCAACAAAGAGAGATTTGGTCCAAGAATCATCCAACTTAACCAAGTTCGTCCATTTTGGTCTTTCTTTGTTTTGACTAGCTTCAAAGTTGACCGAAGCAAAATGTCTTGCAAAGATTGATATAATATGACACAATAAACCATGTGGAGAAGTTTGAGACCAAGAAGAGAGATTTGGTCCAAGAATCATCCAACTTAACCAAGTTCGTCCATTTTGGTCTTTCTTTGTTTCGACTAGCTTCAAAGTTGACCGAAGCCAAATGTCTTGCAAAGATTGATGTAATATGACACAATAAACCATGTGGAGAAGTTTGAGACCAACGAAGAGAGATTTGGTCCAAGAATCATCCAACTTAACCAAGTTCGTCCATTTTGGTCTTTCTTTGTTTCGACTAGCTTGAAAGTTGACCGAAGCCAAATGTCTTGCAAAGATTGATATAATATGACACAATAAACCATGTGGAGAAGTTTGAGACCAACGAAGAGAGATTTGGTCCAAGAATCATCCAACTTCACCAAGTTCGTCCATTTTGTTTTTCTTTGGTTCGACAACCTTCAAAGTTGACCGAAGCCAAATGTCTTGCAAAGATTGATATAATATGGCACAATAAACCATGTGGGGAAATTTGAGACCAACGAATAGAGATTTGGTCCAAGAATCATCCTACATAACCAAGTTTGTCCATTTAGGTCTTTCTCTATTTCGACAAGCTTCAAAGTTGACCGAAGCCAAATGTCTTGCAAAGATTGATATAATATGGCACAATAAACCATGTGGAGAAGTTTGAGACCAACGAAAGAGAGATTTGGTCCAAGAATCATCCAACTTAACCAAGTTCGTCCATTTTGGTCTTTCTTTGTTTTGACTAGCTTCAAAGTTGACCGAAGCAAAATGTCTTGCAAAGATTGATATAATATGACACAATAAACCATGTGGAGAAGTTTGAGACCAAGAAGAGAGATTTGGTCCAAGAATCATCCAACTTAACCAAGTTCGTCCATTTTGGTCTTTCTTTGTTTCGACTAGCTTCAAAGTTGACCGAAGCCAAATGTCTTGCAAAGATTGATGTAATATGACACAATAAACCATGTGGAGAAGTTTGAGACCAACGAAGAGAGATTTGGTCCAAGAATCATCCAACTTAACCAAGTTCGTCCATTTTGGTCTTTCTTTGTTTCGACTAGCTTCAAAGTTGACAGAAGCCAAATGTCTTGCAAAGATTGATATAATATGACACAATAAACCATGTGGAGAAGTTTGAGACCAACGAAGAGAGATTTGGTCCAAGAATCATCCAACTTACCAAGTTCGTCCATTTTGTTTTTCTTTGGTTCGACAACTTCAAAGTTGACCGAAGCCAAATGTCTTGCAAAGATTGATATAATATGGCACAATAAACCATGTGGAGAAATTTGAGACCAACGAAGAGAGATTTGGTTCAAGAATCATCCAACTTAACCAAGTTTGTCCATTTTGGTCTTTCTCTATTTCGACAAGCTTCAAAGTTGACCGAAGCCAAATGTCTTGCAAAGATTGATATAATATGGCACAATAAACCATGTGGAGAAGTTTGAGACCAACGAAGAGAGATTTGGTCCAAGAATCATCCAACTTAACCAAGTTCGTCCATTTTGGTCTTTCTTTGTTTCGACTAGCTTCAAAGTTGACCGAAGCCAAATGTCTTGCAAAGATTGATATAATATGGCACAATAAACCATGTGGAGAAGTTTGAGACCAAGAAGAGAGATTTGGTCCAAGAATCATCCAACTTAACCAAGTTCGTCCATTTTGGTCTTTCTTTGTTTCGACTAGCTTTAAAGTTGACCGAAGCCAAATGTCTTGCAAAGATTGATGTAATATGACACAATAAACCATGTGGAGAAGTTTGAGACCAACGAAGAGAGATTTGGTCCAAGAATCATCCAACTTAACCAAGTTCGTCCATTTTGGTCTTTCTTTGTTTCGACTAGCTTCAAAGTTGACAGAAGCCAAATGTCTTGCAAAGATTGATATAATATGACACAATAAACCATGTGGAGAAGTTTGAGACCAAGAAAGAGAGATTTGGTCCAAGAATCATCCAACTTAACCAAGTTCGTCCATTTTGGTCTTTCTGTGTTTCGACTAACTTCAAAGTTGACCGAAGCCAAATGTCTTGCAAAGATTGATATAATATGACACAATAAACCATGTGGAGAAGTTTGAGACCAAGAAGAGAGATTTGGTCCAAGAATCATCCAACTTAACCAAGTTCGTCCATTTTGTTTTTCTTTGGTTCGACAACCTTCAAAGTTGACCGATGCCAGATGTCTTGCAAAGATTGATATAATATGGCACAATAAACCATGTGGAGAAGTTTGAGACCAACGAATAGAGATTTGGTTCAAGAATCATCCTACATAACCAAGTTCGTCCATTTTGGTCTTTCTCTATTTTGACAAGCTTCAAAGTTGACCGAAGCCAAATGTCTTGCAAAGATTGATATAATATGGCACAATAAACCATGTGGAGAAGTTTGAGACCAACGAAGAGAGATTTGGTCCAAGAATCATCCAACTTCACCAAGTTCGTCCATTTTGGTCTTTCTTTGTTTCGACTAGCTTCAAAGTTGACCGAAGCCAAATGTCTTGCAAAGATTGATATAATATGGCACAATAAACCATGTGGAGAAGTTTGAGACCAACGAAGAGAGATTTGGTCCAAGAATCATCCAACTTAACCAAGTTCGTCCATTTTGGTCTTTCTTTGTTTCGACTAGCTTCAAAGTTGACCGAAGCCAAATGTCTTGCAAAGATTGATGTAATATGACACAATAAACCATGTGGAGAAGTTTGAGACCAACGAAGAGAGATTTGGTCCAAGAATCATCCAACTTAACCATGTTCGTCCATTTTGGTCTTTCTTTGTTTCGACTAGCTTCAAAGTTGACAGAAGCCAAATGTCTTGCAAAGATTGATATAATATGACACAATAAACCATGTGGAGAAGTTTGAGACCAAGAAAGAGAGATTTGGTCCAAGAATCATCCAACTTAACCAAGTTCGTCCATTTTGGTCTTTCTGTGTTTCGACTAGCTTCAAAGTTGACAGAAGCCAAATGTCTTGCAAAGATTGATATAATATGACACAATAAACCATGTGGAGAAGTTTGAGACCAAGAAAGAGAGATTTGGTCCAAGAATCATCCAACTTAACCAAGTTCGTCCATTTTCTTTTCTTTGGTTCGACAACCTTCAAAGTTGACCGATGCCAAATGTCTTGCAAAGATTGATATAATATGGCACAATAAACCATGTGGGAAATTTGAGACCAACGAATAGAGATTTGGTTCAAGAATCATCCAACATAACCAAGTTTGTCCATTTTGGTCTTTCTCTATTTTGACAAGCTTCAAAGTTACCGAAGCCAAATGTCTTGCAAAGATTGATATAATATGGCACAATAAACCATGTGGAGAAGTTTGAGACCAACGAAGAGAGATTTGGTCCAAGAATCATCCAACTTCACCAAGTTCGTCCATTGTGGTCTTTCTTTGTTTCGACTAGCTTGAAAGTTGACCGAAGCCAAATGTCTTGCAAAGATTGATATAATATGACACAATAAACCATGTGGAGAAGTTTGAGACCAAGAAAGAGAGATTTGGTCCAAGAATCATCCAACTTCACCAAGTTCGTCCATTTTGGTTTTTCTTTGGTTCGACAACCTTCAAAGTTGACCGAAGCCAAATGTCTTGCAAAGATTGATATAATATGGCACAATAAACCATGTGGAGAAGTTTGAGACCAATGAATAGAGATTTGGTCCAAGAATCATCCTACATAACCATGTTTGTCCATTTAGGTCTTTCTCTATTTCGACAAGCTTCAAAGTTGACCGAAGCCAAATGTCTTGCAAAGATTGATATAATATGGCAAAACAAACCATGTGGAGAAGTTTGAGACCAACAAAGAGAGATTTGGTCTAAGAATCATCCAACTTAACCAAGTTCGTCCATTTTGGTCTTTCTTTGTTCTGACTAGCTTAAGTTGACCGAAGCAAATGTCTTGCAAAGATTGATATAATATGACACAATAAACCATGTGGAGAAGTTTGAGACCAAGAAAGAGAGATTTGGTCCAAGAATCATCCAACTTAACCAAGTTCGTCCATTTTGGTCTTTCTTTGTTTCGACTAGCTTCAAAGTTGACCGAAGCCAAATGTCTTGCAAAGATTGATGTAATATGACACAATAAACCATGTGGAGAAGTTTGAGACCAACGAAGAGAGATTTGGTCCAAGAATCATCCAACCCACCAAGTTCGTCCATTTTGGTCTTTCTTTGGTTCGACAACCTTCAAAGTTGACCGATGCCAAATGTCTTGCAAAGATTGATATAATATGGCACAATAAACCATGTGGAGAAGTTTGAGACCAAGAAAGAGAGATTTGGTCCAAGAATCATCCAACTTAACCAAGTTCGTCCATTTTGGTCTTTCTTTGTTTCGACTAGCTTGAAAGTTGACAGAAGCCAAATGTCTTGCAAAGATTGATATAATATGACACAATAAACCATGTGGAGAAGTTTGAGACCAAGAAAGAGAGATTTGGTCCAAGAATCATCCAACTTCACCAAGTTCGTCCATTTTGTTTTCTTTGGTTCGACAACCTTCAAAGTTGACCGAAGCCAAATGTCTTGCAAAGATTGATATAATATGGCACAATAAACCATGTGGAGAATTTGAGACCAACGAATAGAGATTTGGTTCCAAGAATCATCCAACTTAACCAAGTTTGTCCATTTAGGTCTTTCTCTATTTCGACAAGCTTCAAAGTTGACCGAAGCCAAATGTCTTGCAAAGATTGATATAATATGGCACAATAAACCATGTGGAGAAGTTTGAGACCAACGAAGAGAGATTTGGTCCAAGAATCATCCAACTTAACCAAGTTCGTCCATTTTGGTCTTTCTTTGTTTCGACTAGCTTCAAAGTTGACCGAAGCCAAATGTCTTGCAAAGATTGATGTAATATGACACAATAAACCATGTGGAGAAGTTTGAGACCAACGAAGAGAGATTTGGTCCAAGAATCATCCAACTTAACCAAGTTCGTCCATTTTGGTCTTTCTTTGTTTCGACTAGCTTGAAAGTTGACAGAAGCCAAATGTCTTGCAAAGATTGATATAATATGACACAATAAACCATGTGGAAAGTTTGAGACCAAGAAGAGAGATTTGGTCCAAGAATCATCCAACTTAACCAAGTTCGTCCATTTTGGTCTTTCTTTGTGTTTCGACTAGCTTCAAAGTTGACCGAAGCCAAATGTCTTGCAAAGATTGATATAATATGACACAATAAACCATGTGGAGAAGTTTGAGACCAAGAAAGAGAGATTTGGTCCAAGAATCATCCAACTTAACCAAGTTCGTCCATTTTGTTTTTCTTTGGTTCGACAACCTTCAAAGTTGACCGATGCCAGATGTCTTGCAAAGATTGATATAATATGGCACAATAAACCATGTGGGGAAATTTGAGACCAACGAATAGAGATTTGGTCAAGAATCATCCTACATAACCAAGTTTGTCCATTTAGGTCTTTCTCTATTTCGACAAGCTTCAAAGTTACCGAAGCCAAATGTCTTGCAAAGATTGATATAATATGGCACAATAAACCATGTGGAGAAGTTTGAGACCAACGAAGAGAGATTTGGTCCAAGAATCATCCAACTTAACCAAGTTCGTCCATTTGGTCTTTCTTTGTTTCGACTAGCTTTAAAGTTGACCGAAGCCAAATGTCTTGCAAAGATTGATATAATATGACACAATAAACCATGTGGAGAAGTTTGAGACCAACGAAGAGAGATTTGGTCCAAGAATCATCCAACTTAACCATGTTCGTCCATTTTGGTCTTTCTTTGTTTCGACTAGCTTGAAAGTTGACAGAAGCCAAATGTCTTGCAAAGATTGATATAATATGACACAATAAACCATGTGGAAATGTTTGAGACCAAGAAAGAGAGATTTGGTCCAAGAATCATCCAACTTAACCAGTTCGTCCATTTTGGTCTTTCTGTGTTTCGACTAGCTTGAAAGTTGACAGAAGCCAAATGTCTTGCAAAGATTGATATAATATGACACAATAAACCATGTGGAGAAGTTTGAGACCAAAAAGAGAGATTTGGTCCAAAATCATCCAACTTCACCAAGTTCGTCCATTTTGTTTTTCTTTGGTTCGACAACCTTCAAAGTTGACCGATGCCAGATGTCTTGCAAAGATTGATATAATATGGCACAATAAACCATGTGGGAAATTTGAGACCAATGAATAGAGATTTGGTCAAGAATCATCCAACATAACCAAGTTTGTCCATTTAGGTCTTTCTCTATTTCGACAAGCTTCAAAGTTGACCGAAGCCAAATGTCTTGCAAAGATTGATATAATATGGCACAACAAACCATGTGGAGAAGTTTGAGACCAACAAAGAGAGATTTGGTCCAAGAATCATCCAACTTAACCAAGTTCGTCCATTTTGGTCTTTCTTTGTTTTGACTAGCTTCAAAGTTGACCGAAGCAAAATGTCTTGCAAAGATTGATATAATATGACACAATAAACCATGTGGAGAAGTTTGAGACCAATGAATAGAGATTTGGTTCAAGAATCATCCTACATAACCAAGTTTGTCCATTTAGGTCTTTCTCTATTTCGACAAGCTTCAAAGTTGACCGAAGCCAAATGTCTTGCAAAGATTGATATAATATGGCACAATAAACCATGTGGAGAAGTTTGAGACCAACAAAGAGAGATTTGGTCCAAGAATCATCCAACTTAACCAAGTTCGTCCATTTTGGTCTTTCTTTGTTTTGACTAGCTTCAAAGTTGACCGAAGCCAAATGTCTTGCAAAGATTGATATAATATGACACAATAAACCATGTGGAGAAGTTTGAGACCAAGAAAGAGAGATTTGGTCCAAGAATCATCCAACTTAACCAAGTTCGTCCATTTTGGTCTTTCTTTGTTTCGACTAGCTTTAAAGTTGACCGAAGCCAAATGTCTTGCAAAGATTGATGTAATATGACACAATAAACCATGTGGAGAAGTTTGAGACCAACGAAGAGAGATTTGGTCCAAGAATCATCCAACTTAACCATGTTCGTCCATTTTGGTCTTTCTTTGTTTCGACTAGCTTGAAAGTTGACAGAAGCCAAATGTCTTGCAAAGATTGATATAATATGACACAATAAACCATGTGGAAAGTTTGAGACCAAGAAAGAGAGATTTGGTCCAAGAATCATCCAACTTAACCAAGTTCGTCCATTTTGGTCTTTCTTTGTTTCGACTAGCTTTAAAGTTGACCGAAGCCAAATGTCTTGCAAAGATTGATGTAATATGACACAATAAACCATGTGGAGAAGTTTGAGACCAACGAAGAGAGATTTGGTCCAAGAATCATCCAACTTAACCAAGTTCGTCCATTTTGGTCTTTCTTTGTTTCGACTAGCTTGAAAGTTGACAGAAGCCAAATGTCTTGAAAAGATTGATATAATATGACACAATAAACCATGTGGAGAAGTTTGAGACCAAGAAAGAGAGATTTGGTCCAAGAATCATCCAACTTAACCAGGTTCGTCCATTTTGGTCTTTCTTTGTTTCGACTAGCTTGAAAGTTGACAGAAGCCAAATGTCTTGCAAAGATTGATATAATATGACACAATAAACCATGTGGAGAAGTTTGAGACCAAGAAAGAGAGATTTGGTCCCAGAATCATCCAACTTCACCAAGTTCGTCCATTTTGTTTTTCTTTGTTCGACAACCTTCAAAGTTGACCGATGCCAGATGTCTTGCAAAGATTGATATAATATGGCACAATAAACCATGTGGGAAATTTGAGACCAACGAATAGAGATTTGGTTCAAGAATCATCCTACATAACCAAGTTTGTCCATTTAGGTCTTTCTCTATTTCGACAAGCTTCAAAGTTGACCGATGCCAAATGTCTTGCAAAGATTGATATAATATGGCACAACAAACCATGTGGAGAAGTTTGAGACCAACAAAGAGAGATTTGGTCCAAGAATCATCCAACTTAACCAAGTTCGTCCATTTTGGTCTTTCTTTGTTTTGACTAGCTTCAAAGTTGACCGAAGCCAAAATGTCTTGCAAAGATTGATATAATATGACACAATAAACCATGTGGAGAAGTTTGAGACCAAGAAAGAGAGATTTGGTCCAAGAACCATCTAACTTAACCAAGTTCGTCCATTTTGGTCTTTCTTTGTTTCGACTAGCTTCAAAGTTGACCGAAGCCAAATGTCTTGCAAAGATTGATGTAATATGACTCAATAAACCATGTGGAGAAGTTTGAGACCAACGAAGAGAGATTTGGTCCAAGAATCATCCAACTTCACCAAGTTCGTCCATTTTGGTTTTTCTTGGTTCGACAACCTTCAAAGTTGACCGATGCCAGATGTCTTGCAAAGATTGATATAATATGGCACAATAAACCATGTGGAGAAGTTTGAGACCAACGAAGAGAGATTTGGTCCAAGAATCATCCAACTTAACCAAGTTCGTCCATTTTGGTCTTTCTTTGTTTCGACTAGCTTGAAAGTTGACCGAAGCCAAATGTCTTGCAAAGATTGATATAATATGACACAATAAACCATGTGGAGAAGTTTGAGACCAAGAAAGAGAGATTTGGTCCAAGAATCATCCAACTTAACCAAGTTCGTCCATTTTGGTCTTTCTTTGTTTCGACTAGCTTCAAAGTTGACCGAAGCCAAATGTCTTGCAAAGATTGATATAATATGACACAATAAACCATGTGGAGAAGTTTGAGACCAAAAAGAGAGATTTGGTCCAAGAATCATCCAACTTAACCAAGTTCGTCCATTTTGTTTTTCTTTGGTTCGACAAGCTTCAAAGTTGACCGAAGCCAAATGTCTTGCAAAGATTGATATAATATGGCACAATAAACCATGTGGAGAAGTTTGAGACCAACGAATAGAGATTTGGTCCAAGAATCATCCAACTTAACCAAGTTCGTCCATTTAGGTCTTTCTCTATTTTGACAAGCTTCAAAGTTGAACCGAAGCCAAATGTCTTGCAAAGATTGATATAATATGGCACAATAAACCATGTGGAGAAGTTTGAGACCAACGAAGAGAGATTTGGTCCAAGAATCATCCAACTTAACCAAGTTCGTCCATTTTGGTCTTTCTTTGTTTCGACTAGCTTGAAAGTTGACCGAAGCCAAATGTCTTGCAAAGATTGATATAATATGACACAATAAACCATGTGGAGAAGTTTGAGACCAAGAAAGAGAGATTTGGTCCAAGAATCATCCAACTTAACCAAGTTCGTCCATTTTGTTTTTCTTTGGTTCGACAACCTTCAAAGTTGACCGAAGCCAAATGTCTTGCAAAGATTGATATAATATGGCACAATAAACCATGTGGAGAATTTTGAGACCAACGAATAGAGATTTGGTCCAAGAATCATCCAACATAACCAAGTTTGTCCATTTAGGTCTTTCTCTATTTCGACAAGCTTCAAAGTTGACCGAAGCCAAATGTCTTGCAAAGATTGATATAATATGGCACAATAAACCATGTGGAGAAGTTTGAGACCAACGAAGAGAGATTTGGTCCAAGAATCATCCAACTTAACCAAGTTCGTCCATTTTGGTCTTTCTTTGTTTCGACTAGCTTCAAAGTTGACCGAAGCCAAATGTCTTGCAAAGATTGATATAATATGACACAATAAACCATGTGGAGAAGTTTGAGACCAACGAAAGAGAGATTTGGTCCAAGAATCATCCAACTTAACCAAGTTCGTCCATTTTGGTCTTTCTTTGTTTCGACTAGCTTCAAAGTTGACCGAAGCCAAATGTCTTGCAAAGATTGATGTAATATGACACAATAAACCATGTGGAGAAGTTTGAGACCAACGAAGAGAGATTTGGTCCAAGAATCATCCAACTTAACCAAGTTCGTCCATTTTGGTCTTTCTTTGTTTCGACAAGCTTCAAAGTTGACCGAAGCCAAATGTCTTGCAAAGATTGATATAATATGGCACAATAAACCATGTGGAGAAGTTTGAGACCAACGAAAGAGAGATTTGGTCCAAGAATCATCCAACTTAACCAAGTTCGTCCATTTTGGTCTTTCTCTTTGTTTCGACTAGCTTCAAAGTTGACCGAAGCCAAATGTCTTGCAAAGATTGATATAATATGACACAATAAACCATGTGGAGAAGTTTGAGACCAAGAAGAGAGATTTGGTCCAAGAATCATCCAACTTAACCAAGTTCGTCCATTTTGTTTTTCTTTGGTTCGACAACCTTCAAAGTTGACCGATGCCAAATGTCTTGCAAAGATTGATATAATATGGCACAATAAACCATGTGGAGAAATTTGAGACCAACGAATAGAGATTTGGTCCAGAATCATCCTACATAACCAAGTTTGTCCATTTAGGTCTTTCTCTATTTCGACAAGCTTCAAAGTTGACCGAAGCCAAATGTCTTGCAAAGATTGATATAATATGGCACAATAAACCATGTGGAGAAGTTTGAGACCAACGAATAGAGATTTGGTCCAAGAATCATCCAACTTAACCAAGTTCGTCCATTTTGGTCTTTCTTTGTTTCGACTAGCTTTAAAGTTGACCGAAGCCAAATGTCTTGCAAAGATTGATGTAATATGACTCAATAAACCATGTGGAGAAGTTTGAGACCAACGAAGAGAGATTTGGTCCAAGAATCATCCAACTTAACCAGTTCGTCCATTTGGTCTTTCTTTGTTTCGACTAGCTTGAAAGTTGACCAGAGCCAAATGTCTTGCAAAGATTGATATAATATGACACAATAAACCATGTGGAGAAGTTTGAGACCAACGAAAGAGAGATTTGGTCCAAGAATCATCCAACTTAACCAAGTTCGTCCATTTTGGTCTTTCTTTGTTTTCGACTAGCTTGAAAGTTGACAGAAGC